>CM022553.1:6413259-7045482 GCA_012273795.1 Dendrolimus punctatus | reverse complement strand
CATAAAGCGCAGTTTATTACCTTCCCGCTTTTGGACTTCTTTTGTTTACTTTGTGTTTATAGCAGTCATTAGGCAGGTGTGTCGAACTGAATCCGATCTATGCGGGCTGGCAGCCATATTGTATCAGTGCAGCAACGGCCCAATGGAGAGATCAGCAGTCTAGCGAGAACCACGATCAAAGCAGGACGTGTACATTCGATAAGCTATATAGTGATGGACTTAACGCGTGTTATTGAATCGTGCAGTTTGTACTAGTTGCGTTATGTACCTGTGTTATACGTGTTTGTATAGTTCTAATAAAATTCTATAGTAATTCTAAGGGCATTTTGATTCGAGTCCTGCAACTCGTAACAGTATGTTGGACGAGCATCTTTATCAGTCCTGTTAACTAATTCATATACATGTATGGGGGTTGCAGTTTAAGTTCTGGAGTGCGTCTATGATGTTTACTCTGTTGGATAGAGTGCCCACCACCGACAAGAGCTCCTGGCTCAATCGGCTTGAGGGGAGTACAAAATAGGATGACAAGTAAGTATTCTATATGTAGGGGAAGGTGGGGGGACACCGGATAGTTAAGATAAAGACTTGATAATTCAATCACTATATTGTTTATTGAAATATTTAATGTCATTAATATTTAAGTACACCTTAGGCATAACTTTGGTATCAAAATATTTGAGATCAATCTTAATAACGACAAACTAGAAGAATTTTCATCAAAATATATAAATCCGAATTCACCCCATACCTATGGGTCAAACCGGATAGGCATTTTATATTAAAGGGGTGAATACGGATATAATAATAAGACCAAATATTTAAATTATTCGCAGTTTTTGCACACAAAAAATAATCATTCCTTGCTTAGAACAACCAATGCAACTTTTATGAATCCATTTAAGACAAGCAGTACATTAGTACCATTCATCTGTGGACTTAGTTCGACTGTAGTTTTCGAAACACTTCATCTTTCGATTTCCCGCCTCGGAATTTCTTTACACCATCTCCTAAGGGACTACAGTATAATAGTGTGACGCTAAAAGATATCCCATTCTGCCTTCAAGCACCGAATTTATGGCTAAAAGCATGTCTGACTCCAACCATTTCAGCCTATTTGACTTTCTCAGATATGTTCGTCGCAAGTTGACGCTCACACTTTGTAAAAGTTGAAAAAATAATAACTAATTAACAAGAGAAATAAAACAAATTCCCAAAATACCTACATATAAATTGATCGGGGTGAGAGACCGGATAGCCGAAATCACCCCGTCCGCTTGTACCCCTCAGGTACAATGTTTGAAATTGTAATAACTAACAGGTCTTCTTTACACTCATAGCAACAATTAATTCCGTTTCAGAAGGTTAAATATGCATTACTTATTGAAAAATAAAATTGGATATGATATCACACCGCTAAAACTGATGATAACACTTTAAAAAATTCAAAATTTTAAATAACTTACCTATGTTTTTAATTTTCGTTCATAGACGCACGCGCTGAGATGTTACCGTCGCCGTCTTTTGCACACTCTGAGTGCAAGCGTTCGCGCATATTTCTGTGCTAGTTAGAACAAGACATCTATACGGGGTGTAATGAAATAGCAACTATCTGGTTTTACCCCCTATCCGGTTTCCCCCCACCTTCCCCTACTTGCTTGATTAATTAATTTAACATTAAACTTGAAACTATATATACAGAAATCTTAACTACCACGTTAAAATATGCAAAACTTATACATGTTAGTAGATTTATCTTCGACGATCTTGTCTGTTTTCTGTATTGACAGATTTTGGCATGTACTTGGACTCCTCTCTTTTTTCCCCAGGGGAATTCCGTTTGAGGACTAAGCCGCGACAAGGACAGAACCTTGGCGGGATAATTCGCGACCTAGTGTGGGATTCGCCAGATCGGGGATGGCACTAGCATGCCCAATTAAAACTGGTGCCATGCTATTGTCACTCCCCAGTAAGGGATACCCACTAAAACCCATGGGTGTTCCGTCCTTCGCCTTATGCCAGGGCTACGAGTATATGACCTAGCCCGCAGCCCTGGCAGACGTGGGCCTCGCGAGGCCACTTCTACTGCCGGGGGACTGCTTTGTCCCCCAGCATCTTCGAGCTCTCTAGGCGTGGGGCGGTCTGTAATTCGCCCCACGGGAGAAGAGGTGAGCGCGCGCGGAACACGCCGCGCCCCTATCTCGACGTTCTGTGCAGGTGAGTGAGAACCTCTATTCTCCAAGAGGCCCCACTCACGCCGCCAGCTTACGGTGGCCGAAGGTCCTGGCTGGCCCTCCGGCACCGACGCGTCCTACTTTGGCAGGAGCGGAGCACATCACTGCGCTCACGCCCCCGCTCCTCCTCCTCCTTCACAAGCATAACGCGCTCGCAGAAGGAGGAGACGGCGTCCCATCCAGTGATGCTTCCGACCACGGTGCGTAGCAGGGCCGGGAGCGAATAGACTCCACTCTGTTTTAACCTTACTAATATGTAGCAATAATTATTCCATGATCGTGACGTAAATCAGTTATTTAAGCTTTTAATAATAAATTCCATTACTAACTGGGTCGCTATAGAGAAAGGCTTAGTTAAAAAAGAATAAAACATCTTGAATTCCAGTAAGTCCAGACACAAAAATGATGCTAAACCTAATAGTAAAATGATATGTTGTGAGCATCTCATGACCATTTAGGGAAAGACAGAGCCTTATGTTTTTTACTAATTCATCTGATCGTCTATTTTTGTATGACAAAGCCATTTTTGGGAAACCGTTAGTTAGATATATTTATGTAGATGAAATTTAGTACAAAAATGTAATCTAATATGCTATGTTTAATTAATAAATATGTTTTTAATCTTTTAATACTTTCATTTGAAAGTGATGTAGATAACCACAGTTTGAAATAATAATAAAATTTAATCTTTTAAGGATATAAAGCGTTCAGAGCGTCACTTAAGCTGTGCTCTGCAGCCTTACGTGAGATGCTTTGTGCTCACTTCCTACGACTACAAAGAAAGATCTTCTCAGAAAATAAACATTGTACACGCATTATACTTTGATACCTAGAAGCGATTTGAAATCTTCAATTCTTCTTTTCAGCAAGATTTTACTTTGTGTTACGCAAACATGCACAAACATCTATTTTAGCCTGTTGGCAAGGAGAAAGGCATCTGGTATGCAACAATACAAAGGCAAGCAATGCAAGAAGTACCTTGGTTCATAAATTCTGTTTTAAACAGATGTCATATTAAATTATTGTTTTAGACTACCTTCTGTTCACTGTCCATCAGCAAAGTTTGCGTATCTCATAAGAAGGTAGATTCTTTAAACTGCATCACTTGTGGTGATTTGGAAGATATTCAAAATTTGCTGATAAATTGTCTCAGATACTAAAAGGAAAGGCAGGTACTGATGAGTGACTTTAGCCTAAATCCTAGGAATATATGGTGGGTGCTTTACAAACAATTCTGTTTAAACCCACATCAGAAATGTTTCCAACCGAATTAAAAAAAAACATACACATTAGTAAGTAAGTAACATAAGTAGAAAACTTTGTTTAGGGCACCGTTGTCCATACATGAGTTTTTTTAATACTAGATTAAATTAGGCTAAGACAGAGTGAATAAAAACCTTTAAAAAATAAAATATATAATTAAAATGAATGAATGAAGTTGGGGGTAGGCTAAATAATAATTTTAGCATTAGTCATTGACACCTGACATTTTTGCCTTCCGAGATCACGACTGCTAAAGAGTCCTGAACTTCGTTTAAAACCGTTGAAACGTAGTTTTATTACGTTTACTAGTTGCGAAACCTTAAGGAAATACTGGCTGTGATCAAGTTAAATTTTTCGATAAAAATATAATTTGTGATAATTACAATTGCATGAGCTTATTCATGAGATACTGAAACCTGGGCACTAATGTGGGAACACAACTCAAGGTTGCTATGGCAACGTACTCTATACCAGGGGTGGTAGCCATACAGATGGACAAACACCCTACCACCTGGCTGTGGATTGTTTTGTAACTTCTTACGACAGGTTTTCTCTTTTATAAAATTAGCGGGTACTTCTATTATTCTTTTGTTCCATGTTCACTTGTCTTTTCCGGTTTTACAGTTGAACTTAGCAAGACGGCTTTGCAATAGAGCTGTCACTACTCATGATTCTTTGAGCTCAGTCAGAGCCTTAGTACAAAAGACGTAGCGAAAAAGAAGCTTGACAGTGGACTGGTGGCGTGGACTTCATACAACTCGACTCGACAGCCTTTAAGAAAGTAGCGGCTAGAGACTAAAAGGTCGAAAGTGCCATATATTTAATAGCGCTGACGCTTCTGTTCAAAAGTATGATTACTGGTGTATCTATAAATTAATTAGCGACCAAAAGGTCGAAAAACCATGGATTTATTGGCGCTTACGTTTTTTGTTCGTGTCTATATTATTACTGTATTACTATCTCTTACCCTTGGTAACTTTTCACAAGTGGATGAAATAGCAACTCATAACCCAATCTGGCATCGAATTTTGTTCCCAGTTCAATAACACGCGCAAAGTCCGTTACTAAAACGTCCACACGTCTTGCCTCGCTTGTGTTATCGCTTTTAATGCCTCCTCTCTCCATTCTGCCGTCGTTTTATACTTCACAAATAGAAGTGTGTCCGCCCCGTATCGTCGACTTAATTTTCTAGAAATCGTAATCCGCACATCTGGTTAATTATGCTGAAAACAGCTATAAAATAGTACAATAACAATATTCTATTGTTTAAATGCAAATTTTATACACAAAGTAAACAATAGAAGTCCAAATGCGGGAAAGGTAATAAACCAGGTGTGCATTCGTACGTACATACGTTGTCGGCATGTGACATTATATATTTCCGGCCAGGATCGAACCCGCGCCCTTTGAGTTTGACACACGTGCGCTAGCCGTTACGCTACGTTACGACTTCATGCTACATATTTACGGCCTTACTTATAATAATCTCGTAGAAACGTTTACGCATCTCTTAAGTAAGTCAATCAGAATCAGTCCCTAATCAATGAATATCTTTTTTTTCACTTAAAAACGTGTATTGCCTGTTGTTTACCTAAGAGGAGCACAGATAAACCAAATTTAAATGATTAACGTAGGCTGTACCCAAAATATTCGACTAAAGAGGAGTTTATGGGTAAGATTTTCACTAATCAGTTGCTGAGCAGTTACTTAAAATTTAACAAACGTTTGTAAGTAAGGCCATTAATGATTATTCCAAGTCTATAATAATTTGCACTTAACTGCATTTTAAACATTAATCACAGCACTGAATACATCAAACAAATCTGAGTAATCAAACATGCCGTCTCTAGATGGAAGCCAAACACCAGCGGCGTTGCCGATCCGAAATGGAAAATTAATGTTTTCATTTGAAAATTGGAAATGCTGCGATTGAGAACATTTTTTTTAAGTTTCCTGAAAATTTTACTCGTAATCATTTACATCGATTTAGTAGATTATCATTATCACCTATTAAAATTTTAGCCTCACACGTCCAATATTCATGAAAGCCTCAATTTTGAGTAATACAAAATAACCTATCAAAAAAGAAACTGACTTCGAGAGGAACTAAAAAAAAATATTTTCTAAAACATCTGGAAGTCGATGCGAAGTATGACATTAAATAACTATATTTTGTATATTTGTTGCTGTTTTTAATATTTTACCTGACACGGACCTCAAGAGGTTGTAAACAACATATATTTTTGCATTTTAGTTACTATTGAAGACGGTTTCTTTTTTGATTCTTTCTTTTTCACTTTAAAATACGTCTATAACTTAAATATTTATTTTATATAAATATTTATACGACGAATTGAGAACTTCCTCCTTTTTTAGATCGGTTGTAAAGTTATACTAATATTATAACTGCGAAAGTAACTTTGTCTGTCAGCCATTTTGACCAAATTTGGTATATACCTATGTAGTCGAGAATGGAACTAGGATTTTTCGTGAGACAGTTCAGAATTACCTGTAGGTAAATAGCGCTTAGATAAAAATATAACCTATATCAATGCTTGCTTTCAAAATAAGCTTGAATTCAAGTGGGGTTTTTTCGCTTCGCCGAAAGAGAATCCTGGTACCCCATTTGTTAAAAACTATAAATAGATCTTCTAATCAATTTCCTTTGAAAGTACTTTTTAAGCTTTAATATTTTTTTCCACCACCACTCCTTTGCCATGCGGGTTGTCTTACTTTGGAACTCTGTCCACTGATGTCTTTTTTATGAATACGGCATAAGAATCTTATGCCATATTTAAAAATTCAGGAATTATAATTTAATCTCACGCAATAATATGTATGCTAGTTTACAATACTTGAGACTGTTTTCTGCTGTCCATGTATGTCTTTTTTATTTTCTGTTAGTGAAAGAAAAGGTCTTTGTTGCATAATAATTTCCTTTGAATCAGGTTGCTGGGTAGATATCGCTTTTAGCGATAAGGCCGCCTTTTATTTTAGCAAGTTACTACTGTTTGTTGTAATTTTTGTTTTGGTGAACAACAAAGTGTTGTCTATATCTATTTCTATGGTTTAAAAGGTAGATTTTTCTTATTTTAACAAAATATTCCGTGAAGCATCACTGATTTTCAATATCTACCTTCTTGTCTACATAGATACAACATTACAAATGAACAAACTTATCAAAGTTTCAGGTGTAGATGAATAAGCTGAAACACGCCAACTATTTCAATATCTAGGTCAAAATATAGCCAGTCGTATCAACAAGACAACTCGAATCGAGTCTTAAAGTTTCAAGCTGCTAACTGAGCAGCCTTGAGCTATTTGCCTAGCAGCTTGAGACCGCCTTTACAACTCCAGTTCACCTACTATGCGAATGTTAAACTAATAGTCCGCTTGGTATCTAAACTCGATACGGAATTCTGGATTTCACAAAGACAAATATTTGGTACTCAAATGCCTTTGAAAATGGACATTTTGATCGTTGTCTCATCTGGATGTGAATATCACTTTTTACTTATAAAATGCTCGCTAAGCTATAGAGACGTTTTTGTTTAAGTGAAATTTCTTTAGAATCGTTTTGATTTTAAACTCGATGAAGCGAAAAAGCGACCTGAAAAGAAATAAACATATCTATAGGATTAAGCCTGCGTGAGAATGAGATACGCGTTTTACATTGTTCAGCACAGATTAGATAGTCAGAAAGAACGATGATTGAACATAGGTTCAATTTGGATCGAAATAAATCTGATAATAATATGTTTTACACAAAAACCGTGAAAAATTGGAAGTAATACTTATTTTTTTTATTTTGGCTAAAGGGATTATATTTATATTAATAGAAGTTATGGAACAATGATCTGTGAGTATATTTTCTGAAGTTTCACTTATTCTGCGTGTGAACTGCACACACGCTTTTTTTATTTTGTAGCAGAGAGGGGTAGAGGTTAAAGGTTACATCAGATAATGGTATTCTCTATCGAGTGCTTATGTGAACTGATTTATTTCGGAAATTTTAGTTTATTTTATTTTGGTTTTCAAATTAGACAAGTAGGTTAACAACTTGCACGTAAAACTTCAAGTTAAAATTTTGTTGCGATGCGTTTTACCTCTTGTCTGTTGCCATTCGTTCTTCTACTTATCCATTGCGATTCGTTTTTCCACTTGTGCGTTCCGATTGCCTTTTCCACTTATCCGTTGCCATTCGTTTTTCCACTTGTGCGTTCCGATTGCCTTTTCCACTTATCCGTTGCCATTCGTTTTTCCACTTGTCTGTTGCGATTCGTTTTTCCACTTTTCCGTTGAAGTCTCACTTCTATTATGTGTCGCAGCACAAATTAATGCATTTTTTATTTAAACATATTAAACCTTATCAAACAAAAAAAAAATGAATTCGATTCGGAACCAAAAAAAGCCATTCACAGTCTAAAATTATGCCATCCCTCCATGCGGCCGTAACGCTTTTTTGTGCCAGAAAAAACCTTAATGTGGAGGTCTCGGTAAACGTAGTGTCGGACGCCCTGCAGCCCGATGGACTGACGACCTGTGCTAGGCCGCCGGAAGGAGCTGGATGAGGAAAACAGAGGACAGGGATGAGTGGCAATGTCTTGGGGAGGCCTACGTCCAGCAGTGGACTATGGACGACGACATATAAATGGCCTGTATTTTGGGCTAGCTCACAAGCTTTTCCATCCAACATGGGAACGCGACGTTGGGGAACGTTCGAAACTGATTGTGATTTGGGAGATTTATTATTTGTCCTTTTTTAAAGTTGTTTTTATTTTTAAATTGAAAATATGTAAAAATTCAACAAGATTCCATTAAATCGAATACTCCACTTCACAAGAATAAAGAGACTATATATGAACATAGATTTTAAGATTCACAAATAACTACTTCTAAGTAATGGTTATGCGTGATACTACGACCCGTTTACCATCTTCATAATATATGAATTTCCGAGAAGTCCCGACATACGCAAACATTGGCCCAAAGGTAAGGGTTGGTTTTACTATAAATTTACACGTAGGCCTTGTAATTTGATCGTAATGCAAATATTTGAAATTCAATTAAATTCTGAACGGATACCTTTTGATGATATTGTGATATTCAGAAGGATCGACCTCATACTAGAGAGCGTTGTTTGATACAATATTTATTTAAAGGAATGGTAGAAGGGTATCTAGGAGGAATGACAATTTAATATCATTATCAAATCAAAATATACACATATATAATAAAGGGTGGCAAAAAAACGACTGTTAAAATGTTAGTTTTTGATGTTTTAAGAACCCCTCCAAAAGCCAGCTCAATTTTCTAAATTTACTAGTGAATTGCTTTAGATTTTGTCGAACAATTAATGCACTATTAAATTTTAAAAATTATGAGCGACCTTTTAAAATTCAAATTTTGAACTGAAACATTCAGAAACGTATTATTTTTTGGTCTATAAAATAATACTGTGCCGAGGGGAAAAAAGAAAAAAAATCATTTTTTGGCGATTTTGGAAACCTTAAAAATTTGGAGCGACCTTTTACATATTTTTGAGCTGTCGTTTGGAGGGAGTCCTTAAAACATCAAAAAGTAACATTATTTCAGTCGAGACCCAAAAAGAAGTCTGTTTTTTTGCGCGCCAGAGTGTCCACGCAAGTAGCATCCCACACTAAGGGGCGGCCCATCTTCCAGGGAATCAGCATCATCCCATCCGGTCTCTTGCCATCGTCGCGGCATAAGCCGTTTGGTTCCAAAATGGAAGGAACCCCAGCGGTGACAAGAGCCCGGCGAATGATATCGTGGAGTGAAGCGTGTCGGGAAGTTCTACCGGCGCTTCTGCTGCAGGATAGTCCGTGGTGTCCCAAACGTTCAACCCTATCCCCGCATTGACAGAGGTGTGGGACCACGAGGTTTGTTTATAGGAAATAATCTCTCGAACCACTGAACCAATTTGAAAAATTAATTCACCAGTAGAAAGGTATAATATTTCTAAGTTACATAGGGTATGTGATTAATTATGTATTTCATTTTTTTATACGAAGTGTCGAGACGTCCGCTAAACGGATGAATAAAATAATTTAATCGTCCGATTATTCGGATTAGCAGATAACCTTTTAACTTTTTATGAGTACTGGACCTATTACAGAAGGGTCACGTTAAAAAATAAATTATTAAACAGATTTTTTAATTATTTAGTATAACAATAAATAGATGTTACGGACGATTGAATTATTTTATTCATCCGATAATCGGACGATTAAATTACTTTATTCATCCGATAATCGGACCAATAAATTATTTTAATTATCCGTTTAGCGGACAACTAGCAATGGTTAGATTAGGTTAGGGTTATTTTTTTTTTAGCAACACGACTTATTAGCGTATCTTCTCTGGGAGAACTTTTTCTTGGCCGAGCCTTTTTAAGAACATTTTCAACAGTTCCATGTGTAAAAATAAAAAGGTTAGGCTAGGTGATTAAATTATTTTATTCGTCCGTTTAGCGGACGACTAGCAATAGCCTTTTTTATAACACCTAATGAAGTGGACATGGGAACGTTAGTTAAATATGAGACAGCAATAACTTTCTACGCAAGAATTGCGCACATCCTCGTACGAGGCACTGCGAGTGCTTTCCGCGTTTGTAAATTCATTAAAGGTTGCAAAGCTTAATTAAACCTTGATTTGGGTGCGCGTGTGACTGTGTGCATGCATGTGTATTTTATAATGAAGTCCATCGAAGTGGGTACAGGAACACTTGTCAAATATGTAAAGTAATAACATTCCACGCAAGAATTGCGTACATCCTCGTACGAGGCACTGCGAGTGCTTTCCGCGTTTGTAAATTGATTAAAGGTTGCAAAGCTTAATTAAATCTTGATTTGCATGCATGCGTGCATCCGTGAGTGTTTTTGTATTTTTTAATGGCTTTCAGTGAAGTGGGCACAGAACAGCTACTAAATTATAAACTAGTAAAGGAAACTTATCTTATATTCTACAAGTTTGTTTTTGCCCGCGGCTTTTTTCGCATTATATGTTTATATCCACCTCCATTCAGCTGAAATAAATATGTTGAGATGGATGTATGCTGTTACAAGAATGAATAAGGTGAGAAATAATAACATAGCTCCCTATGTAATTATTTCTAACCTTACAGGATGTTTGAAATTTGAGCCGTAACTGAGAAATTGAATGGAAGAAGACTTAGTTGGTAAGGGCATATGAGAGATGTAAGTCACTTGACAAAAAGAATGTTAAACTTTTTGAGGTCTTCAGGTAGAAGTGAAACAATGTTGTGTGTTTGAATTGCAGTTCAGGAATGCATCTTTATTTGGTAAAAATACCGATTAATATTTTACAATAGAGCACACACTTAGCTGCTAAACAAAATATAATATTTAATAATAATAATACGCGCACTCGAGTGTCGCGGTGAGGTGAGGCGAGGTGTGCGCGGAGGTAAACACGTGAGGCCTCACAGGGGCAACGCGCTACGCGTTTGCCGATCATTTGTGAGCGGCCGCCGTGGTGATCGGACGTCTGCGGCTACAAACTACAAGATGGATGGATACATATGTAAAAGTAGACCAAAAGAAAGATGGATGGATCGCGTGAAGGGTGATATGATGATTTGTAATGTGACAGAAGATTTATATCAGAATAGAGGAGTGTGGAAGGAAAAGGCGTATTGTGCCGGCCCCAGTTAGTTGGGGTTGGTGAAAGAAAAGAGAGAGGCATGTAATGAGGAGGACTGAAAGTCACGTGACAAACACATCGTTAAACTGGAATATTGACGGATACACATGTAAAAGTAAATCAAAATAGAGACGGATAAATTGTGTGAAGGATGACATTTTTTATTGCAGGAGTTCAGCAGACGGGCAGACAGTCCACTTGATGGAAAGCGGTTACCATCGCCAATGGACATTTGCAACACCAAAGGTTCTTCAAATGCGCGGCTGCTCTTTTAAGGGAGACTGGAACCTGGTCACTAATACTGGAACACAACTCAAGGTTGTTATGGCGACATACTTTAGACCAGGGGTGGTGCTCCATCCAGTTGGGCAAATACCTTACCACCTAGCTGTGCGTTGTTTTGTCGCCTCTTACGACAGGCCGCCCGGCCCCAGAAATTGTATTCTTTCTCCGTTCCTGCACGGATGAAATGACATGATTATTAGTGGGAAAATAGAGAACGTGTGTGAAAATAGAGGGATATGGAAGGAAGTTTGTGGTATAGTATGGTAGGTATTAAAATGAGAAAAGCATAACAAAAATATTTTCCAATGCTTAAATATTCCGCGAAATATAATCTCGAGTTTCTGTAAGAAACAAAGGGATTAAGTTGGCAGCAATAAGCCGACAGCCCATTGGCATCTGTCACGGCCGCCATCTAAACCTTAAGAATTCATTATGTTTCTTGTTATTTTTGTTTTATTATTATCATAAAAAATATTTTTTGATAAATGAATTTGTTTGGATAAGAATCTCGTTTGTTATTGTCTTTATTTAGAGATAATATCTAGCTTGGTGTGATAGGATCATTGTCATTTTTGTTAGGGCAATAGGTTTTATGCAAGGCTTGGAACCGGTTTTAATTGGCTATAACCGGCTACTTACTTGGGAGGGTAAACTTTAAAATGGGTGATATGTTAAATGTGCATTAACCGGTTTGTACTATTTCACTCGGAGTGTAATGTAAATCTGCATTAACCGGTTTATGCTGTTTCATTCGGAGTGTAAGCCTTGAAGTGAGTGTTATATAGATTTGCATTAACCGGTTTATGCTACTTCATTTGGAGTGTAAACCTTAGAGTGTTATTTAAATCTGCATTAACCGGTTGATTCCGAGAGTTTCTTTCTGTATATAACAACTGTTACTGATATAAATATGTGTTTGTATGTGACTGGATACTTAGTGTAGCACATTGCTATTGTATTGTGTAATATTTATATATCCTATTTATACATATATTTCATTTGTACACCAGCACCGTCATACACTTGCGGCTCCGTTTATAAAAACTATAGTTCGGGTTTTCTGGAAGAGATCGCTCTAAAGCGATAAGACCCGACCCCGACCCCCTGTCCTCTTGTCCCTGCTATTTGTTAAACGTATGTAGTGAATCATATAGTGTTTTCTGTTTTAGACAGAAGCCTCTTATGTATGTATTGCTACGCTATAAAGGTGTGAGGGAAAAACCATCCGGGTTTATTAAAAAAGATATTTAAAGAACTTTTAACCAATAACGGTTTTTGAGTCAGGTTACACTTAGAAAGGAACCGAAAAGAAAGTTACCTTGAACTTTAGGCTTTAAAAAATGTGAGCACGAGAATAATCAGGTAAAATTAAAAAATGCTCTGTTCTTTTGAAATTATCATCTATTTGTTCTATATTATGCTAACAATTTAAATAACGGTTTTAGAGCACTCGGTCATTTTTGAAATACTAGAATTGCATATAGATATTTGGAAATAACGTTGGTTTATTTGTGTTTTAAACAACAATACATGCACAAAAATAAAACTAAATTATAAAATTAAATACGTTTCCAAAAGGTCGACGGCGTTGTATAGTAATGCTTAACCTTTTCAAAATAGACGCCAGCCTTTTGGTACGTGAGAAGTCTGCCAAACGTTCTTCAACGTCTCGCTAAAGTTTTAGAGAGTTAGGACCCCGCAGACCGAGAGTTTCCACCCCCAACGCCGCAGATATTAATATCGCCTATAAATATAACAAAATTTTTTTTTTTTTTGTTTTCGCCTTCTCCTCCGTCATATGGTAAGACAGAGGTCTTTATTTTTCTTTTTATTCTTTATTTATTTCTTATGCTAATGTATACACATATGTTTTATACAGGCTTTCTTATTCTAACTTACATGTTTTGTTTTATATCTATATACTACTTTTAGTTTTATTTGAGCTACTTTTATTTCTTAGTTTAATTTGTTTTATCTATATATATATATATATATATATATATATACATATATATATATATATATATATATATATATATATATATATATATATATATATACATACATATGTTGGTTATTTATGTTATTTTATTTCTATTTAAGTTTAACATAGTTAAACATATACAAATATATGTTGCCATGTTAATTATTTGCATTGTTTTTAATGACGATTTCAATTATCTTTATCGCGAATTCCATAAATACCTCTCTCTTCTTTTTGCCAAGCAGCTCTATTACCTCATCTCTACATATTTTAGTGCCTAGGGCGCATTCTGCGTTATAACGCTTCCTCGCGAAGAGGGGGCATTCAAAGATGATGTGAAGGGGCGTCTCTTCCTCTCCAGTATCGCAGGCACACGAGCGATCTCCCTTTAACTTGAACCGATGCAAGTACTGGGAGAATCCCCCGTGCCCCGTGAAAATTTGGGTCATCGTCCCATACGGCTTCATCGCTCTTATAATCTTGTAGGCGCTCGCCGTTTCCGGGAAGAAAAACTTAGTGACGGACGCAGTTGGCTCGTCCCTGTATCGCCGGTTCCATTTGTCGAGCGTCTCCATTCGGAGCAAACGCTTTACAAATGAAACCGGACACCTGTCATAACGAGGTTTTACCTTCGGGGACTGAGCAGCGGCTTTCGCCAGAGCGTCCGCTCTATCGTTTTCCCTCACCTCGGCGTGCGCCTTCACCCAATATAGAGAGACCCCCTTCCCTATTGCCATAATCCGTCTTATGTTCCGCCTAGCTGTTACCGCCAATTCATGTGTGGTGTTCCAATTTACAACTGTCTGCAGTGCCGAGCGCGAATCACTGTAGATTCCAAAGCTTTCTTCTGGGCTCTGAAGGATTGCCTCGGTCGCCTTACATATGGCCAACAGTTCCGCCTGGTAGACGGTGCAGTAAGACGGAAGTTTCAATCGGCGGTTTCTGGTTTCAGCATCATTGTCCCAAAAGGACAATGATGCCCCCACCTCCCCGCCGATTTTGCTTCCGTCTGTAAAGATACGTACCGCTTGCGTTTTGTGTTGGTCCACCTCTTCCTGGTCTACCAGGCATATGAACTGGAGGTCCATATGTTCGGCAGGATGAGGCGTTGTCACGTAGGCAACTCTCCGCTCGATGTCCCTATCCGCCAGCATTGGCAGGGGTACCCCCCTCTTGGCCTCATACAGGGCTGCTGCCTCCTGTATTCTGAGATCAAGGGGGAGTATTCCTGCCAGTACCATTGCGGAATTAAGGGACACCGTGCGATAAGCCCTGCACAGCTTCTGGGCAAAGCCCCGCTGTACAGCGCCCAGTTGTCTACGGATTCCTTTCTTGTTGGTCGCGGGAGCCCAGGCGCTCGCTGCATACATCACGATCGGCTCAATCACTGCAGTGTATATCGATCTAATGACCTCCGGGTGGAGGCCCCAGCTGACCTTCGCTGCTCTCGAGAGCTGCTTGTAGAGTGCGAGCACTAAAATATAACAATATTATGGAAATTGTTTACAACGTAACTATAATGTTACTACAGTTTGCGTCGCGAGCAAATGACCACGGCGGTGTTAGTTCTTTGAGCGATGCTAACACCATTTCTTTCAAATGAGTGAATGATTTATTGCTAAAATGTAGGTACTCAACATGTTGTAATATGCGTTAAACACATTTTGTCTATCAGGCGTGCAATGTTGAATACATGTCAAAATATTAAAACATATTAACATTTAAAAAATAATAAAATAATAGTAAAACATATTTCAAAGGTACATAAAATTGTATTCCAGATCGAAAACATGTAAACATATCCCTAACCAAAACTCAATTTTAATTCTACCGATACACGAGTTTCCTTTAGCAAATCTTAAGCCCTCCGGCTCAATCGGCACTGATCCCAAAAGAAGCAACCCGATAACATCTCAAAGCAAAATCTAACTAGGACATGTTTATCTTTGTCCTAGCCTTTTTAAATAAAATAAATAAATAAATACGCGCACTTCGACGGTAACATTTTCATATGGCTCTGTAAATGGCATACATTTTGTACGGCGACGTTTATAAGTAACTAGCCGTCCCGGCAGACGTCGTCCTACCCGGAAAAGCTTCAATCGATATGCCGACAGCAGCGCCACCGGTCGAATGGTGAACCAACTCAGAAACCTTCTCTGGCTCATGCCCAACAACGTTGCTTAACATCATCACATGATCAAATATATAGTTTATTATATAAAGGACATTCAGACAAACATTCTTTTTTATATGTAAGACAAAGATGTACGAGTGAATTCGAAAATTACATTATGGAATGTAATTTGTATTTTTTCGCATTATAATCCATGTGTACTATGTTTAAAACTGTGCACAAATTTTTTAACGCACACACTCGCTATGAAAATACAAGTATCGTTAGAGGGAAATAGATGACTTAAAATAGTACGTTGATTAAATTGTTATTCCTTACTTGGGTTATTGTGAATGTATAAAATTATTTTATAATATTACACACACACACACACACACACACATATATATATATATATATATAAATACATACGCATTGATAACGCCGCACGGCTTACAACTATAGCAAAAAGTGTCGTTACAACTTTTGGTCTTAATTTTTCCCGTCTAGCCCTCTTTCGCCACGCGCGATAAGGAACTTCCTTACAAAAGGTACTGACATAGCCGTATTTTTTCGAACATGGTGATAACATGGATTAACATGTTTTTATATAAATTGTATTTTTTTAATTTGTCATGGCTTTATAAATGTTGTTATATATTTAATGTAATTTCGATAGTCAGTATAATACATTGTGTATAATAAAATTATACACATTTAATTAGTATAAACGAACATTATTATAAAATTACATATAATTGAATACAATACAAGAAAATTTAACTTATTTGTATTATATTCTACTCATAGACCCTCGAGACTATAAGTAGAATACTGAACCTAGATCACCGTATTCTATGGGTAAGGTACCCAGAAGGCTGGCTACGTTTCCTCGCTGGATCGCCATACTGATCCGTTGGCCGAGGTAGGCACCAGCCCTCTAATCACCTAAGAGTATCTAAGAGTTAATGTGTTGTTTCGATTAATTTTAGTAGAGGCTCATGGCCTCAGGACCCCACGGGTCGTCTCTACAGCAAACGGCACAAACATATTACTCTCACTGAGGGTTGCATATTTGCGCCGCTTGAGTAATTCAGCTGTTTCCGCTATCGAACCGACGGATCTAAACGTGTTTGGTCTAGATAATAAAATAGTTCCCTTGAGATATAAATTTTACTTTATGCAAGTTAAGCCACTTATAAGTCTGTAATTAACGTTTTGCAAATACAAGTTTTGAAATAATGCTTTATTATTTATATATTTAAATCAGTATTATTATTTTGCACTATAAATATAATAATTATAGTATTTGATATTAAAATATTTATACACACATACATAACACATCCAGTGCCTAAAAATCTTTAAGTTGGTATTGTAATAATTGCTCATGATATTTTGATTCCTAAGCTCGACATTTTTATATTAAAACTAGCTGTCCCGGCAGACGTCGTCCTGCCCGGTAAAAAATAGGGGTTGATCGTAGAGGGTTGAAAATTTAGGGTTGTATGTATCTTTTAATGCTGTATCATAAAAAAATAGAAATTAAAAATTTTGTCTAAAAAATAAAATAAAAACTTTAGGGGAGGACTACCCCTAACATTTAGGGGGATGAAAAATAGATGTTGGCCGATTCTCAGACCTACCCAATATGCATACAAAATTTCATGAGAATCGGTCAAGCCGTTTCGGAGGAGTATGGCAACGAAAACTGTGACACGAGAACTTTATATATTAGATATAATCCTTTAAAAATAGAGTAACGATATTTTCTTGAAAAGTTTTATGATTAAAATTTAATGCGACTTAAGCCCATGAGTAATCACAACAAACATTTTTGCGCCTTGTCTACCGAGCCGCACACGCGACCAAGCCACTTAAGCACGAAGGCAACCTTTTATTCAAAACCCGAGGGTAATGTTTTAGAAACCGGCCCTACACCGTTTGATTTTTTTCTTGCATATATTCCTCCAAAAGCTTATGGGAAAATCTTTCGCCCAATATTGTTTATTTTGTTTTCTCTTTGTGAGGACTTGTGTATTTAGGTCGTTGTTTTTTTACCAAGGGAGCTGTAGAATTTAACTTGTATGTAGTATAAAATTGAAAAATTATTGTGTCACTAGATTGACGATAATAATATAAAAAGGTCTTGAAAACCGATAAAAAAGTTTAACCGGTTAAAGCTTATGTATGTACATAAATTTCTTTCAGTTTTATTCTAACTTAAACCTCAATCAAGCGATTTTTGATCAAAAGTTCATTAAGTAGGTTTTGCTGAATTAACCGGTTTCGAATAGTTCTTGCCGCATGCCTTCAAAGCGCAGCCATGTAGTACAGTAAATTCTCAGTCGCACACAAATACATATTCGTATTAGAAACAGTTATCATGTAAATAATCTAAAAAACCGGTTAATGCAGGTTTATATAATACTACCAGAGCCAACGCGGAGCAGCCACTTGCCATTTTTAACGGCTATATATGAAAGAAAGAAATACAGAATTGTTTAGTGGAATTTCTATGGTAAGCTACCTCCAGGCTAGGACAAGCCGTCTTCACAAGTCCTCACCGTGATCCCCACACAATGATACATCCCTTAGTGGATTTCTTTTCGTAAAAAAAGTTTACATAATCCTCTTTTTTCGGTGATAACACTTTTTTACACTCCGAACAAGATAGTTGACTAAAACCGGTTATAGCCGATTAATTTTCAACCGGTTCTAATTCTTAATATTAAAAGAATAAATAGTTTGATTTTAATATTAAAACTAACTAAAATAAAATACGCAAGAGCTAAGAGCTAGTACTGCATTTAATCGTAGTAGATGTGGAAGAGAGATCGCAGACAGGTAGTTATAAATTTGAATATGTCACTTGATTTTTGATATCTCGGGGTTGCGTTCACAAACATGTTTCATCTTCAAATAACATACATTTATAGTGTAGTTAGTTTAACAATCTATGTCTGTTTTGTCCACAGGATCACAGAATTTGAATTTACCGGTAAAAATTTCTCTTTCTTTTATCTCTAAATACTACTGTTTGCTGACGATATGAAGATATTTAAAACTATACATTGTGCTGTAGATTCTTTACAAATGCAAGAAGATTTAGGAAGAGTCGAGAAGTGGTGTATAGACAATGACATGAAACTTAACCTTTCTAAATGCTACCACATCAAATTTACCAGAAAAAAAGTATCGGCAAATTTTGTTTATATGCTCGACAAGTCTAACGTACAAGCAACTGACTCGATAAGAGATTTAGGTATTTTGTTTGATAGCTCTCTTAAATTTAATCTTCATGTTGACTCTATTGTGCAGCGAGCAGCAAGGATGTTGGGGTTTTTATTGAGAAATACAAAAGACTTCAAACAACCATTTACTAAAATTATATTATACAACACTTTAGTTCGTTGCCATTTAGAATACTGCTCATGTATATGGAATCCATTCTATACTGTTCATTCTCAAAGGGTGGAAAAAATTCAAAGATCCTTTACCAAACACTTGGCGTACATCTCATCTGGAATCTCACACCGTTGCCCCTACTTTATGCGGTTGTCACATTTTAAAATGCAGACGCTTAGCAATCGCCGAATGATGTTTGATGTTTGTTTTTTGCATAAACTCGTCAACAATAGCATAATGTGTATAAATCTTATCCAAGACGTAAAAATAAGTGTGCCTCGTCTGATTCCTCGACATGTTATTACGAAAGTCTTCTACATTCCTCCGATTAAAACCAACCTGGGCCTCAGCAGCCCTATCACAAGAATGTGCAATACTTACAACCGTCTAAACTCAAAATTAGATGATCTTGATATTTTTCACAAATCATATAATTGGTTCAAAAATAAAGTGTTGACATCAGCTGTGACTTTAAAATAATTGACAGGCCGTTCATGTTTATGCTTGTAACATAGTTATATAATTATTTTTAATTTAATTCTTGCATTTTTTAATATATATTTTTTTTGCTTTCCTTATTTTCTTTTGACAACATTACTACATTCATTAACTTTTTATAATATTTCTAATTGACATATGCATAATATTGACATTAATTAATTAAATTACTAGGAATTGACATTTAAATTGTAAATGCTGTGCACTCCTCTAATGGGTCCACACATCAGAACCTTTGTAGTGAATGATATGTAATGTAACCATAATGTGTGTGCTGTTGGTGTGCCTAAATAAATAAATAAATAAATAAATAAATCTCATATATATGCACCTGGCATTTTATCAACTACTGTGACACTGGCAAAAGCAATGCTAATTGCATTGAAGGCATAATCCTCCAAAAAAGAAGAAGAAGATGTTTCATCAAAAATCTTTTTAATAATTAGGCTATATGATTGAGATTTCCGGGAAAAATAACTGTGACATTAACGGACACATGAATAGCTATACAGTAATAAATAGGATATGGCGATTACATAAGAGTTCCGTTGTTACCCAAACTGCTGCAGCTAACTTGTAAGCTAAGTGCATTATCGTAAAAAATACAAAATTGAAAGTCTTCTGGCGCACTCGTTCTTTGACAAATAGGGGCCAAGTTCCATTGCCCTTTGTCTTATAGCTCCATATTGGCAAACAGCCAAAGCGCTAAAATCTAAAAAGCTAATGCAGTTTAACCACTTTACTCATGGTAGTCACGGTTCTATATAACGTTTTCCTTACATATACATATGGAATGAGCTCCCAGCTGAGGTTTACTTCACCGCTACTATGTGAGGTTTTACGGAAAAGGTGTCATAAATTTTTCGAGGCTGGCAATGCATTGGTGACGGCTCTGGGCTACAAATGGCCGTAGGCGACCGTACCCGCTTTTCATCAACCACCCGCTTGTCTGCTGTATACTACCGCAGTAATACAAGTTATATGTGTAGTTCTTTTTCATTGTGGAGGTAGAGAACCGGCAGACCTCTCAGGTAATGGAAAGTGGTTTCTTTCGCTTATAGACACGTATTTTACGATAGGATAGTATATAGTAGTAGATAGGACTGGGACAGGATGGTGGGATAATCACGCTACACGAGTGCTCCGCTTAAGGACCCAAGAGATCACATATAGAAAATTTAATTGGTCAGGCGAACTCGCTCCGAGGCTTGGTCGCGGCCATGCTCCTGAGCAAACAATGACGGTCAACCGTCGCCTCTTTCAACGAGTTGGTCATGGCCCAGAAAGAGGGTTAGGGAGGGGAAAGCACGCACACGGACCCCATCTACCGAAAGCGCCCTAGGGGTCGTAGACGCCGCTACACACAACTTCTCCCGTATCCCATCGCAGAGGGCCACGCGGACCAATGGGTGATCCCGTAGACTTCCCCCCCTGTTGGTGAAGAGGCTACCCTTCCCGGGGGTGCCCTAAGTGAGAACCAAGCGTAGGGGTGCCACAAATGTAATACATAAGACAGGAGCGCACTATATTTTTGTGGATAGTATGACCGACCGAATAGTTTCAGAAGTGGGCGCTAAGAACTGCAACGCATTTTAGTCCTGCTCTTGTTTGAGTTACTCGATTGTTTCCTCTACACCTTTATTAATATTTTAATAAAAACTAGCTAACCTGGCAAACTATGTATCACCTTAAAATCAATAAATAAAAGCTGAATGATAAATGCAGAATAAACCACAAAACTGAAAAAAAGTTATTCACTTTTAAATTTAATTTAATTTCTGAACAACCTATAAATTTACTTGATTTCTAAACGACGCGAAGAACATCAAATGTTTAACAGACAGAAATAGTTTCTAAGCGAAAGCCTAAATTTTGTTTTTACTATATGAAGACATGAGTGGATGAAGGTGATGAGTCACATAATTCCAATTCTGAGTAAATCGAGATAAAAGTTTTACTTTTATTTGAAACTGAACTGAACTTAAAACCTTTAGCAACTTTTTATTTTTTAAATATGCCTTATATCTATGGTCTAAGGTCTGTAGTCATTTGGTATCGACTTTTAACATTCGTCTACGCAAAAAAAAGCAAAAAACCGAATATGCGACATATCACCTTCATCCACTCACGTCTTCATATATTACAAACATTTTTTTCATATTTACTCACCTTTTAAACGTTACCTGAAATAAAAATTAGCCAAATCAGTCCAGCCGTTCACGAGTTTTAACGAGAGTAACGAACAGCAGTTGATTTTTTTTATATGTATAGATTATTGAATACTTTAACTGTCTTCACCTGAATACCCTACGTATTCACGAAGCAATAATTTCCTGACCAGAATATGTATACCCACCACCACTGATTGTCAACAAATATATTTTGAATATTAGTCCACAATATCTAAGGAACCCTTTGTGCGTAAGTTGGAACACTCCTGAATGGCTTTTTAATCCCGAATCCGCCATCGATGTACCATAAATTCCGTCTACCGCAGATTCACCCCATTTATCATTGTTTTATTGTTTTCATATAAATTCTCATTTTACTACCACCTTCCACCCTAACGGTTTGGTATTGACCGGGGTGTTATCAAAAGTTTTCGATAGCTTATAAATAAATGACAATGGTCGAGTTTTACTCGCACTTGAGGTCTACTACTAGACGGTTAAGTTCGAGTAAACTTTGGAGTGAGTTCGCAACGTGTTATGGCTGGGAGAGAAGAAACAGCGAGAGAAACTTCCCAGCAACATGACTAGTCTATCCTATAGAGGGGCCGTATCCGTGCAGGAACGGAGAAAGAATACAATTTCTTGCGGCTGAGCGGTCTATCGTAAGAGGCGACAAAACAACTCACAGCCAGGTGGTAGGGCATTCGCCCCACTGGATGTCTACCACCCCTGGTCTAAACTATGTCGCCATAACAATTTGGAGTTGTGTTCCGATATTAGTGACCAGGTTCCAGTCTCTCTTAAGAGAGCAGCAACATATTTGTAGCACCTTTGGTGTTGCAAATGTACATAGACGATGGTAACCGCTTTCCATCAAGTGGGCCGTCTGCCTGTCTGCTGAACCCCTGCAATAAAAAAATGGGCTATGTCTCCTGGCATCGGGAACGTGGAGGGGTTGTGAATGGCAGCGTCTGAGACGCCGTCTGCGTCTGTCTGTCGGTGCCTCCCAGCCTGCCGTCCTAACCGCGGGCGGGCTGATCCGCGCCAGCCGTCTTGTAATAACGTCGACCGTATCCGTGAGGACGTTACGCAGTCGTCGCACGAGAGCCTTTCGTCAAAGCTTATAATAGGAAACGCTGGCCAGCGCAACGTGGGAGCACACGTATTAATAGCTGCTCTATCTCGCTCGCACATCATCCGTCTCGCTCACACATTGTGCCATATATTGTACTATAGTAGAATTATTTTCTCCGTGCAGTTCGGGTCATAAATAATCGGCGTATTTCGCTCTCTCTTCCACTCACGAACTTTATGGGCAGGCATAGAGATACGCATTATTGTTGTCGATAAGCGTTATCGATAGTATTTAGTTTTGTCATTTTGTGGGTTTGTGATATAAATGAAAGAAAAAATAGATAAAACAACATATTTATTAAAATAAGAATAATAATGATTTAAAATAAAATATTAATTAGATATCTATGTATTAAAAAACTACAAGTATAAAGTTAAGAACGTAACATATTATATTAAAAATAAATATTAATACTTATATATAGGTTTAAAATTAACAGCAAAAAAGATAATAATGATTTTTATAAGAATGATAATCATGACAAGAGCTATGAATGTCAAAGAAGCAAGTGAGGTGTGTAAGAATAAGCCTGTATGGCGTTCTGTTGTTCGTGCCTACTCCGCAAGGGACCTAGCGTGAATTTATTTATGCATGTATGTATATGATAATCTTTCTTTGATAAGAATGAGTTTTTACCGATGATGGCGATGCGCCCGCGCAACTCACCGCCCTAGCCGGGCTGAGGCCGAGTTTGATTTATGATCCAAACTACACGGAGAAAATAATTCTACTATAGCTGTACGACTTGATAATACTTAAATACTTAAGGTTACCGTTTCCAAAAAAAAGTTCACTTTAGCACTCGACACTGAAAACTACGCTCTACCATCTGAAGTATAATTTAATCTCTACCTCTTGCTGCTGCATACTTATTGCGAATCTGGCACAGAGGTAGGTGGCACAGCTCATGGAAACTGATTACTGTCGCCTACAGACGTTTGCAACACCAAAGGCCAAGCCAACGCATCGTCAGCTAAAGTCAGATGAGATAGTGGGATCAGATAGGAGGAATTGGGGGTGTAGGGTGGGAAAGGGTAGGGTAGGAAAAGTAAAAGGGGAAGTAAGCGATCCGAACTCTCACTTATCGCACGAAACATGAGTAGCTCAAGGCTAACCCTTTAACGTTGATATTCTGTGAGAGCGTGGTATTACACCAGCCTAGCTGACCCTGTGAGCGGTAATCAAGATTCCAGCACGACTACCACGAAAAAAAAGTTATTATTAAAACCTTCCATTTGATAGGTAGACACGCACTTAGCCAGTTTTTAGACACTTTTAAAGCCCTCGATGCTCCCCATAATTATAATATTAATATAAAAATCTAATATTACACGAGTTTTGCCTTAAAATTCTTACCACAAACGTTAAAACGTGTAATCGCTACCTTAACATGAAAAGGGTGTTATTACCCCAGATTAGGTACTATAAGGGTAACAGAGACATCTTGCGAGGCTTAGGACGCGGTCCGTATGGTAGCGTGATAATATTAACAATATTATACTATGATCTTGAACAAAAAATTCACTCCCCCATCCAGGTCTTCTCTACTCTTTTTTATATTGTGGCGACCGAGGGTGGAGCTGCCCAGCAGCGTAAATCAGTTTTAGAACTTTTAGAAAGAACTAGAAATTTCTGGAAGGAAAATACAAGGACGGATATATTCAGAAAAGGATAGACGATAAACGAAAGAAATAAATAGATAGATGTTAGAAAGAGATAGACGACGAAAGAAAGAAAGAAAGAGATAGTATGTATAAACGAAAGTTTCCGAACAGAAAGTTCGGGAAAGAAAAGACAGAGATAGATAGATGGGTTCTAGAAAATTCTTCCGGGTATATAAACAGCGTAAGGTGCACCTACCGGGCAGTTTAAAGTTGAGTTCAGTACAAGACGGTGAAACGACAAGTGCGATACTAAAGAGTAATTGGAGAAGGTTAATAGAGAACAGAGACGAATTAAGTGGTGAATTTAGTGACAAGTTTGGTGAACAGATACGTTAAGGAGGTGTGTTGCTTAGTTCGAGAGAGGAACCAGAAGCGAGCCACACGCGATAATATTGGAGGTGGTCCGTGCAATATCAGTGACGGTATTGAGGGTGTGAAAACTTCTCATCGGGACTGTGCATCGTTGGTCGTGCGTATAGGGGCAACCCTGCAGAGAGGCACTACGTGCGGCTGAGTAAAACCATAAAAGATTTTAAATTAAAAACTGGTGTTTTCCTCCAATCCATAAGTGGGTAACCCCGCTCGCACGTAACAATATTTTAGTTAATATTGTGACAGATATGAGTAGAAAAATGTCTCCTTTATTCTGCGCCTTAACAATAATAACACCATAGAATATATAGAAACAGAGAGCAGGATAGATTTATAAGAATGGCCTTATATCTCTATCCTGCTATATCGAAATGTTATAAAGATCACTGGGTATGTGTATCCCTGGGAAGAAAATTACATACCACTCTCTTAAAAACAATCGACGTGAAACGGCGCTAACCGTCTTCTGATAATCGTGTTTCGTGTGATGAGTCAGAGTTTTGATGGCCTATTTCCTCCTTTCCTTTTCCCATCTTGTCTAGCATCTCCCTCTATCCCATTGACTTTACTTCGTCCCTCTTATCACTTTACTCTTGTCCTATGCTAAAAGCTGGTAATGCGTTGGCTTCGCCTCCCGGTGTTGCAAAGGTCTATAGGCAATGGTAACCTCTTTAGGCTACCTGCCTGTTTGTAAGCTTCACAATAATAAAGCGATACTTGCTACTGGGCACTTTATTTTTTAGTGAAACTTCTACATAGACGGGGGGATTAGAATTTTTTCTGTCACGAAAAAGCGTTACGGCCGCGTGGTGAGAAGCGGCATAATTTTAAAGTAGACTATGGACGATTCGAGTTCCGGATCGAATTCAGTTTTTTTGTTTGATGAAATAAAATATGTTAAATAAAAAATCAAAATGTACCTAACCTAACCAAATCATGATTTGCAGTACCTGCCAAAAATCGAAGTGTGTGCTCTGACTCATCGTAGAAGTGAAACTTCAATGGACAAGTGGCAAAACGAATAGCAACAGACAAGTGGAAAAACGAATGGCAACGGACATATGGCAAAACGAATCGAAAAAAATTTTTGACTTTGTTAATGCCGACCTATTTGGTTGCCGCGTCTTTTGTTTCTTTTTCTTCCGCCGCATCTGTCACTATGCAATGTGACATAGTCTTCGTTCGACCGCTGAACGCGCCGCTGCTTCCGCGCAAACCTCACCGCGTTTTGTGTGTTGTGCCGAATTTTACATCCGATTTCATCAACGTGCTCGCTGGGAAGGTGCACCCTGTACCGTTCAAGCTGGCATACTAAGTCGAAGGAACCGCAAGACGAGAAGAAAGGATCACGAGGAAGAAGTGCCTGCCACTGCGAAGGCGCATTGGTACTGCCATGTAAACCTCCTTTCGACCTATTAATACTTTTCTTCAACATATTAAATTCTTCCTTTAAATCTGACGGCGCGTTCCCCTTTCGCACGTCACTTCAATCACTCACTGTCATATCATTAAAATAAATGTATCGCTCCGCATTATAAATAAAATAAAATACCATAAAATAAATATACCGCGCCCGCACCACATAATTATATATTATATAAATAACCCGCTCCGCTCTATAACTGTAAAATAAAATAAACAAATATAACACAAAATACTGTCATTATAAAAATAAAATAGTCTGTGTGAAGTGGATAGTGGAGAAGAGGAGCCGCATTCCATTCTCATTAACCAGGTAAGTGGGTGCATATTTCCCGAATACCCATCCAAATTGCCCCACACTTCTTTTCCCGCAAAGTTGACATAGTTCACTTAACGCTAAATCCAGCGCCGCCGCAACACGCGTCGTTCGTAGCGTGTCTGGTGCGGCGATCTTATCCTGTAAGCCCTTTCCTTCTCTTTATCCCCGCTCCCGCTCGCGCCAACAATGTTTTACGGGCAGATTGTTAATGTACTTGTGCCATTTGAAAACCTGTCCGTAGAACTTCAAGTTTGAAATTTTGTTGCCATTCGTTTTTCCACTAGTCCGTTGCGTTTGTTCCTTCAATAGCGTAAAGGTAAAACGCTACATGCTTACACTATAACTGTATCTCATCGAATGCGTTGTGCGAACGTTTTGTTTGATTTTGTCGCGTGTTTGCTTAGGACACAGAGTGAGTCTGGATTATTCATTAGTTCACTATGCCGTGATTTCACAGTTTAACCGGGTTTTGTCCCCGTGCTAATCCCCGGGCCGTTGCTATGTCAGAAAGGTTCTGCTCATTTTGCACGTGTTGACTTTTGTCATATTTTGTTTGTTTGTTCCAAACAAACATAATTTATGTGTCTTTTGGGTTTGATTGGATAATCAAGTTGACAATCTCTAGGATGTAGTGGTATTAGTCAGAATGAGAAATAACCAAAAAAGAACACAATTTCCTACGGCCGGGTGGCCTGTTGTAAGAGGCGACAAAACAACCCACAGCCAAAGGGTAGAGTATTTGCCCGTCTGGACGGTACCACCTCTGGTCAAGAGTATGCCACCATAACAATTTAAGTTGTGTTCCAGTTGCCAGGTTCCAATCTCCGTTTGAGAGTGGCAGCACATTTGGTGGTTCAGTGTCCATGGGCGTTGGTAACCGCTTTCTATCAGTGGGCCGTCTGCATGTCTGCTGAACTCCTGCAAAAAAAATTTATTACCTTTGGTGTTACAAATTTCCAAAGCCTATGGTAACCGCTATTTATCAGGTTGGCCGACTGCCTGTCTGCTGAACTGCTGCTGATGAGTGAGAGTTTCCATTCTTCTATCTAAATCCCTCTATTTCACTTGTGCTATCCCATCCTCTTTATCAAAGCCTCTCAATGTAATTCTAAAGGCTGGCGTTGCTGCTTCGCCCCTGGTATTGCAAACGGGTGTTGCAAACGTCTATAGGCGACGGTAACCACATAATTTTAAGTACGCCGTCGTAGGCAGAGAGGTCGAAGATTTTTCATGTAAAGATGTGGAATGTTATATATAACGTTAATATGGAAAAGTTAATTGTACTAGTGGTTATTGATATATATGTCTCTCAAACCTAGGGCCATAAAATAACCCTGACTTTTGTACAGCCTACGTGGGGGCCATGAGAAGGCCAAACACAGGCCTCTAAACAAATTTGATGTATATGAAGCGCGACGCTGACCAACGATTATCCCTGACTACAACATATGAAAATGCACCCAAGGACTAGCCCCGGCCAGTGTAGGACTATTGTAGGAAATGAAAACAAAAATATTCACCTAAATCAGACAAATGAAAGTGAGTTTAATTGCAGTCACCGTTGCCAAATCAGCTGGAAAAGATCATAACAAATGGATGATAATTTTTTTATCGATGAACATCATATTTTAATACTTATTATCCTATTACGGACTAAGAGAATTCCAAAAACACAAAATCATAAAAATTTATCCCGCCATTCTTGAGTAAGAAATGGTGTAACTGACACGACTTTGTTTTATATAATAACTAGCTGTCCCGGCAGACGTCGTCCTGCCCGGTAAAAAATAGGGGTTGATCGTAGAGGGTTGAAAATCTAGGGTTGTATGTATTTTTGTATGTTGTATCATAAAAAATAGAAATTAAAAATTTTGTCTAAAATTAAAAATAAAATTTAGGGGTGGACTACCCCTAACATTTAGGGGGATGAAAAATAATGTTGGCCGATTCTCATAGATACCGGATAAGCACAAAAAATTTCATCAAAATCGGTCAAGCCGTTTCGGAGGAGTATGGCAACGAAAACTGTGACACGAGAATTTTATATATTAGATATATTGTTACGACTTGCGAGACTCGAATTAAAATGCCGTTGGAGTTATTATAGACTTTATTAGAATGATACAAACACGTATGGCACAGGTAAAAATATAACCGAACACTACAAATCCAAACGCAATGCAGAAGATCGTAATTCAATACACGCGAAAAGTCCGTCACTAAATAGATTACCAAATGTAGACAAGTCTTGCTTCGCTCGTAATTATTGTCGTCCTCGTCCCTCAATTGGGGCGTTGCTTTAGACCGCACAGATGCAATATGTCTGCCCTGCCGCGTGGACCGAATATTACTGATAATGTAGCATTGTAATAGTTGAAGCATTTTTGAAATGGGTCTAGTAGTTTTGAGTTAATTCGTTACAAACACACAAAAATACAAATCTTGCCTCTTTATAATAATAGTGAGAGAGAGAGAGAGAGAGAGAGATAACCCTTTATTACAATTACAAAAACAGACCATATTTACAATATTTTCTAGGCGATATAATAGCGGCCTCATCGCTCAAAGCGATCTCTTCCTTCTCCTATTTCGAAAAATGTGAAGAAAGAATTAATTCGGACCCCCTACCCTGTTCCAAGATACTTTTTGTATATATGATATACTGATGTTTCGCTTATTTGGCTTCGAATAAAAACTTTAATGTGGCCATACAAAGTTATACTATTGTCATCTAATTGCAAGAGCTGTCATAAACCACCTTATCTCATACTTTATTACCCGTACAAACGTTATATGACGATAATCCCGCTTTAAAGCGACCATCGTCTTTAGTAACGGGTTATTGTGTTTGATAAATTGGTATTCAGATTTTGTATTAAAATGCTAAGTTGTGTTAAATGTGCATTTTATGTGCTTTTAAGCTTTGAAACTATTAAAAAGTAAAGATAATTTCCAAAGAGCACTAGCGTTCACAACACGACCTAAAACTGGATACAAGTGGTATTTAACTTAATTGTAATGTCGAGAGAGAGAGAGAGAGAGAGAGAGAGAGAGAGAGAGAGAGAGAGACTGTATTGCACACCAAAATATACAATTACAAAAATAGACTATTTCCAATATTTTCTAGGCAATAAAATAGGCGGCTTTATTAATTCCCTGAATTCGTCACAAATATATATTTCAAAATATGTACAATGGCAATGGCAGATGTCAGGATCATCTTTCTTTGACGCAAATGGTCTTATCCGTGCAAGAACAGAGAAAGAATACAATTCCTGCGGCCGGGCGGCCTGTCGTAAGAGGCGACAAAACAACCGACAGCCAGGTGGTAGGGCATTTGCCCGACTGGATGGCTACCACCCTGGTCTAAAGTATGTCGCCATAACAACCTTGAGTTGTGTTCCGGCATTAGTGACCAGGTTCCAGTCTCCCTTAAGAGAGCAGCAGAGCATTTGTAGCACGTTTGGTGTTTCAAATGTCCATGGGCGATGGTAACCGCTTTCCATCAAGTGGGCCGTCTGCCTGTCTACTGAAAAAAAAGGCGTTATTTTAAAATAATTCTGAAATTCGTTCGAAAATATAAAACAATGGAGGACATTAAGGAGGACATCATAGATTACTCCATATCCCAGCATTGCCTTCATGGGAAACAACTTTCTAAAAACTATCTACAAACTAATTTGGCATCGTTAACAATTACATATACACACAACATATTATAATAAAATTGTAGAGGTCAAATTTCTGTACAATGAAAAAAAGTCCGAGTCCGAGTCAGGGAGACGTAAGAAGTGAAATAGAACTAATATGGATTTTTTTAATTTTGTGTTTGTACCGGCTAATCTCCGAAACAACTGGACCGATTTAAATGAAATTTTGTGGTGGTAGCTTATATCCCTGGTCAGCATATAGGATACTTTTGATTCCGAAAAATTAGGATTTAGAAAAAATTGGATTAGGATAGTTAGAAATACTTTAAAAGTTAGTTTATTACAAAATGTCAATTGCGCTTTACTTTTTTTTGGTGAGGATTAACAGCTGTAGTCTGACAAACTAAAGTTTTCCAAACTTACGTTACAGAAATAGCTAAAGTACATTCATAAACCTCCACAGATGACAACTTATCGTTACTTATATTTCAACAATCGATTTAGGGTTTTTGGCGAAAACTGAAAAGAGATGTGGTGCTGTGCAGTTTTATTTTCCAAAAATATGTAAAATCACTCTATAACGAACAATAGTTGTAGGATATTGATAGTTTTTGAGTAGTAGTTATGTGTTTTGTGAGAAATGTGAACTGTATAGTCAAATGTGGCCTTTTGAGTTGTCACAAGAACTCCGTTGAATAGCACTAGCTGATTAGCTATAGTTCAGCTGTGCTACACATAGGCTTAAGAAAATGAAGAAACTATATTGTAAACTAAGATCGGGCTTAAAGGCCTAGCTGCCATGCCATAAATCTAAATAAATAAAATAACAATCGATTTAAACCAGCTTAATACCATCTCACAAGGACAAGATAACGTGTGTTGTGTAATGACTTTTGAGAAAATTAAAGCAGCGTTGTTTACTTTTATTATGTGAAGGGAATTTGAAGTACTTTTGCGAAGTGCGAAGCCGTAGATGTGGATGGATGTGGTATTATTTTTTTATTTAATTTATTAAGAGGTGTTTAGCGACAATGTCATAATACAATTCTGGTAGTATAAGTGATCATCAAGTGATTTATTAAAACTGAAATGATTGAAAGAAAGACTAAAAAAACTTAAAACTGCAATTGTAACACGATATATATTTAGGATACATATTTTTTCTTGTGTAAGTTCAGCGGTCCGGTAGACGGCCTACCTGATGGAAAGCAGTCACAATCGCCTATAGACATTGTAACACGAGAATAATTATCAACGTGCTGCCGCTCTCTAAAGGGATAAAGGAATTAGCTTTATCCCATCCCTGCTTTCCTATCCCCTCTATACGATTCTAATTAAAATACATTTAAAAATCTGTTTAGGCCCCAATTACACTATCATATATTTATCATACAAATATGATGATGTTCTTCATTATTACATATTACATTTACGGTCATATAAACTTCATACTTTAGTAAGATGGATAACGATTCAGCCGTGTTTTCCGTTACATGATTGCAATTTTATTAATTACATTAAAAGAGAAGATAAAGACGGTAAAAAATATGTGTTTGAGTTATATATAATGGACAGAAAAGCGTTCAGAGAGAGATCCATAAGTCTTACACAATATACCAGTCAAATTTCTTGCATATTTTAAGGTTAGACGAATGATATTGTTACATGCCATCAAAGAAATGCACACACCTGCCTATCGTAACGCAGTTTATTATCTTTATTGCATAAGGAATTCTTTTGTTTACTTTGTGTTTAAAAATTCCAATTAAGACAAACATCCTATTGTTATCGTACTTGTTTTATGGCCGTCATTAGTGTCGAACTAATAATCCTTGTTGTTATCGCGTGACGGATAACAACAAGGATTAGATTTAGTTATGTGACGGACTTTGCGCGTGTTATTGAATGGTGTAGTTTATATTAGTTATATTTGTGCCTGTTCTATACATGTTTGTACAGTTCTAGTAAACTCTATAGTAATTCCAACGGCATTTTAATTCGAGTCATGTGTCATGATATGATGATGAATATGATCATATTTTTACGCTTACCGTCAAATAGGATCGCTTAACTATGATCGTAGTCAATATGAATTACGTGTAGTTATTATACCGTTATAAATTATTCATATATAAATGACTCATTCTTCTCTAATAATATTTTTATGAAAGTCTAAAAATAAAAAAAACCCATCCAAATTTTCTTAAATCTACGTCTACGCAAGCAGTAAATCTGCGTAGCTACCACGCGCTACGCGCTCGCTACGCACCGGCCGCGCATCTATCAACATTTGTCATATAACCGCTACGCACAGACGGAATGTAATTGCTGGATGAGATTAGATTTTTCGAAGCACCCACTTTTGTTATACAAATATTACGAAAGAATTAAGAATATGTTTTGTTTTTATTCCTTCTTATAATGTCATTAATGTATATCCAAAAAGTACAAATAAAATAAGAATAATATAGACACTCTAGTGCATCACCAGGCCGATCTTTGAAAACGATTTTAATGAGAATGAGGGTTATAGCATGTAAATGAGCGAAAAATGTATATTTGTAAGATGTTAAATTTCTTTAAGACTAAGATGCCACCACAAGACATTCTTCTCGTGTATTTTATTATTAGAAATATAATTTTTGGACCACATTATTTAAAAATTGAGAATCTTAATACGTACTTTTTAAAATTGTGCTGTTTGGTAATTAATTATCGCATTTTTGATTTATTTATCCACTTCCATATAATTAACCTTCCCGCCGTCTATTCTCGCCGCATCTAATAATTTGTTAAATTACATTAAAAACGCACGACAAGAGATGCAGCCCTTCCGTCTCAGTACGTCGCTCGCACCACACGCACTAATTTCACCGCTCCGTCGTTATAAAAACCGCTATTAAAATTAAGACTGTGCGCACGTCTCGCGAAGTGACAATATATAAATAAGTTAAAAACTCTTCGGACCTGTTGCTGATCTGGAGCAGAAGAAGAAAACTAAGAGCAGCTGCATCCGGTGAGTTCCTTCCACCCCCATTGAACCAATATACAGTCCACAAAAACCACAAAATCAAATGGTGATTTTATTTTCCAACCACTGTTTTTGATTGGAAAAACAAGCTATCTCATTTCATTGAGTTTCAAATAACGTGGATTCTAAAGAACTATCACTTTAAAAATCCACAAAGACGTCTTGCGTGTAATCCTTAAGCATTACGTTATACATTGAATAGTACACCTGGTGTCGTGTACAATCGGACATCTCTATGAAAGCTCGGACAAGGACGGTGGGAAATGGAATTTTCAAGCAGACACTTGTCACCTCGACTGTAGATGCAGATTACCTAGAAATCATTAGCAGCGCTGTCTTTTCTTTCAGTATATTGTTCGATTTAAATATCTGACAGTCTTACAATCATTTGATAGTTTTACTTGGAAAGTTTTCCGGGAGTTTCCGAATTTCAACTTGGCCAACTCGTATTATAACCGCTCCCATGGCTATATTGAAAAAATGGTGCCTAATAGCAATTTTTTGGTAATATCTCCTTCCCTACTCATTTTTCCATAATATTGTTACGAGTTGCAGGACTCGAATTAAAATGTCGTTAGAATTACTATAGAGTTTATTAGAACTTTGCAAACACGTATAACATAGGTACACATATAACTGAACACAACCAGTCTGAACGTAATGCAATAAAACGCGCCAATTCTGTCACTAAATAGGTTATCGAATGAACACAAGTCTTCATCCGCTTGCGGTTATCGCTTGACTGCCTCATCTCTCAATTGGGGCATTGCTTTATACTGTACAAATACAATATGTCTACTCGGCCGCGTGGACTGAATTTCCTAGAATCACACCAGACTAATGACTACCATAAAAAATTACATTACGCAATGGGCTGTTCTAATATTTTTTTAACACAAAGTAAACAAAAGAAGTCTAAATGCCGAAAAGGTAATAACATCTACAGGTATGCAGGTGTGAATTTGCCTTTTGTCGGCGTTCAAGTCGTAACATATATAAATTTTGCAAAAACGCACACTCTTATTATACAGAAGGATTATTCGTTTAGGAGACTCAAAGCCATAATCGTAGATTAAGGGTGTTAGTATCCTAGACTTACTAGTACTAATACCTGATAACTGTCCTTGTCTCGCCTTTGCTGTCCCTTTTCAGGTAGCAGGGTTAAGGCTGAACGGTACTGTCTAACGAGGCTGTCCTCTACGTACCGGGCTAACGATTTATCCGAGATATTTTAATCTTATATATAAAATTCTCGTGTCACAATGTTAGTTACCATACTCCTCTGTAACGGTTTAACCGATTCTCCTAAAGTTTTGTGTGCATATTGGGTAGGTCAGAGAATCGGACAATATCTTTTGGGTGTAGATGTTGTCCAAAATGTTAAGGGTAGTCCACCCCTATTATTTTTATGATACAGCATTAAAAAATACATACAACCCTAAATTTTCAAAACTCTACGATCAACCCCTATTTTTAATTTGTTAAATATCGATTGAATTATATAATACACCGACGCTACACGTGAAATAATAATCGTACAGAGAATAGAAGTAGGGTGTCGAAAAATTCATTCCTATGAGACACTTCCAGTGAATTTCAAAGTAAATCTGAAAAATATGTTATGTATTTATTTAAGGATATTTGAATAACACACTATTATTTCTTTACAGGGGAAATCCGTTTGAGGACCGTAGGCCGCATAATGGGGAAAGGTCGGGCCCCGTGTGTGGGATTCGCCAGGTCAGGGTGGCACTAGCACCCCACGTTGGGATGTGACATGCTATTGCCACGCCGCGGTTAGGGATACCCACTAAAACCCCTGTGCGATCCCGAGCGTCCTTTGTCCAGGCTGTGGGCTCACTCGCGCATTCACCACCAGCGCGGACGAACGGCGCCCGGCCCCTTTGCGGGCTGGCCTCACCACTTGGAGATCTGGGTCTCTCTGGCTCCTCTGCGATGCCGCCGCTGGCTCTGGCAGAAGGGGACTGCTCCCTCTCCCACTCCGCCGCCTCCTTCGCGGATATGACGGTCTCGCATAAGTAGGTGGCTGCGTCACACGCGTCGGCACTCCCGTTCATGGCCTTCTACATGGCCGGGAGCGACAAATCCGCCCCGATGGCCGCGACGAGATGGCGGCGCTGCTTGTCCCAGGCTGGACACACCTGGAGGGTGTGCAGCGCTGTGTCCTCGTCGCCGCCGACGCAGTGGGGGCAACCTGACGTCTATTCCCGCCTTATTTGACACAGGCACCTCCCGAAGCATCCGTGCCCCGATAACGCACTATAACTTATCCAAAGTTATAGGTACATGTTAACCCTGAAAATTACAAGATCAAATATAATCAAAATTAATTGTGTACATTAAATATTCATATGTGGACTTATATATTATATATATTGTTTACACAATGATAAATACTTCCAGTAATATAAGCAAATTACCACACGTTGCTTTTATATATCGTTTTTAGGGGAAACAATAACGCTTGCTCACACCACCGTGTCCACAACGCAGTTCGTTACTAGTCCGACATATTCATGATACCGACGACTATTGACGGCCATAGCTTAGAGCCGGTAAAATGACGCTGTACTATAAATCGACAAATTCTTTTTATATTTTCTTCTTATATTCTTTTTATATATCCCTAGAATTCTGACTGTAGGCCAAAACGTAGACAATAAAAAAAGGGCAAATGCGAACAATCGACACGCAGTTAAAGGTTCTCATCATTTGGATATGAAGCCATAAAAAAGAATTTTACTGAATGTACACATATCTCAAACACTGTTTCAATATAAAATGTGCCACATAAAGTAGTTTCGTTACACAACCGGCAACCATATACCACAATACTTTGTTTTCCAAAAAAATTAATAATGTCAATTCTGACCTAAAATTCTCAAATTTATACCAGGAACAGTGATGTAGTTAATAAGTCATAAAATATAACACTTCAGTACCAGCTGCTACTTGCTATTAAACTCCTTGTAGTGCTTAGCGGTCCAGATTATCCACAACCCGACCTTAGTCGGCTTAGAACCTTTAAGCCTTAGAAGAAATGTTGGCGGTCTAAGTGTGTTTTATCGTCTAATAGGTTTCTCAATAGTCAATCACAGCGCGAGGACCTCGGGGCCCCGACAGCAGCCGGATACCTCGATTAGCTATCCTTGTCACACTTAAGGCTGCGCGTAAGAAGTTTTTATCGCACTTATTCACATACTTTATTAACGTCTGTGAATTGTTTATAACCGGCAAAATCGTCTGGCGATTTGCAGGTATTATTGAAATTACTTAATAAATACGTGATATAAATTTCAGATTTCCTAAAGAATATTTTTTGGGAATTTTAAAAAAATAATTTTGGAGTCGTCTGGCAGTACTTAATAACCGAAAAAAACGTCTTGGATTTTTTGTTTAAAATTCTAGAAATTATAAATTAAAACATAAAAAAATAAAGTTGCCTAAAATATATTTTTTTGAATTTTGTTTTGCAAATGTTATATGCTGCGCAGTAACGAAATAACCGCTAACACGCTAAAAGACTTCCAGGACTAGATTCGCCAATTGACGAAATTGTAATTTTTCGCAATTTCAGTTTGCCTAAAGAACCTTCTCAAAATTCGTCATCAGCTCTTGGGCTATTATGAGGTAAATATTCATTTTTGTACCTTCATCGCTAGTTTACTATCGCAACACTCAGCAGGGATTGGAAGATTATCCACACCTCCTCGATACTTGGATGTCATCCACTGCACGGGGCGCATGCTCTCTCATATGTTTATGTATCATGTATAACAAACTAGTTGTCTGGAAGTGGGCGTAACAACTCCAACACAGTATTATACTACAGCAGTTGTTTGCGACACTAAATTGTTTCTGTACACTCTGTTATTGGTTTCGAATAAATTCTTTAAATATGTGAGCAAGCTGTGGAGTGAAATCCCTCCCATGGTTTTCCAGAGCGCCCTTATGTGATGCTCTTCAAAAAATGTAAATACATATTTAAAATCAACGAGGTAGACAATGCATCGGTTTTCTTGGTTTGCAAATGTCCATGGGTGACAGTAGTCAATTGCCATCAAGTATACCCATTTGCCACTTTGCCTATAATCAAACAAAAAATGATATTTTTTATAAACTAAATATACACAATACTACACAATAATATATGCGCATAATATTTGTCAGGGTTGTCGTGTAGCCCTATCGGCCGCCCGTCGCACCGTCTGTAACTAACCTAATGTTATGCATGGCTATCAAAACGTTGCCTTTTTGTTTCATGTCCCCCTCGTAAGGCTGTACAGCGATTCCAGCTAAATTAAATGTCCCTTTTCACCAGTCCGTTTCAGGAATTGCTTCAAAGAGAGATTCGTGGAAATGTTAGAATTCAAAGCGAACCTTATTTATTACGCTAAGTACAAACGTTGCGTCTTGTTAATTTTTAAATTTGTCTCTTCCTTGATACTTCTTTACATAATATTTTTACGTCCGATAAAGACCAATTCACAACTGCATTTCAACCTTTCGGCATTTGGACTTCTTTTGTTTACTTTGTGTTAAAATTTAATTAAAAAACACCCGTTGTGTATGTAATCTTTTACGGCTATTGTTGTATTGTGACTGCCAGGTATCTCGTATTAAAATACAAGCTGATCTAAAAAATTCCCCACGCGACCGGGCAGACATATTGCATCGGTACAGTATAAAGTAATGCCCAACTGAGAGATGAGGCAGTCGAGCGATAACCGCGAGGCAAGACTTGTATATATTTGATTATCTATTTAATGACGGACTTTGCGCGTGTTATTTAACCATGAATTACGTTTGGACTGATTGTGTTTAGTTATATTTGTACCTGTGTTATACGTGTTGCTATAGTTCTAATAAATGCTATAGTAATTCTAACGGAATTTTAATTCAAGTCATGCAACTCGTAACAATATAAAACAAAGTGGCTTTACGATCTGTCTGTATATCTGCTATCGCTTCACAGAGCACATAACGAATTATTGACCGATTTTCACCATCAGTTAGGTAAATTTTTCACTGAAGGTTTAAATATCGACACCCCCATACAATGACCCAATAAGGTGTCAAAAATGTTAAATCAAATTTAGCATGTGGGGTTTTTAAGAATTTTCCTATTGACTCTTATGAATAATATCCTTATGAATTTTTTACTGTCGGAACTTTTCTGTCACAAAAACACAAAATATTTTTCCTGTAAACTTTGAATTTTTTCGAATACCGGATTACTACACGGAAGAGTATACCTTTTATAATTCTATACATTTATAAAAGAAAATAGTATACAATAAACTAGCATGTGCCAGTGAAACCTTATTCGCGTTGCCATGAAGGCCGACTGATCACGCTTAATATAGAGCGTAGATATGGTATAAGATGGTGCACCCTGACGCAGACCTATTCATACGGGACTTAAAGATACCCAGATTGTAAGTGTCGGGAAAGACTGACTTTGGCAGTGAATTCCACTCTTCTGTGGTGCACATGATGAAGTCCTATAGATTTAACAAAGTCAACGGAGTAAATAAAATATGATCAGCTCATAAATGTATTTATGAGCTGTTCATTATGTATTTATTATATTAACTTAGTTTTAATAAACAACAAGGAATAACCTCAACATCCTTAACAGGATATTCTCATTTTTTTGGTACATATTTTAATTAGTTATTTATATCTACTAAAGTTTCATTAAAAATAAACTAGCTTAAATGAAACTATTTATAAATAAATATTAACTAAAATATAAAAAATACCATCTATAAATAAAAAATAGACTCCAGTTCGCTGTCGGTGGGGAGAGTGCCCAAAATGCTGGCCGCATTTCCGCGTTGGATGGCAACGCTGATTGATGCGTTGCCCTAAGTGCAAGCCAGTCTTTTGGTCACGCGAGACCTCAATTAGTCGCTTTGAGAGGTCTCGATAAAGGTGATGAGCTCCAGGCCCACACGGCCCCAGGGTTTCAACCCCGAAAGCCACAAATATGACCCCATATTTGTGGCTTAGTGTATATACTTAGTTTTTTTTTGTTTGTTTTGAAATTTTCGTGTTAATATTTGCATTTGCATATTGCAGGAGTTCAGCAGACAGGCAGATGGTCCACTTGATGGAAAGCGGTTACCATCGCCTATGGACATTTGCAACGCCAAAGACAAATGCGCTGCTGCTCTCTTAAGGGAGACTGGAACCTGGTCACTAATGCCGAAACACAACTCAAGGTTGCTATGGCGTAATACTCTAGACCCGTTTTGAGACCATCAGTACGCATGCCATCCTTCACAACGTCAAGGCAACATTTCTTGGGTCTTCCCCTTCGACCGGGATCTGGCAGAGACGTCACGGCTAGACATTTGACATTACTTCTATATACAGTATTATCAGCCCATAAATTTCCCACTGCTGGGCTCGGCCCTCCAATTACAGAGGGAATGGACAGTATACCAGCGACGCTTGTCCAAGGCGGCTTGGCAGGTTTGATCGGTTGTCTGGATGTGCAGGTTGCATTATCCTTCCCTGTTGTTAGTACGTGATTATCGTAGCAATATGCACATTAGATCAGAAAACTAACATTCGTTCCGGTTCGGATCAAACTCGCGCCTTTGAATTTGGAACGCGATTACGCTACCAAGACTTTTGCGTAAATAAATACCAACATTCCGGTAAACTGGCTTTTCCCAATATTAGCGCATACCAGACAGCTTTGTGGAACCGTTTAACTTTAGTAGAGAAGCGAGACATGCCGGCGATTCTGTTAAGCTAATTTTCCAGATTGTTTATTAACCGTCTAGCCTAATCGCATGGATTTACACTTCAAAGTGAATTCCATCTTAGCCTGCCTGTAGACGCATCTATGCATTCGTCATTCAAAAGATTTAGGTTCTGTTGTAGGTATCATCGGTCTAATAAAAATATTTTTTTTTAATACAAAATAACTAATAATAATGTGAGTATTTGACTATTTTCATGTCCACCCGCCTTGCGTAAACGTCATCGAGATTTTCCAAAATAAATCTATGCATATAATAAAACTGTAGAGATCGAATTTCTGTACAATGAGAAAAAATGCTAAAAACCTCTATTGTCCTCCGTGACTCCGCCTGCTGGCGCTAGCGCAGGAACAAAGACAGTCTTAGTGGTCAGCATTACGCTGAGTCTGTCTCCAATACTAGGACTTACATTGTTTCTTTTATTTATTGATTTTCTTGTTAAAGTATGTGTTTTTCTTTCTTTCTTATAAATATATTACACAACAACTGTATGTAGTTCTCTCGTTTTAATTTCGTTCCTCAGCATATTCCCTCAACAAACTCCACGATTTGATTCTATTGTTTTCAAATCTCTTTTGTTTACCCATTGTCATTGTATTTGGTACCAATTGGCATTTTCTATTCAAAATGAAACAATAGCTCTTTAGAACTGTTTATAAATTCGAACAAAATTTATTTGATAACAACTTAAATTTAATTTTCAGTCGTTTGTTAAGCTTTGAACTTTTTTAGTGTTATAACAAGCACTACCATATTTCATTTATAATTTAATAGGAGTTTCTACATTTTTTATCGCTGCTAATAGCCGTACACAGGTCGGCAAAGCCATGATAAGGGAATGTAAGAGGATACTGGTATATAATTCGTATTTCTTCCGAAGTTACATTATCTGTAAGGCATGTGTGACATGTGCATCGGACCGAAGCCAACCTACAGCCGACTAAAATCGGATTGAGTATCTGCATCTGAGCAAACACTCTTGTTTTTTTTGATAGTACATGCATACATAACTTCACGCCAGGTCCTTGCGGGGTAGGCACGAACAACAGAGTGCCGTTTTGGCTTATTCTTGCACATCTCACTTGCTTCTTTGACATTCATGGTAGTATCCAGATAAATACCCGCAACAGTTGCTTCAGCGATACCATAATTTGTAGGCTTCCTGAAGGTAGCCACCTATCAGGTGATCCCTTTGCCTACTAACAAACAAAAAAATTGTGTGCATGTACTATTGTACACACGTAAGAAGTGACACTTCTTTAAAAAGTGCTCTTCGTTTGAATTGACCGTGGTAGAGACAAGAAAAACATGGCGCGTAACGGAAAAATGTAACGCGTAACCGAAAAATTTGACGGTAAATTTTTTCACTTCAAAAAACTTTTCTCTAGCTGGTTTCTATTTTTACTGGTATCCAAGCTTTATTGAGAACAACATTACTCAACGTTACGTTTTTATTTAGCAATTATCTTTGAATCCTTATCAATACTGTAGACTCTAATCATACTTTTCGCGTAAACATCTCTATTAAAAGAAAATTATAATATTCTAACATCTCCATGCCTCAGCCACAATACATTATTGAAGGTAAACAGCGGGGTGCGAGCACATACACGTGATAAATCAAAACGTCACGCTTGACTTATGATGTGTCATCGTGATGCATATGGTATTCTGTGTAATCAATGTTCATGTCTTATTATGAAAATTTGGGTGAATCTAACGTATGAGTTTGTTTACGCGTGCTGAAATATAATGCAGGTTTTAACTCTTGAATTGGCAAACAAAAAAACGTGTACTGTTTTCTATATGGAGGGTAGTAGAAGCACAGATTAATAAATAGTTACTACGTAACAGATACATCACTCCCATACAAAAGCGTAAATACCTACGCTAAAATAGCCTACAAGATCTTAATAATAATACCTGCCACTCAGAACGAGAAGAAATTTACCATAAGTACGCGAGCAAAGAGTCGAGAGTGCGTTGCCCGCCGTGCGCGAAACGCGCCGACGCGTCTTCGTAAAATTGCGCTAGGGTTGTACCTATGATGAATTGAGAGCCTCCTCCTTTTTTTGAAGTTGGTTAAAAATGAAAACATTTCGAAATCACTTTGTGTTGAACATCATACCTATTGATTTCTTGTTATTTATTCTTGTGAAAAGTGAATATACGTCGATTCAAACTTATAACTTATTTAACTGATTATCTACACGTAACGAGATACAGACAAATGTCGGCCTGCGCCGAGAGACGCTTATTTCTACCCAGAGCAAAAATATCTAAGAAATGTAAAATCATAGGACATTGCCCATTGTGTAAGTACTAGGTAAGGTAACTACAATAGGAATTACCTATAAAAAACACTTCATAATACCTGACTCAAAAAAACTTCTTGATTTACGTTTTACCTACTCATGTTCAAAGAAATAAATGGTGACAAAATCCATAAAGATAGGTTTAAAATAGTAATTTTTTGACTTTACACCCATCTACTGCGCAATAATTACGGGAAAGGTGCTCAGGCGGGCTTTTGGCGGCCCTCGTCCGGCTCGTTCGGCCATCGTCGACGATACGCCGAGCGGTAGGTATATAGCCTGGTAGAAGTACCTCTGCCCTCCATAGTATACGTACAGAGCATGCGCACTTTCTCATATCAAACACGATTGCAATGTTGGGCCCCATATATTTTTTTAAAAATTTATTTTTCAGAAAAGCAAACAGATACAATATATATATATATATATATATATATATATATATATTCTATATAATAGACTTGCGTAGACACGTTGGCCGCGTCCCATTTACCAAACACTTCTAGATCGGCCGGTTCGGCAGCGGAAACAGCGGAATCACTCAAGCGGCGGAAATATGGAACCCTCAGTGAGAGTTATATGTTTGTGCCGTTTGCTGTCGAGACGCTTGGACCGTGGGGTCCTGAGGCCATGAGCCTCTACCAAAATTTATCAAAACGACTCATCGACTCTTCAGGTGATCAGAGGGCTGGTGCCTACCTCGGCCAACGGATCAGTATGCCGATCCAGCGAGGAAACGTAGCCAGCCTTCTGGGCACCTTGCCCATAGAAGACGGTGATCTGGGCTCAGTATTATACTTACAGTCTTGAGGGACTATGGGTAGAATACAATACAAATAAGTTAAGTTTTCTTACATTGTATTCAATAGTATGTAATTTATATTATATTTAGTTTTTTTTCTATAACTAAAGTGATATTCTATAATTAATAATAAGGTATCCAGTAGCCTTTCCACATTTAATTTTAGGACACAATAAAAAAAAAATTACCGCTAACCACGCAGCTTACATGTAGTAACAAAAATAACAAGATATAAGACATAATATAATATAAGAAAATATAGTATTAAGATGTAGACGACGTATTTAAAAGTTTGTTCTTATATTATGTTTGAATTTATACATATATTACACAGTATATATAGAATCATATATTACTATATGATACTATATATACTGTGTAATATATGTATATATATGCAAATATTACACAGTATTATTGATATTAATAAAAGGTTTTTCAGTTTTATTTAATTAACAAACAAATAATGTAACGAATCGCTGCCAGAGGGAAACGTGCCCAGAAGGCTGGCTGCATTGTCACGCTGTATGGCAGGCTGATTCGTTGCGTGAAATACGAACCAGCCTTTTGATCATGGGTAGTATCAAAGAGTTACACAGTATACTTACCTCGCATCTCTGTCATTTATTTCCACACGCGTTAAAATTTGCAAACCTCTATCAGGACCGAATTTTTTGCATAAAACCCTATATAAACGTGTTCGCAATAAAACAGCGCTTATATTTATATAAAATTATAAACATAAGCTATATGTTTATATAAAATCTATTATCCAATCAAGTGAAAGTAACTGGCATCGACATACCTGTTAATACCTGGCAGCCTAGTAGTTCGTCCACGTAAATAATAGATAACCCAACGTCTGCACGTTCGATATGTTAAGTCAAAATTTTCTTACTATCTTGATGTTGCAATATTTAATAAAATATAATTTAAAAAACGTTAAAAATATTCTGTCCCAGATTTTTTTAGTAAAACCATTTTTAATGTATTTTCTAATATAATCAGCTCGGTGAAGATCGATGTAGGTTCGGACCTTCTACTATAGTATAAGTCTTTCTATGGAAATGGGCTGTACCACACAAACAGAACAGCATTGGAACAAGATTCCGTTTCAGTTAGATGTCGTTAGACAGCACCCTTAAAAATGAAAAAGTATATTTATTTTTACAGAGCTTTAGTATATGCGACATTCTTTTGTGAATTGCCACCTACTACGTCCTTTTCACGCCTTTTGTGAATACGTTAAACCGTGATTAATGGTGCTTATAATAAGCAGGCTGTTTTTAAAGGAAATGAGGATTTCCCGTATTAAAATGAAAAATTATGCTGCTTAATAACTTCTCAACAAGGGTTCACTTTTTTAGGGTCTCGTCGCATTTTGACAAAAGGAGACCCCCTCTGTTTTTGCTATATTCGTCTTTGTATATCACAGTATGTACAAACCCTCCTTTTTTCGTTCTAATTTAGTTTCATAGCAATTAGTATTTTATAGAACTTCAATCGTTTAATAATAGTCAGTTTCGTTGATAGTATTCAATTACAGTACATTCTAGAAGCAGTAGAAGGATGTTCACAATTTCAACACCAAGCATTGTAATAGACAGATATTGCCATCCTTTAGATTACATAAAGTATTGTCCTCTTTCTTGGGGGTTGGTATATGCTTGTTCAATAGGATTACGAGTGAAATGTTAGATCTGCCTTTTACGTGTATTATAGTGTCTTTATATAATATTATTCATTTATTGTTTTAAGGAAATTATTAAGTTTTACACGCTATATATACCTATTCTAAAAATATATGTATAGCTTAATTTATACAAGATAAAACTACAAATAATAAATAGGCCCCAAATCACCGTCAGCCTTTTACTAAATTAAAAACCAAGTTAAAAAGTGTCTTGCTAAAATAGGGATATTACACTATTGAAGAATATTTAAATGACAAAATTTCATTTACATAGCAGCACGCTCCAACCTCTTATACTGTAGCAATAAGAGGTTGCGAAGCGGTGTTCATAGACTAGGAAGTATAATTAAATTTTAACCTATATGTATGACCTTCAAAAAGTACTCTGCAGGGGAAATATTTTGAACAAAAACTTTTGAATACAATTGACAATAAGATTAAAGGGTAGTTTGTATCGATTACCCTTTATTCGGCTCACTTCGTCACTGCTCGAATATAAAAGCATGCGGACAGAATACCACAATAGCCAGACAGACGGCGACGTCTCAGATGCAGCCTATCACGATATACCCTTGCGAGGGATGCCAGGAGATACATCCTCTTAGGATAGTCTAATTATGTCGCTGGGGAATCTTTCGCCGTTCCACTCTGATATGCATGACACGTTGCGAAACTGCAGTAAGATAGCGTAGGTTAACACGGATCTCGGGCTTCATATCAGCCGTCGCCTGTCATCCATTAGTCCTTTGCTATCGCCCTTTATCTGGCATCATTAGTTCAATCACCATGACAATAGTCCAGCTGAGGTAAAACCCATCAGGGTGCTCACTCGAGTAGGCTCTCACCCCAAAAACCCCGAGAACTGTACCGGGTTGATAGCATTGTCAGGTATTGGGACCATCAGTACAAAGTCAAGTCCGTATAAAAAGAAACGAAATAGTCAGACTTGAGTCAACTTCGATCGGCTACAGATTCTCACTTCGGTTCTGGTCCGATACATATGTCATAGTAAAACTCTAGGGCAAGTAATTATTTTTCGAGGATCTATAATTAAATGTATTTCGTTATTGGATCGGCATTCTGGTTGAATATGCACGCTCAGAATAAATTCAGATGGTTAACGAGTATCCTCTTTTATTGTCTAATAATAGTTTTGCTGACCTTTGTTTGGCTATTAATAGTTAATTAGATTAGTATTTTTCTATCACAGTAGCCTATGGCGGTATATTTGCAACATTAGTCTCACCTCCCTTTACTCGTCGTATATCGGAGACACTCATAACAAATTGGTTCCTTGAGTCCCTGGCAAAAGAGTCGCACTTCGATTTTTGGGGAAATATTGGCCACTCTTGGTAAAGCTATGAACATTGTGCTCATCATTAAACTCTTAAATTGTGTCCACAAGTCAAACTGTCGGTGGCGAGCATTGAATTTTGACACATTTTGATTTTCACCATATGCTTCGCTTACCTTGCTTGCCTTTTCGAACAGTATTAGCGAAGACTCGTTAATTACAGTCCGCTCCACAAACATCCCGTGATCTAGGATTGTATACAATCACTTGTCCAGAAACTGCCTAGACCCCGAATTGATATAATATATAATCTAGTCGAAATATTTATTCGCCAGAGTCATCATAATGATACCATAGTTTTCTTATAAACACATTTCATTTTTACCTTCCAATCTTCCATTCGGTGTGAGACCAAAACTGTTATGTTACTGACATTCACTTTGATACAAAAAAATATTTTATAAAAATATTCGTTTAGCCCAAACAGACTAATAAGACATAGACAGACAGACAGGCTAATTTCATTACCTTCCACATTTTTGTTATTTTTATTATTAGAGTTAAATTAAATAACAGTGAAGAAATTAAACTGCAAGCTGTGTTCGCCTATAATTAGTTTTTTAATCGCGTTGTAAACCTTAGTCGTTAGTCTAGTAATTGATCAAATGTACAAAAATATTGGTGATCCTTAATAAAGTAAAACAAAATGACCCAATTTTAATAAAGTAATTTTGCCTATAAAATATTTAATTAGTAAACCAAATAAACTCGAGTTAAACTTAAAGATAATGTAAACAGAAAACATTAACAACGCAACATAATAACACGCGTGGTCGGCTATACGTTGTTAATTCTCAGAATACGCCAGACGTACCAGTATGTATATATTGTTATAACCTAGGCGCTGACAAGACAATTTCCACGTACAGATTTGTAGAAGCACATTTATTACCTGTCGGCACCTGAACTAATAACATTGAAACTAATTGTTATTCTTTTATGATCGTTTTCTTTTGTTTACTTATTGATTGGCATACATTTATAGAGAACAGCCCATTGTTTAATTGTACTCGTTTATGGCCGCTTGCGACTGGGTCATTGGCCAGGTGTTGCGGATTGAGTCCACTACGATACGGGCGCATTGCAACTGTGCAGTATAAAAAGATAGCCTTGGATTGAGGAGGGGCAGTCGAGCGAGAACCAGGATCAAAACGGGACGTGTGTACTACAATCGGAATCTAATAGTGGCGGAGTTTGCGCTTTTTATTGAATTACGACCTTCTGTATTACGATTGGAATTGTCGTGTTCGGTTATATTTGTACCTTGTTATACGTATGTATAGTTCTAATAAACTCTATAATCATTCCAACGGCATTTTTATTCGAGTCCTGCAATCCGTAACAAATATATTTTGTTTAACAGAAGCGTATTTTGTTTTTTTTTGCAAAATATAATATAGTGAAGGTATATGTAAAAAGAAGAGCTTAACAGCGAGCGACGGGCATCCCGCGATAAGTAAGCGGTCGTTGTATTATTTAACGCTTATTTCTATGCAAATTTGGTGTTATCGCTGCGTACCAAATACGTAATACCTATACGTTACGTGTAAATCGCCTTTCGCATGGGTATTTTTGCTTAATTTAACGGTGATGTGACGTCACGTCGTGTGTTCTTTAATTCTTAGTAGTTTAGTGGATAAGGCAGGCTTTATCCGTGTAGGAACGGAGAAAGAATACAATATCCTACGCCCGGCGGCCTGTCTTCAAGGCGACAAAATAACCCACAGCCAGATGGAAGGGCATTCGTGCGTCTGGATGTTTTTTTTTAGGAGGATAATGCATTTCGCATACAACCGGGTCCTTTACTAGGGATTAGACCAAAGCGACCGAAGGGAGAAGTGACACCACGAATGGGCACCAGAGTGAAATCGCCAGCTTGTGTGGAAACTCAACTACTCAATACTCCACTAAAACCACCCTCTTCCCGTGTGACCCGCACTTATGGCAGGAAGAGCGTGAGACTTAGAACGTAGTTACACCCACGCTGATCGTAGCGCATTAGTGCTTGATAATGCCCCGGAAAGGCAAACCCAGGCCAATTCACTTCGTCAACAGGGGTGAAGACTCCTCTGCTTCCTAGATGCTAGAGGGCCGTCTAGATGTGTACCAACCCTGGTCTAAAGTAAACCGCCGTAACAACCTTGAGTTTTGTTCCGGCATTAGTGGCCAGATTCCAGTCTTATCTACGAGTTTGACAAGACATTGGTAGCGCTTTATTGGACTTTCCAGCACAGTTGGTTTGTCAGCCTATCTTCTATAACCCAGCAATAAATTAAAATATAGAAAAAGACGGTGTGCGTCTCGGAACGCCCGACAGAAGTGAACTTAAACTAATCTAACGCGAGAGAAAGGGAAGCCAGACAGACGCCGTAACGCGTTACGTAATCAACCGGTTTACTCTCCCATAAGAAATTATCACTTCAAAATAATAAAACAATATACTAAAAACGTTTCCACTCAGTGGGAATAAAAATGTTGATGTATGTGTGGTGTTACAAGAATGAATAAGGTGAGAATTAGTAATTACATCACGGGATCTTTGAAATCGGTAGAGTATATGCCCGTCCGGATGGCTATCACCCCTGTCTAGAATATGCCGCCATTTGGTGTTACAAATGTCCATAGACCATGGTAACCGCTTTCCATCGGGTGAGACTTCTGCCTGTCTCCTGAACTCTTGCAATAAAAAGACAGCTGTCTATTTCATTTTTCAATCATGTAGCGTTTTATAACCAAAATCTATATTTATGGAGGGCGCCACTAGTCATTCTTATGTCGTATTTTGAAATTAGACTGTTCAACCACATTGAATCAATTTCGTTGAAAGGCACAACTGAAAGGACACCACGGAATACGATGATGTTAAATTTTAACCGACTTTTATGTTGGCTCACTTGGATTGGTTCAACCGAATTGAAGCCAGAAATGATACCTTGAACTACGTCTATTCACAAAGTTAAGAACACTTAAAACAACCACCAACAAAACTACACTTAGGCATATATACAGACATCCATAGCATTCCCCCTCTATATATCATTTCTTGAATAGAATCCCACTCTTGCGTTTCTGGCTGTGACTTTGCACTGCGTGTGTGCTGTTTACTATACAACCGTTCTCGGGGCTGAATCGCACAATAGAGGTCTGCGCTGTTCTAAGGAAGCGGGCGTAGTAGAAATGGTAGTGGAAGCATTAGCGAGTTTGCTACTCTTTTTCTTAGTTATGTGATTTTTTATATAGATAGATAGATAACACTTTATTGTACACCATTACAGAAAACACAGATGAACTTATAGCCTAAAAATAGTCTATATGTGCACAATGGGCGGTCTTATCGCTAAGAAGCGATCTCTTCCAGACAACCCGTAATTTGTTTTTTATAATAATATTAACAGCCCATGAACATCCCACTGCTGGGCTCGGGCGTCCCACTATAGGGGAACGGACAACATACCCGCTACGCTTCTCCAAGGCGGCTTGGCAGGTTTCACATGCCGGTTATCTTGACGTGCAGGTTGCATCACCGTGTTCTCCTGCCCGTTATTAGCACGTGTTAATTGTAACAATGTACAAATTAGGTCAGAAAAATGCCCCAGTAGCGCCTGCGTTCCAGCCAGGATTGAACCCGCTCCCTTTCAATTTGGGAAGCGTGCGCTACCACGACTTTTTGTGATTTTATGATGAATTAATTTGCTGGGATTCAAATATTAATGTAACAAAATTTATCTTGCATTAATTAAATAAAAAACGCTTCATTCTCCGCTGCCGCTTATCGAACGAAACCGCAGCCTTCAGACGCTTTTCATAACCCGTCGTTTCACACGGAACAACATTGTCGCTATATGGATGTGTTGAGAGGACTCTGCGAAATGAGATGTGTGTTTTAATGAATTAAGATATCGCTACAATAGCGTCTTGGCCCGCAAAGGGAATATACAAAGTTATTTGCTTTGTTGTCACGTAATATTTTAACCTGAAGAGAGATGGAACGTAATCATAATGCTCTTTGACACTAATGGAAACATCTTCCTACAAAGCGAGGTAATAAACAAACCATTGCTCAACTAAGAAAGTGTAGGAGTTTTTTCATTTAGCATCAATATAAGAAGGTTCCGGTCGTAATTGAGTTTATGAATAAAGAAAGTAAATAATGTTTATTTATAATAATAATAAAGCCCCACATTTTTAGTTTTTAAATAAATTAATGTACATATTTTTTATTGCAGGAGTTTAGCAGACAGGCAGACAGTCCACTTGATAGAAAGCGGCTACCATCGCCTATAGACATTTGCAACACCAAAGGTGCTGCAAATTTCTTAAGGGAGACTGGAACTTGGTCAATAATGCCGGAACAGAAGATTTTATAACAGCATACTCTAGACCATCCTTTCCCAAAGTGGGCGATAACGCCCCCTTGTGGGCACTGCAGGTCTAAAGGGGGCGGTAAGAGAGCCAGGAAAAGATGGGGGCGTGGTGTAGAGGCTTGGGGGCGAGTTGTAATTTCATCTAGCTAGAAGCACTCTTAGACACCGACTAAACTCGATTTTCGACAATAACTTGTGAACATCAACTAAAATTAATTAAGAGTACTATAAAGATACGTTTCAATAATCATTCTCATTGGCAGGTTAAGCCCGTAAGAGTTAACTTGAGACCTCAGCGCCGTTGTGTACTACCTACTGCGCTTAGGTCTCAAGTTAACTCTTGCGGGCTACAGTAAAAGTCTCGTTTAGAATGAATGTTTAATCTCCGCTTATATAGCTCACAATAATCAATTCATTTAATTTGCCGTTACAGTGGTTTTTAAGTAGCTGAAAAAATGGGGGCACTAAAAATAATTTATTCTCAAAGTGGGCAGTATACTAAATAAGTTTGGGAACCACTGCTCTAGACCAAGAGTGGTAACATACCTACTGGCTGTCGGTTGCTGTCGCAAGAATGAGTAGTCTTTCTCCTTTCCTGCACGGATATGAATAATTTTTAAAGAAACGAAATTTTGAGTTAGCTATTTCCTTTTGCCATACATATATGGCTTTGCCTTTCTTTCATCCGCACAGTTTCGTAGACAAATGACTGTGACATACAACAGACGAACAAATGTGTAGGACTATTTATTAGGGTAGTCGTTAAAAATTAAATTTCTTGCGACGCCCCCTAAAAAGCTTCCTTTTAATGAAAAAACACTGGGATTTTTTTATATTTTTTTCAAGTCAAGACATCACGTGCCTCAAGACGATTCAAGTTTAAACTAAAAATATAAGAAAAATTGAAAGATAAGCTTGAATCACGAAGAATTTTAAACTTTTTCTGAAACTATGATTTGAAATTCATCACTGAGAATGATAATACGGAAGGTATTTCATTGTTAAAACTTTTCCAATCTTTAAATAATTATTACTTCTAAGTATGAAGAAGTTTCCTGAAAAAACATGATATTACCCAAAAATTAACTTGAATCGTCTTGAGGCACGTGTTGTCTTTCCCCCAGGGGGTGCCGCCCTGGACTCTACTCCGTCCATGCCTTCCCTTCCTTCCCAAACCTCCTCCCCAAACACCCATCCCTTCCGTTGCGACCGCCAGCGTCGAGATTTTCTCCGCTGGCCGTCGAGGACGGCGGTGGTGATGTCCACCCCACCACCGCCGGCCTGACCGGCGACCTACCCTCCCCCGCTCCGTCCGCCGACGCTGCTGTGTGCGCGAGGCAGCGGGGAAAAGGGGAGGAAGGAGAGGGGGGAGGGGTGTTGGCGCAGGAGCAATCCTTCGCAGCCTCCCCTCCCCCCTATCGCGAGGCCCCCCCGCCGCTGACGCTGCTGAGTGCGCGAGGCGGCGGGGGGGACGGGGTGGAAGGAGAGCGGGGAGGGGTGTTGGCGCAGGAGCAATCCTTCGCAGCCTCCCCCTCCCCCCATCGCGAAGCCCCCCCGCCGCTGACGCTGCTGAGAGCGCGAGGCGGCGGAGGGGGAGAAAGGAGAGGGAGGGGTGATGGCGCAGGAGCAATCCTTCGCAGCCTCCCCTTCCCCCCCTATCGCGATGCCCCCCCCCCCGCCGCTGACGCTGCTGAGTGCGCGAGGCGGCGGGGGGAGGAGGAAGGAGAGGGAGGGGTGATGGCGCAGGAGTAATCCTTGCAGCCTCCCCCTCCCGGCGGCAGCGGGCGTCGAGGTCTGGGGGATCCACATAGACCTCCGCCCGCACTAATGCCGCAAGAGGGCGCGAGAGGCAGCCGCGCGTCCCTCTCAGGGCCGGGGAAACGTCATTCCCCGGCCCGCACACAGGAGAGGCCGCCTCTGTTTACGAGGCGGCCGGCCGCTGCCGGGGTTGCGGGTTAAGCTCACGCATGTACCGCGACCCCGGCGCTAGGCGGAAGGAAGGCTCCCATGAGGTTTTAGTGGGTATACCGGCAGCCGGTCGTATTGAGCCCCACACACCGGCCGCGCATGATCCCCCGCGCGGCTGACGGTGCGGCAACGCATTTCCCCATGTAAAAAAAAAAAAAAAAAAAACGTGTTGTCTTGACTTGAAAAAATTATTAAAAAAATCCCAGTGTTTTTCATTAAAAGGAAGCTTTTTAGGGGACGTTGCAAGAAATTTAATTTTTAACGACCACCCTACTATTTATATTATATATTGTAAGGCCGCCCAACCTACTTACCTTCCGATTTTAAGATGTGAAAATGTGTTACTGTTTTTATGTTGGTGTACAATAAATGAGTGTTGTTGTTATTTCATAAGAGTTGTTTTTGTTGCCAGTGGTATATCATATAAGCCTCGTATTCATGGTAAACATTTGTTTAGCAACATGGTTGCATAAACATGTTGCCGAGTTGCTGTCAACATATCGCGTGCAACATTTGTGTTGTGGAGTTGATCACGCCATGTTGACAGAGTTGACGCCCAGCGAGCAAAAACATCAGTTTATCACAAAGAGTATATTGAATATATCAACAAAAGTTGACGTGTGTGGACGTATTTGCAAATGTTTATAAACATGGCGTAGTGTGGAGCAACGATAAAATTATGCAATTAATAGAATTACTTTAATCAAAAGCGTTACACATCAAACACAGAGAACACAACAACACTACTTCCTCGAACAACATTTTAACGCAGACTGGCGTGTGTGGACAACCCATATTGATACAAACAAAGTTTCCAGCAGCATTCTCGCTGTTCATCAACAACGTTGATCAACTGTTGCTAAACAAATGTTTACCATGAATACGAGGCTTTAGTCACCTATAGACGTTTACAACACCAGGTGCATTGCTGTCAGCCTTTTTTTTTCGCCGGGCCCCCCGTCATGTGGTAAGACAGGGTCTAGTTTCTTTTCTGTCTTTTGTCTCTTTATTCAAAAACTACTTATTTTCTATTATACTAACTATTTTTGCCGAATAATCATAACATTGGGAATTATTGGTTCAGGTTGGGTTGGGTTGGAAGTTGGTATATAGGTTGGAATATGAATTGGTTTGGGTTGGAGGTGGTATTTGGGGTAGGTTTGGGTTGGAGGTGGTATTTGGGGTAGGATAGGGAAGGTTGCTACTTTATTTATTAATACATATTTCTCATGACCTAATTTTACATTTTCCAGACTTATTATACTAAATATATATCTATTACAAATTTGTGTGTTCTACAGGTTTGAATTTTGTTTTTTATACATATTATATTTATATTGCTATTTTGGTGTAAGTTAAATTTCTAGGTAGTAGTTTTTATTTGCTGTTTTACTATCTTATTATGTACTGAGATGCTATTATTTAGGACCTTTCAGTCTTTACAATCTGTAGCAACTGTGTTCTTAAACCATTATATGTATTATAGTTTTACATACTACTAACACTGGACTCCTATATACAAATATATAGTGCCAGGGTTATTTACTTATACACCTATATTTATTACTGTTGTCTTAATGTCTGTTGTATTTTACTATCCTATATTATTTAGTTTAATGACTGTTTTAATTACAGGTGCCACAGTCCCCAGGCTGTCAGCCTTTAGGAAGAGATAGGATAAAGGGGATGCAATGGAAAGATCAGAGAAAAAAAAAGAGATATCGACCAGATATGGATGAGACAGGAGAAGAAGGAAGTGGACTTCCCGCAAGACTCACTCAACACACAAAACGCGATTAGCTTGAAACTAATCGTTTTACGCCTATATGCTGTGAAAGCGTAGTATCAGTAATCAGAATAATGATTCCAGCATTGCTATACCCCGTTATTATTTAGATATACCTTTAAGCAACCAACTGCATACAAAGCTCATCAGAAACAACCAACTATCCATGGCAGTCATTAAGGATCGACCGAGCAAACCAAGGCAAACAAACAAGTCGCATTAATTCTGAACTTGTTACCGCCATCCGACACCTACAATAAAACAGAGATTATTTAAGGAATAATGGATATAATAGCGTCACGTTGATGATAATAGATTACAGGTCGAGATTTGTTAAAGACAATACAGTAAAGAATAAATTACTTTTGTGAAATTCAGCCATGGTAGCTTAATGGTTAGCCCTCTTGCGTAACGTTTATTAATAAGACGGTTAGGGGATGATTATTTTAAAATTGTATAGGCTATTGTTTTACTGTTGTGGCCGGTAAAGAGAGGTGTAATTATTTGTAATTTGAATTTCTTAAGTGTTATATATTTACTATTTTTCAAAAAATATATCTCATAAGAATATATGCATATATTTATCTACATACATACATACATAACTTCACGCCAGGTCCCTTGCGGGGTAGGCACGAACAGCAGAGCGCCATTTAGGCTTATTCTTACACACCTCACTTGCTTCTTTGACATTCATAGTTCTTGTCATGCACGCTCGTCTGTTCTTAAGGCTCCTGACATCACCTTATTTATCTAAATTTAATATATATATTAAAACTCTATAAAAATCTGAATGTATGCACCTACATGGCCAGATTAGTATATTATAGAATATCCTATATTTAGTATAGAGGTGATCGCTGTAATCGATAAGGCCGCCTATTGTTTTGCTTAAAAATACTGTATTTAATTATTTGTCTGTTGTTTTGGAGAGTAATAAAGTGTTAGATCTATTTATCTGTGTTAAATTTAGAATTCATGATGTTCTTTTAAGTATTGAAAAAAGGATACATGCATTGTTTCTGTTTACCACTTGTTAGCTACAGTTTCTGTTTACCAAAGGCTTAAATAAACAATGCATGATGTCATTTCAAATGAATATCTTTAAAAAAAGGTGATTTATTCTGTTCGCTAAATTTAAATAAAGAATGAATGACGTTCTTCTAATTGAACACCTTGAGAAAAGGATGCGTATTCTTTTCGTTGACATTTAGATTAAAAATGCATGACGTTCTTTCACCTAAATATCTTTAAAAATAAAATAAAAACATATGTCCTGTTCGCTAAAATTTAAATAACGAATGTATGACGTTTTTTTCAAGTGAACACCTTGAAAAAAAAATAAAGATGCATATTATTCTTTTTGTTGAAATTTCAATTTAAAAAAAGTTGTGTGCGTGTACTAGTACACACGTAAGAAGTGAAACTTCTTTATGACCTTATTTTTCTAAAAACGATCTACTATATGTAACTTTACAGAAATTTGTTGGATAATTAATATAAAATAATTAATAATAATCGACCGTGGTAGGGGCAAGAAAAAGATGGCGCGTAACCGAAAAAAGTGACAGTAAATTTTTTTCCAACGCCTATAAAGAAGTTTCACTTGAAATAAAGATGCATATTATTCTTTTCGTTGACATTTCAATTAAAAATGCATAACGTTCTTTCACCGAAATATCTTTAAAAATAAAATACATACATTTTTTCTGTTCTCCAAAATTTAAATAAAGAATGCATGACGTTCTTTCAAGTGACTTTATCTGTCTCTTTATAAATAACGCATTTATTATAGAAATATTCCGTATAGAGTTCTTCATATGGAAGAGCAATGTTATGGTAATGTATCCGAGGAAAAACAGGGCCGAAACTAAATTATTCATGTCATGTGCGCTATACAGGGACGAATTTAGATAAAAGGTGAATGGTTAGAATACAGTTGATGTATGATGGTAAACTATTTATGAGGATCAAGACGTTTGTATATTTCTTTAAATTGATGTATAAATTAGTTTTCACGGAATTGTGTACAGTAAGTAACTTCTTATCCATTTTAAAAATCAAACACAGTTCGGCAAAGCTATCACTAAAGAATGAAAATTGAATTTATTCTGAGTGTGTTTTATTTACTACAATGTCGTTTTAATAATTGTACTGTGACAACTCAGGTCCCGACAAAAACAAAGACCACCTGCATGTCTGAAACAAAACACATTTATTACCCGTCGGCATTTGAGCTAATAACTAATTACATTAAAACTATTGTATTTTTTATGATCGTCTTCTTTTGTTTACTTATTGGCATACAGCCTATATATTAGTATTGTGGTCATTAGCCAGGTGTTACGGATTTTAAAGTAAAGGCTGATTCTAGGAAATTTGATGCGCGTTGCCGGGCGGGCATATTTCATTTGTGCAGTATAAATCAATGGCTCGATTGAGGGAGGAAGCAGCCGAGCGAAACCACGATCAAGGCGAGACCGTGTACATATCGGGAATATCTATTAGTGACGGACTTTGAGCGTATTATTGAATTACGACCTTCTGCATTACGTTTGGATTTGTTGTGTTCGTTATATATTTGTACCTGTGTTATACGTGTTTGTATAATTATAGTAAACTTTATAGTAATTCTAACGGCATATTAATTCGAGTCCTGCAACTCCGTTAATCCGTAAATCGTTTAATCCGTGCAGGAACGGAGAAAGAATACAAATTCCTGCGGCCGGGCGGCCTGTCGTAAGAGGCGACAAAACAACCCACAGCCAGGTGGTAGGGCATTTGCCCGACTGGATGGCTACCACCCCTAGTCTAAAGTATGTCGCCATAACAACCTTTAGTTGTGTTCCGGCATTAGAGACCAGGCTCCAGTCTCCTTCAAGAGAGCAGCAGCGCATTAGTAGTACCTTTGGTGTTACAAATGTCCATAGGCGATGGTAACCGCTATCCATCAAGTGGGCCGTCTGCCTGTCTGCTGAACTCCTGCAATAAAAAAAAAAAAAAAAAACTCATAATAACATTATCTACTGAGTAATACTACTCATTAACAATAATATAATAATCAACCACTATGTTATCTTCGAACAAATGTGGCGAGCAAGGGCTAAAGTTATTTCTAAAGAACCCTAAGTTTTATCATAATTCCTCTTTGCCTCTGTAAGATGAGAAGTCCGTCAAATATTTCTTTTAAATTTATAATAAAAGCCGCCCTTTCAAAATTAGATTTTATAAAAAAACCTCGTATCTTTTATACATAATACATTGTAGAATGACGGAAAGAATTATACGTTGATACTTTTTGAAGGTTAGAAATCTCTTTTCTAGAATTTCTATTTGCAAAGTAACACATCATTGAAGCCGAGGTTATAAGTTATCGCAGTTGAAACTGTAGCTAACAAGTGATTTTTTTTATATCCATAGGAGATAAATCAAACGAAGCCAAAATTAATATTAAATCAGACACACCCACTTCCTTTTAATTGCATTGTTAAATTGTTCTCATTAACTAGTGTTTAAAAGAACTCGAGATTTAATAACTCATATGGGGTTATATGATTTATTGTTTATGATTTTTTTGTTAAAGAGTCATTTACATGGAGAGAGTTTATCGTACGTTTTGGGTCGAAAATTCAAAAGAGGTTTCTGTGGCATCTTTCTTTTGCTGAGCATAGGGTAAAAAAAGAAACATCATACCGGAAAAGACTGATTTATTTCAAAATTGATTCTCTGGAGGCACGTAGAATTATGTTAGATGCCATGTTTGCTTATAAGTTATTTCATAATAACATTGATTGTCCTCAATTGTTAAGCCAATTTCGCTTTAGAGTCCCTACGAAACCCCCTTGACAACCTATTACCCCCCTCTTTCCCCCATTAAGAACTACAGTACTAGGTGCTAACTCCCCTATCTCTAGAATGTGCAGAATTCTCAATAGTAGTAGTGATCTTACTGACATTCACTTTGATTCCAAAAATTCATTTTATAAAAAGATTCGTTTAGCCCAACAGGACACTCATTAGACAGACTGACGGACAGACTAATTTCAATACCCTACACATTTTTGTTACATTTATTGTTAGAATTTAAATAAATAGGTAAATAACTGTGAAGAAACTTTACTGCAAGTTGTGTTCACCTATAATTAGTTTTTACATTGCATTGTAAACCTTAGTCATAACTCTAGTAACTGATCAAATGTAAAAAACTGTTGGTGATCCTTATTACAATAAAAAAAAAAAAAAAAAAATCGTATACTAGTTTTTTAGGCGATACTCTTTAGACAATAATCGCAATGACATGTTTACATTGAACCAAAAAACAAAAACTCGCCTACGAGTATGCCATACGATAATCGCAAGGTAATAATCACCAAGAGTTTTGTTTACGCTACGACACAAATCACATTGCGATATTTGCCACTGGTATGTCATTTTTTTAAGTGCATGCGAGTATCGTATAAATCAGTTTGAACCGATTTGAATGCGAGACTTGCCTTTCGATTACACAGAGACGTTAATAGTCAATAAGGCAATATCATCATCATATAATCGCACGTACGATATCGTTTGTTTAGTTTACATAACATTTTTTTCTTTATTTCGATAATCGTATCTTGCAGGCAAGAAACTCTCCATGTAAATGGCCCTTAAGAGATGCAGTGATTTTGATGATCGACTTTTTGTAATATGGCTGTTAAGAAAGTTGTTTTATAGTTGGTTAAAAGGAAGATTATTAGAAAAAAGTGGGAGATCTGTCTCAACTAATGCTAATATTGTATGGGTCCACTAAATTGAACGAATTTGGTTAAAGGGAAAGAACTGACAGGAGGCGACGTTATGCAATTACATTGGATCTAATTTACCTTTATATGGATCACTTTGGTTGATTCATCCAAATTCTAATTCATGAATGAGTCGACTAATATGGGCTTTACTGGCTGGTACTTTATAGCAAAACTTTAGAAGCCATTCTAATTCGTAGTGCTTAGCACACTCGCGCTCAATTCAAAGGGTGCGTCTTTGAAACCTGGACACAAAGCGCATGCATGTACCATTTAACAGTTTTATGACATAGTTCATCCTGTCATCCTTTGCCAATCGTCACATTGATAATATACACAATAGTGTTTATATTGTCAATGTGACAATTGTCAAAAGGATAGAGACGACCTTGTCATCGTAATCGATATCGGTAAAGTGCCAGTTATAATAAAAGCCCATAAACCTGCTGCTGCGCTAGGGCTTCCCAATTATAAGGGAAGGCATGGTGTAAATTAGTGAATTCGAGACATCGGTTATCTCTGAGTCCAACCTATGTCCAGTCTATAGGTAAGCCTACGAAAGGTAACCTTAAAAAATATAGGTCCCAAGAAACAAGAACGCAAAAAAACGCCGCTTCTTTTCCTTAACAGCAATAACACGTTGCGAAGCGGTGTACATAGACTAGGAAATAAAATTAAATTTTAACTTATATGTATTGAATTTAAATAGTGTTCTCCTTTGGAACTTATTTTGAATAAAAACATTTGAATTTGAAAATTTGAATATGAAGAATGAACACATGAATTTATATAGTCTCACGATATTACCTATCCTCAGTATGCCGAAGATCCAGCGAAGTCGAGAAAAAAAATTAAGAAACTGGAACCACCTAGGACTCAATTGCTGTTCGACTAAAATATCTTAAAATATGATCAACATAATTATATTACTTTGTAATTCAGTGCTTATAATAATGAGGGTAAGTATTAGATTCTATGTAAATAAGGTAGTGGGTGAGCGTTATATATAATACGAAACTATTTCTCAAGTGACAGCCACTGAGCCAGTGTGACGCGTGCCTGGCTTAGGGCGGCGCGGTACACCTGGGCCGCTGTCAAGGCACCCTTTTCACGGCTGACTCCGAGATTAATACCTCCACTGATAGTGAGCTAAGCTTCACTGATTGTGGCTTTGATAGAAATGTAAATTGCCTCTATTTATAGTGCCAGATAGGCAATAAGAAGTAATATGCATATAAATCTGTGTATTGTTAAGCATTTATAACTGAAATCTTTATTTATTTTTCATCGGAACATCACACCTGTAACCTTTTATTTATTCATATGCCATTCATTAACACATTTAAAGAGGCGTTGAGTTACCTGTATTTCCCATTCATGCGGTACGGGGCGTTTTAGACCTAGTACTAAAACCACTATTGCGGTTTTAGCACGAGGCTTATTAGGCCCCGTAACGTGGAAAAAAGAAAGAAAAATATTTAAAGGCTTAAAAAACGACGCAATACATAAAAAGGAAATAATAGCAACTCAACATTATGCTGGATCGGAATTTAAAGAAATTAAAATCCTGTTTTGGAACCCTAGTAAATAGCGGTTTAATATGTAGCATTTTTAATTAACATTGCAAAATACGACTGTAAGTAAAACACTAATGATTAAGAGAGTTCCCAGCGTGTGAGCGGGTTATTTTAAAGGCAGGCACTCTCTATTGAGGAATAATTAATGAGTCGATATTGGCACGAACATTGAGTCACGAAAGAGGAAAAAGTACACAATTTACTATGGCCAGGCGGGTTGTTGTAAGAGGCGACTAAACTCACCCATCCAACATTTGCCAGTCTGTATGGCTCCTACCCCTGGTCTAGAGTATGCCGCCATAACAACCTTGAGTTCCGGCATTAGTGACCAGGTTACAGTCTCCCTTAAGAGAGCTGCAGCGCACTTGTAGCACTAATGGTGTTGCAAATGTCCATAGGCGATGGTAACCGCTTTCCATCAAGTGGGCCGTGGTTGCGCCGAGGAACACCTCCTTGTAAATTCTTCCTCCCCATCCTCGCCATCAAGAATAAAATAAAGGTTTAAATGAAGAATACGCTAAACAAGACACATTAAGACAGAACTGTCACGGCTGTTGTCACCGCATATAAATATGTACGCTTATGAATTGGTTGGAGCACAAATAAATAAATAAACTGTTTTAACTACATTTAATCAGAAGAGACATATCCTAGTGAGATTGTGAACCCCCGGGGGACGTCGCGGCGGACTGGTGGCGAGGTGAGTATTCCTTCCTTGCTTCTTCTTCCCGTCCCTTTGCCTTCTCCCGGCCATCGCATCGCGCCCGCAGCCGTCTGCCCGTCTGCTGAACTCCTGCAATAAAAAATAATAAAAATATCTATCAACCCACTAGTTTAACATTCGGCTCATCCATTGCTCGTAAATATATCGTTTTATAACTGAATGTCGATAGTGAACTTTAATGGATGTGCCGTTTCATCCGTGCAGGAACGGAGAAAGAATACAATTCCTGCGGCCCGCGGCCTGTCGTAAGAGGCGACAAAACAACCACAGCCAGGTGTAGGGCATTTGCCGACTGGATGGCTACCACCCTGGTCTAGAGTATGTCGCCATAACAACCTTGTGTTGTGTTCCGGCATTAGTGACCAGTTCCAGGCTCCCTAAAGAGAGCAGCAGCGCATTCGTAGCACCTTGGTGTTGCAAATGTCCATAGCGATGGTAACCGCTGTCCATCAAGTGGGCCGTCTGCCTGTCTGCTGAACTCCTGTAATAAAAAAAATAAAAAAAAAAAAATAAAAAAAAATGAACGATTCGCCGTTTATTGATTGAATCCCCTCCCGTTCAGGCATTTATTGTTTAGTACGTGATATAATACCAGCATCAAGCCTTTCATATTCTTTTTATTATGATTTTCATATCTGTAGTCATCAAGCAAGTAAGAGAGAGAAATATGTAATAATTACATAGATAGGTGAATAGATAGATAGCATTTTATTACTCATCAACACAAAACAATAAAAACATTTTGTATCTAATATATAAAATATATAAAATTCTATCTATCCATCCATCCATCCATCTAATATATAAAATTCTCGTGTCACAGTTTTCGTTGCCATACTCCTTCGAAACGGCTTGACCGATTCTCACGAAACTTTGTGTGCATATTGGGTAGGTCTGAGAATAGGACAACATCTAGTTTTCATCCCCCTAAATTTTTTTTTTTACCGGGCAGGACGTCGTCTGCCGGGACAGCTAGTATTCTATATATTTACGACTAGCTGGACCCGAAATGCGTAGCAATGCTACGTAAAATACAACATGTTTGTTTGTATATGCCACGTTTTCAGACCTTATGATAAAAAAACCGACTTCAAAAACGAAAACACTAAAAAACTAAAAAGTATAAAATAACTTATTTCTGAAGCTATTTTTATTAATATATTATCTAAAACATCTTAAAGTCGGTCTCGTTTGTCAGGGTATTTTGTTCATATTTTTTGTTTTGTTTTCGATTTTTATGATTCTTTTAATTCTCTCTTTCTTTTTCTTTATTGTCAAATTTATTTTCCATTACATAAATTCAAATACAATTTTGGATCTAAACATGCTATGTTCTATTTTATATAATACTATTTACTTACCTATTGCTATTTTGCTTATTTGATTGTTGCCAGTTGCCAGCTTATCGGTTTTCTATCGGATTCACTTTGGAGAGTGTGTAGCTGAACTCTTCGATCTAATCCCGCCATATCCCTTACATCATCGGACGACCAGACGCACCGCCATGCGGCATCAATATCGTGGTGGATATTCCACCTATAAGAACGAAGCGCTTTGCATCGGCATTTGCAAAGGAGTGGAAATCTTTGCCGGAGTCTGTCTTTAACACCTCTAGCACACTGTTTACATCTAATAATTAGTTGACTATTCTTATTATATTTATTTTCTAAAGTACGATTACTTTATGTATTTTTATACTGTTTAGTCTTTCAAGACCACGGCCCAAAAAATGGCCCGGACTCTTGGAGGGCTTGCGTGGGGCCACGGGGAGGCCAACAAGCACAGCCCCTTGACAAATTCAATCTAAATGTAGCGTGACACTGACCGGCGATTATCCCTGTCTACACCATAATATAATACTGCACCTAAGGACAACCCCGGCCAGTGTAGGACTATTGTGGGAAATGAGAAGAGAAAGTACCGGGCTATTGGGGTGAACTGTTAGTGGTACTAGGGCTCTGGGAATATGAGAACTATGGCATCTACCCGTCGCAATGTTCAGGCAACATGGAAAAATGGACAAACGGTGACTCGCCACTCCCTGCATGGGCCCCTAAAAATGCCGTAAAAGACAGGGGCAACATGGGTGTGAGTGGCTAAGGGGTGTCGAGAGGTGGGCTGCAGGTTCACTGAAGCTACTTCTAACGTGATGCCATTAACCACTTCGACTCATAGAGCTTGAGTCTTAGCTCTAGCGATCTCCACTCCGTGCCACCTGGCTAAGGCAAGCACGGAGGCGGGGCCCTTGTCTTGGACCCCAGAGTCAGGTACGAGGTCTCGCCACTCACCTAAGGCTTCGCCACAAAGCCCCCCTGCGATATTAGGCGATATTAAATATTGAAAGTTCACTAGTAAAATGTAGTGTGACAAGAATCCAGCCCGGATCCTCTGTGTTCTAACCACAGAGACTGATGTCTTTATAATTACTTTAAAGAATAAAACTCGTCCTCAATTAATCAATCAAAATAAAAAACTAGAAAACACGTAAATATCATATGAAAACGTGTAAAGAAGCCTATAATCTAACATGGGGTGGTCGTTAGGGCGTGATATATGGCCGGAGCCCAGCCGAAAGAAAGCTATTTACGGCTGGAAATATGTTCGATTTCCTTTATTGCCACCCATAAAGGTGTTAAAGCTAGTGGCTGTAATAATAAACGGGGCGTTACCATTCTTGCCCCGTGAAAAATTCCTATACTAAGGTTTCTCGATGGTAAAAGAAATGTTTAAAAAAATTGAAAAATTTAACTATGGGACCTGCATACGTCTATTCACGGCAGCGGACAACGAACTACTGACTAGCGCATCTCGCTTATCTTCAACTACGCCACTTGTAGTGGTGACGTGTTGGTGAGGGGGCTTCGAGCAAAACTCTTTGCCCCAGCTGCAGCTCGGACGGCCTCTACCCTCCGGTAACTGTATGTGGGAGCCGCCGTGGTGTCGGCAGCTCGCGCGGGCCAATCCGCGGCTTTCGTTGGCCTTCACGGGCTTTGCGTGGGCTACGTCAACGGCTTGGTTGGCCAGTCATGGCTTTCGATGGCCTTCCCGGGCTTCAGTTGGCCATCTTTGGCATCTGGTGGCCTATCTGTGGCGTTAGGGGCATAAATCGCGACCTCTTACATCACCCTAATCCCGGCGGATGAGGTCACGTGGGGTCGATAGCCAGGTTTTCTTCTTTCTTCCATCAGGGGGTTGCGCATGTAGCGGGGCGATCCCGTTCAGGTGGGTATGGCGGCAGTTGTCGGCGCGGTCGAACATCCGACGCGCCAACATAACCACAAAGTCCTCCACCGACGGGACGCCCAAGTCGCGAGCGATGACGTCATTCCTGACGTATCGACCCGCGTCCGTGCACATCCGCAAGGTGATGTTTTGCTGTTTTTGTAACAGCTTCTTACTGGTAGCCGAACACAGCGCATACCATGCCGGAGCTGCATATGTGAGCCTCGAGCGGAGATAGGTCTTGTAGACCCCGATCTTCGTCCTCAGGGGCAGTCTGGATGATAGGACAGGTCGGAGCAGGGCTCTGGCGGCTCGTGTGATGTTCACAGCCTTTACCACTTGGAGCCGCATGCTCAACGACCTGTCGATGTGTGCCCCGAGGTATTGGACCGAGGTCTGCCACTCGATCTCCTGGCCTCGAAGCTGGAGCTACTTCGGCATGATGCGCCGGCGGGCGACTAGTAGCGCGGTAGTCTTCCCCACGTTGACCGCCATGCGCCACCTGTCCAGCCACGCCGGTATCTTGTCGAGCATGCGCTGCATTCGGCGAGCTGCGTGATCGGCATTCATAGAGGTCGCGATATAGGCGCTGTCGTCTGCGTACAACGCCAGCATTATATCCGATTCCTCGGGTCGTAGCGAGCCCTCTAGGGTCGGGATGTCTGGCTAGCGCAACGCAAGAGCGCATGTATTGATAGTTGGTCTATCTCGCTCATGCATCATCCGTCCCACTCACACACTGTGCTATACATTGTACTAGCAGTACGACTTGTTAATATTTGTACTAAAGGTTACCGTTTCCAAAATAAATCAGTTTACTTCAGTTCATATCAGCACTCGATAATGAATAATACTAGAAGCCATCTGAAGTATCATTTAATATCTACTTTTCGCTGCCACATAAGTAAAAGTATAAACTAATTCTAAAAATGTACTTTTAATTAATATTTAATATCGAAGATGTTAATATTAAGAAAGAAGCTTTTATTTAAATGCTTTTATTAAAAGAAAAAATGCCTTTGATCCCTGTTATTTCTGCTATTGTTTTGCAATGGTAAAAAAATTGTTTAAAATCCCAACAAGCCAGCTTTTGCAATTAGGTTGGATTCCAAAAAGGGGTAATCGTTGTATTTTTAAGTTTGTGTATATCAGCTAATTATTTTACTCGAAATATTCTACCTTGAAAATTTATAGGCAGATTACTGTTTCACATATTTTAAAAACCTATCTAATATCTCACAATTTTATCATATATGATTTTTTTATACGTTTTACATAATTATGTGAAGTGCTACTTAATATATTCGCAATTACTCCTACTTTGGATACAATAGTAATATTGAGTAAAAGTAGCATTTCCCACAATAGTCCTACACTGGCCGGGGCTTGTCCTTGGGTGCATTATTATATGAACCCTGTATAGGGTTAACCGCCGGTCGGTGTCACGTCACATTTAGATAAAATTTGTCAAGGGGCCTCTACATGTTGGCCTCCCCATGGCCCCACGCAAGCCCTCCAAAATTTTGGGTCATTTTTACATTATAATATTAAGTAAATTCAATTTTAAAGTATCACTATGTGTCAAAATTGTTATCTAATTTTGACGATTTTCTGCGGCAGGAATAAACCCATAAGGTTACTGTGCGACTATCGAATATATTTCTATGCATACAAATGTATTTTATTTTATTTTATATGCAAGCACATTGGAAATTAAATTGTACAAAAAATTTACTACATCATTCCAAAGTTTATGTAGGACGCATTCCACGAAAAAGTGAAAGTCTATCGAGTTTTTATAGTATATCCCTATAAACCAACTCAGTTACTAAATTTTCGGTACTGTTATCAGCTGAAATTAATACTATATTTCGTTTTATCATTTTATTTATTGCCCAAATATTCCTAATTGTTTAAGAACTTTGAATTGAAATTTCTGTTGTATCAATATCTATCTTCTTTTCAAATAACATTTCAATGTTTATGTATGTTTAATAAATCCTAGGGTTTTAACTAAATAAGAGCTTCTTAGAAGAACTTAGGATTCTTTCGACGTTTTCCTTCCACTTATTTTGGATCTGTAACTATTTCGGTTAATATTGAAGCCATGTGAAATCGTCATCAGAAGACGTTTGGCAAGTACCATCTAACCAAACCCAGCAAAAACCAACTTCCAGACCTCAAGACACTATGAGCTCTTTCTGCGTGTTCCGGAACGCAAACCAACTTTACTGATAATTTCTTTTATTTTTCCTTCCACCGATTTTAATATTATATTAAAGTATTAGTGCTAGAATTTTTGCTAGAGAGTTTCTTGCGCCGCTTCTTCTCTTCAAGCCATAACATGTTGCGAAGGGGCGATAAATTAGATTAGGTTCCCATAGAGTAAATAATAACGTAAACATAATTAAAATGAACAAGTTGGCGATAGTCTAAATAAAACTTAAAACAATACTCTACTTGACACTTGACGTTTTTGTCTTCCGTAATCACGACCACTTTTCAGTGGCCGAAACGTCGGCATAACAAAAATCAAATACCGCGCTTAAAACCTTTAAAAAGTAGTTTTATTACTACTACTTAAAATTGTTATGGCGGCTTACCTTTATACCAAGGGTGGTATCCATCCAGACGGGTAAATACCCTACCACCTGGCTATGGGTTATTTTCTCACCTCTTACGACAGGCCACTTGGCCGCAGGTATTCTCTCTCCATTCTTGCAAGGAAAAATACTGCGATTAAAACCGTTAAAGCGTAGTTTTAATAATAACGTAGTAAAGCAGTTAAATGAATATAAAACAATAATCAGAATAACTTAATATCTAAAATACGCGTACCTTATAATCAAACCCAGACACGAACGTTTGAAACTTATTCATTTTCCATTTTCCCAAATTAGCTGGGAAAATAAAAAGTAAATGAAGAAATTTCAAAAATAATTATGCTAATCTCCCGTTATTTCGTGTCTACAATTAAAATGATAGGAAACTGTGTAACACCTAAAAAGCAGGGCTTTTGAGGGCCCTAAAGGTGTGGTGCCACTATCCTTTTTTAAAATGCAAGGAATAGTCAATCGATTAGACTTCGTGTATTAAAAACTACTTAATAGATAGATAGAAAATTCTTTATTGTACACCAAGTCATAAACAAAGAGAAATAGAAAAAGTACGGGCGGACTTATCGCTAAGAAGCGATTTCTTCCAGACAACCCTTTAATGGGTTTGTTCGAACGATTTCTTTATATATTTTCTAGCTGACCCGCCAAATTTCGTACCACCTCAGAATCGATAAACAAAAAGCTGAATGATAGTTGCAGAATGGTTCAACTTTAGGAATAAATGTGGTCAAAACTTAACCGGAATATCAAATATTCACATTCAAAACCAAAAAAATTAATAAAACTTCACTTTAAAATTTAATTTGATTTCTGAAAGACTTTTAAATTGAATTGATTTCTAAAACACGGGACGAACATCAAATGTTTGACAGGCAAAAATAGTTTCTAAGAGAAAGCAAAATTGTTGTTTTTACTATATTCCAAGCATTGTTTTCATATTTACTCACCTTTTAAACCTTCCCTCGACTTCCACTAATAATTCAGAACCAAATATAGCCAAATCAGCCATTTTCGAATTTTAACGAGACTAACGAACAGCAATTGATTTTTATATATATAAAAATTATGTATTCCAATAGCATATTTTTGGAATTTTTCACTTAGAGAGAAGGAGAGTACAAAATTTCTGATCTTAGTAGCTATCGTAACGCTAACTATATTATACTACTAAACTATACTATATAACTGTAACCTTAAATTTTAAAAATACGTTAATCAATATGGTTATGTTTTTACAAGATATTTTTCATTCTATCTATATATCTTTTTAGTTAATGAAATCCTATAAATGAACTTGTTTTTTTCTCTTTCAAAACCAGATGAAGAAATAAATGGACAAACATGACCGATTTACTAAGAAATCTGTTTTTACCAAAATGACCTCAAATGTACAAAGGTAAATTTCGTGGATGCGTGGTATGAAAATATATACGCGTATCATCAGTGTCAATGCGCCTTCTCACTACATTTTTTAAATATTTTTTCGTCAAATTTATTACATATATATTAATAATTTGACTTAAATATAATATCACTAGACATCGGATTATATGCATTTGCATGTTTACATATGCCAATGCATATATTTTATAGCGTTATTACATATTTTGGTACTTTTTCATTGACAGTGCTTATTTTGGTAGTTATGGTTAGGCGTCTTGTATTATGCCGACGACACATCCATCTGGCAAATTAAATGCAGTTTTGTATAAAAACCCCGGTTTTGAAAAAATAAAGAAAATTGACGCATTTATCAACAGCACCGGACAAACTCTACCTGAAGAGGTCTCTGCAGAAATGGCGCCAAATTTCAAGTTCTGTCCGGTGACGCCGGTTGACGTCGAAAGGTCATTTTCAGCCTATATATTAATATTAAGTGACGAACATCACAAGTTTGCTGCAGAAAACCTGGAAAAATATGTTATTGTTTTTTTTTTTTTATTATTGCAGGAGATCAGCAGACAGGCAGACGGCCCACTTGATGGACAGCGGTTACCATCGCCTATGGACATTTGCAACACCAAAGGTGCTACGAATGCGCTGCTGCTCTCTTTAGGGAGCCTGGAACCTGGTCACTAATGCCGGAACACAACTCAAGGTTGTTATGGCGACATACTCTAGACCAGGGGTGGTAGCCATCCAGTCGGGCAAATGCCCTACCACCTGGCTGTGGGTTGTTTTGTCGCCTCTTACGACAGGCCGCCAGGCCGCAGGAAATTTTATTCTTTCTCCGTTCCTGCACGGATAATGGTTTATTGTCACAAGAATTATAATAAGTAAATTTTTATAATAATAATTTATAACTAATATTAAGATATGTTTAATATGTAAATATAATGTAAAAATAAACTTAAATTCTAATTAATCTAATAATAAATGATTTATTGATTCAGCATATTTTGTGGATATTTCGCCCTTTTTTAGTGCATATTTGCATGCATATTTTGCCATTTTGATAGTGCATATAATCCTATGTCTAAAAATCACCAAAAAATGTGGTTACAAGGCTCTGCACTGATGTTGAAGATATGGTTAAAGCACGAATCGCGATCACTCACACCTTACCTTCAATCCCCTAGTTAGAATAAATTAATTTGAACTCCCCGTTAATTGAGAGGGAGCATTCTTGTGATCCCAACTCAAGGGGGTGGTAGAAGTAACTCATTATTTATTCTTATAATGCCCTCTAACCCGACAGCTTCTGAGTTAATTTGGCAAAGGCTCCAAAAACTCGTGGTCAGAATATTTAATATTGTTTTACATGCGAAACCAATTACCGAAGTTGGGTGTAACAGGTGATTAGAAATTTCGTATGTATTTAGGGTTCTGTTGCGAGTTCCGTATTATTTTTTTGGCACAAGATCAAAGACAGGCAGATGGCACATCAGACGGAAAGCGGTTACCATCGCCTATGGACATTTGCAGCACCAAATGCGTTACAAATGCACTGCTACTCTCTCAATGGAGACTGGAACCTGTCCACTAAAGTCACACAACTCAAGGTTGTTGTGGCGGCATACTCTAGAACAGGGGTAGTACTGTAATTTGGTAAATTTTAACAATAACTAGGAAAGTAGGCGGGAATGACTCTCATTTCCTTGCAACGTGGCAAGCTTCTGGTATGGGATGCAACCTGCGTGGACACGTTGACCCACTTATCATCCCACTTACCGTGGGACGACAAAACACGTCTAGATAAACCATTCCGGCGATGGAAACAGCTGTATCAATCAAGCAGCGCAACCATGCAACCTACGGTGAGAGTTAGATATATGTGTACTGTTTTCTGTTAAAAAGTTTGGACCCTGGACTCCTGAGGCCCTAAGCTTCTACGAAGATCTATCAATACGACTCATTGACTCTTCGGGTGATCAGAGGGCTGGTGCTTACCACGGACAACGGATTAGTATGGTGAACCAGTGAGGAACCGCGGCCAACCTTGTGGGAACCTTACCTATTGACTCGATGACCTAGGCTCAGTATCCTACCCATAGTAGGGGCACTATTATAGGTAGCATACAATATAAGATAAGTTTCCTTGATTGTAATAGTTTATTATTTCATATATTACCCAATTTTCAGGGCATATCTTAATAGATAGATAGATAACACTTTATTGCTCACCAAATATACAATTTCAATAATTCACAATAACAATATTGTCATGGTAGAAACATATAGGCGGCCTTATCGCTAAAGGAATCTCTTCCAGGCAACCTAACTTAAGGAATAATTTGGATGCTTCTTCAGCATCCCGTACTCCTCATCCGAATGCACCCCACAGCTCGAGCCCAGAGCAAGACGTAATTTTATATCCTACATAATTAGTGTGACTGGAAGAGTCGGTGCCGGTAGACCAAGACGTACTCACCATAATCAAATTGAAGATATTTTGAAGAAAGGTCAGATAAAAAGTAGTTTAAATAAGCGTGTATGTAAGACAAGATTAATGAAAGTTGATGAAGCGAAAAGTGTTTGTCAAGATCGTAACAAGTGGAGATCCATCGTCTCTGCCTACCCCAATGGGAAACAGGCGTGACAATATGTATGTATGTACATAATTAGTATTTTTTATTTAAAGTGTAATGTAATTTATAATAAATCGTCTTACTTCATATAAAATAACTCTGTTTTTAAATAGAGTATATTTTTATACGGTATAACATTACGAAAAATCTGTATTACACAAAACTTACCGAAAAAATTACGAAAGTAGGACAAATAAATCTTTATGATTTCCTATAATTCATTTAACACTTGAAAATGAAACATGCATTACAACAAAGGAAACAAACATGGCCGGTGCGGAAATATAAACAAAATGGAATAACCGTTTAAAATGCATCACATAAAGCGGCGGTTAAAGTTAAACTAAGCACCCCCTGTATAAGCATAAAGACCTAATCTTATCTACACTAAGTGAATGCATGGAGCCCCCACTATATTGGGTTTTAACACGCAATCTTCTGCAATATGAAATAGAAGGTTATATAACGGGAAGTTGGATGGAGCATTAAGTGTGGTTTGCAATAGTTAAGAAGCAAGTTTATTTACAGTTATCAGAGAAAATATACAATTCGGTAGTTGACAATTTTTGAGAAACATATTTATTTTGAGCCTTATGGTCTATTTTAGCCAAAATATTAATATTTCAGCAAAAAAACAACATTAACATATTTAATTTAGCAATTTTATAAATATTTTGACATTTCGTCACAAAAATGCGTCAAGTTGTCATGGCGTCTCGCATGACGTCACAGTGTGCAAAACAAACATCTGTTTCATTGTTCAGTATTATCTGAGAAGTCATTGATAACTTCTCGTGTTTTGCACACAATGACGTCACGCGCTCTGATCGACGTTCATTGTCACGTGGCTAATGGCTGCAATATAACAATTTTATTTCTCAAAAATATCAATAAATATTTAATATTTTAGTTAAAACAATTTATTTTTGTTGTATTTAGATCGTAATCTACGAAATGTATTAAAATCAGCCTATATTTTTCATACTGTCAACTACCGAATTTGCGGCTACCGGACGGCCTGTTAGTCCATTGAAATTTTACATGAGCTTTGTATTTCTTAGAGTATGCAATTTTATTTTTGGGACATATGTAGGGGGTCAATAGAAGCTTAACCTCAAGTTTATGGGGTCGCCACCCTTGTTCACCGGCCGCCATCTTGGAAAAAGGGGTGAAAACACTTTTTTCGCGATATCTCGAAAACTATGCGTCTTACAAAAAAAATCAGTCCTTAAATTGTAAGATTTCAATGGATTATGTCGTATTAGTAGCAGTCTAACTAACGACAATACTGAAAATGTGCTAAAAATCATCGTTTGAATAGTGTGATATGAAAATGCGTAAACACACACACACTCTCTCGGACACACACACACAAACACACACGTCTGCCCGCTGTTGCTATAAACATCGGCTTTGGTTTCCAAAATACAGGCTTCGCCTAGTTTGGGACCAGTAAATAATATAAATAATTAATAAAACATAAATAATGTAAACTTGATTTTCTGACAATTAAGATTATTATTATTATATTACTATTATAAGAGGCAATTAAACAGCCCATAGCAAAGTAGTAAGATCTTTGCTCGCTCTTCATATCTGTTACATAGTCCTCAAACTAATTTCCCCTGTCAAAAAGGGGGGGATGGGGCAGACGTCACCGGAACTCTCACTCACCCAATGAAACACAATTATTTCGAAGCTAAGTCTTGTGTTGTATGTGTATAATAAAATTTACAAACGGACAGTATATTTTATTCTGATTACAATGCAAAGCTCTGCACATTGTGTTCTATTCTATCAAACTTCGATACAATCGAGTTGAAACATTATTGTTTTAATCGAATATTCGACGCATTGTATTTACCGCAGTATAAAGACTAACAGTAATCCTACGCGTATAAAGTTAACCGAAATTATTCTACAATATTTGTTTTGTCAGTTTTATCATATGATAAGATTATCAGTTTTCTATATCTCTAATACCTTTAAGTTATTTGTTAGAAATAGTAGAAAAAATTGAAAAAAAAATCATCCAGGAAATAAGTTCTTTCTGAATACTTTTACAAACTTTGAAATTGAATTGAAATAAATACAAATGTAATTAATTCAAATTAGTATAAATAAAACTATACCAACAAAATAATAAAAAACAACAATTAAATTACTCCAAATTACTGTCGGCTATTGACTCTGAAATACTTCAAATAATTAATATTTGAAGTATCCCAAAATACTAGCCGCATTTTTAAGTTTAATGGCAATATATTGCATAGCCTCAAGCACAAGCTAGCTTTTTGGTAAAGCAAGAATTAAATCAGACGTGCAAAGAGGTTTCGATAAAGATGATGACCTCCAGGCCTCCACAGCCTCAGGGTGTCAACTCCCAAAAAAATTAAAACCGAGGCAAGTATATTTTGAAATATGATAAAAAAGATTAGCGATGTTTGCGGTTGCGGTTTTGAGATGATAATAACTGATTAATTAGATAATAAGTTAAGAGAATGACAATTTGCAAAAGACTAGAAACGTCATATGCCAATTACCACGCCATAAATACTATCTGGATAGTGCGATGTAAGTATTATATTAACAGCCCATAAAGGCCCTACAACTGTTAGACGACAAATTATAACACCACACAAAGTCACAAACACACAACTAACAACAAAACTTATACACATACTCACAACAACGCGTACTACCACCGCGTTGCATTACACACACACTTCACACACAAACCGAGACACACAAAGAGCCTAAAAATTAATAACCCAGGCACCGAAAGGAAAAAATAACACACATGGCACGAGATAGGATAATATATATAAGTATAGACATAAGGCACACACTGCACTTCCTCACGACACTAGCATGTAAATACATGATACACTACATCAAAATAAGTTTAGTATTAAAATTATAATTAATTAATATAATAAGTTATTTGTAAGGTACACACACCTCAACACAAAAATCACTTAATTAATGTCACACATAAGAACCAAAAAAACTAATAAGCGTGTTTAAATTCTAAAAATTAAATCTAGAAATTTACTTTTTGGAGTTAATAAGCATAAAGCTCCTTCATACTTGTATAAACAGCTTTCTTGGTTCGCTTCAAAAAGATCGGCTGGACTGCGGCAATGCGCTATGCAGCTTACGACGCAACGACATGGCACAGTTGCTTTTAGGGGTTTTAGGTATTCTGCCTCCAAATGCTGGAACAATATCCCACCCCCCATAAAAAATATGCAAAGTATTCATGGATTTAGAGTCAAATTTAAAAGTTTCTTGTATGCCCACCAAATGTGCCAATGTGATCTCGTTCATGATACCAGTGCTATATAATGGCGCCCATTTGGAGGTTGTGCCTGACCTATACTGTATGTGTTATGTCGTGTGTATTTTTAACATTGCTTCTTTTAAACTCTTATTTGTTCTAACTATCTCAAACTATATAAATAATATGTATTTAATCTTTTTACAATTGTTGTGGACATTTTTTTTCCTTCTCTTTTTTTTTTTTTGTTTCACTTTGTATTTTAATTGCTTCAGTGTCTGTGTATGTCACTTAAATGGCCCTAGCGGAAGATCAGCGCTGGTTAAGTTAACCAGCAACATGCTGAGCTAGGACCAATTTAGAGCTACACTTTCTTTGTTTTTTTTTCTATTGCATTCATTGTTTTATATTGTACATTTATTTATTTATGCTTGTATATTGTATTTTAATTTATGTTGTAGTTCTAAATAAACGTTTTTCTTTCAAATTAAGTTGTAAAAAAGGGTACGGAACTCGAGTCTGTAGAATTGATAAAAAAAGAGGCCCACTGGTGGGCTCGATCCTTTCTCTATAGGGCAACGGACAGTATTTCTGCCACGTTTATCCAAAACGTCTTGGCAGGTTTGACACATTGGTTATCATGATGTGCAGGTTTCATCACGATGTCAGTAATGTTCCTTCAGCGTTGTTAGCACGTGATAATTGTAATAATATGTGCATTAGATCAGAAAACTGCCAAAGTAGTACATGTGTTACGGCCAGGATTCGAAGCCGTGACCTTTGAATTTGGGAGGCGTGCGCTAACCATTACTCTACCACAATGTAAGTACTACTTACTATATTTAAACTGTATACAAAGTGGACTGTCCTGGACCGTCCACAATGTATGGCAAAAGTTTTTAATTTCCTGGTCGGCAGCAGTCCACACTGACCGCATTCGGTTCTACTACGCAGCTCTTTATAACGAAACTTGAGTGCCCCATTGTAAGTACGAAGACAATGTTTTTCGATAATGTTGGATATTTTTGTATAACTAACATATTTTTATACACGCTCTGTCCGATCATACTATTGGAGCGAGTTTGGATATTTTCTGATAGTTAGAATAAAAAAATACTATAATCGTAAGAGAACCAAAATAACCGCAGTAGTTCGCATAATTAGTAAATTGATGGTAGTGGACCGATCAAGTCTCACACAGAGCCCGTTTTGTTCACTATCAGTCTTAAGATGGACACGGTGTGTTGATAAATTTAATGGACTGACGAACTGGATATGGACGCCGGTAAGGACTGGATACTACTCGACCGTTGTTTATTTATTTTACTTTATTACTTATAAGACACCAATACACCACCTACGCCTCCCCTCCACTACTACAACTCGAAATATAAAGACAAAAAAATCTATGCATCTACACTCCACCCTAACGTATGGACCAAAGCGACGGTAAACCATCCATAAGGCTAAAATAGCCTTGCAAAAACTTTCGCTAACAGTCCAATAACACGCGCACAAGTAAAACATAAGTTTTAAGGGGCGGTGTTTTATTGTTACCTGTTTTGAGGACATAAAATTTAATTCCGTAAGCGAGAGAATATAAAAAATAAAAACTTCGTTTGAAAAAACCGACTTAAAAAACGAAAAAACTAAATTGTATAAAATAACTTATTTCTAAAGCTATTATTATTAATATATATTATCTAAAACATCTTAAATTCGGTGCTTAGTAATTTTTGTGTTTTACTTTGCACCGACTTCTTTTACATTACATATACAAATTTTAGTTTTTTAGTTTTTGAAGTCGGTTTTTTTAAACGAAGTTTTAATTTGTTACTTTTTAGTGTTTAGCTATGTATGGGTGGACCTACGAATGGTGCCGCTCTTCTTAAAAAATATAAGTCCCAAGAAACGGGAACAAAAAAAAAATCGTAAAATGAAAACTACTGGGCCAAACTATGTCAAATTTTTAGGGGACCACATGGCAGCTATCTGCGTCGAACAAAAAAAGAATCACGTAAATCGGATCATAAATCACGGATTAATCGGTGAACATACATAAAAAAAAAACAAAAAAAAAGATCCCGACGAAATGAGAACCTCCTCCTTTTTTCGAAGTCGGTTAACAAAAGGAAAAAGGCGTCTCGGCAAAGTGCATATTGCAACTAAATACGAGTAATGGTTTCCTTTAGTTCAAGAATTTCAGAAACGTTTTGATTGGTGTATATGAAATTTGAGAGAGTGTGCCTAAATGTCGTAACTTTACAAGCCGTTCAAAGCAAAATATTAGAGAACTGATCAAGGACGAATTTGGCCAACTGTAGTTGGTTACCTACTAAATTAATAATACTTGCTATTTTATTTTCAAAACCGTGAAAAAGTTGGTTACCCTAGCATTGGCGAGCCAGGCCCCGTTGTTTTCATTCTTTATTCGATAACAAATGCGGAAAGTTGTTCCGTATTCCGAACTACACATTGCGAATGTTGATTTTTTCAATTTCGGCTCCATTGAGCTATTCTGGGTTTGCTATGATAAAACTTTCGCGTGTGCGGGCTTCTGCAACGTAGTTGATTAGAATCTAACCTACTTATACATGCATGTATATCTTCTTTATATATATAAAAATCTTGTCACGATGATGTTGCCGATAAACTCCAAAACTACTGAACCGATTTTAATCAAATTTGCACACCGTGTGCAATTTGATCAAACTTAATAGATAGGATACTTTTTATACCGTTGGAACCGGTAGGTGGCGCTGAGGTCGGGTTCTGGAATCCTCCTTATCACCGGGAGCGATTTTGTTTTTGTTTGTTTGAGTGGATTCCCGGATGGTTTAGATTCGCAATTAGAATCGGTAGGTGGCGTTGACATCGGGTTCTAGAATCCTCCTAATCACCTGGACTGATTATGGTGATTTTGTATTTGTGTCATGAAACAAAGTCTTTTAGGAATTCAAAAAATATGGCATTTAGACACACTTGGTCTTCGGAGAGAATTAGCATCTCTTTGCTTATTCTATCGTCTGTACAATGTTCCGAGGTAGTGTTCAGAATGGTGCCTCCGTCTTATTTTTAACAACGCACCGCTCGCCATCGGCTGGGCGTTCATCCCAACTTCCTTGAACTGCTTGCCTCTTGTAGGCAACGGTTCCCTAGAACGTTTATCTTACGCGCCATAGAGATTTGGATTGTGCTTCCACCCGTAGTTTTCCCACAACGCTACAATATAAAGTTTTTTAATAAAATTGACACAAAATTTCTTCGAGGTCGGCAACGCGTTGGTTACATCTCGATTGTTGCAAACTGTGTGCAGCACTCCAGCTATAACAAAAATCTAGACAACGAATCCTACATGGCTCTACGACGTAAATATCTTTGTATAATTTGTTATTGTCAATATTTTCAGCTAGGTAAATAAACAATCAAATACTGAAATTATTATTGTTTTATCTCCAACAATTACGTATACAACAACAAATCAAGTGCTCTAATCAAAGTTATGGCTTCTGGGATTAATAATTCTCGCACCAGGGCCCTGCCCCGCTGGAGAAAAAACCATAAACATTGGTTTATTTGTGTGTGAATTCGGAGTAGCACTTCGTGTTCGTGGATTTGTGTTGCCTGTACATAAATACATTTCTCTAAAATGTTTTTATTTTATTACGAGTGTTACGTACATGAATTAATTGATTCTCCAAAAACAGCCGCCCATGTCCTGCTTGAATGCGGAGGGGTGGCCCAATACAAGGCGAAGTATTTGGACGCCCCAGGTAGCTTCCGAGAAGTCTTCAACACCGTCAAGAAGCTGGTCGACTTCCTGGAGGAGCTGGGATGAAGTACACCCTCATCCACCCTCGCACAAAAAATAGGCGCTTTGTCGTCGAGTTGTGGAAACCGCCCGCTCTCAGGAGAAGAAGAAGATTCCCCACAATGAGTATTAAATGCCATATCTTAGTGGAGGCTATGGCAGCGACGCCAGTAGCGCCTCCATGGCTATCCTTGGCGTCCGTGAACCGCCAAAACTAGCCTAAGCGGATGCCAGAGAAAATTAGTATCGCCTGTCCGCATCAAAATGAACGTCGAGAAGATCGAGCTTGCTATTTTTACCGTCGTAGGTAAATTCAAAGAAAAATCTTTCGTTATTGCCAGAGTTTGTTTTTCCTAGCATATACAATCTTGAAGTCTTCAAGACATGAATGAATAGGTATCTTCTAAGTAAGCGTGCTCCATCATAGAGCCCGCACCGTAAAAGAAGTCCCATGAAAAATAAACGAAATAAAACTGGCAGTTTCGCCATTTGATAGAATTTTGTTCGTAAAGTCGCTAAGAAACAAATTTACAGCTTTAATTATTACATAATCGCTTAATGCGTTATGAAGTGAGCTACGATAGGTATTTCTGTTATGGATAAAATCAGAAATGAAGATCCGTAAGATAACCAAGATAACCGATATAACTTGCAAAATTAGCAAGTTGAAGTGGCAGTGGGCCGGTCACGTCTGTCGCAGGACCGACGACCGATGGAGCAAACTAGTCCTGGAGTGGGGACCAAAAAAAAGTGGCAAGGGTTGGATGAGTAGACGGGAGACCGGGATATGTGGCGCGTACTTAGGGAGGCTTACGTCCAGCAGTGGATAGATATTGGCTGAAGAAGTAGAACAATTTATGGAACATGTATTTACATACATACACAACTTCACGCCAGGTCCCTTACGGGGTAGGCATGAAGAACAGAGCACCATACAGGCTTATTCTTACACACCTCACTTGCTTCTTTAACATTCATAGCACTTGTCATGCACGCTCGTCTGTTCTTAATTTTGTATTTATTATTCAATAATTGCCTACATCAATGCACGGATTAGCAAATAATCACTAGCTCGATTTAAAACTGCGATTGCAGTGTCGAATCTATAGGACTTCTTTTGTTTCTATCATTCGATATCATATGAGCCAGTGTTCTAACGCAAAATACATCCTTAAAAAAATATCCGCAATAAATTTAATTTCAATTTAAGATTAAATAAATAAGGCTGGCAACATTATTCCACGTTATATGCTTAGTGGCAAATATTGTCTAATGTAAAAACCTGAGCACGTACAATTTTGACAAATGATCGCCCGCGGCTCTGTTTAAGCAGACAAGCGGTTTTTGTTTAGTCATAGCTTGCGAATGCAAGGGGAATAAGCTAGGGAATTGAGAGGAACAAATGCTTTTATGGCTTTATCTGACCCATTTTTGATGGAAGCGTTGAGGAAAAAAATTAAATCAATTTTTGCCTCGCTTTTCTTTGTAACCGACTTCAAAAAAAGAGGTTATCAATGTTTGTTTTTTTGTATGTACGTTGCTCGATTTCTTCGTCAATTGTGGACCGATTTACAAAAGTTTTCTTTTATTCGAAAGGGTATACTTCCGAATTGGTCCCATGGTCACCAAGTCAGGATGTGGTGAATAGATCCCAGGGAATTGAGAGCAACCCTTGTTGACAAGCATCTACACCAAAGAGTGAGATAACAACCATGTATAGGAGTGCCAGTACTTTAATTTCTATATGCGTTTAATATTTTATTTCTAAAGCTATTCGAGTATCTGCGGAATGAAATTATTTTTTCAACAATAATCAAACCGGCTGCAACATAAAAAGCAATAATACATATTAAACTGACTTCTTTATACAACATCTTGAAGTCGGCGCAAAGCAAAACATAAAAATGACTAAATTTTGCATTTTTTTTATTTTTGTTTATGTTTTATTGGGCACCGACTCAAGATGTTGTAGAAAGAAGTCTGTTTTCAGCCGCTTATTTTTTGTTCAAGAAAAAAAAAATCTTTTGTGAACGTTCTCAAAACCTTAACCAATTCCATTGCTGGATGGCAACGCTAATGCATTGCACCAAGGACGAATTAGCCTTTTTGTTTACTTGATTGTAGCTATTTATATAATTTAAGCAAAAACTCGCTGCAAGTGATGACTGACACGAGTATCGGGATTGGAGAATATCATTAGTATTAAAAACTATGCAAAATACTTTATTAATTTTAAAAAGTTAGATTGCATAAAACTTATTTGCGTAGTATTCATAGAAGAATGTTACATTCGGGTCACCAACTCGCACAATGGGCGTTTAGTTTGATGACGTATACCAGCGAAACCAATATCCCATATAGAGCATACAGAAGAGCGGCACCCCCATTCAATATTATTGCAGTAATAACCGTACTTCAACCGGTGAAATTAACCGGCGTATTTGTCTCTCGGACGGCGTATCGTTCTTATTGCGGTTGCTTTTTATTGCGGCGTAACTGAGACATATTGGCATTTACGCGAACTGCGCTCGGCGTAATTACGCCGCGTGTATGTTATGCGTAACATAACATACTCATACATAGATAATATTTATATTCTTTGATGTAATTATTTCGAAGTTAACGCGACTTTCTATCCGTGCAGGTACGGAGAAAAGATACATTTTCCTGCAGCCGGGCGGCCTGTCCTAAGAGGCGACCAAACAACCCACAGCCAGGTGGTAGGGCATTTGCCCGACTGGATGGCTACCACCACTGGTCTAAAGTATGTCGCCATAACCACCTTGAGTTGCGTTCCGTCATTAGTGACCAGGTTCCAGTGTCCCTTAAGAGAGCAGCAGCGCATTTATAGCACCTTAGGTATTGCAAATGTCCATATGTGATGCTAACCTCTTTCCATTAAGTGGCCTGTCTACCTGTGTGCTGAACTCCTGCAAAAAGAAACCATTTATTTTGATGTTAAAATAACTATGTTTTTTATAATTTATTGGAAATACCTATGTATAGTTATTTATGTACGAAACCCATTTTAAATTTTATTTTATAATAAGGGCATATATAGGATATAGATAATAAAGGAATTATAATATATAAATAGAAAGAAAGAAACTTATTAAAAAAATGGGTAGATCACAGTCTGCTGGAACGTTCCCAAAATGCTTGATGCGTTTCCAAACTGGATGGCACCGCTTCTTCATTGCTCTAAGTAACGACCAACCTTTTGATCACGTGAGACCTCCACTAACTGTGTTGATAGGTCTCAATGAAGACGATAAGCTTCGGGAATCCACGGCTAAACTTAATATATTCTGTTTACTTTCAATTATCTCTTGAGAAGTAATTTTTCTTGTTTTTTATTAAGAGAGGAGCTTATATAACATTTTTTATTACTGGAGTACACAGGAAACACTGACGGCCCATCAGATTTTCTTTTACCTCATTTATTTATTATTTTGTACATTTTTGTTTTATATGTATTTTGGTTGAAGTTAATTAACTATTAAGAAAACACAAAGCTAATCAAGTCATAAATAAGGTATAATAGACTATACAACAAATCGCTGCCAGAGAGAAGCGGCTAGAAGGCTAGCATTGCTGTAATAACAATAACAATAAAACTTTATTTCGGCCCGGGGCCCTTATGTGTTGGTTACAAATGTCTTACAAATTAAAGTTAGTAGTTAATTATATTTAAAAAATACTTAACATTAAACCGCTGGAAGACTGTTGGTGCTGCCGCGTAGGCGTTGCATCCGGGAAGCGGATATCTTTCGAACGAGTGCCTTAAAGCCGTTTGTGCGGACCTCCGCAAACATTCCCGACTCATTAAAGTGCTATGCTGTAGGGCAATACGGATTTACGGGGCATAATACAAGCAAGCCTTTTAAAGACCGATGGCGTCCAAAAATGTTTCTTCGTGCGTCTTGCAAACCATTTTCCTTTAGACCCGATGGACCTAATGTTACTGTTTCTAATTTCTTCATCTCATTACATTTCGCATTACTATACAATTTATAATTAGCTCATAAATTTTTTAAAAAATAATTGTCAATATTTACAAATATTCACCATTTGTTTTACAGTCGTCACATGGTTAAAATTTAATTATACCATTAAACTAAATATACAAATTAAAATTAAACTATAAAATCTAGTGCCAGACTGCCGACAGTTGGAAACTGCCCAAAAGGTGTTTCGCTATGTCTCGAGTTTGTGCGCCTCAGGCCCCCATGGTTCTAGAGTCTCGACCCCAAAACCCGTAAATATGTAACCATTTCCGATGGCGGATATTTTGCGGCATTATAGGGCCTCCTGTTGTACAGCAGCTGTACCGCCAGACACGCTAGTGGTTAAGGTGGTAAAGTTGGAATGCCGCCAGAGTATCGACGCAAGACACGTCCCATACTAAAGGTGACTTATTCTCCAGGGCACCAATAACATTCCATCGGGGCTCTTACCATCGTCGCGGCACAAGCCGTTTGGTTGCAGAATAGCAGGTACCCCGGCCGTGACAAGAGCCCGACGGATTATGTCATTAAATGCTGGGAAATCCGTTTAAGGATTATCCTAAGTTTGAGGATATTCGCCATATTGGGGTGGCACGGGCACCGCAAGCAAGAAATACTACTGACACGCCACGGACTGAGATACCCACTAAAACCACTCGGTGTTTACGACCACGATAAAAGCGGGGCTCTACCAATACCGCGTGCCCAGACAGGAACTCCATGGGCCATAACACTACTAGGGAGAAGCATAACCCCCGGCATCATCAATCTCAAAAACAGCCTGGGGTGGTTGTGAACTGCGCTACGGGAGAGATGAGTGCGCGCGGAACATAACACGCTGTCCTTTCGACGGCATTACAGACGGGTGGGAATCGCTTCCCCAGGGCCAAATGTTGAAAGCCACGCTCTGGCTCCGACTCCTCCTTAGCGATCAATATGCGCTCGCAGAAGGAGGAATGGGTTTAGTACCTTTGCCTGACAGTGTGGCCAAACAATTTCTACCAACATGTACAGCGTTCTTCAAATGTTATGCAGCCATCGCTTACAAGGTTATGTTAAAATAATCCATTATCATAGGTAATACAGCGAGTGACGTGCCCGTATTATGAAATAGTGATGCCTTAAAATATTCTCTGGGCGCTCGAGTTGTTTCGTTGGGGAAATTCAATTTGTGAGCCATCAGGGCACACCTCGTTGAGATTCCGAGGGGCATTTGCATATTGAGATAGCTCCAACGCCGAGTGAGGCACTTTGTACGGGGTGTCTTATGATGTATTATAATAATGGTTCTACAATGTTGAAATATTCTCGCTAATATTAACTTCACTATCAGTTTTGAATAAATGAAAAAGACGGTCTAAATACGTTTGGCCTTCGTAGAGTCTATGCGTCTCTGCGTACTCTACTGACTGTACAAAGAGGAGTATTCCGAGGAACTGTTCAGAATGGTGCCTTCGTCTTCTTTCTACCACCGAAGCGCTCTCCATCGGTTGGGCGTTCATCTCTATATTCTTGAGCCGCTTCATTCTTGTACAGTTCGCAAGAGAAACAGTTCTCTAGAACTGTTTCTCTTGCTCTCTCTTGCGCACTGTGTGGGTTTAGAATGAGCTCGCTACTCTTTTTTTTTTCATTTATTTTGGCATCAAAAATATTATATACATTTCAACTTAAACTAACAGTTACATTAAATTTATACTTATAATCTAAGGGTGCCTGAAATTTGTTCTATAAATACAAATAATTTCTAAAAGTGAGACAGGAAAACAGTGAAAATGCACGTTACACAACTTTAAATTTAGAAACTTCTTACTGTTGTACTGCATTATTTCATTTAGTTTAATTTTAAAGTCTATATAAAGGTAGGTATGTTAAATATGTCTAAGTCCATAAAGTTTTAAACCCCTGTTGTTGCAATCTTCCATGGGAGACGGTAACCGCTTTCCATCAGATGGTCCGTGAGACTGTCTGCTGTACTCCAGCTATAAAAAATATCTTAAAGTGTAATAAAACTACGTTTCAACGGTTTTAAGCGCGGTAATTTATTTTATTTAGGTTAAACCGACGTTTCGGCCGCTTTTCAGTTGCCGTGGTCACGGAAGACAAAGATGACATTTGTCAAACGTGTATTGTCAAAGTTTTTATTCAGCGTACCGCCAACTTGTTCATTTTAATTATTTAGTTTTAATTTTGTTTATGGATATTATTTACTCTATGGGAGCCTAATCTAATTTACCACCGCTTCACAACATGTTGTGGCTTGAAGAGAAGAAACGGCGCAAGAAACTCTTCAGCAAACATGCCTAGTTCTAAATTTTTTTTTTAAATGAACAAGTTGGCGGTACGCTGAATAAAAACTTTGACAATACACGTTTGACAAATGTCATCTTTGTCTTCCGTGACCACGGCAACTGAAAAGCGTCCGAAACGTCGGATAAACCTTAATAAAATAAATTACCGCGCTTAAAACCGTTAAAACGTAGTTTTATTATGTGTACAAGTCGCGAAAACTTAAGAAAATATTATCTTAAAGTGTGTTCTAAAATACTATGCACATTTTTAAAGTAAAAAATATGAGCTTGTCATACTGATTAAGTCCTCAAGTGAATAAAAACGGGAAAATACGCCTTTTCAGTGAAAATTATGCGACAAGACACCGCAGTACAAGGGTACGGCTGTTTGTTGTTGCGAATTTCTATGTAAAAGAAGAGAGAGAAAAACGCTTTAATTTTCATAAAAGGTCTTTTCATCTAGATTCAAGGTTTCACTATAATTTTTCATATATTTTAGTTATGAATATTAAAGTAATGACTTACTAAAGTGAAGGTTCATGAGATAATTGAAGAAGAACTAGAAACAAGAATGGGATAGTAAAATATAGGTCTGAAATGCTCCTAAGGACGTCTTCAAAGCTGCGAAGTTCACTATAATTTTTCGTGCTTTTCTTATGAATACAAAAGTAGTGACTTGCTAAAGTGAAGGTAGATGACATAATTGAAGAAGAACTAGAAACAAGAATGGGATAGTAAAATATAGGTCTGAAATGCTCCTAAGGCCGTCTTCAAAGTTTCAAAGTTCACTATAGATCACAAAAGTCATTGTAAAAAGGTACCAAAGAAGGATTAAGTGTGTGTCACAAGTTTCAAAATAAATTAATATACAGAACATTAAAAAACAAACACCCCAACCTCCCCTCACCTCGTGTCAAAATTACTAATGGCCGTGATTTTTGTGCTTTTGTCCGGTTTTTTAAACGCACAAACCTCATAAATTTGGGCCGTGGTCGTTACTCATAATTGCTGGGTAATGTGGGTCATTTTGGCCGCTTTGTGTTATTTGACAACATTGATATTCAAATTTTGCCTTTTTATTCTACACTGATACGCTTTTAGGGCGTCATGTAATCATTTACTTTATATATAAGACTTTACTTTACAATAATATTAGCAACTAGTTGTGCCTGGGACGTCACCTACGTGGAATTCGTTTTCAAAACCCCCGATTTTGAAACACTCTTCATTGGTGCTCCACTCCTATTGATTTTAGCGTGATGATATATAGCCTATCTAGCCTTTCTCGATAAATGGGTTATCTAACACTGAAAGAATTTTTAAAATTACAACAAATTACACCCGTAGTTCCTGAGATGAGCGCGTTCAATTAAACAAAGAAATAAACAAATTCTACAGCTTTATATATTAGTATAAGATATATGGGGAACTAGGTTTCGCTTGCGACTTCTCTCGCGTTAATGTAGATTTTGTAGATAGAGGGTAGGAAATTGGACGTACCACACGTCCTCCGTTATTCCTTCCAAACATAGGAAAATAAGCTTATAATTTGGAAAATAAATATGCCAAATCAGGATTGTTCACTTTTTTTCAATCTAGCTATTTGAAAAACCATTTCGAGGAATAGTGTCCCTAATCATTTCTGTCTAGTTAAAATTCCAAAAAACGTACGATCTTCTTGTATTTTGTAAGAAATGCGTTTGACCTTACTAAATCCAATCAGGTGGGCCGTGGCCTGTTTGCCTGCTTCATGTGTAAAAAAATTCTAGCTGTACATTATTTGATTTAAGTTCTGTAACATGGATTTTCCCTAAAGACCACTTTAAAAAATTAACGATAACTATATAAAATAATAATGGTTGAACACGAAAAATTATAAGCCTAGCGACGACAAAAGACACTAAAATTATGACGATACGTAATGAGTGATGACAGTGACATTTAAATAGTAGCACAGATTACTATGATTATATATAGATAAAACTTACTTTTATTATTTCTGTTTTCTAGGCAAGGAAATCAATGTAAACTTGTGCCGTATGACGTCATCGGAGAAATAATTTTAAAATCGAATTATAAAAAAACTAATGCTTAAAATACAAAAATATTCAAATTAGTACCTTAAAATGCCCTATTTTACGCAATAAAAAAAAATCAGAGGGTATTATTTTGTTCGTTTGATTGAACGCGCTAATCTCAGAAACAACTGGTCTGATTTAAAAAAAAACAGTGTTAGATAGTCCATCTATTTAGAAAGTCTATAAATCATCACGCTGAGACCAATAGGAGCATCAATGAAGAATGTTTCAAAATTGGGTGGTTTTGAAAACAAATTCCAAGCGGACGACGTCGCGGGCACAGCTAGTATTAACATAAAATTAACAATAGTTGTAATGATATTGAAATAACTTTAAAATCGAATTATAAAAAAACTAACGCTTACAATACAAAAATATTCAAATTAGTATCTTAAAATATCCTATTTTACGTAATTAAAATATAAAATCAGAGGGTAATTTTTTATGAACAATCCCCATTGCCGATTTGTGTGGAGACTCAGCAAGGTACCCCTATAAAAGAGGTAACCCATGTGATAATACTATACTCAAACCCCCTCTATGTTAGGAATAGCGTGAGACTTAGAACTGCGCATCAGTGATTGAGAATGCCCTAGGAGAGGCAAACCCACTTCGTCAATAGGGGTTGACTCCCCTGCTCCTCAGATGTTGAAAGACCCATATTAAAGCGATCGGCATAGTTTTCTAAGATCGGAATCTTTTAACCGGCTTTGAGTTTTTTACACTCCGTTTTTTATAAATGATCTACGAACAAAACACTAAAAGGCGAAAGAAGAATGATCTGCAACGCAATCTAGTATTGTAAGATATGGAAGCTTTATCGAGTTACGATTTTACCTAATACGAAAGAAACTATTGCCATTCCGAGTATTCATCTTCGTTTAAAACTCTTTTAATTTATGTGTATTAAAGTAACTTTTAATAACTATTTAAACATGTAAACCTACTTTTGGATTGACCTACAAAATGATTGGGTCACACGCGACATGCAACCTTTCACAGAGTTGTCATCACACCTTACATCAAAAATAGTTTACGAGGTATAACTTAGTATGTATAACAATAATTCGTATACATAATAGTGTTACCTACCGACAAAGACAAACGCACACCTGCCTGTCGTAAAACACAGTTTATTACCTCCCCGCATTAAGGCATTCTTTTGTTTACTTTATGTTTAGAATTTGTAATGAGAAAAAATCCATTCTATTGTTATTGTACTTGTTTTAGGGTCGTCATTAGTGTTGAAATAATTCTTTTAGTTATTGTATTGCCTCGAAGCTTGCCAGGTATAGATCGGTGTATTATAAAACAATGGGCCATGGCGGAGAGGGGCAGTCAAGCGACGATTACGATACTAGCAAGACGTATGTATATTCGACAAGTGATATAGTGACGGACTTTGCGCGTGTTATTGAATCGTGCAGTTCGAACTGGCTGTGTCCATGGCCTATATTTGTACCTGTTTTATACGTGTTTGTACAGTTCTAATAAACTCTAAAGTAATTCCAACGGCATTTTAATTCGAGTCCTCCGTAACTCGTAACAATAGTTCTAGCATAGATTAAGTGAACATTTTTATTAACTAACTAATACATAAAAAGTTAAGTCTGACTATAATTACAACAAAATTGGACTTACTAGCGTGTCAGTAATAAATAAAAATATTTTTGTCAAAGTAGCGTATACCAAGATTTATCAAAATGACTCATTGACTCTTCAGGTCATTAGAGGGCTGGTACATACATCGGACAACGGAGTAGTATAGCGATCCAGCGAGGAAACGTAGCTAGTCTTCTGGGCACCTTACCTTACCTTACCTTATAGAAGACGGTGACCTAGACTCAGTATTTATTACAGTCTTGAAAGACTATGAGTAGAATAAGATATAACTAAGTTAAGTTTTTATTTTATTTATGCAGGAACGGAGAAATAATACAATTTCCTGCGGCCGAGAAGCCTGCGGTAAGATGCGACAAAAGAACCCGCAGCCAGGTGGTAGGGTATTTGCTCGACTGGACGGCGGCCACCCCTAGTCTAGAGTATGACGCCATAATAACCTTGAATTGTGTTCCGACATTAAGTACCAGATTCCTGTTTCCCCCCTTAAGACAGCAGCAGTGCATTTGTAGCACCTTTGGTGTTGCAAATGTCAATAGGCGATAGTAACCCTTTCCATCCAGTGGGCCAATTGCTGAATTCCTGCAATACAAAATTAAAATTATTGTATTAGTTTATAAACTCATTGTAATAATGTTTCATTTTATAAAGTGTAGGTATCTTAAAAAAAATGGTTCCTTACAAGGCCCCGGGGGGATTCGAACCCCCGATCTCCTGTTTACTAGACAGGCGCTTTAACCAACTAAGCCACGGCGCCGATGGAAACCCGTTCGAAATTTAAAAATCTAAACAAAAAGTGAGAAATACTTATTATCAATATTTGATTATTATTTTATCAATTAGTGTTATCAAAACACTTATGTTACTTGGGACGGATTTTTCCATCACCATATAAAAGTTACTCATAGAAGTAAGTAAGAAGTAAAAATGTCAGTAGCATAAATAAAAATAAAACAGTTGACCCAAATTACACAAATAATTGAAGAATTAAATCATAATTCCTAAACAACCTTCACGTAAGTAATAACGAATGGAAACCAGCGACATCTAGCGATCAAGAAACAACAAACCATCAAACATTAATTACCAAATAGATACTTATCGAATATAATATCATTATTTACATTAAAAATGGGTAGTATTAACTTCTTATAAGTCTTAAGTTTAAGCGCAGCATAAGGCATTTGTTTGATACTGGCTGTGGCCGCGTGAAATTTGTTTTCAAAACCCCCCGATTTCGAAACATTTTTCATTGGTGCTCCGCTCCTATTGGTCTTAATCGATAAATGGGCTATCCAACACTGAAATAATTTTTCAAATCAGACCAGTAGTTCTTGAGATTAGCGCGTTCAATCACACAAACAAACTACTGAACGGATTTTGAGAAAACTTTAAATTTTATACATCAGAATAACACATACTAGTAAAATTTATATAGATCTTGTTATCCTGTCTAATTTTTTAAAGCTATTGCATAGCTTTTATCGCGGGCTTTGAGCGTGGTGACCGAATCCAGAAATTTCATAACGAAAATAAAACCTAACACCACGACTCCGCCTACCATGTAGCTCGGCCGAGCGTTCGCTTAACGTGTATGTATATGGTATGACTGTACGAAGTTCGCACGGATCAAGACGAGCTGCTCCGAAATCGGACGAATACGAAAGCAGCTGTTTGTGAGATAGTATATTGGTGTATATGTATCTATCACATCTTTATAATGCCACACTCACCGTATGTGCGCCCCGTAAGTACACATGTAGTTATATATGTATAGGCGTTTATTTAAAAACTTATTTCCTTACAGTACTAAGTGCGTACCCCACTCGCACGTAACAGTATCACTATTCACAAAAATAACTTTACCAGAAATGAATATTGCAAACATTCATTTCGCGAGATTTTTTCTTCTTCTTATATATAAAAATGAATTTTTGCCTCTATGTCCTTTATAGAATCGTAAATTATACATTTGATCATGTGATGATCTTTAGCAAAGTTGTTGTGCATGAGCCAGAGAAGGTTTCTGAGTTAGTTCACAATTGGACCCGGTAGGTGGCTCTACTGTCAGCATATCGATTGAAGCTTTTCCGGGCAGGACGACGCCTGCCGGTATAGCTAGTTATTTATAAAGATATAGCGGCCTTTCGTTTCAACTTTCAACTGCGATCGATGTGTTACTTAGGCTCGTGTGCACCGACTTTTAACCGACGGTTAAAATAAAATAATCGCCAAAAATTTATGGAAAAACAGTAATTATTTTTGGTTAACCGTCGGCTAAATTTCGGTGCACACCAGCCTTAGTGCACTTTCGGAACGACAATCTTATACCGACGGATTGCGGGATTTATATAATTGCGCTTTTCTGATTTATGGATTTGTTGCAATCAGTTTTGTCTGTAAGATATATAGATGACGTGTTCTTCTAATAAACTTTATGATAATTCCAACGTCATTCTAAATTCAACTCTCACAAATACGTAACACTAAAATAAAGAGTATCCAGTTTTCAGAGTCGGCTAAAAAACCATTGATTCCCAAATCTCGATACCCAATTATGTTCAGGAAGAAGCCGACAGATGTCCTTACGAACGGAATAATTTAATTCCGCTTTCTTTGCCTTTCCCTTGACTTTTACTCTCGAAATCTTATTGTAACGCAACCGAATGAAGTTTTGTTAAGCTGAAATTTCATTACTGCCTTCTTTCGCTGACGAAGCCTTATTGAGAGCTCCATTAAGACAATGAACTCTTGAAATGTAAATGACATTGAAATAATGTATATATTTTTTCAGTCAAAGGCGTAGAATATAACATGAAATTCGTTTTACATTTTTTATCCATGCAGGAACGAAGAAAGTATACAATTTCCTACGGTCGGGTGACCTGTCGTAAGAGGCGACAAAACAACCCACAGCCAGGTGGTAGTGTATTTGCCCGACTGGATGGCTACCACCCCTGGTCTAAAGTATGTCGCCATAACAACCTTGAGTTATGTTCCGGCATAAGTGACCAGGTTCCAGTCTCCCTTAAGAGATCAGCAGCGCATTTTTAGCACCTCTGGTGTTGGAAATGTCCGTAGGCGATGGTAACCCTTTTCATCAAGTGGGCCGTCTGCCTGTCTGCTGAATTCCTGCAATAAAGAAATAAAAACATTTTACAATCAGTTCTAATGTTGCACAGTAGCATCTGCTACTCCCAACTTTCAACAGATTTATTACATTTTTATAGATACACTAGCTGTGCTCGGCAGAAGCTGTCCTGCCCTTAAAAAATAAAAATCTAGAACTCGATGGCAACGCCTTATATAGGGTCCAATTGTGAATCTAAACCATCCCGAGACCAACACAAACAAAAATATCGTTAAAATCTCGGTACTTGGTTGCAGTGCCATCTAGCGGACCAATTGTTAATCTAAACTATTCTCGAAACACCATGAACACATATAAAAATTTCATCAAAATCGGTTCCGCCATTTAGGGGGGGGGGGGGGGGGGGTTTAGTGACATACACACGAACAGAATAATTTTATATATACTGATTTTTTGAGCCAGAATCTCTTGCAGGCGTTCTCAGAACACCCTACCAAAGTCTCAATACAATCTGGTCAATGGCTTAGGAGGGCATCGACGACAAACATACACATTACACACATTTATTTTTATTAGACTTGTTTAGAAATAGGTACCTTTCTTTCATCTTTCTTTATTTCTTAATATAGCCCTTAATTTATTCGATAATATTTTTCAGGTTTTACATTTGAACAATTCCCACTTTCAGCTTTCACCCCCTTAAGCGGTCAACAACGGAATGCGGACTACATTGCGAGGAAAAAAAATATAATATTTTCTCGAACCCGGCGAAATGATCGAAAGAGGTGTGCAATATTTCTCAGATGAGTTACGTCGTGAATGTACCCATTCTGGTGGCAATACAGTGTACTTTTAGACCCTTTTCCAAGCCGATAGCTTTTTAAGCGGGATATTGTACGGACAGACGCCTGCTTACGCAACAAATATATGTATATAAAATGATTATTTCTTTCACATACATACAACGGTTCTGGAGAACGTTTATTTCACATACAAAAACTGTCAGTAAGAAATCATAATAATCCAATTTTTAGTTACTCAGCTAGACTAAGTCAAAGGAAATAGCAGGGCTAACTTGGCCCTATAAAAAAAAGTTACTTAGGTAGTAGGTATACCGGGTTTCCCAAATACTAATAATAAAGTTGAATAGTTTGTTTGCTTGATTGAACGCGCTAATCTCAAGAAATACTTGTCTGATTTGAAAAATTCTATCAGTTTGAGATAGCCCATTTCTCGAGAAAGGCTACAGGCTATATATCATCACACTAAGACCAATAGGAGTGGAGCACCAATGAAGAATGTTTAAAAATCGGGGAGCTTTGAAAATAAATTCCACGGGGACGACGTCGCGGGCACTGCTGGTATTATATATAGGATGTCTTTTCTCAATGATTTTTATTTTTGAAAGCAAGTAAAACACAATTCAAAGATTTCTTTTAATAAAATATTCTATTAAGTAAAATTGTATTTAAAATGCTGTTAGTACTTCTCCTCCATGTGACGTAGCTTTGAGACACCCAGTATGTTAAGCTTTTATAATGAATACTAATCATCCTTTTATGATAACTGATTTACAGTGCAGGCTGTCAAACTCTGGAATGCGTTCCACTTACTGTCAGAGAGGCCTAAATAAATACATAACTTCACGCCAGGTCCCTTGCGGTGTAGGCCCGAACAACAGAGCGCCATTCAGGCTTATTTTTACACACCTCACTTGATTCTTTGACATTCATAGCTCTTGTCATGCACGCTCGTCTGTTCTTAAGGCTCCTGACATCATCTTCTGCTAGTACACGATGAATTTGATCATGGAAGGTGTGTCATGGCTTTCCCCGACTTCTGCATCCACCCACTTTTGCATTGTATATCTGTTACTCATTCTTTCATCACACATTCTTTCCAATATATATTATGAATTAGCTGTCCCGACAGACGTCGTCCTGCCCGGAAAAGTTCCGGGAACCCTCTCAAACACACAAAAACAAAACCATCAAAATCGGTAAAAGTACATACATTTCTATGATTCTATTTATATATATAGAAGATTTAATGAGCCAGCAAACTTTGAACCAGCCATCATAACCTGCCTTAGGAATAATATAATTAATTATATTACCTGTCGATTTTTCCAAAGAAAACTTGAAAATATCAAAATTTGTATACGATTCGCAATTTGGGTAATGCTTAGCTTGCAAATAACAATAAAGCGTTCCTCTTGTAACAATTTACAAGGCGAAATTTCCTCCAAATTTCCGTGACGCGTATGTAAATTCCCAATTTTCACTTCAAAGAACTTGGAATCGTCTGTTTCTAACAACATTTAATTAGGAATTTAAGTTGAGGGGCCCGATTCGGAATTCTTATCGAAACTAATATTACATGCAAATTTGTGTTTGATCGTTTCTTACTATTTCATGCCTCAAGTGGTGCCCCATTCTGCTATCACAATCTTGTCAGAATCGACTGGCACTATCGTCTCAATCGTGGGTTTGTTGGGGTCTAATAAACGAGATTAAAATTTACGACAGGTTTTCATTGTTACAAGATATTCTTACGAGTTAGCGGGACTCGAATTAAAATGCCATTAGAATTATTATAGAGTTTATTAGAACTATACAAACACGTATAACACAGGAACAAATATAACCGAACACAACAAATCCAAACGTGATGTAGAAGGTCGTAATTCAATAAAACGCACAAAATCTGTCAATATTATATTCCCGAATGCACACACGTCACGCCTGTACTGTAATCGTAGCTCAACTGCCCTCTTTCTCCATCAGGCTGTCGTTTTATACTTCACAAACACAATTTGGTGCAAATGCGCGGCAACGTCGACACAATCAGCTCGTAATCATAATCCAAAACACCTGGCTAATTATGCAGTGGCAAGCGGCCTTAAACGAGTACACTAGAAACGTATGACAATAAATAAGTCAATAAAAGAAAACGACCATAAAAGAATTACAATTAGTTCAAATGCCGACAGCCACAAAATTTGTTTTTGCCGGGGCTTAGGTTGTAACAACATCTTTCATCATGTTAAAAATGGCATAAACTTCAAAAATAACATTTTCGGTATCAAATATTAAAAAAAATACCTCTTTGTCCTCATATAACAAAATGACCCTGTCATACTAATGGGTAGCCATCGTGTGACATGACACCGCATTAGAAGGGTTAAACATTATTATACGTCTCTCATATTACACTTCATTCATTCTAAGGGTTGCACATTTTTTAAAATGGTCGCCATGATAATAAATCTACGCACATCAATTTGGTGATAATTTTAAGGTTCAGTAGATATTTTTGCAAGAGAGGAATACTTATAATATTGCCTGGTCTGTTTGTCTGTTCTTATGTCATATTTACTGTGATGCCAACTGACATTAGCTTATAATAGATTGAATATTTATATATATATATATATATATATATATTGTATGTGTGTGAGTGAGTGTGTATATATATTATACTTAGGTTGATTTGAAGTTAAAGTTAGTATTTAGTTTGTGCTTTGCTCTTATGATTTTTGTCAAATATGTTTATATATATATATATATATATATATATATATATATATATATACATTTAAATTGTCAGATTTTCTTTTTTTAATTTACCGGCAGATTGCTATTTTTCTCTTATTTATATCACCTGGCTTTTCTATACACAGAACATTGGCAAAATCAATGCATAAATGGCATTGAAGCCATTATTAAAAAAAGACACTGTGATGATAGATGCTATGTCTATGCCAAGCGAATTGCGAATGTACGTCACTATTTTTGGCATAGGAATTCGGATTAAGTCACGCATACACGGAGAGTATTATTAATTTGATTAACTAATACGCTCTAGACGAGCAAGAGTTTTAGAATATTTTGGTCGTCTAGGGCTTGAGCTCAATTAAGCCATCATACATCAAAATTACTGCCTGCATTATCTAAAGTATACAAGTACACATAAATATACACATATATACATTACCAAAATATATACATAACCAATTTATTCACATATATAACGATGTTTAAGTAAGTCCTGAAACAACTTTCATCTCATTTAATAGCAAACCGCAAAAGAGCCTTAGCCTTTTGAATTTAGAACAACGAACACCTTCGTTGTGTTGTACACACGAGTTATGTGTGGTGAGGAGATATTCATCTCGATTATTTCGATTATTCAAACTCGATGACTCGATTTTTAGATTGTTGTGTACAAGTCACGAACAATCTCCTCCGCATCGTCAGCTATCGAGTTAAATAATGGCCGATTCTTGTATCTATTCAATTGCCTTCCTAATTTATTTATTTGTTTATTACATATCCAATGGGCCAAAATATTTAATACTTAGACAGTAAACTCTATTTAATATGATGTTTGTCAATTACTGTATCGCTATTACTCCAGTCAATGAATCTCAAATAGGGGAAATAAAAGTCAGAAAACTTCAGACAAGAAATTTCAGTGTAGTGCAATATATCTCCTTTTGCCCTCTGGCCGATTGGCTAATCTTTATAAATAATATAAAAGCTAACGTTTGTAAAAATGAAACTATATGGATGCATGTTTATAACTCTTTCGCGCGAAAACACTGGATGGATTTTGGTGAAACTTTAGAATAATATAGCTTACACGCCAGAATAACACATAGGCTATAATTTATAGAGATACAGTGTGAATTGTCCAAAATATAACGATTTTCCATCTCCAGGCAGGTGAAACCGCGGGCGCAGCTAGTAACTAAAAATTGCCATGATACCTGTCTATCAGAAAATTAAAAGAAACATTACGAAAATCTCACATATATATATTTAATCCGCAATAATGTAATTAAACATAAATTGTTAATACTTTTAATGGTGTATACATGGAAGAGAAAGTTATACTTATATAATAGAAATGCTAAGGATATGAAACGACCCTCATATCCTTAAGGAACCGTCATTAATTTTCATTGAATCTCGAGGTATAGGAATGGATAGTACAATAGAAACTAAGTATAAGTTACATCAAAACAATAAGGATAACATCTCGATTGTTTAGTTGAGAAGCTAATCGATTATTGACTATATACTCGATTCTAAAATTAGAATCGAGACAATAATCGAGTGGGTTACGTATCTTTCGATTTTAACAACTCAGCTTGGTCTATCACTAGTGAGGAGACCACGTATATATATGTATACACGCTGTGTATAAGCCCTTCTTCGTTCTTCCACGTGAAAAATCACCGAACAACCCGAGTATTTTTCACCTTTCATACTACAGTGAAAGTTTGCGAGGTTAATGTGATATAAAGTTTACTGGAAGGTATTTTTAATATAAATAAATTTTGACCTTGATAAAGTAGTAATAATAAATAAATAGTAATAATAGTAGTAGTAATAATAAATAGTAATGAAGAGTGAACTATGATATTATTATTGTGATGTAAGGTTCTTGAATAAATATAACCTTGATCTTAAACTGGCTTTTTATTTTCACTTTTGTAAGTATCTTTTGTCGTACAAAATGGTCTCTGCTTTTCTCTATTCAAAAACGGTGTCTACTTTCATTTTTGAATTCCCACCAATGAGAGCGACTTTTATACTCGTCTCTCATTGGTTGGTCAAATCTTTACGTCCTGGCTAACAGAGGCATATAGGCATTGAGCAACAAAATAGAATATAATGTAGCTGATAAATTAAAGTATTAAATAAATAAGGAAATTGAAATAGATATGTAATTTGTTTTATGATTAGAAATTATTTACAAAACATACCGTAGATTAAAATAAAGTTTTTGCTATGTATTTTATACGCTAGCACTTGTCAAACGTCAAAAGTCAAATGCCAAAAGGCTGACCTTGAACTTGACCGGTTTTTGTTTACGAATGAGAATTAGGTTAGAATACAAGTTTTATTTATTACAAATGCTTCCAATAGAAATAAATCGAAATACTATAAATGTAAGCAAATAATTGAGTTGAAAGCCTGAGCTTGTGGTAACCAGGATCGTGGTACATTTCGAGCAAATATAATATAAAATTAGCTACGACTAAACGTGGTAAGTGCATCCACTACACTATTCCCCCCTGAGACTAATGCTGCAAGCTAAGGTCGATAGTGATCCGTAAACTTTACTCTTCTTCCAGATCTGGTTCGTTTTTCTACGCTCGGTTGCGGCCAAGAATCGGGCAAGGTTGTGCTAGCATCCTGTGTGTCATTCGACGGCGTGCTGATGTCATCCTTGGTCATATAGGCTGGCTTCACTCTGTCAATGGAGACTGTGGTCTCTTTGCCTTTGACCTGGATTTTGAAGATCTTCTTGCCGCGCTCCAAGACTTTATATGGCCCAGTATATGGTGGATCGAGTGGGTGTCTCACACCGTCATGGCGGAGGAATACAAAATTGCAAGTGGCCAAGGTGTTTGGGATATAAAAGGTCTTCTCCCCATGACGACTGGTTGGTGTTGGAGCCAGTCTCGCCATATGTCGCCGTAGGCGTAGGGTGAAGTTTGAGTAATCCATTGATTGACAGGCAGATGGATTGAAAAATTCACCAGGTAGACGAAGCGGTTCTCCATATACAAGCTCTGCTGCTGAAGACTTTATGTCCTCCTTCCAAGCGCTGCGTATGCCCAGGAGCACTAGAGGAAGGGCTTCACTCCAGTTGGTGTCAGTATGACACCTGATAGCCGCTTTTAGCTGACGGTGTAGGCGTTCAACTATGCCGTTGCAAGTGGGGTGATATGCAGTCGTCGGACGGTGCTGACTGCCGAGCATGGCAGCCAAGGAGTGGAAAAGGCTACTCTCAAACTGTTTGCCTCTGTCTGTAGTGATGCGCTGCGGACAACCAAAGCGAGATACCCAGCCTGCTATGAAGCTGCGGGCACATGTCTCAGCTGAAATATCTGATAAAGGATATGCCTCAGGCCAACGTGTAAACCTGTCGATGACTGTAAGGCAGTATCTGTAATCAGATGAAACAGGTAATGGTCCTACTATGTCCATGTGGACATGTGCGAAGCGTTCAGTCGGAACCGGGAAAGAGGGTATTGGTGAAACAGTGTGCCTGGAAATTTTATTTTTTTGACATTCAATACATTCTCTAGTCCAGTTTCTACAGTCTTTCTTTATCCCATGCCATACAAAACGCTGAGTGATTAACTTGACAGTTGCCCTCGACCCTGGGTGGCTCAAGTTGTGAAGTGTGTTAAACACATGTCTTCTAAATGGTGCTGTAATATAAGGCCGAGGGTTTAGCATGGATACATCACAAAATAGTGTGTTCTGTGTGCCTTCCACTTTCACTCTTCTTAATTTGAGGCTGGAAGAGCCAAGGAGCTCTTGCAGTTCAGAATCTTCACTCTGGGAATGTGCAAGTGCATTAAAATCAATATTCTCTGTTAATAGTTCCACTCGTGACAGACAATCAGCCACTATGTTGTCTTTTCCGCGTACATAACGGACATCTGTTGTAAACTGGCCGATGAAGTCCAAATATCTAAATTGTCTGGGTGAACACTTATCTTTATTTTGTTGGAAAGCATATGATAAGGGTTTGTGGTCTGTGAATATTGTGAAGTGTTTACCTTCGACCATGTGCCTGAAGTAGCGGATAGCTTTGTAGATGGAGAGCAATTCCCGATCATAAGGACTGTATTTCCTTTGCGCTGCGGACAAGCGGCGGGAAAAGAAGGCTAATGGCCTCCAGGTGTTGCCTGAAGTCTTCTGTTGAAGTACTGCCCCCATCGCTGAGTCTGAAGCATCGGTGTGAATGGCTAATTCAGCTTCTGGGTTCGGATGTGCTAGCAGAGCTGCCCTCGATAAGCTAGTTTTACAGAGATTGAAGGCTGCTATCATCTCAGATGTCATTAGCAGGTCTTTAGACCCTTTACGTTTCGGACCTGACAGTGCAGCATTTAGGGGTTCCTGTATTTTAGCTGCGTTAGGTATGAAACGGCGGTAGAAATTGAACATACCTAAGAATCGACGCATGCCCTTGACAGTTTTGGGTGGTGGGTACTCTTTAATTGCATGCACCTTCTCCTGTAGGGGACGTACACCTTCTGCCGAGACTTCATGCCCCAAGAAGTTAATTTTCGACTGGCCAAACTCGCACTTCGCTGAATTAATTAGTATGCCATATTTAGACAGCCTCTGGAACAATTTATTTAAGTGGTCAACATGCTGGTCTTCAGATTGTGAAAAACAAAGGATGTCGTCGAGGTAGCCGTAGCAAAATGGCAGGCCTCTGAGCACTTCGTCCATGAACCTTTGAAAGGTTTGTGCAGCATTCCTGAGCCCGAAGGTCATGTATGGGAATTCGAATAACCCAAATGGGGTTGTAATCGCTGTCTTCTGTATGTCGTCTGGGTGTACAGGGATTTGGTTGTATGCCTTAACCAAGTCTACCTTACTATATATCCTACTGCCGGCCAGTTGATGGGCAAAATCCTGTATATGTCGGATTGGGTAACGGTCGGGTATAGTCCTGGCATTCAGTGCTCGGTAATCACCACAAGGACGCCAACCATTATCCTTCTTTGGAGCAAGATGGAGGGGAGATGCCCAAGGGCTTTCTGATGGGCGTGCTGTACCGTCTGCCAGCATTGCTTCGAACTCCTTTTTGGCAATTTGGAGCCTATCTGGTGGTAGACGGCGTGGGCGACCAGATATAGGTGGACCTGGAGTAGTGCGGATGTGGTGTACCGTGTTATGGTTACTATGCCTTTTTGTACCTGCAGGTCTAGTTATGTCTGGGTACTCACGCAACAGCTTATGGTACACTGAACCTCCACCTACTGCCTTAATGGAAGCAATGGCCGAAGTCTTCGCGGCAGATGTCGCTATTGTGGAAAGCTGCATAAGACCATCAATAAGTCGATAATTCTTAAGATCTATTAATAAATTATAAAAACTTAAGAAATCTGCTCCGATTATTGGCTTACTGACATCGGCAACGACGAACTTCCATGTATAAGCACGTCGCAGGCCTAGATTGAGTTTCAGCTCCATCCAACCATAGGTGTGTATTATACTCCCGTTGGCTGCGAAGAGCTGGTACTCTGTCCTGCTGCGTTGCTGCTTGATGGCAGATCGAGGGAACACGCAAACGTCAGAGCCTGTGTCCACAAGGAATTGCAATTTAGTGTTGTGATCTGTCACGAAGAGGCGGCGGGGGCTTGTAAGGCAGTCGTTAGCCGCTAATTTCGGCTGCCGTAGGCGTTTCCCGAGTAAGTACAGGGAGATTGGCATCTGCGAGCTTTACTGCCAAAACGATTGTGGAAATAGCAATAATTCTTATTGAACCGATCTGATGACCGTCTACGTGCAGTCGGCTTTCGCTGATATCTCTCAGATGAGCGAGATCGAGACCTTGAGCGTACCTGACTCTGGAGGGAAGCTACCTGTCGTGACAGCTCTGCCATTTGTCGGGTGAGCTCGCTTATTTCGTTGCTGGAACTAGTGCTAGCCACCATAGGTGAGGGTGGGGCTATTTCGTGGACCCTGTCTGCTAAATCTGCAACAGATTCGAGTGGTAAGTTTGGTTGTGATGCTATTGCAGTCTGAATGTTTACCGGGAGGCGGCTTGACCATAGTGTGGCCATGAATGACTCGGGTAGACTCTGTCCTGCCAACGCTTGTAAGTGGCGAAGAAACTGGGACGGTTTACGGTCACCCAATTCCTCAAGCATAAGGAGTTGTTGCACTCTCTTCCCTTGTGAGGCGGAGAGACGCTTAACAAGTTCGGTTTTTAATTTCCCAAACTTGTTCTCTGCTGGAGGGGATGTAATAATATCCTTAATTTCTGCTGCATACCTGTGCTCAAGCTGAGATATAACATGGTAAAATTTGGTAGCATCCGCCGTTATACCGGATAATACAAATTGTGCCTCCACTTGGGCGAACCATAAAGCTGGCTCTTCTGGCCAAAAAGGTGGCAATCTTACCCCAATCCTGCACACTGTTTCATCTGCTTCTGCGGACGTTCTTGGGGCGCGCGTAGTTGCAACTTTACCATCCATTGTATTTGTTTGCCTAGCTCTTTAAGTCGGTGGTCACCAATGAAGAGTGAACTATGATATTATTATTGTGATGTAAGGTTCTTGAATAAATATAACCTTGATCTTAAACTGGCTTTTTATTTTCACTTTTGTAAGTATCTTTTGTCGTACAAAATGGTCTCTGCTTTTCTCTATTCAAAAACGGTGTCTACTTTCATTTTTGAATTCCCACCAATGAGAGCGACTTTTATACTTGTCTCTCATTGGTTGGTCAAATCTTTACGTCCTGGCTAACAGAGGCATATAGGCATTGAGCAACAAAATAGAATATAATGTAGCTGATAAATTAAAGTATTAAATAAATAAGGAAATTGAAATAGATATGTAATTTGTTTTATGATTAGAAATTATTTACAAAACATACCGTAGATTAAAATAAAGTTTTTGCTATGTATTTTATACGCTAGCACTTGTCAAACGTCAAAAGTCAAATGCCAAAAGGCTGACCTTGAACTTGACCGGTTTTTGTTTACGAATGAGAATTAGGTTAGAATACAAGTTTTATTTATTACAAATGCTTCCAATAGAAATAAATCGAAATACTATAAATGTAAGCAAATAATTGAGTTGAAAGCCTGAGCTTGTGGTAACCAGGATCGTGGTACATTTCGAGCAAATATAATATAAAATTAGCTACGACTAAACGTGGTAAGTGCATCCACTACAAAATCTATACCAATATTATAAACACAAAAGTTTGGATGGATGTTTGTTAGGCTAAACAATAACTTTGCGAAGCGGTGGTAAATTAGATTAGGCTTCCATAGAATAAATATTAACCATAAACAAAAATTAAACAAAATAATGTGGCCGAAACGTCGGTATAAATATTTAATAAAATACTGCGCTTAAAACCACTAATGTTGGAACTCAACTCAAGCTTGTTATGGAGACATACTCTAGACTTAGACTAGCTATCCAGACGGGCAAATACCCTACCACCTGTGGGTTGCTTTGTCCTCTCTTACGATAGGTAGCTCGACCACAAGAAATTGTATTCTTTCTCCGTTCCTGGATACAGTTTAATTCCGGGTGCATTTTAATAAATAAGCGCTTCGGAATCCAAATTCAATAATTCATATGTCCTTTTCACTTTATGAACCACGCTTAAAAAGTGTTTGAACTGCGCTCAGAATTTCATCTACACTACACTCTCTATATATACATCCTTGTAACTTTACAATGATTTATGGAAGCCGCACCCAGAACATTTCAATTAGAAGTTTGACGAGTCACTCCACATCAGTTCTATGCTGTACTTATTGATTTACTTCAGACTAAAGCATTAAAAGAAAATGTCTTTATATACAGAAATCAGGTTTTGTATGTATGTATGTGTATCCCGCAAATTTCAAAAAGTGCTTGATAGTAAGCATTTGACTTAAAATGTTCACACAATATTGTTAAAACCTAGGCCTCGACAAAAACAAAATCCACGCACAGATCTGCAACTGATACATTTTATTACCTGCCGACATTTGAACTAATTGTAATTATTTTATGATCGTCTTCTTTTGTTTACTTATTTATTGGCATAGATTTCTAGTTATTGTAGAAAACAGTTGTTATATTGTACTCGTTTACGGCCGCTTGCAGCTGCATCATTGGCCAGGTGTGGCGGATTACGATTACAAGCTGATCGTGTCGACGTTGCCGGGCAGGCACCTTTACATTTGTGAAGTATAAAACGACGGCCTGATGGAGAGTGGGGGCAGTTGACTGACGACTACGATACGGGCGTGACGTGTGTACATTCGGGAATCTAATAGTGACGGACTTTGCGCGTTATATTGAATTACGACCTTCTGCATTACGTTTGGATTTGTTGTGTCCGGTTATATTGGTATCTATGTCATACGTGTTTGTATAGTTCTAATAAACTCTATAATAATTCTAACGGCATTTTAATTCGAGTCCCGCTAACTCGTAACAATATATTTTAACAGAAGTCATAGAAGACAGAAGTGTGTTGGTTTCTTGTCTGTTATCCTGTATCAATCTCATCCTACATTGCCTAAAGCATCAAGTAATTAAAATAATAATCTGTTTTTTGCCTTTCTTTTACCTTTTTCCAATTATTTAGGGACGGCACAATATGTCTCTTTCTTCCATACTCTTCAGGACGCGGGGTATATAAGAGGCCTTGGAGGCCGGAAAAATAGCTTTAAACAGCTCTCACTCGACTCTTTCGTACAATTACTCGGTTATTCCAATACGTACTTCTTTTATATATAATTTTAATTTATGTAAATAGTTTAATAATAATCAGACAGTTCTGTCTAAATCGAGTATCATTTTAAAAGAAGGCAATAAATACTTTAACAATACGTATATTTCCAAAAACATAAAGTGATTAAATAAATATTTTAAATCCTTAACGAATATTAACTCAACAAGATTTAATATACCTTATTATATGACCCAAACAAAAGCAATTAAGACAATATATTATTACCATTTAGGTTTAATCCGTATTAAGTTAATTGTTCACTAATTAACACGATTAACTTTCTGTATGATAATTAGGAGAATCTTTACCCTCATGATAAAATACAAAAGGTTTATTACCGTAACGTTTTGAGAATTTCTAGTAGCCTTTAAAGAGTCATTACTTTGTAGACTGCTTTCCGCATTCAGAGTTGGTTAATGGTCAATTAAAACACTAAAATAGCGTATCATAGGATATATGCATTTTTGTATTGTCTTATATACAAATCTCGCTCGAACCTTCAGCGGACTTTCAATGTGTCTGACGTAAAATTAAAAACCATTAAAATTGTTCGACTAATGAGGTAATATTTTTTTATAGGTCCCCAAGTCCACTTCCCTAAGGGAATCTTTAAATGAGAAAAATATAAAAAGTAAATTAAAAAATTATTATTTAGAAAAGTGATTAGACGTATTAATTATATGAACGATTTATTTGTTTTTTATTGTTGTATAAGTTAAAATAAGTTTTTTTCTTCTCTTTTTTTGTAATCTTATATATTAAATAAAAAAATTACTTGAATTGCGAGGGTGTGTTGCTTCACACGCAAACCTCATAGGTTTAAGTGGTGCCTTATTATATATAATACTAGCTGTCCCGGCAGACGTCGTCCTGCCCGGTAAAAAATAGGGGTTGATCGTAGAGGGTTGAAAATCTAGGGTTGTATGTATTTTTGTATGTTGTATCATAAAAAAATAGAAATTAAAAATTTTGTCTAAAAAACAAAATAAAAAATTTAGGGGTGGACTACCCCTAACATTTAGGGGGATGAAAAATAGATGTTGGCCGATTCTCATAGATACCGGATAAGCACAAAAAATTTCATCAAAATCGGTCAAGCCGTTTCGGAGGAGTATGGCAACGAAAACTGTGACACGAGAATTTTATATATTAGATATATATTTATCACGTAAATTTTTGGAATAGATAAATAAATAAAAATAAAAAAGTAACATGTACAAAATTTAGCTTTTATACTACAGCGAAAGTATAATAATTTATTCATGTTTAGGGGTGTCTGGCAGAGGGTAGCAACTGTCATAAGTATCCAGCAATGGAGGACGATGTTTCTAAAGTTATCCCGAACAAAATATAAAAAAATTGAGCTTTAATATAATGCTCAATTATTATACAATTAAAGTATTTGGGGTACTATTTTATACACCTTTACTATGTTACCTGCAAAAGTTACCACAACCCCAAACTCTAGAGTCGCTGGTCATACTTATCTGTATAGGGGACATGCACAGAAAAACTTTCAGGGTGTTCGATCCTTTCCTAGTATGAATTGGGTAGAACATCGCTCCATTAATTTTGTTGTCTACCCTCTTTCTGTGTTAGGCGACGGCCATTGCAAAGCAGGGAAGGGCAGCCATTTTAGACTTCAGTCAACGTTTTGACGCGAATCACACCGCGCCGTGCGCTATAATACCTTTTCGAAAACTAATGAATTTATTGTGATTACTGGCCGTGTCAAGAACATTTTGCTATTTTGAAAACCTTGTACGAAAGACGAAGTGTTAGCTCTAAAAGCAGAATTCAATGCCATGTGCTGTTCCTGCGTGCAACCTAAGCCAGGCTAGGGCGGATCTCAAGGTTGGTGGAGCTTCTGCATTTCTAGTGCAAGGATCGAGGTCATATCTATCCTATACAGTCCACAATTACTGAACCAGCATATTACTCGTGCGTTATAGCGCCCCACACAGGGTTTATAAAATGACGAAGGTCTGGCAGTCCTGGGCTCTTGCTCTATAGTGTGTCTGGTGTGGCGACCTATCCTATAGGTCCTCTCCTCTCTTATCCCCCCCGCATGCCCACCCACGCCAACAAGTAGCTTATCTTGCTTGCTTAATAAATAAGTACAATTTGCGAGGTTTGCCTAGATTATAGTGGGGCCTATGGTCATAAATTGGCCGTAATTAATCTCGTAGGCGCAGCGACGCGATGACGGCGGCAGTTGGAAGCGGTCCAGGTTCGGATCTATGCAATTAGGATTACCTGCATACGTGGTGTAGGGTGACAATAATTCTGCAATTTATTTTCGATACCAGATTTACCGGCCACGTACATCAAGTATGGGTTTCGTTTCGGGTCTTCGTGTCAACCGAATACAGCAGAGTCCGTATTAATTAGCGAACTATGTCGGTCGCTCTCAGGTGTCGCTTACAGCACACTAATCATACTATTGTTTTATTTCATACAGAATTTTCTTTTAGAAGTAGTCTGAGTTACTCCTTATTACATCAGCTACCTGCCAATAAAAGTCTCGTCAAAATCGGTCCAGTCTTTTCAGAGATTAGCTGGAACATCCAAACAGACGAATTTTCCCTAACTGAATGAATGAAACTCCAATTGGAAGTAATTTATATCACAGGACGTAACTTAAGATACTTTACATCCCAATAAATGATGTCGTTTCCGTGAGATAGACGAAAATAGCGAAAAAGATGGCGCTGCGATCGCATCTTCTTTTTTAACACTACTGAACATATATGATTTATAATTAATTGACATAGTACTGAAACCCGCGTTAACACTTAGGATACATTCTATCCCGACAAATGACGTCCTTTCTATGGAATAAACGAAAAATAAAATATATGGCGCTGCAATCGCGTTATTCATATCGATAATAAATACCTACGTTGTCATAAACAAAATCTAAATCATTGTATTACTAAATCAGGTTGGCTTCGACTCGCCTCTATGCTGCGCTGCGTAGTTATGTAGACTATATGGACTTAGTTTCTTTGTTATTGACCTTAGTAACAACAAGCAATATTTTTTATGTCAAACAACAAATTAAATTGATATATACGTAACAGAGAGCTTACTATCTAGGGTTTTTAAGGTGGCCTAGCCGCGGGGAAAACTCTAGTCTCAGTTTATTTTTAATTTGCGGAAACTTATAGCTTAACCTTGTAACTTGCCACAATTGTTAGCCCCGGTAAGTAGATAATTTAAAAAAATCGGTGTGAGTCTCGGGACGCCCGACTGAAGTGATACTCAAACTAATCTTACGTGAGAGAAAAGGAAGCCAGAAAAACTTGAGCCGTAACGCGTTACGTAACGAAGCGGTTTACCCTCCCATAAGAAATTAACACTTAAATAAGATTCTCATTGCCATACTGATACTCTCTTAAATACATTTTTGTTGGCCACACGATAAGCTAACTAATATTAACCAATCAATAATCAAACTGGTTACAATAAATAGTACAGAGGTCTGACACATTCCTAAATTTATAAGCAAATTTACACTGTCTCCCTACTCCCTAGAGGCGTGTTGAAAGCTGGTATACGCCGTAGATACGGTGGCTTAACCGTTATTATACGCATTCATAACACATATTAAAGCTAAATGGGTTAACCTTATTTAGTTAGTTTTCTCGTGATATTTGGAATTTGTATTAGTAATGCTTTAGTGACATCGTTGAGTAAGTACAATTTTTCAGTACTAGTTAATTCACTGAGCAGTTCGATGAGCGTTCTATTCCTTAAAGCAGTGCTTTTCAATCTTTTTGAATACGCGACCCCTTTACAGGTTGCAAAATTTCGACGACCCCCCTGGGTCATAGACAGATAAAAAGTTAGTAATTTAAAGGACCACGTTTATTTTTTTCTATAATTTGTTACATATATTCATTATTAAGATCTATACTCTTCAAAAAGCTGCTGAGCTTAGAAAGTACCTAAGTACGAGGTATAAATTTAAATAGCCTTTGCCCTTTTGTCGGCGACCCACCGAACAAGGCTCTTTGAAAAACACTGCCGTATAGTACCAAAAATTCCGGGATAAAAGTTCTTTCGGTGAATACTGTGGCAACCGAGGGTAGAACTTTCTGGCAGCGTAAGCCGATCTCAAGACTTTTAGAAAAAGGTAGAAGATTCTGGAAGGAAAAGACAAGGACAGATTCTTTTTAGAAATTATGGGCTCCAGGAGACTCTTCCGGGTATATAAGCAGCCTTATGATCGTCTACTACAGAGTTGAGTTCAATTCAATGTAGCTAAGCGACAAGTGCGATACGAAAGAGTTAGAAGAGAAGTTAATTAGTTAATTTAGTGAAAAGTTTAGAAGGCAGTGAAGGAGGAGTGTAGCGTAGTTTAAGAGAAGATCCAGAAACTTGCTACATGCGGTAAATTCGGCGCTCGGCACTGCACTGGAAGAAGTGGTCTACGCAATATCGGCCACAGTATAGTGAGTGAGACATCTTATCGTTGGGACAATGCATCGTTAATTGTGCGACTAGAGACAACCCTGCGTTTAGTTTAAAACCGGTTTCCTTCCAATCTTAATACAATACACACATACATAGAAAAAATACACAATAAACTTACTTACTAAAAGGTAGGTTCTGGATATGGTAAAGAAGAAACGCACAGTTTTAAAAACCCTAGAGAAGGGGGAAGATATTTGGTCATTTGCTAAGACACGAGACCTTCTTATGCGCGTTAACCGAAGGCAAAGTGGAAGCAACGAGAGGGAAGGGAAGACTAAGGCGAGCATTCACGGATCAAATGAAAGAAAAAGTGGATGTCGTGTCTTACATATAAGTAAAACAACTGGCCCATAATAGAGAAGATTGGAAGAGGCTCCACCGACAAGAGCATGCTCTTAAATGATAAACGAAATGAATGAATGACTAAAAGTAGTACGATGGGCGGCCTTATTGCTAAAAGCAAGCTCCAGGCAACCTTTGGACGGACAAGATAGCCTTGGCGTGCCGTTGAAATATATATTAATAAATATAATAAAAACCCATGATGCCCCTGTCTTTTATGGCATTTTTAGGGGCCCAGGGAGTGGCGAGTCACCGTCTGCCCATTTTTGCATGTTCCCTGAACATTGCGACGGACAGACGCCATAGTCCCTATATTCCCAGACCGCTAGTACCACTAATAGTTCACCCCAATAGCCCGGTACTTTTTGTCCTCATTTCCCACAATAGTCCTACACTGGCCGGGGATTGTCCTTGGGTGCATTATTATATGGTGTAGACAGGGATAATCGCCGGTCAGCGTCACGACACATTTACATTAAATTTGTCAAGGGGTCTCTACGTGTTGGCCTCCCCATGGCCTCACGCAAGCCCTCCAAAAGTCCGGGCCATTTTTATGGGCCGTGATCTTGAAAGACAATAAACTAACTAAATAAAATAACTAATTATTTTATTTATTAACTTAAGTATAACAATACCGTAATTTTGGTTGTCAAAATCTATATTGATATCGGATACCCTTCCTTATCCAAAACGGAAATCAAACTTGTAACAATAATACAGTGACCTAAAACATTCCTAAATTTATAAGCAAATATTGTCTCCCTACTCCCTAGAGACATGTTGAAAGCTGGTATACGCCATAGATACAGTGGCTTTACCGTTATTATTCGCATCCATAACACATATTAATGGTAAATGGATTAACCTAGTCCTGGTGCCAAGGTTTGGATACTCACATTCTGCTTGGTAGGTGGTATAAGATTACATTAAAAATGGGACTCTATATAGTCTATGATACATACATACATAACTTCACGCCAGGTCCCTTGCGGGGTAGGCAACAACAGGCGAACAACAGAGCGCCATTCAGGCTTATTGTTACATACCTCACTTGCTTCTTTGACAATCATAGCTTTTGTCATGCACGCTCGTCTGTTCTTAAGGCTCCTGACATCACCTTCTGCTAGTACGCGATCAATTTGATCATGGAAGGTTTGTCGTGGCCTTCCGCGACTTCTGCATCCATCCACTTTTGTATTGTATATCTGTTTAGTCATTCTTTCCACGTGCCCGAACCACCGGAGCATTCCTTTCCTTACCTTCACCCCTACACTCTCTTTCAGACCAACTCTCTAGTCTATAATGATCCTATATTGTTTTTTCTTCTTCAAAATATGCACGTGTATATTTTGAAATTAGTAGACGTTAGACAAATGTTTTTATTGGTATTGTTACGAGCTACAGGACTCGAATTAAAATGCCGTTGGAATTACTATAGAATTTATCAGAATACAAACACGTATAAAACAGATACAATATAACTGGATACAACCAGTACAAACTGCAAGATTCAATAACACGCGCAAAGTCCGTCACTATGTCGCTTATCGAATGTATTCGTCTTGTTTTGATCGTGGTTCTCGCTAGACTGCCCCCCGTGCCCCCCTCCGTTCGTGCATTGTTTTATAGTAAACTGTACAATACAACAATCGACTACGTGGACTGAGTTCTTCCAAGAAAACGTAATCTGCACATCTGGTTAATTATTCCTGTGAACGGACAACAAAGTCGAAAACAATAACAACAGGCTATTCTCTAATTGCAAATTTTAATTATGACGACCATAAAAGAACTCCGAATGCGGGGAGGGGCAATAAACCCGGTGCGGCAATAAGCCCGGTGCGCGGCATTTCTTTGCCGGTATATAACAATAGGTACAGGTGGCCCAATTTGTAACACTATTATTAGTGTCCAAAAATTCATGTCTAGAATAGAATGTCTGTTCGTTAAATATATAATAATATAAAGTAATAATACACACTAAAGAGATATGCGCTCTATACGGTCAAGACACCCACAAGTCCCTGGAGGCACTTTACATCGGAGACGTTACTTAGTTTTATGTGTTTGACAAATGTGTCTGCGCCGTAAATTGGCCCACAGAGTTTTGTATGGCAAGTATAATAAAAGTTTATCGCTGTCGTGAAATATATGTACAGCCTTCTGCAAAGTCATAGAAGATATTACTAGGAATTTGAGTCCGCGCCACAAAGGTCCCAAAGACGCGGCGCTGTAATCGTCGTATTTAATCCTGCGAGAGTGATTGTTTGCAGATTCGTAAATCGATTTAAAATAGAATATGCTTTATTATAGAAAAATGCTACATAAAATCAAAAACATTAAATACAAGGACAATCGGCGGTCTTATCGCCCATGGCGATTTCTTCCAGACAACCTTTGGCTGGAGTATAGGAAGGTCAACAAAAGTCGGTAGTTGCTAAACCAGCCCTCGTACAATAATTTCGTTTATTAATTAAAAAATAAATAGTAATATATAAAATTCTCGTGTCACAGTTTTCGTTGCCATACTCCTCCGAAACGGCTTGACCGATTTTGATGAAATTTTTTGTGCTTATCCGGTATCTATGAGAATCGGCCAACATCTATTTTTCATCCCCCTAAATGTTAGGGGTAGTCCACCCCTAAATTTTTTATTTTATTTTTTAGACAAAATTTTTAATTTCTATTTTTTTATGATACAACATACAAAAATACATACAACCCTAGATTTTCAACCCTCTACGATCAACCCCTATTTTTTACCGGGTAGGACGACGTCTGCCGGGACAGCTAGTAGTAATATATATGATAGTATACAACAGTACAAAAATAAATACACATATTATATTATATACATACAAAAGTAAACAATAACACTATAGCTTGAGGTAGTTGTCTTTAACTAATCTGTTAAAAGAAGGTAATGATCGTGTCTGCTTGATGTTTAGAGGTAATGCATTCCAGAGTTGAATGGCCTGGATGGTAAAAGACTTGTTGCAAAAATTTGTTCTGTTTACAGGCGTTTTCAGTTTCAAATTCTCTGACAATCTTATGAATCTTGAATCACTGTAATTAGGGAACTGAAAGCGTTCCTTAAGATAAGCTGGGGACTTAGTTTAATTCTATTAAACAAAATGTTGTGAAGAAGATATAGGTAATTGTTGAAAATAAATCTAAATCTATCAATCTAATCTATTTGTTCGGGATTCGTGTAAAAACTACTGGGTCGATTTCGATGCGGTTCATGCCGATTACAGCAAATTATTAGATTAAAAACAAGACCACATTCATATTTGATATTTTCAATGATCGATAGAAAATTTGACGTGATAAAATGTGCAATATTTTTTATCCCGGGAATCCCGTGGGCGTGTTTTCGGGAGTAGTTTTAAGTTGTTTGTACGCATAAAAATTAGTTTATCCAATACAGTTTTTAATAAAATGATAGCTTACATACCTTTTAAATCCTCTGTCCAGGGAACCCCGCGGGAATTTCAAGTCAATCGTGGACGACATCTCGGGCATATCCTAGTACATACATACATACATTACTTCACGCCAGGTCCCTTGCGGGGTAGGCACGAACAACAGAGCGCCACACAGGCCCATTCTTACACACCTCACTTGCTTCTTTGACATTCATAGCTCTTGTCATGCACGCTCGTCTGTTCTTAAGGCTCCTACCTCACCTTCTGCTAACACATGATCAATTTGATCATGGAAGGTGTGTCGTGGCCTTCCGCGACTTCTGCATCCATCCACTTTTGCATTGTATATCTGTTTAGTCATTCTTTCATCATACATTCTTTCCACATGCCCGAACCACCGGAGCATTCCTTTCCTTACCATCACCCCGACACTCTCTTTCAGACCAACTCTCTTTCTTACTTCGGTATTACGAACGCGGTCCGCGAGCGTCACTCCGCAGATTTTGCGCAGTGCTCGCATCTCGACCGCGTTTACTCTACTTTCGTGCTCTCTGTTCCATACCCAACTCTCGCTCCCATACGTGAGCGTAGGTACCAGAACCGCGTTGTGTATGGTAAGCTGGGCCTTCTGGCTGAGGTTTTCAGCGCCTAGAAGTTTACCTAACGCTCCATTCACACTATTCCCCAAATTTACTCTTCTTTCTATGTCAGCGGTGTACCTTCCATCCCTGCTAAAAGCACATCCAAGATATACAAGAAGATATATCCTAGTACATTATATATAATTAGTGCTTGAAGCAGGCAAACAGGCAGACGGCCCAGCTGATGGAAAGCGATTACCGTCCACTATGGACGTTTGCAATGCCAGGGGAGTCGCTAACACGTTACATTATTATTAAACTGACATTCTAGACTAATACAATGAAGAAAACATAGTCATATTTTATTGTACTAATAATCCTTCAAGACAATTAAAATACTAAGCCCATGTCACTGTCTCCTATGAGAAGTGCCCAGAACAATCATAAGCAATGAAGTCATGTTGACGATTTTCTAAATGACGATATCACTTATTTTATTATTTATTTTATTTGGGGGATTAACAGCTGTAGTCTTACAAACTAAAGTTTTACAAAATAACGTTACAGAGATAGCTAAAGAACAGCTATTCATAAACCTCCACAGATGACAAAGAAATAAAAATGAAGTATAAAATACAATAATTTTAGAAATTTTTTTATTAACAATAATATGTAAATTTTGTGACCTGGAAACTAATTATTATTAAAATATGATTAAATTCGCATTTAAAAGTCAATGTCACCATAATCCGACTTGCTGAGTTTGTTGAATTCATTGATTGTTCGAACAAAAAATTAGTGGCGTCTGAAGGCTGTACGTGTCAAGGGCGAATGAAGTACGGTGTACAAGACTAACATCACATCAATATGCAGTAGCAATAGTGTAAGGAAAGCAGTTTTCACATGTCAATAACTCCTTTTCTTGTATTATTTATAGCCTCGCATAACCGCAACGTGTCTGCGGTGGACAGAAATGTCGATAGGCTGGTTTCCCGAATGCCCTCATAACTTGCATTACAAGGTATGCCAATGTTGTGCTCCGTCATACGAAAGTTACAAATGTGTTGGAATACATTCTGCAACGAAAAATATACTCACGTCTAAGGGCTGCTTGCATAACGATCGCATTTAAACCAAATTAGTTAATCACATTAAACTGCCTAAATACGTTTTACACAAAACGTATTGACAGTTCTTTAAACATATTTAGCGGCAAATTTTGTGTTGTGCAAGACGCTAATTGTATTTAACGGAGTCAAATACGCTTTGTGTTTTTTAAATAAATTTACGCAACCTTATGCAAGTGACCCTTAGTGTCGCTTACGATAAAATGGTGGTAAAGGTTCGACATTCATTTAAAAAACAATGTCAGTTCCTAGATTTTGAAATTGAGCACTCTATAAGCATTTTGATCTGTAGACAACTTGATTACAAGAAACTGAGCCCAGTCGCTAGATCTTACATTTAGTTATTTTTTACTCGAGCGAACATGTTAGGAAATGGGATTTTGATGACCACGCGAGTGGTTACTAACGCTAGTCTATTTTCTTATCTTGCTAGTGAAAATCTAATCACCTAGTATAAAACAAAGTCACTTTCCACGTCCGTCTTTATATCCGCTAACTCCTCCTAAACCACGCAACGGGTTTTTAAGAGGCTTTCATCATCGGTAAGAAAATATACACATGAATAAGTTTGTATATATAAAGATATTTAATACTGGTATATTGATAATGGAAAATCGTTATTTTTTTGGATAATTCACACTGTATCCGTATAAATTATAGCCTGTGTTATTCTGATGTGTGAGCTATTTTATTATAAAATTTAATCAAAATCTATTCAGCAGTTTTTGTGTAAATAGTAACGAACATACGAACGAACAACCTCCATGCAGTCTTACCAAATTTACGCTTTTATAATATTAGTAGGATATAGTAGCTTTTTCCCGCGGCTTTGCTCGCGATATATAAAAATATAATTAAGTATGTATGTAAGTACAATAGGGCAACTTAATAAGGTTTGACCCGCGACTACGCCGCGCAAGTGAATTTGGCATTTTTATAAAAATCAACTAAGATTTAGAAGCTTGAAGCGGGGATCTTTTGCGGAAACTTCAATTATCGTAAAATTACGAAGCACAATTTTTTTTTATAATTTATATTCCAAGTTAGAGAAAACGGAGTAAAATGTTTACGACTTGAGAATCATAAATAAAAACTGCCTAAAATACCAAAAAACTGCATACATCAAAAAAAATCTTCAACCTTGAACATATATTATAAGTGACCACCATTATTTTTATTTATTTCTTCAAAATAAAAAAACACTTATAAAAAACCAGTTTATTTCTGAGAATCAATAATAGTAAAACTGAATTCTTCGTATAGTTTAATACATTTTTTTAACATGCAAAGAAAAAATTACACTGCATGCAATATATTTTTCATAAGTTTTTTAATTTTTCGACGACACAAAAATAAAATACACGGGAACACAGGTTCCCAAAACGGACAAATTATTTTTTCTATAAACTTATGTTTAAGCGACCTAAGACTCAAACGACACTCAAATTCTAAGCCATCTCAAAACGATTACTTTATGAAAACAAAAATATTATTACACATTTCAGGTCTGAATATGTATGTGATAATACTTCAATGACAATGATAATTTAACAGAAAAACTTGTTATTTTAGAACAGTGCAACCCTTTGTTCTGAAAATTTTACAAAAATTTGGACATAATATTTTAAAGTTTAGATGATTTTTTAAAATTATTGTAGCATAGTAATATATCATCTACCCAATTATCGTGGTGTTTGAGTTGAACTACGAAATCATACAGAAAAGACAAAAGCAAGGTCGCGACGAAAATCGTTTTAACAAATCTTCCGTCTTTTAAGTTACTATAAAATATCTTAAAAATATACTCAACAATCCATAGATTAGGGTCGAAATAATAACAACAATGCGACAACTCTTAAGTCTTTTCTGTTTTATTATCTACTTACATATGAAGTAAAATAAACATTTTTCTGTTAATATACGAAAATTTTATTTATTTGAGCTTATTTTTAAACTGGCATAATATTCAATTACCTAATGTGGCACTCAAATTTATGTACAATTTGAAATTTTTTAACACGTTAACTGTCGTTCACTCTACGTCGCGTATTTAATCTCACCAAACTATTGTTCACGCAATATCGCGTGGTAATATAGCAGTGGCAGTGAGTGAACGTGTTAATATAGCAGTGGCAGTGAGTGAACGTGTTAATAATACCTAAATATTATTAGAAAATAAATTTAGGAGAGTGAGAGAGGAGGTTTTATAACATGAAATAATTCTAATAAATTTGCTTTTTTCATTATGTTTATACAAAATCTTAGACATTCCGATAAAATATTTTTTTACGTTTTATATTATAAAATCCCATTTTCCTAGATGATATTTTTATTTCATAAAATCCATTTATAATGTTATGACACGATTTTTTTACTATCACAGTGTTCTCTGATTTTCATATAAGTAAACTATCTAATGTTAAATTTTTGTCTCGTCTTGTACGGCAAAGTGTTCAAAACTTTCGCTCATTTGGTAATAAGAAATATCACATAGAATTTTTTATAATTGTTTTCCTTTTTTGAGATTTTTTTATATGAACAGGGTATTATTGCAAAAAAATATTTACTCAACATATTTAAATACTGCTTTTTTAAATTGTACAATAAATGGAAAGATCCATTGAAAACAATTATATAATATTAAGAAAAATTATATATGAATTAATCATAGATGAGATTTATGAAATAATAATAGAAATAAATGCTTTTTAATTTGTTCCTCATAAGCAAGTAGTACCCTGTTCATCTACAAGTTTAATTATTCATGAAATATTTTATAATGTTACTATAAAAAAAAACAATGCTTTTAATTATACACGTTTCATTTAAAATATATATATTCTTCATTCAGTCTATATTAATTTTATTTACTCCTATTTACACTAAAGAAATATTATTGGAATCGTTTTCATTGTTACTACATCTTTTGAGCAAAACAGTTATTATTAATGCAACTACTGTTTTATAAATTTGGTATTGTACACCAAAATCTAAAAAAATAAAAGAAAATAAAGCTCATGTTTAGTTTTTTTACAGGAAATTTAAAAAATCTTTTTTAACTTATGTATGGGTATATTTTTTTGAATAAAAAAGCATTGGTAGATTCAAACAATAATCCTTTGAAATCAGAAAAAACCAAAAGACACTACAATCAATAATTACGTATAATCTATTGGTAATATAGTATTTTTTTACAAATGCAAAGAATCATCTTATATCACAACTATATACAGATTCAGTCGAACACCCTTTATGTTTAGGAACATAATTATATTACGGTATATTATACCATTTTTGGCACTTCACCCAACGATTGGCACGCAGCCCATTTTTTCAGATATTTAAAAAAAAATGTTTTATATTTCGTAGATATGCAATTATATCATGATTATCATTGTTTGGCTGATAAGTAAAAAAAATGGCAGTTACAGAGACTGCCGATAGAAGCGAAAACGTTTAGGATTAAAATTTGAAATTTCATAATGTTTGAATTACAATACTATTTCAACCAGTACATAAACATTGAACATTTCACTAAATCCATTCAATTTCATTTATAAGCACTAATGTTGCACAATATCAACTGTATAGCAGATATGCTGCTATAAGCATGTCGGTGACGCGACCCCATAAGATTTTCCCCTACCAAAAAGTGCCCAACGCGGCTAAAGAAGTTTTCACTTCAAAAATAAGTTTTCTTAATGTTTTGAATAAAAGTATAAAACTCCAATCATTGTACTGAAGTGACAATAATGGTATACTTACCCGTACTTCACGGAACAAAAGAGTGCAGTGTAATTTATTGAAAAAAAAAACACAAGACCGATTTTTAAAATCTTAATATATTAACAAATTATATTTATAAGGGGCTACCTAAATAGAATTTGTTATCTCACTCGCACATGCACTTCGCCCAACTAAACACTAGAATGATTACTCGCCGATAACAAATATGGAACCTTAGGAAGGGGTTACATATTTGTGGCGTTTGGGGTTGAAACATTAGGCCCGTGGGGTCAGTCGGCGAAGAGTTTGTTTAAAGACATTATGTAAGAAACTCTTTGACACTACCCGTGATCAGAAGGCTGGCTCATATTTTGCAGATAAGTATTGCCATAGAGCGTGGTTATGTAGCCAGCCTTCTAGGCACGCTCCCCGTTGGCAGTGATCCGCTACATAATACATTTTAGTTTCAATGTCTTTGTTTTTTTATTAATGTATTTAATTAATAATACTTACATACTACTATTGTTCAATTTTTATCGTAAGTAGGAGCAGAAGCAAGGAATTACTCGCCACTGCTTCCATTTTTTGATAAACAACATTGTGTACACGACTCCTTGCGGTACGAATAAACCCCTGAGGTTTCTGTACCACAGTCAAATGTGATTCTAATGTATATGAATGTAAGCATATTGGATAGTAAATTTAAAAAAAACATTAGCACATTAAAAAAAAGTAAATTGACGTAAATTGCTTACGACTAATCTATAAATAAATCATATCCACAAATATTGACAAGAAAATTAAGAAGGTTTCACAATTTAATGTTTATTTCTACTGCGAAGGTAAACCGCTTCGTTACGTAACGTGTTACGGCACTAGTCTGTCTGGCTTCCCTTTCTCTCACGCATACGGCAGCGTAGGTAGGCTCCACTCACTCTAACCCACGCGCTATTTAAATAAAATGTAAGTAATAACCTAAACTTTTCTCAAGATAAACAATTTCAATATTAAATAGTTCAACCTAGTTTAAATTATTATACGTACACGTTTTTTTAAACTGTATTGTATTAGATTTTTTGTAAAACTTTCGTAATTTTATTTTTAAGAATTATATAATACAGATTTGTCTTAAGTAAATTCTAGCAATTTATATCTTCATAAATGTGCGGATGCGCGAGCGAGATAGCGAACTCCATTAATACTTGAACAAAATTTATAATTTAATAAAAATATTATAAATTTAATTTAATGTAAGAAAGCGGTTTATGAGTCTTGATATTTAGGCAATTTCACGAACCACTCTGACAAAATTAAATTACTTACAGAATTTACATGTCACAAGTGAACCGTCATTAGCATAATTATATCGCGTAAATCACAAAAATTACACTACACACTTTCGTGAAGATTTTACTAAAGCATCCATTATTACGAAAATTTCATCGCCAAGTCACACGTGGGTGGCATGAGAAGGTTGGCCGCCATTACCTGTGAAAAATGACACCAATTAGACTGAGTGATATCGTGATCAGCTACTTAGAGCGTCTGTCAAATTGCAAGCGGATGACTTGTAGCGGACTGGTTGACACATTATAAATATGCTAGATGATAGATGATTTTCGAGCAAATTTATTAATACTAATTTCGAGCTGTTCACGATATAGTGTTTTCTTAAGTTTTTGAGAATAGTACACATAATAAAACTAAACATTACAGCTTCAAGCGGTATTTTATACACTTACGTGTTTGTCTTCTGTGATCATAGCCATGGAAAAGTGGCTAAAACGTTGGAGTAAATATTAAATAAACTACCGCACTTAAAACTATTACAAAGCAGCTTTTTATGTTAAGATACATATACAAATGAAAAATAATACAATTAAATTTTTTTTAAATTATTACTTGAGCCTTGTAATCATTGCCATTACAAGTATTGATATGTATGTATGTATGAATATGTGTTTGTGATTTCGTAAGGATGAAGAACATTATTGCTTCTGTAATTTGAACAAAGACAATTGAAAATAGCACTTATCTCAAAAATAACTCAACGTATATTGTTAAACCAATTCCTGTAAGTTAGAGTAAAGAGTATATTTTTTACGACATATACGACATAAGCTCCATACAAGTCGTGTTTATAGACATAGATTTGCCCTCACTATTTTTTTTACTTTTTTAATGAGATAAACACGCATGTATCATTTCAAAAGTCTTAATATTAATCAATCATATTTAAAGGAATTATGGGCTTCCCATAGTTTTACATCTTTTATATCACACCCTTTATAATTGTTATTGTGATAAAATGTATTCCATGTACTTTTCCAAAATACAGCCTACCTCTTTGCCAAATTTCAATAAAAACATTTGCCTGTTTACTCTTAAAACCGTTATAAGTAAACAGAGTATAGCGTATCTGTGCAATTATAGTGTGCACCTCGTCTGGGGACAATAGCGGGTACCGCTATAATACGATTATACCGATGTAATCGCCTGACATAAGGCATGCTATAATTGGCACCTGAATGTGGTGCTTGCTATAAGTTACTTTCTTTACATTTATACATTAGTATGAATTAATATGGAAATATGATATATCGATAGATAATGCTTTACTGTGAACCAAAGCATAAACAAACAGAATTAGAAAAAGATAATACATGGTACAACGGGAAGCCTTATCGCTAAGAAGCGATCTCTTCCAGGCCATCCTTGGAAGGGATTGATTGATTTGTAATATTGACAGTGGTGCATTTAATAAACAATAATTAATAATAAATAAACATAGGACGTATAAATACAAATACAAAATAAATAAATATATATTCATATGTATATCACACATATATATATACATATAACAATATTGATATGGAATAGTATGGAAGTATGGATTTATGTGAATAAAGGTTTCTTTTGTGAAATATTAATTTAATATGTCCCAAATCTAGCCTTCCAATAGATCTGATCTTAACTTTTGTCCGCTCCTTGCATGCGGAGGGGCCGCATCCTAAAATATCTATTTAGAATACGACCAAGGCTTTGTATAAACTAAATTGTTTTTTAGATTAAATCTCTAATGGCCAATTTTTCTTAATAATATAATTTAGTTTTTTTTTATATCCTTGATAATAAGTTACATTGAAAAACAAAATTAAAAATCCAATATCTTTGTACCTTTTTGAGGCATCCGTAATATATTATAATATTATAAACCGTGTCGTAGCCGTGTCTGTACATTGAAGCCATTAAAAAAACTGGAATAGACAATAACACGACATTTCTTGTTTATTTGGTCGGTTTTTCTGTTTGTTCGGGATTGACGGAAACTACTCGGCCGATTTCGATGCGGTTTTGTCGCCAGTAAATTCTTAGACTTTAACTGCGCTATTTTTTATCCCGGGAATCTCTCGGGCATTTTCCCGGAAGCGGTTTGTAGTAGGTCGGGTGCATAAAAAGTAATTTATTCCGACACAGTTTTAACAGAAATTGTTGACATTCTTTTTTAAATGTTGTATCCCGGAAAACCTGCGGGAATTCCAAGTCAAGCGCGGGAATATCCTAGTTAAAAGATAAAAAAGTACCATTAGTACCATTTAATTTAAAAGTTTTTTTTTTTCAAATTAAGCTATGATAAAGAATATTGTTTTAAAAATCATAGATACTCGTTATAAAAAAATTGAAAAAAATCTAAATTAGTTCTACTTCACTTCTTAAACGCCCCTGACTCGGTTTTTAGCATTTTTTTTCATCGTACAGAAATTTGACCTCTACAATTTTATTATAATTATATATAGATAAATAGATTTTACAGACTGTTATTATGGCCAAATAAATTTCAGATATTTTTTTTATTGCAGGAGTTCAGCTGGAAGGCAGACGGCCCACTTGGTGGAAAGCGGTTACCATCGCCTATGGACACCTGCAACACCAAAGGTGCTACAAATGCGCTGCTGTTCTCTTAAAGGAGACTGGAACCTTGACACCAATGCCGGAACACAACACAAGGTTGTTATGGCGGCATGCTCTAGACCAGGGGTGGTGGCAAACCAGTCGGGGAAATGCCCTACCACCTGGCTGTGGGTTGTTTTGTCGCCTCTTACGAGAGGCCGCCCGGCCGCAGGAAATTGTTCTCTTTCTCCGTTCCTGCACGGATGATAAATGTAAAAGTATTTCCGTAATAATTAAGTCAACAATTCCACGAAATCTTAGCCACTAACTTTTGAATGCAAAAATAAATCTTGCAAGTTCAGCGCCGAAACGGTCCACCCAAATCAGGTAATAAATCAATAACCGGTTTAAACAACCGGTACTTTACGGTTGAAACCGATAAATTATTCAACTGTTTGAGGCTGTTCTATGAATGCAATTAGATTTATGCGAGTTTCAACTCCGTTGCGGGCAGAGTGGATCGAATTTCAAGTAACTTCTAAACACAAACACTTTGCCGATTCTAAATTATTACCTTAAGTTTATGTTTGACTTGGCTGGTTCTTTGATTAAATTTTAAGGGCAAAAGCAGTTTATATTAAAACAAACTATACATACATAAGTATACATATCGTAGAACACCTGCACACACTTCATTCTTTTATGATAACTCTTTTACAGTGCAGGCTGTCAAACCATGGAATCCCTTAGAAAGTAATATCTATCTTTAAATAATTATGTCTAATATATTGAACATTTACTTATTTATCTATTGTAATATATTATTATGTTAATATAAAAACTTGTGACATATAATGTTAATAAATAAATTTATTTAGACCATTTTTTGTATATATGTATATATATTACTATTACATTGATGTATGTATTCAATTTATAAATTAGTTAAAGTATATATATTTAAATTGGACAGTCCCATCATTTTTCTGCTCCACCTACATCGTCAGATTAGTTAAGAATTTCTTTTAAGCTAAGTTTCCTGGAGGAGATCGCTTTTAGCGATAAGGCCGCCTGTTGTTTTGCCAAGAAGTATTGTAATTATGCATTTTGTTTATTTTGGTGAGCAATAAAATGTTATCTATCCATCTAAAATATTCTTGCAGATTTTTATTGTAAACTGCATTGAGTTAGCTATTCTATTATTATAGAACATTAGCTGCGCCTGGCGGTTTCACCCGCGCGGTGATGGAAAACCGTTATATTTTGGATAATTCACACTACATCTTTATAAATTATAGCTTATGTGTCATTCTGATGTTGTCTCGAAATCCATGATATTTTATCAAAATCACAATCCCGCTCGAAGGACCAATGTTTTGCTATTTTTATTTGTAATAATAATTACTGTAAAACAATCACACACTATTTTTGAATAGAAATGATTATTGCAAATAAAAATAGTAAAACAGATCTGTAAGCTATATTTTTGTAAAGTTTCATAAAATTCCATTAAATAGTGTTTGCGTGAAAGATTAACAAACATTCAGACGTCATTTTATTATAAAATTTATCCGTTCCAAACGTTTAGTAGATTTCTTAGCGACCTTAGTGCTAGTGTCTATTTAGCTCAAAGATTAACCGGGGCTATACAAACGATGTGAGCATTTTGGGAATGTTCCCGATAAATGACAGTGGTTTGGAGCAATTCAAATTAAAATCGAAAGTTTTATTCAAAATAAGCTCTACTGAAGAGCACTTTTGAAGGTCATACATGTAAGTCATAATTTAATTTTATTTCCTAATCTATGTACACCGCTTCGCAATGTGTTATCACTGTTCAAAGCAGAAGAAGCGACAAGAAACTCCCCAGCAACACGCCTATCAAAAAAAAAGTGAGAGTGGAAGCTGGCCAGTAATACCGGAATACAGCTCAAGATTGTTCTGGAGTCATACTCTAGACCAGAAGTGATATCCATCTAGACGAGCAAATACCCTACCATCAGTCACGACATAATCAAGAACAAGCAGAACTAAATGAAGTTGTGATATGGCCTGTTCCTTTAACTTCTATTCATTCATTTGCTCATATCGCTGTATAAATTTTGACATTATTTCTATGGAGCTTATGGCAAGTTTTTACTGATAGTAACGAAAATGATATAAAGTAAGAAATAAAAACCGGTTATTAAAGGAACTATTTATCTACGTACAGTACGCACAAAACTTAAATGCACTTCAAGTAAAGTTAGGTCTGTGAGTTTGGACACTTCGAGTGAAATGACAACGTTTATTATATGTTATAGTGTGTACAAAATAAATGACATGCGATTCCATGTAGTGGCCGAGCAAGAGCGCGACACTCTCCCTTCTCTTCTCTGTTTGTGATATTTATAAATGTGTTCCACGCAATAATGTGCACGAACTTCAAACACGCATTTAAGTTTTGCGCGTACTATATATACGTGGCTCTATGTGAGCTAGGAATGAGGTTAAAACAATATTTACACCACATGTACCTACCTAACTTACTGAAGCATACACCGAACTAACCTGACGGTATCACAACTGAATTTCTAACCGCTGAGTATGGGGGTGGTGCAGGTGTAGCCGAGGGCTTTGATGAATGCACTTGAGGACCATAGCCTGTTAGACAAAAAATAATATGTGATTTACGACGACATTTCAATACCTATTATTATGACAGACAAACACACATAGTATATCCCCAAGCGAAACAATTTATGCTTGTGTTATGAGTGTAGTGTTATGTATGAATATACAACGGATCGTTCTGGGTTCTCTGCCGATACCAGACACCTAGATCATGGTAGACAACGGAAAGTATTAAAAAAAATATCATGCCAGGAATCGAATCTGGTTTCTCTGCGTTCCAGTACGTAAGTTCATTAAAGGTGAGCCCGCTTAACCACTGAAATCGTCATTTGAGAAGTAATTCAGAATGATCTTAAAATATACCCAGTTTTGCAGTTGTAGTAAAATTGAGACCTAAGCATAGCTCAATATTACAGGCGAGAGTAAAGACCATCGCTCAACCTGGCTTGTGCACTTACAAAAAATGGTGGAGGATCTTGGAGTAAAGAAAGACTGGGTTTAGCGATCAGTTGAACGCCAGAGATATCGCTTTAGTAACGTAATAGAGTGCGTGAGTTTAAGGCCTGTAATTGGCTGGAAATAACGCTATTACGGACAGCAGTGGCGTATTCTGGTTTTGGAGGCCAAGAGTCATCATTTTAGGACGCTGAACGTAGAAGTTAATTAAATATGTACACTGTTTCAATAAGATTGTATTAGCAATTCGATATATTTTGTCCTTTGGTGGAAATGCTTTTTCCACGTGTTACTGCTTGGGATGAACAGTAATTTAGCGAATGATTCGTGGTGAATAATGAATATCTACTCAAACTACTGTTTTTTTCCTATCATATAAGCCAGCGACTTGAATAATAGTGCAGTCAGCGCCACGATAGAAACAGCAACAGACTCATGAGCATACCACTCAATACTATCGTATGCCATACATAGCCTTGCATTAAATAACATTGCGTTGAATTGCACGGCATTGAATGATTGTATTATAATTATTATTGTTAAGAAACGACTCACAGTAACTTGATACTTACCAACTGAGCTGTTCCTCAAATAAGGATTGCCGTAAGTTGCGGCGTACCTCAGGTCTACGCCCGGCTGCCCCTTAAGGTGTGGTTGGGCGTATATCGCCGTTTGCGGACCTGCTGATTAGGGAATACACATTATCACTATTGAAATAAATCGCATTGTCATACTTTATACTGGTATACATTAGCATGCAAACTTACCATCACTGCTAACAGGTAGTCCAAGATTGTTGATTGCATCAGTCTCTTCGGACTTGTTCGTTCGTTGTAAAGAATTGTTCTGTGACCCAGTTCCGGCTGACAGAGGCAACGTCGATGCTGTGTCGATGCTGCGAGTCAGGGAACCTTGGAGTGACCTGATGGAAAGGTTCTGGTTAAGCAAGATTACGATTTAAGACCTGAGTCTAATTATGTGGACATTGAGGATGACGCGCCTACGGACTCTACCTCATAGGTGGCGGGGAAAACGGGGAACTTTTTCTACCTGCTTAATATTCGATAAGTTAAATAAACTTACCAAAGTTCTATGGTAAAGAAAAGAGTTAGGAATTAATAAAAAAAACTCACTTTTTGCTTATAACTTCATTAATTTTTAATTTAGGGCAATAAGTTATATAAACAGATTTGTAGGCAGAACAATTTTCTACAAATTACGACTACAATTTTTTTGTAAAAAGTGTTTTCACCCCTTTTTCCAAGATGGAGGCCGGGGAACAAGGGTTGTGACCCCACAAACTTGAGGTTAAGCTTCTATTGACCCCCCCACATATGTACCAAAAATAAAATTGCGTCCTCTAAAAAATGCAATATTCGGCCCTTAAATTGTAAGATTTCAATGGATTAGTAGGTAATCACTTTCCATCAGCTGATTCGTTATCCTGTCTGTTCTACTCTATTAACAACAAACATGTACTTTTCAAGAATATTGGGCTTAATTCTTTATAATGTTTGTAATATTAGGATAAGACTTACCTATTACCCGGAGGCACTTCCAAAGTTGGGGACTGTACTCTCAAATGTGGAGGAGGTACATACCCTTGGGGGTAGTCATACACATACCCTGAAGGTGTCTGAAACAATACTTTGTTTTATAGCAACAGTTAGGATGAGTTTTATCGAAACGAAAGAAGTCTTGAAGTCATGTCATTAAAAAATAAAATAATAGTTAAATATAAAGGTGATAAAATCAGAAATAAAATTGTGTAATGAGTAGTTCAACTCAACTTAATGAAGTTTTGATCCGTGATATCTCTTTTACTATGTCCTGTGTCCCTTTATCCCTTTTGTCTTTGTTATTATTGTGTATTGCCCTAAATTGATTCCAAATTACATACTTAATTCAGTCTTTTAAATACATATCACCGAAGAACCGCCGATCCTCGTTTCCTTACACTATGATTTTCTTACCTTAAAATAAGGATCACTGTATGCTGGATCGGAGTAATCGTTATTATAGCTGAACTCATCATGACGTATTGTAGGGAGAGGCACTGGGCCTGCTAAAGGAAGACCAGCTTGCAACTTGCTATCAGAGCGATCAGAATTGGTGTATTCCTAAAAGAAGAACCATTATCAATTTGAAAGCTAGCTCAGTCATTGTTTGTGTTTGCAATAATTCAGATGTTTTATGACGCTTTCACACAATGACTTTCGTTTTGTCTTGACTATTGGATGAAAAGCGTTGAAAATTGGTGTCCCGAAAACTTATTATAATCAATTCCATAATGATTAAATAATAATCAAAAATTAGTTAAGACAACCCTAGATCAGATGTAATTCCAACAAAGTACATATATTTTAATGGTTCATCAAGCTTGCCTGTTTTTAAAATTAAAAAATATGTATATGTAGGCCAAGAAAACCCCATTCATAATGTCTTGCTCATGATTTTCTCCAAAAGTTTACCAATCAAAACTAACATTACGTATCCTGTTTAGCAATATTTAATAGATATTTGAGATAATGAGTCAGGTCTGGCAGAATAATAACTTTATATACACATAAAGATAGAAGAAGAAAGAACATACCAGTTCATAGCTGCCATCGCTTTGTGGTAACTGCAACTTTAAGTCGCTAATATTCGAACTCCTATCACTATCTTTAAACATATCTCCTGTGGTAACAGTTACATCTGGTTTCTCGTTCATCTGTTGGCTCTTCTTTCTCCTTCTTCTATGACAGATCACCAGAAGAATTACAAACGCCGAGAATATAATGATGCCTGATGTTACTCCGATTAATATTATGAAGAGGGGTAGAGTTTCTGCGAAAGAAAACTGAAGTTTATTAAGTATTTCTGCATTGATTATTGTGTAGCCGCAGACGTCCGATCGCCACGGCGGCCGCTCACAAACTGTTGCGGACAGAATCACTCCACTGACGTCACCCCCGTAAAGCCCGTGCGACCACGCCCCGCCTACCGCGGGGACATAGCTCGCTCCGTTAGCTGCTAAGCGTCTGCATTTTTGTAGTACTTTAGTAAGCGCGGAGCGAGCCTACATCATGCATTCCTGAACTGCAATTCAAACACACAACATTGTTTTACTTCTACTTGAAGACCTCCAAAGTGGTGACCCCGCAAGAAAACCACCTTCTGAAGAAAGGATCATCTCGAAACAAAATTCCTGCAGGATAGAAAACTCTGCTCGTCTGTTTAGCCGATCAAGCTCAGACAATATGGAAGATTGCAGTAAAGCAGCAGCAGCCAGCCATGAACTGAAGGAAGTATCCGGCCTCGCTTTGACACCAAGAATTCCACCACTCTGGCGCGACAGATTAAGGCTATGGTTTGTCCAGTTTGAAGCCATCGTCTCGGCACAGAAAAAAGGCGACAAGGCGATGTATGAACTCGTCGTTGGACAACTGGAACGACAGGATATCGACGAAATAAGTGACATTTTACTAAACCCACCCGCTGACAACAAATACGACACCATCAAGAAGAGACTCCTCAACGTATACGAAGAATCTGAACAGAGGCAACTACAGCGACTAATCTCTGAAGTGGAACTTGGAGAATTGAAGCCATCACAATTACTAAGGCGTATGCAACATCTAGCTGGCAACAAAGTGTCTGAAACAGCGCTCCGCCTAATGTGGATCAGTCACCTGCCACCAGCAGCCCGTGCAGTACTGGCCATCAGTGAAAATATTGCCAAGCAGTCTCAACTTAGTGAGCTTGCGTTGGTGGCCGACAAAGTCGTCGAAAACTCCACACCAACAAACCCGATCTTCGCAGTCACTACAAGAGCGACGTCACCGCCACAGCCACAATCACCTACAAATGCATTCAGCGAGCTTCACTCAGAAATCGACCGCCTCACCCAAGAAATAGCTGAGCTGAAGACTAATCAACACCGAACGAGACCTTTCTATCGTAACTCATCAAGATCACGTTCCCGAGAGCGATACAATCAGAACCATCCCAGCCAAACTATCTGCTATTATCATCGTAGATTTGGAAATGCAGCCAGAAAATGCACACATCCCTGCAATTACCAGAAACCGGCGGAAAACTAAGCACAGCGTTGGATGCGGCGGAATCCGACGCCCACATTACTTCTCACCGCCTATTCGTCTATGACCGCAAATCACGGCTATCTTTTCTCATCGATACCGGTGCAAACGTATCGGTACTACCGCGGTTCGGCAACATCAAAGCCAAGCCTACGAACTTTTCACTATATGCCGCCAACAACACAGTCATTCCAACATATGGCGAAAAGACATTGGAGCTGGATTTGAAACTGCGTCGGCCTTACAAGTGGAAATTTATCATCGCAGCAGTGAGCAAGCCCATTATCGGAGCCGATTTTTTGAAGCACCACAAGCTACTCGTTGATGTTGCAAGCCGATGCCTTATTGATAAGGTGACAAACCTCTCAGTACAGGCACCAATAGTCAACGCAACGGAACCCACAATACGCAGCATCGACGTGGAACAAAAATACCATCGCATACTAGCCGCTTTCCCCGACATTACTCGCCCATCGTGCTTCAAAGAAACACCAAAACACAATGTTGAACACTACATAGAAACGAATGGCCCACCACTCCACTGCCGCACTCGTCCACTCGCACCGCACCGCTACATGGCCGTCAAAAAAGAATTTGAAGATATGATGCAGCAAGGCCTATGTCGTCCCAGCAAGAGTCCATGGTCAAGCCCACTACACGTGGTACCTAAGAAAAATGGGGATTTACGTGTATGCGGCGACTACAGACGTCTCAACACAGTTACTATAGACGACCGATACCCCGTACCACGACTTAAAGATTTCACGTACTTATTACACGGGAAGAAAATCTTCAGCACACTCGACCTAAACAGAGCCTACAATCAGCTACCAGTCCAAGAAGCTGACATACAAAAGACTGCCATCACAACACCATTCGGACTTTTCGAATTTCCCAGAATGGTACCAGGGCTCAAAAACGCAGGCCAAACTTTCCAACGATTTATCCACCAAGTTCTCAATGGACTCGATTTTGCATTCCCGTTCATCGATGACGTCATCATTGGATCAGAAAATGAAGAACAACATGAACACCATTTGAAAACAGTCCTACAAAGACTTGACGCCTATGGTATAACCATCAATCCATCAAAATGCGTATTTGGAAAGAAAAATTTGACATTCCTGGGATATGACGTGTCAACCGAAGGTATAAAACCACCACAAGAAAAAGTTCAAGCCATTACTGACTACCCCCGGCCAGCAAACATCGAAGAGCTCCGTCGATTCCTCGGTATGATTAACTTTTACCGTGACTCCATACCGAAGGCCGCAGAACTCCAAATACCACTCAACACTTACCTACATAACTGCAAAAAGCGGGACAAAACGAAGATCGAGTGGACAAAAGAGGCCGAAGAAGCATTTGAAGCGTGTAAGGCCAGCATACAGACCGCAGCCTTACTCGCTCACCCATCACCATCAATGTCAGAACCAATGACGCTCATGTGCGATGCATCCAATACATGTGCCGGCGCCGTCCTTCAACAGAGCACTAACGGCAAGTGGACACCGCTAGGGTATTTTTCGAAGAAACTATCCGACGCCCAACAACGATACAGCACTTTCGATCGCGAACTACTTTCAATCTACATGGCCGTTAAACACTTCAGGAAGCTATTCGAAGGACGAACACTCATCATCTACACAGATCACAAACCACTCACATATGCCATTCACAAACCGCCATCCGACAGCGAGACCCAACGACGCGCCCGCCAGCTACTTTTCATTAGCGAGTTCACAACTGACATAAGACACGTAAGCGGCAAAAATAACCCCGTAGCCGACGCACTATCACGCATTGAAACAATCGACGTACCTACATTAATTAATTTTGAAGAACTTGCTAGCGCACAAGAAAAGGACACCTGCCTACCCCAGATCTGCAACAGCCAATCGTCCAACGTAAAAATCAAAAAGATCGTAATTCCCGGCTCGACAAAACCAATATACTGCGAAACATCAACAGCATACATCCGTCCTTATCTACCTGATGACTATCGTCGCATAGCATTCAACGCGCTGCATAATATTAGTCACCCTGGAATACGAACTACACGCAAGATGATACAACAGCAATACTTTTGGCCATCTATGAACACCGATATCGGAACATGGGCAAAAACATGCGTACCGTGCCAGCGCGCCAAAATACAACGACACACACACAGCGAACCCGCATCGTTCCCGCCAACCGAACGCTTTCAACATCTACACATAGATATAGTTGGACCGCTTACTACAACAGCGCAAGGACACAGATACCTACTCACGATGATCGACCGCGCGACTCGTTGGCCCGAAGCAATACCACTCAGTGAGATAACAGCGGAACAAGTTGCCAAGACTGTTTACGACCAATGGATAGCTCGTTTTGGTTGCCCTACAACTATTACCTCGGACCAGGGTCGACAATTTGAGAGCCAGCTATTTCAATCATTAACTAGACTACTAGGAATAGAGAAAACCAGAACGACCGCTTATCACCCACAAAGCAACGGGATAGTTGAACGATGGCACCGCACGCTTAAAACAGCACTAACCGCCCGTTTGCAAAACGGCGGAAAATGGACGGACGAACTGGCAACGGTGCTACTCGGCCTACGAAACGCTGTGCGTGAAGACACAAAAACGAGCGTCGCGCAGTTAACTTTTGGCACAGCCCTACGTGTTCCCGGAACCTTCATAACGCCTACCCAACCACAAAGTATACCACTACACGAAGATTTCGTTCATAAACTTCAAGCAACTATCAGAAGCCTAACTCCAACCACAGACACTACACACGAGAATAATCTGAAGACATTTGTACATCACGACCTAGCAACATGTGAAAACGTATTCGTCAGAGTCGACGCCGTGAAGAAACCACTTCAGCCTCCCTACGAAGGACCCTACCCAATCCTGGATGCCTGGAAGAGAAACCAACGTCTCTATCGACCGTCTGAAGCCCGCCTACGTCCTGAAGCTGTGCACTACGCCAACTCACCCTGCAGTTGGAAACCAGAAGGATGCCTTAAAAAAGGCAGTTGGCAGTAAAGATCGTTGCGGAAACATGGTTGCCTTGAAAAAGGCAGTGTGTGACGACCATACGGACGCCTTGAAAAAGGCAGTTGGCACAGAAAATTTTCACACCCGCAGTGGACGTCGAGTCAAACCACCGGTACGCTTCGCTTGAGGGGGAGCCCTGTAGCCGCAGACGTCCGATCGCCACGGCGGCCGCTCACAAACTGTTGCGGACAGAATCACTCCACTGACGTCACCCCCGTAAAGCCCGTGCGACCACGCCCCGCCTACCGCGGGGACATAGCTCGCTCCGTTAGCTGCTAAGCGTCTGCATTTTTGTAGTACTTTAGTAAGCGCGGAGCGAGCCTACATCATGCATTCCTGAACTGCAATTCAAACACACAACATTGTTTTACTTCTACTTGAAGACCTCCAAAATTGTATTGCCCAAGAGGATTTGATGGTTGGTTACACTTCGTTTGCTAGATGCCTCTTGTACTCATGTTAGTTTTATAGATGTAACATCTGCGGATTCCGTGAATCTATATCTTCGTTAACCATTTCTTGAAACTATTCTAGTACTTAATGACTAAAACCTTATTTTCAATCACACTTAGTACTTAAAACCTTTCCCGAGAAAATTTTCCCAGCGTTCCTGGAATTAAGATTACAACATCTTCTAAGCCGGTAAGTCAATGAACACCGCATAGAAATATACCAATAATTTTCACACGAATCACAAAATCCCACATAAAAATATTTGATGGTCTACATCGAGCCCTTATAAGTTAGTCTAGTATTATCTAGTGTATAGTATGTAGCTTATTTTTCAATATATTCATACACGTATAATAATACTTTAAATTTTTATAATATTAAATATTACAGATGTGTCTATAAATACTCTACTTACTCAGAGGTTTCAGAATAATCCCTGCGTTTGCATTACCATAGTCGTTGGTAACACTGCAGTTATATAATCCAAAATGCTTCGATTGGCTTGCCCTGATCACCAATATTGACTTTACTGTACCATCCGGCAAACTCTCCAGTAAAGTTGCGTAATCCTGAAAGAGTATCCAATTTTATTACAAGATCCAGCAAACCAATAGATTCTGTATTTTGTAGAACAATAACAAAAGTAATAAAGTCTTATTAGAATAGCTAGAAAATATATGTATTCCAAATATTTTCCCTCACCGAATTGAAATCATTATTTAAAGAGTTCATACATTTGTATTTATAGGGTTTTCACTGGTTCAAAAGGATACAATGACATTACTGTGCCATTAGTATATACTATTCTTGCTTGAATTTCAAACATTAAAATAATATGAAATCCGTTGGTAACATTTTGGGATAGTGGCAATTATTCGACTTCGTTTCATATAGCAAATAACTAACTTGCTACTTACACTATAGATATTGTCCATTTTTTATAGTATTCGATCAAGTAATTAAGCGTACTTACAGGATCATGAATCGCGCTGATCTCCCGACCTTCGAAATACCACCGTATATCATCAGGTTTCGGTACTGATAACGCCGCGCATTCTACCCTGACACTTTCACCTTCCGAGCCCAACTGTGTTCTATTTGATAAAATCTTTGGTGGACCTGAGAAAAAAATTGGTGTTCGTAGATCATTCATTTATGTCTGCATAATTAAGTAAGATCTGATCACTCTAACGAAAATACAGAAAACATTTATTATATGCTTTTGAATTACTGTTGAATTTTGTTTTTTTTTGCTAGATCATTTTTAGTTTAAACATTTAAGTTACGTAAATATAGTATCCAATAACAATGAAATTTATATGAAACTATCCTCAACCTTTACTATATCAAACATGAAAAGAATGATCAAAATTGGTCCAGAAAGAAAAAGTTATCGCAGAACACTACATAAAAAATATTAACGTGCCAAATTGAGCACCCATTCCTATTGTAAAGTCGGTTATAAACATCGGATAAATCATTATAAATTGTAAAAAATACCATGCAAAGAAACAGAAAAGAAAGTTGCAAAGAACCAATTAATTTTTATTTAGTTCATGGTTTACCTTTAATAAACACGATAGCTTCACTTTCGATCTCAGGGTACCCTTCCACTGTGGCCTTACAAAGATACCGTCCAGCAGTCTCACTCTTCACTAGGACCTTCAAATTGGCTGCCTTTCCCTTGACCTGCTGGAATAATTTCACGCTCACATAACGCTGTCAATATTAACATCGAAGCATAATGATAAGAAAACAATCACTCAGTAAAATAATTAACCCTGAAATCTTTAAGATCCATTTTATCGTAGATGACGCCGTAATTATTTTTTCTTACTAATTGACCTTTTATTAATTAAAATACATTTTTTTTAATTTAAAATTTGAAATGAGACCTATTAGGACTACAAATATGTTTAAAAAAAATTATACTAAAATAAAGAAAAGATTAACCAATGGTGCTATCTAGTTGAGATTTAGAATTTGAGGTTGGAGATTTAGCAGGTAGGATTTAGGTTGTTTCAGTATTACTTTTCTACTGGGTCATTATCATACTTCCTAGCATCTTTGAGGACAGGTGAACTACTGCCGAATATCACACTGCTGGCGTAGTGTTCTTAATTCAAATATATGAACAGCAAACCACCAAGTCATGCTCAAGTTAGTGTGCAAATTTCTTATATCAGCCAATTTGATATGAAGTTAAGAATGGATAATATGATAACATAGTATAACTACAGTTCTGTTTTTGCCATTACTTGGCTTCCAAGAGCAAAAATTTACGTAGTCGTATTAATCATAATCAAAATTCAGTTTGTAATCCCAACATGGTATTCACTTACCCCGATCCGCCCTGGTTCATGGAACAGCCACCTGATCTCTGGAGGAGGCTGCCCGTCTACATCACAGTTCAAGGTCACAGTAGAGCCTTCATCAGCTTCTACATTTTTTGGTCTGGTTTTAAATGAAGGTGGATCTACAATTAAGAAAATTTATTTAGTATTTTCGCCTTCCAAGCACTCATCGGATCTATGAGTGCTTCAATAAATCTCTAAACCCCAGTCTCTAAGGGCATCGCAACAAACTAAGCTTTAAATAAGGTAACTTAATTTATTAGATTATTGGACTACTGAGTGCATATTATTTGAGAGTAGTTGTGACTGCTACTCGGATTGTTTCTTCACAGCTCAGGTATAAAAGCGAACGGGTGCTGCGACGAACAATTTCTCACTTCGACTTACATCCGATACATATGTCATAGCAGCGCTCTAGGGTGATTAATTATTATGGGAGAATCATAATCTATAATAAGAAGTGCTAAGAACCTCAGCCAGAAGGCCCAGCTTGCCATACACAACGCGGTACCTACTGGTACCTACGCTCACGTATGGAAGCGAGAGTTGGGTATGGAACAGAGAGCATGAAAGTAGAGTAAACGCGGTCGAGATGCGAGCACTGCGCAAAATCTGCGGAGTGACACTCGCGGACCGCGTTCGTAATACCGAAGTAAGAAAGAGAGTTGGTCTGAAAGAGAGTGTCGGGGTGAAGGTAAGGAAAGGAATGCTCCGGTGGTTCGGGCATGGAGAACGAATGTATGATGAAAGAATGACTAAACAGATATACAATGCAAAAATGGATGGATGCAGAAGTCGCGGAAGGCCACGACACATCTTCCATGATCAAATTGATCGTGTACTAGCAGAAGGTGATGTCAGGAGCCTTAAGAACAAACGAGCGTGCATGACAAGAACTATGAATGTCAAAGAAGAAAGTGAGGTGTGTAAGAATAAGCCTAAATGGCGCTCTGTTGTTCGTGCCTACCCCGCAAGGGACCTGGCGTGAAGTTATGTATGTATGTATAATCTATAATTCAATATACTTAATTAATTAGATCGGCTTTCTAATCAAAAAAACACGACGACAAGATCAGAATATACATAAATACCGTTTACAAATGAGTAATTTATTTAGCAGGTTATCGTCATTTATACCAACACCATGATACATCTCTATCTTAGTTTAAAATATAAAAACAATATTAAGTTGATTTTACTTTATGAATTAAAAACGTAGCATATGAAGATGTTTTTGTTTCACTCGCACTCATGTATAAATCTGTTACTTTTATAAGAACTATCAGACATCCTTAATTTTAGCAATACAGAATTATTTGTTGTTTTGAGATTATTCTACTTACAAGTCACTTCAAGTGTAATATCCTTTTCGCTTTTTCCAACCGTATTGCTGACTTCGCATCTAACAATAGCTTTATGGTGCTTTCTTGTTACATTGAAGATAATCTAAAACAAAAGAGTTTTGAATAATTATGGTTTTGCTAAGTTCAATATTCAGTTACATGGATCGAGTTTATTACATTGTCTAACGACACGTGGACCCCTTTTCCTGTCCCCTTTTTATGAAATGTTATCCAAACATCTCCAGTAGTTTAGAGACTAACACATTAATGCGTCATTCAGCCGTAGCATCACTTGGAGATACTCGTAGAAAATCAACACCGATTGTAAAATAAGGGCCTTTTAGGACACCATAATTAATGTTATGTCTATTATTTTTTATCTCTTAAATCCCGGTTCGGTTCGAGCGTTCACTTCTACATTCAGAATTTGATTTCTTACTTTTTCTTCTACACCTCGCGCTGTCTTCGGCATCTCATCTCTTTAATAATTATAATTCACAACGTTAATCCAGCATTTCTGGGGCTTGGCTTGAAAAGGCATGACTAGACATTTGTTCCCCACGTAACTAGTCGGTTTCCGTAAAACATGGTTATGACTCTCTTGTATCTCTTTGTATATTGTCCTACATAAATATTTTTCTCTTTCATTTAAGTGACAAGAGAAATGGGCGCGAGTATGTAAAAATGAGATATCTCGAACATGGCATACTCGTGCTGCCCAATACCTTACTGCCCTGAAAGTGGGCACAATATACACGAGAGATTACAGGTGAGCATGAAAGTTTCACAATGGGTAGATACAGAGTAAACTTACTCTGTATCTATCCATTACGTATAACGTTACTCGATTTAACGACAAACTCTCTTTAGCGTCGAAATCATTTGGCTTCGGTTGATTTAGCTTGTCTTCATTGACATCGTCTATATAGCATTACACCCACTCTCAAAAACGACAACAATTAAGTAATAAGAAGTACCTTAAAAGCTGGCAAAATTAGTCAAAAATTGCGCAGCTGTGTACGTTATTTTATCGCTTTACTTATTATCCTAGCCCGTAATAAAGTCAACTGTTGGCATCATGCATATCCAAATTTCTTATCACTTCCTTTTTCACCAGCCTCAATATCTCAATAAAAATTACTGGTGCAGCAAAAGACGTCAGACAAAAATAACATTTTTCTCTTCATTCAACGACAACTCTCTATAACGCCATAAAATGCACAGTCCTTTCAGTGTCGTTATATAGAGCTAACACTGTATTTATCAATAAGCTTTTTAAAACTTTTTTTAAATACAAGCTTTTAAGATCCTGTATATCAAGTAGCAGCAGAGTACTAGCCAAGACATATAAAACGAGCCCAGACACGACGGGTCTATCTTGTTTAGTACAGGAGTTCTTATGGCCACCTTCCGACTCCATTCTGATGATGGAATCCAGCTCCATGGTACCATATTATTGCATTATCAAGCGATAACAAAATAATATGTGTGCAATATTTCATCTCAATCGGAAACCGGGAAATTGGTCAAATTTAACTTGCAAGATTTCAACCGAACTTACATATCGTACATATCTCGTACATCCATTGCAAGTTAAATAAAAGCTTGCAAAAAGACTACGAAACCTTAATAAAACAGTTATACCAAAACAAACTTTTTACATGCACGTCAGTATTAATGTATTAAAATTTTAATCCTGTAAGCCCAATTGAACCGGACCTCATGACTGCACCACGCGCAGTAACTTGTGAATTTTTCACGTGAGCGCACTTCATTCTTTATGCATCAGTTACTGTACAGTGCGCACGCTTACAGTTGTACCGTGAAAGCGTATTACTGGTGTTAGAGACGATACACACTTAACCGATTTTTATTATTGGTGGTGTATATTTTTTACGGCAAGAGTTCAGCAGACAGGCAGACGGCCCCACCTAGTAAGCGGTTACCATCGCCTATGGACATTTCCAACACCAAAGGCGTTTACGACAGGCCGCCTGGCTGCAGGATATTGTATTCTTTCTCCGTTCTTGCACGGAATAAATTACAGATATTGGAACATTGTGTTGGAAGTTTTCTTTGGAAAATGTGAAAAACAATAAAAATAAATATTGAAAAATTTAAAATAAAAACATTTTTCAGTTAAATTCTTCGTTATATTTCACTTGAAACGTAACCAATGGCAAAATTCGGGATCTTACCAAGGCATGACAGTCATGCTCTCGATATTTACCCTGCCCAAGAGTTAACGTCTCAACTGTTGAGATGCCGACATACACGCATCAGTGTATATGATTAGTATATTAATTATATTGTTACTTCTAGTGTGATAAAAAAATCTTCGAAGCTGCTGTATGTACGCTGATACATGGTGAAAAAACAGGCTAATGAATAACATGCTGGAAATTAGTCACTGTCGCCTATGAACATTTACAACACCAGCGGTGTTACCAACATGATGCTGGCCAGGCAGAAATTTTACGACACCTTTTAAAAAAACCCGTATCGTAATGCTGCAAAAAACTTGCTTTTGGAGCTAATTTCCAATTAGCTGCAATGCATTGGCAATTAGTTACCAAACAAATATCCGAACTGTAATTTTGTGATAATCATATCAATGATATTGGAAGGGTTCGTCTGTGATTTCAAAATTAAATCATAAATCATGCTTTTCACAAATTTTGTGTCTGACAGTTATGTCGAATAGGTTTAAAGCGGCTCAATAAATTTTAACGAAATTTAGGGATAAAAAAGAAATTGTCATAAAATATGAGTACAAATTTAAAAAAAAAATCAGGAGTTCAGCAGACAGGCAAACGCCCCACTTGATGGTTTCCGCGCAAACTAAGTGAAGGACTTAAATAGAACCTAAACAAACCATTAAACAAACTAAACGTACAAATATGTAAATACCCTTAATACAGTACTATTCAACTGAAAATTATACACGATGCGCAACATGACTGTAAAGTGTAACTGTTATGGCATTTTGCTAAATTAAACAAATGAAAATATTAAAATTAGCGCGGGGAAAACACGGCGGCGATGTGTGGGATTCACCATATATTTGGGGGGGCGCTAGTATCCCTGGAGAAGTACTATTGCCATCCGAGTTCACATAATGTATCTCCCTAAATTAAGCAAATTATCCTTGTGTTATGACTAATATACAGCGGACTGCTCTGGGGCCGATACCAAACACCCAGGGTTATAGTAAGTAACGGACAAAATTCGTTTCCGAAATATCCATGCCGCCATAGCTAGGCCGGCAAAGGCTTACTTAGCCCGCTCAACTATGTCTTCTGCTTTAAAACTAAAACTCAATACTCAATCATTTATTGCATCCGACTGACAGTCTCTATGGTTGAGCGGCATAAACCTAGGCGGCCTGCCTCCCTGCAACGTGCTTGCTTGCTTCGAGCAATAAAAACTAATATAATTGAATGGCACTCACCATTTCATCAGTATAATCTCCAATAACAGGATTGTTGTTCAAATACCACCTATAAAGCTGAGGAGCTGGGTTGGCATCCACTGAACACCTGATCCTTACTTCTTTACCCTCAGGAATCTTATTGTTTACAGCGCCTGATTTTATGGTCACATTTAACTTCGGAAGGTATTTTACCTGGTGGAAGAATATTTTAAATTAGTCTATTAATTATATAATTTAATAGTATAGTCCTTGATGACTTCATTAGCTGATCCCAGGCAGAAGAACTGCGGTGACCTAATTGACCAGCATTTGTTCAGAATGAGTCCAACTTTAAGATTTATTCTGCTTCTATTGGTTTACTGCTCGATAATCTTCTGTATTTTTTTTATAAATAATTTTCGAGTCAATTTATTTATTTTAATAAATACTAAAACAATAAAATAGAATGTGAAATTAAATTTAAAAATTTATTTATAGCCTAGTATGTCTTACCTCTATATGCACAGTGGCCATTCTAGGCGCCCTGTCAGCGGTGTTCTGAGCCTGACAGGTTATTGTCTGGTTGTGATGCATCTTGCCAGGGGTCAACCGCAAGACTGACCTGAATGTACATAATAGTATTAGTACTATAAAATATAGATATAAACTATATAGTATATATAATAATAAGCTGATATAGTATATCGTCAGCTAATCACCGTCCACTGGTGGACGTAGGTCTCCCTAAGTCAACGCCACTCATCACGGTCCTCCGCCTTCCTCTATCAGCGCCTCAGACATACGTCTATCGGCTGGACTAATGTCGGCATCTGACACTACGTTTACCGAGACACGGTCTCCACTCCAGAAGAAATGTCTCGTCTGCTCCATCGACCATCGGTCCTGGGACAAATGTGACCGGCTCACTGCTACTTCAACTTGTTAATTTTACGAGCTATGGCACGCGCTTGGTTCTCTTACGTATATCCTGATTTCTAATTCTATCCGTAAGAGGACACCCTACATAACTCGCTCGCTCGATATAGTATTCTCGTGTTTACTTATTATTAAAGTATGGCTGTGAAGCTTGGTCATATACACTTAAAGAAGAGCACTAACTGTTAGTCTTAAGGAGGAAGCTTTTCGGGAAAAACTTGGGCCCAATAAAAACAATTAAGAGTAGCTGGAGGGCCCGAACCATCTCCGAAATAGATAACTACCGCGTGACTGATCCCAACATAAGTGGACACATAAAGCTGACCATTTTCGCTGGCTAAGTTACGTAGAACGAATGGAAGAGGATCGGATTGTGAAAACAGGAGACTTGGGGCGATCTGTCATTCGGCGACTGGTAGGCCGTCCTCAGCGTTCCTGAAAAGATACTTTGGAAGCTGACTCGACCAAGCTTCAAGTGTATAACTGTCAAGATACTGTTTAGGACAGGGGAAAGTGGCATGCTTTAGTTTCGTTGGCCAAGTCTCACGTTGAGTTGGTGAGCCAACGGAGTTAGTTACTTAGTAAAGTATATCATAGCTCATTAGGGCCACCAGGAACCTGACAAGCACTGTCCACGACATCCACGGGTGGACGCTCTGTTGTCATGCGCTGAACCTCGCGTGGTCAACAATTGAACGTCGCACGATCTACGAATACGCACGAAATGATCTATGACCTTCCAAAAATATTCTTCAGTCGAATTTTAATTTGAATAAAAAACAGGTTTCAGCGCTTCAGTGGTATTGTTACACCAGAAAGTAAAAAATAAATACGAACACGGCAATAATAATAGCATATATATATAACAGTTAAAAGACCTATCCCATAATAAATCGGCAACATAAATCCAAAAAGCAAATTTTGACAAATCAAAAGAAATGTAAATACAACCAACATAAAACCACTCGAGGTTTTCCACTAAAATCAGCTTAAGAATAACAATGAATCATATTCTCAAAGCATCCTATTGTAAGAAATATGTATGATTTATTATTTGTTTCTGTAAGAATGGAAATACAGTGTTTTAGTTAGAAAAATAAACGTGTTGTTTACTCTGGAGAGTTGAGAATAGCTACCCTACGTTGTTAAAAACAAATCGATACATATTGACCAAGTGCGTGTCAGGCCAAGCCATGAAGGTGATTGACGTTGTAGAGCCTGGCGCGAAACATCTTCTTGGATACAGCCCTCGGCTGATTCGATAGGTGTGATACCAGGCTTTAAGAGAATATCAGCGTTAAACGGTTAGCTTAGAGCTAATCGTGTTTCATATTAGGAGTGAGAGTTCTGATGGCACGCTCCTCCCTCTTTTTTGATGAAGCAGGGGGAATTGCTTTGAACAATTTCCTTCGGGACTGTGAGGTGGAGACTGAGGGGAGCGTGAGACTCTTGAATGGCCAGATCCAAACATGACCTCTAAACGGAGGCCATGGGGAGTCGGTCGCCAGACTACCGACAAAACCTGCGTCCCTCTCCTATGTGCTTATACAGGACATCACAGGAACTAGTTCTTAGATACTACATCTGTGGCGCCCCAACGCTTGGCTTCTCGCTTAGAGTACCCTGTGTGTAAGGACACCCTCTTCACCAAAAATTCAAGGGCTCCGCAGTTTACCATCCTTTATCCTATTTCCCTATTCCATTAAACGATCCTATCTATTCTATCTCATTCTTCCTTTCTGATCTTTCTATTTATTTATTTTTTTTATTGCACGAGTTCAGCAGACAGCCAGACAGACAGGCTTCTCCCCTGGTGTTGCTTACATCTACAGGCAACGGTAACCAATTTCCATTACATGGGCCATCTGACTGATAGCGTCTCAAAAAAAGTTAACGGAAAAGTGGCCGAAACATTGAAATTTAAAATAAGAACAAATTACGCGCTTAAAACCGTTAAAACTTATTTATATTTGTGCGCATTAGTTGCGAAACCTATAGAAATATATATAGACCCAGTCAGAAATCTTCGATAGTAATGACTGACGTACAAATATGTTACTATCGCGAGGTTTCCGTTTTTGCCAATATGCTGAGGCAACTCGTATCTACGCACCTCGTTTTGTATCTCTGTTCATCAGGCATCAGCTCGACTTTACTCTTCACATGTTTCTTGATTACTGCTTGGTTACCATCTAACCACGTTATCTGTGAACATAGGTAAAATTATACCTCATGCAGTACCTTAAGAACAAACGAGCGTGCATGACAAGAGCTATGAATGTCAAAGAATCAAGTGAGGTGTATAAGAATAAGCCTGTATGGCGCTCTTTTGTCCGTGCCTACCTCGCAAGGGACCTGGCGTGAAGTTATGTATGTATGTATTTAGTAGTGGAATCCAAAGTCTCCCAAACGCCTTTCTTCCGATCAGCCCGAAAGAGTCAATGATAATTTAGACAGAAGAAAAAAAACAAAGATTGTTTTAGACACATACATAACATAATTTAGTCGCGACTTCATACACGCTTGACTTGAAATACTCGCGGAATTTCCGGGATACGGCATTTTAAATAGAATGTAAGCTGTGGTTTTAGTGAAAACTGTTGAATCCTATTTAATAATAATCATTGAAAATAATAATAAGTGAAAACTGTATTGGATTAAGTTAATTTTTATACATCGAACATCTATGAACCGCTCTCGTAAAAATTTCCGCGGCATTTCCGGGATAACAAGTATTACGCATTTCATTTTTTCCAACTAACCATTTGAAATCATTTCCATAAAATTTTCCGCGAGATTCCCAGGATAAAAACTAGCGCAGATTTTAATTCTAACAATTTCGTGGCGATCAGCAAAAACCGCATTTAAATCGGTCGTGTAAGTTTTGCGTGAATTTCCGAACAAATAGAGAGTAAATCGAAAAAAAATCATGTTCTCAATCATTTATATAGTCTATTCCAGCTGTTTTTTAATACTTCAATCTAGAAACACAGCAGGCTTAGAATTTTATAACATAAAAATAAATGAAACATACAATGGAACGTTACTAATGAAGTAGGTTTAAAATTAAGCCCTCTGGTCCGCAAAGCAGACTTAGTGCTGGGCCAAACTGAACACGCGGTCGCGGAGCGGTCGCGGCGTAATCGCGGCGCGGCATACTTAAACATATGAAACCTTATTTGAGTGTCCGTAGTGGGCGCGGCGAGCGGCGCGGGCGGCATGGCGCGTTGAGCGCGCGGGTAATTCAAGCCATAGCACATTCATACAAGTGGCCGCAGTTAAGGAATTTTTCCATTTTTTTGCCATTTTAAGGAAGAATTTTCTAATAAAGATAAGTCCTCTTCATCCATATTATATTTGGCCAACACTGGATACGACACCACTAGGACGAGCTGTGCGCGTCACTACGGACAAGTGCGTCGCGCGCGTTCCCGCACCCGCGCCGCCAACGCGCCCGCGTGTTCAGTCTGGCCAAGCACTTATTATTAGGCGTCGTACAGACGAGCAACACTTTGCTGTCAATAGTACCAATTTCAGCTTTCCACAGAAGCAATTGTTGCAGTATTCGACCCGCCGACTGCTGCCTACCATGTTGACAGCATTGTGTAGTGCGCCGTGAACGTTATTGTAGTAGGGAGACAGACACGGACAGTAACATAATAACAGTAAAAAATCTCACCTCAGCAGCTGGTTTCCCGCCCACAGATTCGCACTCAATGTCCACAGGCTGATCTTCTGTAGCGTCTATGAAAGCACCCTGGATTATTCTTGGTGGCTCCGGAGCTACCAGTACCGTTAACTGGGCGTACCGCGATCGAATTGGTGGTTCACCTATGAAGTAAGATTTAAAGTATAATGAACTACTTACACTAAAATTTTTAACAAAGGGAAATCCGATTGAAGACAAGCCACCGCGGGGGAAAAGTGGTGAGGACTGTGGCTTCACCACGTAGAGAAAGTACTAGCATCCTTATGGGGTACTATTGTTACCCAAGTCAGGGATGCCTATCAAAATCTCTCGGTGTTCCTATCTTCGTCCTTATGCCAGAGCCACAGGTATTTGGCTTTGCCATACGACAGGCCCGGCAGGTGGTGGTCAGAACCTCTTCTATTGTCAGGGGAGAATTAATCTGAAGTTACTACCAGTAAATATTTTTTTTATAAATGGCTCTTAAGGACTGAAATCAAACCGCCAAATATATAGATCTACTAAGTAAGAGGCACGTAGAAGACTTACCATTCGCGAGTAAATCTATACAAAGCTGGTCAAACATTAAATTACATACAACAGATTAACCCTTTAAGAGTCAGCGCAGACAGAACGGAGCGCAGCGAAGATATGCACTTTATTGTAATAATTTTAAAGTTTATTTAAAAGTGCGTTTATAAAATCCTCTCCGCTGCACTCCATTCTGTCTGCGCTGATCCTAAGACGGAATCATCACTTTGTTCTAGAGTGTAAAATTGGGAAGCACCACAAATTTGTGGTCAAATACAGTTAATTCAAACGAGCGTTGAACTGATGCTTTCTCTCTCTAACTACATCGAATTTGTATTAGAGTAAAAGAGAAAATATGATTATTTGGTTTTGGTGCGCCAATTTTGATGACAGCTTTGGACAAAAATAATATTAACTTTGTACCCTCAAAAGGGTTAAAAACCGATGTGTAAAACGTGGCGTAAATACTGTCTGTTTTCTTAAAACTGGACTGGACTTGTGGAACTTTCTAGATTACCATTAGTTTGATTTAGGCTTACCGTTGAGTCCAGAGCTAACTTGGCACTGGTAGTTTCCATCATCTTCCAACGTCACATCCCTTATGTCTAATGAGTAGTCACCTGTAACAAAAAAAAGATATATTAAAATCAGGTGTGTATGACTTCAATTCCCAGACGTTAACAAAAGCATTGAATGAAGTGAAGCATTTTTCCAAAACTTGTGTGCATAAACTTACGTAGTACATAGTTTAATGACTATAAATTAGCTTCTTCTAGGTTAGACAAAAGTTCGTTAATCGAAGGCAGAAAAATATCACTTATATAGACATTGTCTAAGACTTTATATCAGACCTGAGATTTGGCTAGTCAAATTTAAGAGCACCAGAGCTTCGGTGCTTGACTGTAACATATACATAATTGTATGAAAATGTTAATAAAAATACATGAAGTAAAAGATGTATGTAAAAAAACGTGTTTATCTCGGGATGCTCGACAGAAGTGATACTTACTACTACTTACTTATAATCGTTTATTAAATTTAAAGAAACTGCTCAGCAACTGATTAGTGAAAATTTTACCCATAAACTCTTCTTTAGTCGAATATTTTGGGTACAAACTACATTAATCACGCATATTTCGTTTATCTGTGCTCCTCTTAGGTAAACAACAGGTAATACAGGTTTATAAGTGAAGAAAAAGATATTCATTAATTAGGGTCTGATTCTGATTCTCTTACTTAAGAGATCCCTAATCGTTTATTAACGAGATTATTATAAGGCCGTTAAACTAATCTAAGTTTTACTATTTAATATTGAAATTGATTAACTTGAGAAAAGCTTAAGTTATTACTTAAATTAATTATCTTAGTATGATAATGTAGGAAAGGTTATTTATTAATAAAATCTTTTATTGTTTACCAAATATATTATATTCTTAGTTACAATTCTTGAACATGTACATTAGAATTTTGTGTATATACATTATTAGTATCATTATTCAATCTAATTACCGAAATATGGCTAGCGCTATGGGTTAGAGTGAGAGAGGAGGAGCCTGCTTACTGCTGCCATATGCGTGAGAGAAGAAACCAAACAGACTGGCGCTGTAACGCATTACTTAACGAAGTGGTTTAGCCTCCCATAAGAAGTTCATCATCATCATCATCATCATTAGCCAAATTTAGTCCACTGCTGGACGTAGGCCTCCCCAAGTACGCGCCACATATCCCGGTCATAGAAGTTACCACTTCAAAAATTATGGGAACGTTGGATTTTCTTTAATTTAGTTTTTAATTTCCCGCTCTTGTCTACAGATTATGACTACGTTCCACAAGAGACTTACAACGGCCGCAATTTTTCCCGTTCCACTTGCTGACAAGCGTTACAATCATAACCTCTAGTGGAACGGTTTATGGAGCGTTGATGTCATTAACGACTAAATACACAAATGTCATTGGTTGATTTGAAAATCGCGTCTTTATCAATGTCAATCGATACAGAATTAATGCGCTATCAACGCCCATTTCGACCCAGCTTTTGATATGGGTTGTTGTGAGTGCTGTGTGACCGAAAATGATGGCGTCATTAGTGAAGTTTTCGCCATGACCATAACGACTGTGGTTGCCATGTGGAACGGCAGACGAAGCATTTTGGGCGTTGTGAGATAGTAAAAGGACGCGCTCTACATAGACTACAAACAACTGCATAAGGAGATACTGACAATTGACAGTTGACAAATGACAAATTTACACCTGCGAACCTGTAGACATTTTATTGACTTTTCTTTCTTTGGACTTCTTTTGTTTACTTTGTGTTTAAAATTTGTAATTGGAAAACAGCCCATTGTGTATTGTAATTTTTTATGGTAGTCATTAGCCAGGTGTGATTCTAAGAAATTCAGTCTACGCGGTCATGAGACATATTGTATTTGTGCAGAATAAAGAAATGCCCCAATGGAAAGATAGACAGTCAAGTGATAAACACAAGCGAAGCAAGACGTGTGGCGGACTTAGCGCGTGTTACTATATTTGTACCTGTGTTTTACGTGTTTTTATAGTTCCAATAAATTCTATTATAATTCTAACGGCATTTAATTTGAGTCCTGCCACTCGTAACAATATAATATAATTTAATATTTAAATTATAACTGTAATTGACTTTGATAAAATTAGCAATACCTATATATACATACATACATACATAACTTCACGCCAGGTCCCTTGCGGGGTAGGCACGAACAACAGAGCGCCATTTAGGCTATATATAAAGACTATAAATGTTGTTTCATTTGCTTAACAGGTAATTAACCTTCTTTATACTTATAATGTAATAACTGTAAGTTTTTAAATGTCGAAAGAACACCATATTCAATAAACGTTTTACAGGGAAACAGTCTGGTCTTTATTTTTAAAATCCTATTTCTTCAAGTGTAGCGGGTAAAATAGTAAAAGACTATATTTACTGCATACATGTATTAAACGAATAAACAAAAAAAACGAGAGAGCGGGGTGAGTCTTATTGCCTTGGCAGACGTTTTGCTTTTTATGTGGCGGTACCGCCCTGAAGTGTCTGCTGGTCCAGGAATGGTGCCGACGGTACTGCGTTTGGTGTGCCGGACAGCCGGGGACGACCTCACAGGCGCACTGGTGAACGAGTCGCCTGGGTCTCCAAGGAGAAGAAAAAGAACCCAAAACGTGGGTTATAAACACTAAATATATTATAATTTACTTTAAACAGATACTATAATATGATAGTACTAAATAATCTAAATAATGTTAATTTTATCGTTTTATCGTGGTGGTGGTTTGAAATTTTACACCCGAATCAGCGAGCATCGATGTGCCGTCCAAACGCGCGCCCTGCGACCCGCCGCGACCGGTTTCTCAGACCACGTTATGTTAGCGAAACATAGTGAAATCAATAAAATAATAAACTCGGCGATGCTCGCGTTTATTATTTTATTGATATTTATTTTTTAAAAATTAATATTTTATGTTTTAAAATATGTATTACGTTACACAAGTAGGAAGATAATAACTATATTATATGTGTATTAAGATAGTAGCAAATGGAATTCCATCGTCTCTGCGTACCCCTATGGGCAAGTCATGATGATATGTATCTATTGATTACCATATAGTCATTATATGCTCAATATTTAGATAATAAAATAGCCTTAATTTCTACCATTATGATTCTGGAAAAATAATAATATACAATTTATATATCAAACAATGGAAGTCGCCTTTAAGACGTGGGCCTTCAATTTTCCGTGTCTAGTTATTCTTTTGTGTGGATGTGCTTTTAGCAGGGATGGAAGGTACACCGCTGACATAGAAAGAAGAGTAAATTTGGGGAATAGTGTCAATGGAGCGTTAGGTAAACTTCTAGGCACTAAGAACCTCAGCCAGAAGGCTCAGCTTGCCATACACAACGCGGTGCTGGTACCTACGCTCACGTATGGAAGCGAGAGTTGGGTATGGAACAGAGAGCATGAAAGTAGAGTAAACGCGGTCAAGATGCGAGCACTGCGCAAAATCTGCGGAGTGACGCTCGCGGACCGCGTTCGTAATACCGAAGTAAAAAGAAAAAAGAAAGAAGAAGAAGAAAGAGAGTTGGTCTGAAAGAGAGTGTCGGGGTAAAGGTAAGGAAAGGAATGCTCCGGTGGTTCGGGCATGTGGAAAGAATGTATGATGAAAGAATGACTAAACAGATATACAATGCAAAAGTGAATGGATGCAGAAGTCGCGGAAGGCCACGACACACCTTCCATGATCAAATTGATCGTGTATTAGCAGAAGGTGATGTCAGGAGTCTTAAGAATAGACGAGCGTGCATGACAAGAGCTATGAATGTCAAAGAAGCAAGTGAGGTGTGTAAGAAAAAGCCTGTATGGCACTCTGTTGGTCGTGCCTACCCCGCAAGGGACCTGGCGTGAACTTATGTATGTATGTATGTAGTTATTCTTTTCCACATTTACTTGAGAAAATATCTTTCCATCTCTTTCTGAGCCTTCTTCTTTCTCTTTTCCCATCCCTGTGTATCCAATCGTAAATTGTATTTGTCCATCTGGTGGTTTCTTGCCAGCTTGTATGTCCTGACCGCTTCCATTTCAAAGCTCCTTACTCTTTTAATGACGTCTGTTTTTCTAGTAAATTTGCTTATGGTTTTGTTTTGAATTTTATTTTGTAGTTTAATACACGTTAAGTATGTAATACAAACAGCTCTACGTTTTCCTTTGATGTATTAATAATTTTTCTTTGTCCTTTTTCCTGAACGACCAGGTGTGCTTTCTGTATGTAAGGTGAGAATAACAGTTTCATATATTTTGCTTTTTATTTTTGTTTTCACATCTACAATACAATACTCTTTATTGTTCGCCAACATGATAAAGAAAAAATACACAATAAGCTATCAAAGACAGGTAAATAGTCTAACCTTACTTTATAAGAAAATATATATTTTTCTATTCTTCTATTATTATTATTTTATTGCTGGAGTTCAGCAGACAGGCAGACGGCCCACTTGATAGACAGCGGCTACCACCGCCTATGGACATTTGCAACACCAAAGGTGCTACAAATGTGCTGCTGGTCTCTTTACAGAGACTGGAACCTGGTCACTAATGCCGGAACACAACTCAAGGTTCTTATGGCAACATACTTTAGACCAGGGTTGGTAGCCATCCAGTCGGGAAAATGCCCTACCACCTGGCTGTGGGTTGTTTTGTCGCCTTTTACGACAAGCCGCCCGGCCGCAGGAAATTGTATGATTTCTCCGTTCTTGCACGGATAAAACTTTACTGTTTAGTGTTCACATTGTACTGTTCTTCCTTTTTAATTTAATTATACCTAGACATCAATTCTAAGTATCCTCTAAGTCAGGTTGCCTGGAAGAGATCACTAAGCGATAAGACGGCCTCGTGTTTAGACGTAAAATTATTGTAACTAGTGGTTGCCCAGTGGTCGAAATTCGACCATAATTAATTTTAATTATAAGTTTGAACATTATTGGGGGTTCTGTTGTCAAAAACTGGTAATTTGACTTTATCAATAAACAAAAGAATACAAGGTATTCTGTGTAATGTTTTTTATTGATTTAGTGTATTTTTTGTTCTGCACTCTTTCTTTATATTAACTATGAGTGTGCAAAATTTCATACTCCTCCATACGCGTAATTATCGTAAAAAATAAAATGTTTTCTATTCTATACTATTCTAATAAGCTTAAATACTATAAATCAGTACAATGGGTTTATATTTTTCATTATCATTATTGCTGTCATACCCCAGAACTTTTTCCACGATGTGGCAAAATGGAGGTAGAAAGAAGACTTACCATCCCGTAAAATACAATTGCATCTAGAAAATACGTAACTGAAACTAAGCAGCTGAATCGAGTATAGGTATAGCATTCTCCTAAAATCTATTTCCGTACATCACAATCATTGTATAGCCAAACAAACTCTTTCTCAGCTTTAGACGTTGGATATCTAAAGCAGAGAAGACCACAGTGTATGTAAAACAGTGATATAGGTCTGTTTAGACGTTCAATCAAATACATATTGATTTCTTACTTTAAAGTAAAAATAGAAAGGGTTAATGTAATCGACGTTTGATGTATTATCCACATTCCTTTACCTTATATCGAACAGTTTTGTTTATAAGAATCTATAATTAGACTTTGTTTTCAGAGAGGTAATATTGCCAGCCTTATAGGTACAGTACCCCGAGGCTGTGGTTTAGTATCACTGGACGGGTTTTAATAATGTATAAATCTTTCAAAATTTCTTGCCCATTGACTTCGATGACCTAGGCTCAGTATTCTGTGTATAGTCTTAAGGAATTATAAGCAGAATACAATATAAGTTAAATCTCCTCCACTATACTAGTTTAGTTATACTGTATTTATAATTTATGTAATATGTCAATTTGATGTTAACCAATTTATAATTATTAATTTACTTACTTGTATTTAAATATACATGTAGATTCATCACTAAAACAAAATTGAGAATTAAACTACTTAATAAATATAAAGATTAATAATAATATTATAATTCAACGCATATGTTTTTTTGTAGTGTATTTTCGTGATTAGGAACACGACAAATATTTTCATTTATTATATATTTTAATGCGATTAGATCTAATTGTATAATTTCATAACAGTTTCTCTCTGATTTCGTAAATTATCAACAATTTTGTCTTTTCACACAGCTTTTTATTTTACCCAATATATTTGAACTGTGTATTATATATACAGTCAAACCTGGATAAGCGAGAGTACAAGGGATCACAATCTCATTCTCGCTTATAGAGGTTCCTCACTAACCCGAGTTTCTCGCTAATGTAAGGTACATGGGTAGCGTTTCTCTCTTATAGAGGTACGCAGCAATAAGAAGTCAGAGCAAGTACGAATGTAGTAAATATGTAATATGATAAAACATATAAGTACCTACTTTATAAGGGTAGGTATCAAGATGCTTACAAAAACAAGACAAAACAATGGTAGGAAGTTCCACGAAATTTGTAATTTTTTTTGTCATTTGTTACTGTATGTATGTATGTATTTTTATTGTAGCAATAGTTCCTCCTAAATAATATAAATAAATAAAGCTCGACTGTCGCTTATAGAGGTATAGATAAGTAGCAGTCTCACTTACGGAGGTCCATGAGGACTCTCTCACGACTCTCTCTTACAGAGGTTTCTGTTTCTCGCTAATAGAGGTTTTGGGAGCTTAAAATTACGGGTCCTGGCTATTACTCTCACTTATAGAGTTTTCTCACTTATCCAGTTCTCACTTACCCAGGTTTGACTGTAGTATTAAATATTAATAATTACGATTATTGAATAAAATAAATCAAATATGATGTTTCTTCACAAAGTATTTCATGCAACAATTAAATAAGATAATAATAAAGAAGAAAAATCAGCTCCTATTAAATTATCAATGTCTAATTATTGCAATAGAATATGTAAGTATGCAATATTCGTAAAGATTTTGACTGTATTCTGGACACTGTATGTGCGTAAGTACTGTGCCACAACAATAAAATATACCCAGCCAAAAGTTCGGTCATTGACACGTTGCGTAAAAATCTAATAATATTTTAATGACGTAGATTTATCTGTACGTTGCGAAGAGCTGAAACGTTTGTTGATCTTTTATATTTCTGAAAACTTTTTAAAAACTTTTATATAAATACCTAGGTATTTGAAGTAAGGTAAGGAAAGGAATGCTCCAGGGGCTCGGGCATGTGGAAAGAATGTATGATCAAAGAATGACTAAACAGATATACAATGCAAAAGTGGACGGATGCAGAAGTCGCGGAAGGCCACGACACACCTTCCATGATCAAATTGATCATGTATTAGCAGGTGATATCAAGAGCCTTAAGGACAGACGAGCGAGCATGACAAGGGCTATGTATGTCAAAGAAGCAAGTGGGTGTGTAAGAATAAGCCTGAATGGCGCTCTGTTGTTCGTGCCTACCCCGCAAGGGACCTGGCGTGAAGTTGAAGTATTGTAAGAATTTGAAGTAAAATCCCATATTCATACAGGTACTAAGACTAACGTTTTAATCCTGATATTTTGTTGTATATTTTCTTATTATTAAGCGAGCTACGTCGGGATAGCGTAATGGCTAGCGCACGCGTACCAAACTCAAAGAACACGGGTTCGATCTTAGCCGGAACACATGCACCATTTAGTCAGTTTTCTGATCTAATGTTGCTTGTATGCTAATAACGGTGAAGGAAGACATCGTGATGCAACCTACACATTGAGATAACCGATGTGTCAAACTTGCCAAGCCGCTCGGACAAGCGTGGCGGGTATACTGTCCACTCCCCTATGGGAGGCTCGAGTCCAGCAGTGGGACATTTATGGGCGCATATACTATATATTATGCAGGTACTAATTGTAGGTATAAGTTCATTTACCTATCATATAGTATATATTATCACGAAAGTTTACCATGGGGGTAAACAAAGACGATGGATCTAAACTTCCGACAATCCTGACAAACTACCTTCGCTTCACCTACTTTCATTAATCCCTTCACACATGCATGTTTAATTGTATTAGGGATCTTCTATTTCTAACCTTAAAAGAGTTCATAGTATGTATATACATATATATGTCGGAGTGAAGCTTTAATTGAACGTATTGTTGACTGGATGTATAACGCACAATATCATTTGTTTACATTTTAATTACTTCTAAAATTCTTAATGTAATTTAATTAGATTTGTTAAATGTTTCTATAACTTCAAGATCGTTCTAACCTAATAAAAGTTATGAATATTGTAATTTAATAAACTACTAATCAGAGCAGAGCATGTTTTGAGCGGGGTCAGACGCGCCCTCTATACTTTGAGTAGTATCTACTTCGGTAGACTGAGGAGTTTTTGTGACACATTTGGTTGGTGGCAACAGGTCGAGTTGGACCTTTGAGATTATTAAAGAAAGTAGAAGCTTGGAAGTATGAGCGGGTGCCCTGAACCCACTGCTCGGTCTAAACTATGTTAAAATGTCTTTTAAATCGAAATTAAAAGTGTATAAACCGTGGCTATCGTGTTTTATGCTCGCATTTTACCCTGATGACGCCCACTAAACCTGCAATAACTAAAGGAGATGTCGTGAGAACGAGGCCGTTCTGCGACATATATAATAAATCCACGTATATAGTGACTGATCACAATATTTAAGGTACTATAATAATACCTATAGACTTGAAATTTGGCCTTCCTTTTGCCAAGTAGAGGTCAGTTAAGAACGGTTTTTACGGCACGCGAAGCGGGCTGGTATCATCAAGTAGTAGGTATATAAAGATTTATGACAAAAGTAAATTTAATTTTAGAATGTGTAACATGACATTACATGTGACATACGTTAAGGTAAGGTAAGGTAACTCTTTATTGTCCACCAAAGCAGAGACAAACAGAAGTGGGAAAAAATATCTATAAACAAGTTTCATAACGAATAACCTGGAAATTCCTTTAAGACGCTGAAGCTTGAACATGCTACTATTAAAAAAATAATACTAATTAAATTATCTTTTTCGTCAAAAAGTGTCACCCTACAAGTTATTTTCAAATTTTTTGTTTTTTTCAAATCGTTTTTCAATTGGTTAAATAATGTATACACTTTATCGAACGGTAACACGACCCTGTACCAGTTTTACCACTTTCCAGATTTTCCTGAAGCGATGAAAACTCATGTAACAGGTGCCCAATCTTATTTTTATTGTATACAACACGTGTAGAATATAAGAACACGCAGAAAGAGTAAACGCGCGGAGAAAACGTCGAAATTGTTTACTATTATGTAATAAAGCTCATATTTTGGAATTGAACTGGGCTTCATTATTAAATATTTATTTAATATTTTTTACATTGAACGATTAATATTTATAAGTCAGTATCAAAAAATTTAAAATTATCTTTAAGCTGATAGATGCCAGGGGCAACTCAAACTCAAATAAGGAAAGCTTCAGGTTAATTGTAGATCTTTGACTAATGCCAAGTGAAAGAGTATTTTCACAGCTCGAAAAAATACATTACACTAAAAGTATTTTTTTATTATAAAACTATCGTTCATTTTTACCTACAAGTACATAATACCTACTTGAAAAAAACTGTACAGGATAAAACCACTTTTCAAGTTACCATTAAAATTGCTTGAACATTATTCTAAAACTTGTAATATATTATAACATAGGCTATATACACAAATTATACAGAGCCATATTTAAGAAACTTATAAGCCCTCTTCAAAAGCAACAATATTAGAAAAGCGATAACATTGTTATTCGTGCAGGAACGGAGAAAGAACACAATTTCCTCCGGTCGGGTGGTCGGTTGTAAGAGGCGACAAAACAACCCACAGCCAGGTGGTAGGGCATTTGCCCTACTGAATGGCTACTACCCCTGATCTAAAGAATGTCGCCATAACAACTTTAGGTTGCGGTCCAGCATTACTAGCTAGGTTCCAGCCTCCTTTAAGAGAGCAGCAGCACATTTGTAGCACCTTTGGCACCATTGTCTGTCTGCTGAACTCCAGCAACATTTTTTTTAAACATGCTTTATTTCTTCTGATAATTTCCCATATTCTACATGCAAATTGCGTACAACCTAAATAAACCACGCACTGTTCCCGTAATTCACCTAAATATTTTGTAGCTAGCCGTGTGCCAAGTAAATTTTGTTCCCACGAAAAATTGCTACAATTGCTAAGAGTTTTAAAACATATATATTTACGGTGGAACCTACGAGTCATTATTTAAATATTTAAAATAAGATAACTAAGAGTGACCATGGTCATAATAAAACTGTGTTTTAACGGCCGTTAACGCCGACCTGTTTGGTCACCGCCTCTTTGTTTCCGTTTTTTCTTCCGCCGCATCTGTCACTATGCAATGTGACATAGTCTTCGTTCGACCGCTGAACGCGCCACTGCTTCCGCACAACTCGCCGCGTTTTGTGTGTTTTGCCGCTATTCAAACTCGATTTCATCAACCCGCACTTTGGAAAGTGCCTGCTGCATTGTTTCAGCTGGTCCACTTATTGAAGGAACCGCAAGACGAGAAAAAATTAGGGATCCTTACTAAAACTCCAATAATGTAACCCAAGGTGTAAAAAAGTACCTAAAATCGCGTGCACTTTGAAAACTATTGATTATAGAATAAAATAATGTACTACGACTTTGCAGAACACATCATTATCTACAAAAAGTTTCGCGACAGCATATATATAACTATTATAGTTATGCCACAATAAGTGTTCTTTTATTTTAAAATTTTAATTAAAATGCCGCCGTTAGAAAAGGCTCTTTATTTGTATCTTGGTGTTAATCCTTATCAAAATAAATTACTTCATATTCAAGACTGCTTTAATACCTTTATATAACTTATTGAATTATTCAATTCGGACATTCCATTCGAAAGATATCACGAGTTTAAAAATGTAAGTATTAGACCACGTGACCGTGACGCTTTTTCGTTAGCGAAAAGTTTCACTTCAAAAAGGATCACGAGGAAGAACTGCCCGCATTGTTCGTAGCGTGTCTGATGCGGCGACCTTATCCTGTAAGTCCTTTCCTTCTCTTTATCCCCGCTCCCGCCCGCGCCAACTACGGCTTTAGGCGCGGTTATTTATTTAATTTTTAATATTCCGACGTTTTAGCTACTATTTGTTAGCCGTGAGCATGGAAGACAAAGATGGCAAGCGTCAATAAATATTGTTAAAGTTTTATTTGGATATAGTTTTATAGGAACTAGCGTTCCTATTTATTTTATTAAGTACCTTTTATCCAACTTGAATAATATTTATTACCTTTATTTATTAATTAATAAAATTAATTACCTTTATTAATTATATAGATGGATCTGTCTATAAGTTAGATTATACTAGTCAATTTCAATATATATATTTTAATTTAAGAGTCTTTTGTAAGTACGACAAAGTATGTCACAAGAAGCGAGAAAACAATGACATGTGGTCCTACCTACGTCTGTAAGATTTAGAAAATTTTCAAAGTTGGCTTTTTACCTTCTCCCAAAATGCGAATGTCATAAAACGATAAATAGAATATATATATTTTTGTCAAATAATATTCAACCTTACTACTTAACATTAAGACTTATATTCGAGAGTTTGGTTTTGATAGTTTACACAGTGCGTTTTTGTTTATGAGTCATGGCCAAAATGCGTGCGGATGACCGAGTGTTGTGTATATTTAATTTTAAAGCGGAAAGATCTTTAAGACTTCAGTATTTTTGAAAGGAACTCATACTACGATTTTCTATCGGATTAACTTTGGAGGGTGTGCAGCTGAGCTCTTCGATCTGATCCCGCCATCTCTCTACCATCATCGGGCAACCAGATGCACCCGCATGCGGCATCGATACATGGACACTCCAACTATAAGAACGAAGCGCTTTGCATCTAGCTTCATTATAGGCAACGCAAAGGAGTGGAACTTATTGCCGGAGTCTGTCTTTCCCGACACTTATAACCCTTCAAGTCCCATGTGAATAGGTACCTTATAGGTAAGTGTGCTCTATCCTAAACCACATCTTCGCTCCACATAGGGCAAGATTGTGGTCAAGCGCGAACCTATACTAGAATAAAAAATCAAGTTTTTTCTTTGATATTAATTCAAGTTACACTTTTTGAGCATATGGCCCTAACGGAAGAACAGCACTGGTTGACTTACCATCAATCTACTAAGCTTGAGCCAATTTAGAATTTACCTCTCTATGTGGTTTTTTTAAATAACTATTTAGTGTTTTTACATTGTATGTCTAAATTAATATTTTTATTTTTATTGCAGGAGTTGATGAAAAGCGGTTACCACCGCCTATAGACATTTGCAACACCAAAGGTGCTACAAATGCGCTGCTGCTCTCTTAAAGGTAACTGGAACCTGGTCATTAATGCCAGAACACAACTCAAGGTTGTTATGGCGACATACTTTAGACCAGGGGTGGTAGCCATCCAGTCGGGCAAATACGCTGCCACCTAGCTTTGGGTTGTTTTGTCGCCTCTTACGACTCTTACTTTGCGCGTTTTATTGAAATACGACCGTCTGCATTACGTTTTATTTGTATTTGTATCTGTGTTATACGTGTTTGTATGGTTCTAATAAACTCTAGAATAATTCTAACGGCATTTTAATTCGAATTCGCTAACTCGTAACAGTAGGAAGTACCCCACTGGTAAGTATAGAGTAAAAAGAACTATTTATTACCTTCTTCGTCGCTACCGACCATGGAATAACGGTCGTAGCCACTCAGGTTCCGATGGGTGCCAAGTCCAAAGTCGTCTTTTGTCCACTGCAAAGTCCCGACTTTGTTCTCCACTCGGCACGGCAGGGTCACTCTGGAGCCTACTATGGCACTCTGGAACAAAATAATATACTGAAAATATAATTTCTGTAACATAACTCACTACTGTGGGTAGAATACAATATAACTAATAGTAGGAGAGCCCAAGATGCCAAATGTGGAGCTACTCGAACGTCGCGGGGTCCTTTAGCATTGTGAAGATTAGATGCTAAAAAGAAAAAAGGTTATATGATGTATGCCTTTTCACAAATACTCAAGCGCGTCAGATGTTCAAAAGAGTGTTAAGTAAATCCTAAAAACTCCTATTTAAAAGACTGACGATTTGGACGCGACCAAAAGTCATGGCCTGTTTTTGAAAATGCAAAAAGACCGTTGCATTGAAATACTCGAGCGCGTCAGATTACTATACAGACGGTTCAGTTGATATCCTTATTGCGCTGACCCATAATCTGACAATTACGTGGGGGAATTTCCTCAATTTGACGGTTTGAAAAAAATTGAAGAATAAAAAATATCCCCAAAATCAGCCGATTCGATTCCCCACTAGCGTTTTTTTTTTTAAATCCAATTGGGAATTTTAAAAAAAAAATGATTTTTTTATGTATTTTAAAACTTTATTATTAATAATATTGATATTTAATGCAAAAAACTTCAAAAAAAATTTTTTTCAATTAATTATGAACAATTAAAAATCGATGAAATTTAAATAAAAATCACGTGACTATAAGCGCGCCATGATTGGTCACCATAGTTGTGACGTCATAATGTTATAGCTATTTAATAGCAGCACAGCGTTTACGGCTAATACACGTGACTAGACAATAATATTAAAAATTTATTGCTAAAATACGAATTGTTAGTTGGTTCCGATTAGCTATGTGTGATAAAGGATTTATTAAGGCAAAGTCTGATAACATTCCTGATGTTGATATATTTATGATCACCGATTTTTAAAAAAATGACGTTCGGTTTAATTCTGCTGAAGTTCGAGGTGCCAAGGCATCAAGGTAAGTCTGTTAAAAAATTATATAATAAATGAAAATATTTTAGTATTTATTCTCCATTACATTAAATATAATTATTTATTTCATAAATTGTAGAGCATCGCGTGAGAGTCACGGCGACAAAACTATAGGTTATGTTCAACTAAGTATAATATAATATAAATATATCAAATTGAATCCCAATCATTAGATAAAGACACATAAATTTATTATTTAAGCACTTTAAATTATCAATAAAAAAAATTTTTAATGCTATGATTATAAAGGTTATGATTTGGAGTCCAGTTAAAAAAAATTATTTACTGAACTTTACTTAAATATATAATAATTATTTAATTTGTATACTTAGATAAATAATAATTAATAAAAATGGTATTAAGAAATACTTACATCGAAATGATCTTCACAACATAAAAAATTCGATTTTGTTTGGGGATTATCACGGTGCACTGCTTGAAACCATTTATTTCGACGTTTGACATCTTGGGGAACATTTAAAAACGTTTTATCAGGAGTTGCCTTTGTAGTATTCGTACATAATGGTACAAAACAAGAACGATAACTTTTGAGGTTCGACATTTTTGATATAAATTTAAATATTTAATAATGACAACAAAATGAAATAGATCAAAACACTGTATTTATTATTTTTCTATCAACTGCAATGAGTGAAAACTAACATTATGACGTCACACGCGCTCGGGTTTTGTTCGGGAGTTGTCGGCGTGTCTTCGGTACTGGATTCAAAAATTAATTTTTATTTTGAAATAACTTTTGAATTATTGCAAAAAAAATAAAAAAAATAGTTTTGTTATAAAACTTATATATAATCTTTCCATTTATCACAAAAATTTTTTTTTTTCAAAAACCCAATTAGAAGTCGTGCGGTTTTCCAATGACAATCCCCTCCCTCTCCCCGCCTCCCACAACCGCGACCCGCGGTCTTCTGGTTCTTAATATACTGCGAATACTTAGACAAGCCCCGGTCTGTATTAGTGATGTAACGAATATCAATTTCTAAACATTCGCGAAAGCGAATGCGGATACAATATCTGTCGCCGATATTCGCGAATATGAATGAGAATGCGAGTATATGTTTATTACATGTAGAAAAAGTGAAATTAGTGATTTTTAACATGAGTAAATCAGTTATTAGTGAAATATGGACCTATTTTTGCGCTTTGGGATGCTAAACGAGCTAAATGTTTAAGGGAGAATTCGTTTGTTTATGTGTTTTTAGTAAATCGGCTAAAGTTGATTATATATATATATATATATATATATATATATATATATATATATATATATATATACAAAACCAAACGTTAAAGCATATACAATCTTCATAATAATCTTATTAAAATAATTGCAAGACTTTTTAAGTTAAAATGCATGGTTTTATAATAAAAATCGTAAGGAAATAATGTTTTTTTGTTTAATTAACCTGGATTTATTCATTTTTTTAGAATGTTCATATTCGCATAAATTTAGCGAATGCGAACGCGAATATAAATCATCATCATCATCATCCGAGCGTTAAATCCCGGTTGCATTCGGAGCGTTCACTCCGACGCCCAGGGTCCGCTTTCCTACTTTTTCTATTCCACTTCGCGCGGTCTTCGGCGAACGCGAATATAAATATACCAAAATATGCGAATATACGCGAATGCGAATATTCGTTACATCACTAGTATGTATTATAAGCTTGTACCCGTTTGGTGTAATAATACAAGCCGTTGTTTTTTTCACATATTCACCAGATCCGATTCTTAACTAGGCTAAAAAACATTTTTGATTTTTTTTAAATCTATTGATACCACTTTAGTTCATATCTAAATTGGCCTCGATACTCCTTTGAGTATTTTTGGTCTATCTAATATATAAAATTCTCGTGTCACAGTTTTCGTTGCCATACTCCTCCGAAACGGCTTGACCGATTTTGATGAAATTTTTTGTGCTTATCCGGTATCTATAAGAATCGGCCAACATCTATTTTTCATCCCCCTAAATGTTAGGGGTAGTCCACCCCTAATTTTATTTTTATTTTTACCGGACAGGACGTCGTCTGTCGGGACAGCTAGTTTGCTATAGATTAGGATTTTAGCACTGAAAAATTCATCTGTTTGTGAAAGAAGTTTTGATTGAATAATATTCGAATTTTAATACAAAAACAAAACGACGATCTAAAGTAATAATTCAGAATGTATAATGTAACGAAGGTATCGTTTCGCTAATCTACATATAAATATTCATGGAACATTATTATATGAAAGGTCGTTTAATACCGTATTAATAAACTATTTACAAGATTTTAATCTTAAGGTCATGATCACAGTAATAACGGCGCGATTTACATAAAAGAGGGTACCTAACAAAAAACCTTATAATATATGTTAAATGAAACGTATCATGGAAAAGAACTTGTTTAACATAAAATGTTATAATTAAACGGCCAAGTGCGTGTGGAACCATGCATCAAGGATTCTGTATAGCATAATTAGCATGTGGTATTTTATGAGAAAACTTGCTAAAACAGAAAGAGTAATGGAAAGAAGCATGTTGAATATCAGGCTTAATGACAGAATCCGAAATTTGTAAATAAGAAGGAAGACAAAAGTAACGGATATAATAACTGGTATAGAACATCGAGCTATGAATGTCAAAGAAGCAAGTGAGGTGTGTAAGAATAAGCCTGTATGGCACTCTGTTGTTCGTGCCTACCCCGCAAGGGACCTGGCGTGAAGTTATGTATGTATGTATGTATGTAGAACATCTGAAATAGAGATGGACGAGACATATGCTACGTAACAAAATAAATAAATGGAGCAAGCAAGTAACCTGCTTAGTAACCAAGCAAGTAAGTGCTAATTTTAATGTATTTAAAGTCAGTCTTCACAATTGGTTATTGGAGAGATGTTTTAGCTCGGTGCATGAATATTTTAATTGGAACAAGACCTAGATGAGGCTGTATGACATTTATATGAATTGAATTATTTGACATTATATTACTACTACATTATTATTATAATACTTTAATTTAATTTAATTTTCCATGGTCAACGTAAATAATATTTTAATTTAAGACTATGTAATATTTGTACACCCTATGGGTAATGACATGTGATCTCATATATGTAAAACTTAAGACCTGTGTTTTTATGTACCATGCCATATGCAAATAAATTTCATTTCATTTCAACCTTATGGTATCCAAGAGGGGATATTAGAAGACAGGGGCGTCCGAAAACAAAATGGAGTGACGATATCCGTCTAACCCTGGGACCATACTGGACCAGAGTTGCAGAAGACCGAGCTCGATGGAGAGAACTGGAGGAGGCCTATGCCAAGAGGCACAAGGAATTGCGAGATATATTATAAGAAATAAAATTCATAAATAGAAAAAGAAAAACATGTTAAATTACATGCATGTAATTCGGAATAAAAAGAAGCACTTTATTATTATTATTTTATGACTACCACATTAATATTATAAACTAATTAAGATTAATAAGTAATTTATACATAACCTAAATTAAGTACGTATACTAAGAATTATTCTTGTAGTCTCCATTAAAGCAAGAACTCTTTATTTAATGTTACTTAAAGGCAACAATGGCTATGCCGCCTTAATAATTAACAATCAACTTTAACTTACATACGTACATAACTTCACGCCAGGTCCCTTGCGGGGTAGGCACGAACAACAGAGCGCCATACAGGCTTATTCTTACACACCTCACTTGCTTCTTTAACATTCATAGCTCTTGTCATGCACGCTCGTCTGTTCTTAAGGCTCCTAACATCACCTTCTGCTAATACAAGATCAATTTGATCATGGAAGGTGTGTCGTGGCCTTCCGCGACTTCTGCATCCATCCACTTTTGCATTGTATATCTGTTTAGTCATTCTTTCATCATATATTCTTTCCACATGCCCGAACCACCGGAGCATTCCTTTCCTTACCTTCACCCCGACACTCTCTTTTAGACCAACTCTCTTTCTTACTTCGGTATTATGAACGCGGTCCGCGAACGTCACTCCGCAGATTTTGCGCAGTGCTCGCATCTCGACCGCGTTTACTCTACTTTCATGCTCTCTATTCCATACCCAACTCTCGCTTCCATACGTGAGCGTAGGTACCAGCACCGCTTTGTGTATTGCAAGCTGGGCCTTCTGGCTGAGGTTCTTAGCGCCTAGAAGCTTACCTAACGCTCCATTCACACTATTCCCCAAATTTACTCTTCTTTCTATGTCAGCGGTGTACCTTCCATCCCTGCTAAAAGCACATTCAAGATATACAAAGTCATTCACTTGCTCCAGCATAACATCATCGACCATTATCCTTGCATTCGTTCTGGTTTCTTCTCTTTAACTTATTATATTTTATATACTATGTTGCATGTGCAAATTTTTGGAAGAGTCTGGGCTCTGACAAAATACTGTTACATCAGCCTACATCAAATAAATTGATGCTATTTCCAAGGCTGTCATCATTTATTATAAGACATGACAGACGATTTGTAGTTGCTAAACTCATTATGTGTAAAAATTTGATACGTGGAGTGTGTCTAGAGCGTATTCTTAAAGCTATTGCAGTTTTATTAGCTATATTTTCTATTCAAAACTTGATTATTAATCCAAGTTAGATCATGTGTGTCTTTATCAGTAATCATTAGCAAAAAATATTTCAAAAACTGTTGGAAAGAATATGTTTAATGCGAATTTAATAGAAAATACAAATAATACATAGATAACACTTTATTGGTCGCCAAAATAAATGATTACAAAAATGCTTGAGCTGAAATTTTCTTTCTGTTTGTATAAAATGCGACATGTTTTTTGTTAATAAAATTATCGAAATTAACTTTTTTTTTAAATAACAGACTTACTACCTGCTTTTTCGTTTTTAATTTTATTGTAAAAGAGTTTCACTTTTGTTATTTGTACTAATGGTTATTTATATACAAGAAATAATATTTTATACTTTAAACACTTGTTCTTGAAAATGAAAATTCAAATAACAAATAAGCAGTTAAAAGTCACATAATATGAAACCATTTTAACAATTAATTTATCAAAACGACTCATCGACTCTTCAGGTGATCAGAGGGCTGGTGCCTACCTCGGCCAACGGATCAGTATGGCGATCCAGCGAGGAAACGTAGCCAGCCTTCTGAGCACCTTACCCATAGAAGACGGTGATCTGGGCTCAGTATTCTACTTATAGTCTTAAGGGACTATGGGTAGGATACAATACAAATAAGATAAGTTTTCTTACATTGTATTCAATAGTATGTAATTTTATCATTGTGTTAATAAATTTGATTTTAACAATAAAGGCGTTTATTTTTTTTAAGTTTGACAATGCCTCATTTCCATCAGAATTGAAAGAGATAAATTAACCGTCTATTTTCGTCACATGTACAATATTTACTTCATAAAACAAAAGGTGAACTTATCGCCTGGAGCGATGTCTTCCAGGGAACCTGATTTAAAGAAGTTCTTAGCTGATATCATTATATTATGATCTTGATATTTTTTCAATATTTACACCCTATAGTTGAAAAATTGGATTGGGGTCTCTTTTTACGACGTTAAAAATCTCCCGAGCTATTTCACCGCTTCCCGCTCCGTCAGTGCAGTGCAGCGCACCTTTACTCTTAATTGCAGTTGAGGCATTCACATTGATTTAATAAATGGAGCGTTACAGATTTTCAAACTTTTGAACGGGTTTAACGGGAACCAATTTCTATTTAATATTCAAATATGTAAATAAGCACAGTTAAGTTGCTAGTGGAATTATATTGAATGGTATAGTAGTAAAAATTATATTTTCTCGGTTTAATTTTATTTTACAAAGAGCTATCAAACAACTTATTCACTCTTCTAGTGATCAGAGAGCTGGTTTCTATAACAGAATTAATAATTTGTCTTAGTATTCAGGGAGGTAATGTTGCCAGCATCCGAAGTACAGTACTGGCGGGTCTGTTTGAACTGATTTTACATAAAGAACTTTTGTGCCATTTTAAAATAAGAAATTTGTATTAGTTTATTTACAAAAATGAATGTAGTACAATACTTCTATTATAATAATAATTAAAATATTTACCTGATCCTGCGGCTCCATGGCAAATCTCTGCTCCTGATACCCATTGCAACTTCCCATCAATATCAACACCGACAGGCACCAAACCCTCACATCCGGCCCGCTCCATACCCATTTCCCGTTGCCACCAATCACCGTTCGCGCATCCGTTCTATTTTTGAATTTGGATTCAACCCCGCGCACGCGCAGCCCTATGAACGGCGTTCCTTTTTTGAATTCCCTTTTGTGTTCCGCCGCCATATCCACTTATATCGTCCGTGCATATTGATCGAAATTTGAATTTTGTTTTTGTAACATTTGTTCTGATTTTATCGGGAACAGTGTTGCATATTTATTGTTCTGTAACAAAAAAGATTTTTTTTATTAATCTACACCAATATTATAAAGAGATAAAGTTTGTGAGTTTGTGATATTGTAGGGGGTAATCTCTGGATCTACTAAACCGATTTTGAAAATTCTTTTACCAATGGAAAGCTATATTATTTTTAAGGGACATAGAGTATATTTGATATTTTTTTCTGATGGCCAGCGAAGCGGGCACGGGTCAGCTATTTATTAATATAACAAATCTGACAAGTGCGTGGCATTCTACGAACTATAAATAATATGACTAATTAATAATCGGATGACAAAAATACTGGTTGTTTATTCACAAATTAAGCAAGTTACACTTATGTTATGGCTAATATACAACAGATGACTCCCAGACCGATCCCAGACACCTAGGTCAGCCAGACTACATTTATAGAATTTATAAGCTAAATAAAGAATATGAAGAACTGGCATATTTTGGCGCAAATTTGGAGAGGCCTACACTCAGAAGTAGAAATCGATGGATTTAAGAAGAAAATGTGATTAAGAATTTATTTGTATGTTTGCTTATCTTTAGCACATTGAATAGAAATTGATTTTCATAAAAAAATTGTGTACACAGTTAACTATGTTCATCTCTATAACACGTAATTTTATAATATAACGGAGATGATAATAGTTCACTTTTATCTCACATAAAATTATATCTGTCATAACATACAGTATCGAAATACACGCGTATGGAGTGACATCAAGAGATCTTATTGTAAGAGAACTTTAATTTATCAGACGATCTGTATTAGGTTGTAATTTGATAGACATTTATAGTTTGTCTAAGATTTTTGCTCATTCAAACGTACATATACGCTTATGATAAATGGATTACGTTAAATTTAAATGTCAGGAGGTGTACAGATTAGGCAAATTCATAATAAAAGTAATTTAAGAATTTCGGGTCATCCATTAAATATCTTATTTCTCATATTTTTCAATGATAATAATCACTTCGGCGACTAAATAACATTTGAACATAAATCTATAAGGATTTTTCTGTATACAAAGCTAAGCTATAAATCACGGTAGCTTAGTGAATAAAGTAATATACATACGGCTCGTAAAGCTCGAAAAGGCATTTTGTGTATATAGATTTTAATAATTCAACAATCTCTATGGTTGTGTAGACTACGTCTTTACGGAGCAAAAGTCTTGGGATAGATTTTTGACATTGTAGATTGCTTAAATTAACTTTCCGTTATTTACGTTTGCATTTGCCCGACTGGATGGCTACCACCCCTGGTCTAGAGTATGTCGCCATAACAACCTTGTGTTGTGTTCCGGCATTAGTGACCAGGTTCCAGGCTCCCTAAAGAGAGCAGCAGCGCATTCGTAGCACCTTTGGTGTTGCAAATGTCCATAGGCGATGGTAACCGCTGTCCATCAAGTGGGCCGTCTGCCTGTCTGCTGATCTCCTGCAATAAAAAAAAAAAAAAAAAAAATTTACTATGGTCTGGATATCTAGTTTCAACGTCAGAGTTGTCCGTGGTATATTATGTTTACACCAGCGTAATTTGCTCATCTTGCATACGCACAATGTATATTAATATATGTTGATACATAAAATAATATAATCTAACTATAAAAAATTTACTACAAAACAATTTAGTCAGGGAGATGGTTCTTTTAAATATTGTAGGAAAATTGTTTTTATTATATCCGTCTGAAGTTAAGATCTGTTGAGATATTGATATAAAACTTTTTCAAAATATTGAGGCCAAATGAGTTTTTCAGTATATTCCGCATCTACTTAATCCTCTGGCATGCTTATTGGTGATTTTTTTATAAATTAGATTATTTAATTCTAAAGTTTATTGTATATCGCTTCAATTTCGCTTCTACTTAGCTTTAGCTACAACACCAACTATACAAAACCGTCTTAACACTAAAGATGGCATAATAACTTTGCAAAATTTATGACATAATTATAATTATTGAAACCAGTTATAAATTAACCAAATAGGATTATTTTTTCGCAAATGACACATTAATTACTTTCCACATTTATACAAAACTGTTTATAAATCCAAATTTATATTTTTATGGCTTCAACACGTTAGACCAGTTGAAAACTCATATTAATTTTATGCAAAAAGTATAATACTAAGCCTCGATTCACACTGCGATGTTGTTCACGGTTCAATCTCGCTCTGAAATAGGTCCGATCAAACCTCCTTGTCTCTACACTACAATTCTACATACATTACACTAATATTTTTTCCACGAACCGGTCTCAGCGTGATATCGGATCGGATCGGAACTACAGCGATTCAATAGTGGAAGTGACGACAAGCGACAGTTCCAATTCAGCAAATTTGAAATATGAATGTTCGCGGCACTGTTGTCAGTTGTCCCACATCATCTTCCCGAGTCGAGTCGTACTTGATATTTAAGACAGTTATTTAACTTAATAATTAAAGTGATAACTTCTTAAGTGAGGGTAAACCGCTTCTATACGTAACGCGTTACGGTGCTAGTCTGTCTGGTTTCCCTTTCTCTCTCGTTAGATTAGTTTAAGTTATCACTTCTGTCGGCCGTCCCGAGATGAACACCGTCATTTTTTTTTTTGATACGCCATAATTGGAGTCAGAAGAGAAATCATACCATTAACCTATCAGAGCATAACCCCACAGGGTAATTCACTTACTTCACAGTGAAAATTTTCTAATTATTGCTTGTTTAAAGATATTCGACCGGGCCGAAAACGATCTGTGATCGGATCGAGATTGAATCTTGGACGGCATCACAGTGTGCAACAAGCCTAAAATGACAATAGAGATGTGATCATTAAATTCGAATATTTTTTTTGTAACTTTTAAAATTTTTGTCTGCCTATAATATATAATAGAATAAAACAATAATTTATTGCTAGAAATGTATGTGTACAATGTACATAGGTGTTTTTTTTTTATTGTCTCAATACATTTTGCCTTATCAGGCGTGCAATTTTCAGATTTTATAACTAAAACTAAATTGAAACTAATTTATAATTATAATTAAATTAATTATTTATTAACATAATTATAAAATTACATACTATTGAATACAATGTAAGAAAACTTAACTTATTTGTATTGTATTCTACCCATAGTCCCTCAAGACTGAAGTCCCTCCCATAGATTAAATCAATTAGATAATAATATTGAATGTCAAGGAAAGCACTAATTAAATAAGAATACATTAATAGTCATCAGAATTTATTACTTAAATAAACTTTTATTTTATAAAATAACATTTCATTATTAGAAAACATTAAAAAAGAAAAGTATATAATTCTAAAAGCTATCATTTCAAAACTACTGAACGAATTTAAATGAAATTTGAAAGGCTTATATCACGGGTCAACTTAGGATAATTATTTTATCACGATAAATGACGGATTTTCTGCGGGATTGACAAATATAGCCGAATAGATCATTACGGTCATATTTTTTACTAACAAATACGTTATTATGGTAACGCGGACGAAGTTTCCTTGACACTGCTAGCCTGATTTAAGCTAAAAAAAAATCGTATTATCAGGCAATTATTTCCGGTACAGGCGCTAAATGTCAATTATACATTTTGAAAAGGCATTCGTAAATATAAAGTATATCAATAAAATCTTTATCATACGATAAAGACAAAATAATTAAAATATTACCATATTTAAATACGTTATGTTTACATCATTATATATTTATATATACCCAAACACGATATTCCATAAACGCTGGGGGTCCGACCTTACAAGAATGTAAGCCATAAAAATCCATTTGAAATATACATTTATGTGTTTTTTACATAATTAATTTTATATCTTTCTAATATTAAAAATTTAATAATTACATTTAAGTAATTTTATCAACATAAAAGTTAGTTATTAACATAATATATATACAGTATATACTAAAGTAAGTTAAATACGCCCTGCGGCGTATTTCACTATGTTTTAAAATCGACATTATGTTTAACATATCGCAATAATAACTCATTACTTTGATAAATGGCATCACGTCAGAAGTAGCTTCGATGAACCTGCAGACCACCTCTCTACACCCCTTAACCACTCACACCCATGTTGCCCCTGCCTTTTATGGCATTTTTAGGGGCCCATGCAGGGAGTGGCGAGTCACCGTCTGCCCATTTTTCCATGTTCCCTGAACATAGCGACGGGCAGACGCCATAGTCCCCATATTCCCAGACCGCTAGTACCACTAACAGTTCACCCCAATAGCCCGGTACTTTTTGTCCTCATTTCCCACAATACTCCTACACAGGCCGGGGCTTATGCTTGGGTGCATTATTATATGGTGTAGACAGGGATAATCTCCGGTCAGTGTCACAACACATATTTACATTAAATATTTCAAGGGGCCTCTACGTGTTGGCCTACCCATGGCCCCACGCAAGACCTCCAAAAGTCCGGGCCATCTTTATGGCCCGTGGTCTTGAAAGACATAAAATCTCATTACTTTATTTTATTTCCGTGTCACGGAGATGAAAATACTGCATTGACTAACCATGGCAGTCTTCATATCCATGCTGATTATCAAGACACCGATCTTAGATTTACTCTACTACAAGCAAGATATAACAAGATAGCATATGTATTTATATAGGTGTTTATAACACTTCTCTAGGTGTGTTGTAACTGAACTCGTGCTAAGCCGCTGGACCGATTTTGATGATAGTTTTTGTGTGTTTTGCTGGGTCCTAGAATGGTTTAGGTTCATAATTGGATCCAGTCTATGGCGCTGAAAGATTTCAGGATTTTTTAAAACTAATTGGGTGTGTTTTTAAATGGGTCCCTATATGGCTTTAATTCACACTTACACCCGGTAGATGGCGTTGCAATACGGTTCTACTTTTTATTAGAGCAGGACAACATTTGTCAAGAATACTACTAGGTATTATTTAAAAAGAGAGAGAGAACATGTCGTCATCGTGCATCGCTAGTAGGATGCTAATGGATTTTTAAAAACAATGAACTAAAATGTTTATTTCAGTGGTTTTTATGATCGTTGACAATAATGTGTGGTGCACATGTTCGGCCATGTGGGTTTGTTATCTTTTTATCATAGCAATATGATATTGCTGGATACGACGTGGTTAGATTATTAATAAAGTGGTAACAATTGTATCCAATATGTATATTAATTAAAAAAATAAGAACTATATGGAATATATACGTATATACTGCGTTTTTTCATCAATGTAATGCGCCATAGATACATATTATTTTATAGCTAATTTATAATAGTTCAAACTAAAAAAAGGTTAGAACTTAATACTATGAGTTAAAAAAAATTCTTTGTTTGTTTGTAAATATATATGAATATATTTACAAACGTATGTTTTTAATATTTTGACATTTGTTACGTGTGTGGACGAACCCTTAACTTTCTTCGTTTGCTTCACACGGCACCACTCAACGATCTTCCAAGAAGATCATATGATGTCGAAACATCGCACAAACCCATAAAAGGTCCTCGGGACGTCCAGCGTCGTCTTTTGAAGCTCCATCGTGGAGAAGCCCAGACGTATTATAATTATATTAAGTACATACATACATAACTTCACTTCACTATATTAAGTAATTGTAATTAATTAATTCAATTAACTAATGAATTAAAATATTGTGTGTTTTGAAAACATCCTCCGACGGCCAAACAACGTAACTCATTTTTAATCCTCCGACAGCCTCTGCAGTTGAGAGGGTTAAGCCTTTGCCAGCCTACTTCACTTCAACGCAGAGGCTCCGGGTTCGATTCCTGGTATATTAAATTTCGAAAACGTATTTTATTCGGTATTTACTATGGTCTGGGTGTCTGGGATCGGCCGCAGAGTGGTCCGTTGTATATTACCTATAACACAAGCGTAACTTGCTTAATTTCGGTATATACAATATGTGTGTTTGTTTGCCGATTATATTATTAAATTGTATATATTTGTAACAGTATTCTGATAACAACAATTTCAATAGTAACATCATTTACAAGCATATTATATTGTTACGAATTTGCAGCGGACCAGCTATCTACATGTGTCATAGAAATGTTTGTAGGTTCTATATTATTTCCATATTATGTTATTTGAGCCAAAACAGAAGCATTAGCCCGTATCTCTTCTCCCGAAACACAAAATACCGCTTGAAACAAATAGCTCTTCACCTTGATATAAAATTTAACCTGCATAAATCAGAGGCTTGTAATTCAATTAATATCAACATTTCTCCGAACCATCTTTATAATACAATCAAATCGTTTAAAACTTATTAATTAATTGAATAATTGGTGCTTTGTTGTCGCGTAATAACATCTTAACTGATTGTGGTTAGTAACAGCTGTTTTGTTGTTACCTTATTGTTTAATAAAATATAAAATATATGCATATTATCGCTATATATTATATATGTATATAACTTATGTGTATATTTGTATATATAGTATAGTTATATATTTATTAATAAAATTGAAGTAATCGTACAATAATTATGTATACCACCATCGCCACTTCTAATCGGAATATTCTTGCCACGGGTTGTCTGGAAGAGATCGCTTTTTAGCGATAAGACCGCCCTTTGTACCCTACTATAATAATACTAGTTCGTAAGTTTTTCTGTAATGGTGTACAATAAAGTGTTATCTATCTATCTATATAAAATAATAGTAAGTCATTTTGTGGCAGTGACTTTTTTGTTAATGACGTTTTATATGTTTACTAGCTTCTTCCCGTGATTTAGTCGGCGTGGACCATTAAGGAAACTTCCAGATTTTGAAACATTATTCATTGGTGCTCCGCTCCTATTGGTCTTAGAGTGATAATATATAGCTTATAACCTTCCTCGATAAAAGGGCTATTTAACACTGAAAGAATTCAAATCAGACCAGTAGTTCCTGAAATTAGCGCGTTGAATCAAACAAACAAACTCTTCAGCTTTATATTTTAGGATAAGGTAACATTTTATCAGCGACTCCGCTCGCCTTAATTTAAATTCTGAGACTGAGTGCAGGCTTCAGCATTGGGAGTCTCACACGCGCTTTTCTTTTTAATTGTGGACTATCCACCGCGAAAGAAACGCGGTGAGGAGTGTGAAGTTCGCTATGTTGGGGTGGCACTAGCACCGCAAGCAAGAAATACTATCGTCATACTGCGGTTAAGGATACCCACTAAAACTCGGCCATAAATTTATGGCCATGCCGCTCCGCTAGCCCTGGTAGTTGGTGGCCAAACGGCCTCTTCCACTGACAGGGGGAGGCAAGCCTTCATGCTCTTTTTATAGAGTGGGGCGGTCTCGAACGCGCCTTACATGAGAACACTTCCTCAGGGACGCCCGACTTGCCGGCTCACGTCGGCCAAAGGGCTAGACTTAAGTCCCACACGCCTTCTTCCGGACCTGGAGATAGTGCGCAAATTCCCTAGTGTAAAAAAATACCAATAACGCCACCTAGCGAAGGTGAAACTAATCACGAGAGAAACGCATTAAAAATGGGTTGATATTTTCGTTGCCATGGTGATGTATTTGTCAGTGAATTTCAACTGAAAGTAAAGTAAAGTAAAGTATCCTAAGTATACACAAGATATACTTTTTTTATAGCACGAGTTCAGCAGACAGGCAAACGGCCTACCTGATGGGAAGTGGTTACTACTCTAAAGGCTGATTGGAACCTAGCCTAATAAACCAGCTTGGTGCTGAATTCAATTAATTAAAATCCATTCAGTAGTTTTTACGTGATGCTGTAACATGTCAAAAATTCTAAAATTGTATTTTCGGCATCTGCTGCTCCGGATTAGCCCAACTGGCTATTTTATCTTTTTAAAATTAATTGTAAAAACTTTGACTCTTCAACAGATTTATTATATTACAGCAATTAAAAAGAAGTGGGTGTTATTTTATCACTTCTTAATCTATGACTTTACTCTTGACACTTCCATTATCTCTGTATCGCAGTATCCTTGCAACAGCCCATATGGTCATAGTTACTTTTTATGTTCCCTTTTTTATAATACTTTGGTTAATTATACACGGTGTACATACTACGAAGTGAGTTGTTTTCTCATAAAGATCTTTTTTATTGTGTTAAGATTACTTTAATATGTTTATTAGTGGATATTTGAAAGGAAATGGTATATTTTTTTAACAATTATAACATGTATACAATTTTACTATTATAGATAGATAGATAACACTTTATTGCTCAGAAAAATATACAAAAACAAAATGCATAAATTACAATAGTTCTTAGCAAAACAATAGGCGGCCTTATCGCTAAAAGCGACCTCTTCCAGGCAACCTAGCTTAAAATAAATTCTTAATTAATCTGGCGATGTAGGTGGAGCACAAAACATATAGGATTGTACAATTGAAATATACATACTTACACTAATTAAATTTATGAATTTAATACATATATAACATAATAGTAATATATATACCCGCAGGGGAGCTTTGTGGCGAAGCCTCAGGTGAGTAGCGACAACTTGTACCTGACTCCAGGTGTCAAGGCAAGGCCCCCGGCGTTGTTCTTGCCGTAACCAGCTGGCACGGAGTGGAGATCGCTAGAGCTAAGACTCAAGCTGCAGGGGTGAAAGTGATAAATGGCATCACATCAGAAGTAGCTTCGGTGAACCTGCAGCTCTCTACACCCCTTAGTCTCTCCCGCCCCATGTTGCCTCTGTCTTCTATGGCATTTTTAGGGGCCCATGCAGGGAGTGGCGAGTCACCGTCTGCCCAATTTCCCATGTTCCCCGAACATTGCGACTGGCAGACGCCATAGTCCCCATATTCCCAGATCCCTAGTACCACTAGCAGTTCACCCCAATAGCCCGGTACTTTCTGTTCTCATTTCCCACAATAGTCCTACACTGGCCGGGGTTTGTCTTTGGGTGCATTACTATATGGTGTAGACAGAGATAATCGCCGGTAAGTGTCACGCCACATTTAGATTAAATTTGTCAAGGGGCCTCGACGTGTGCCAGCACGTAGTTTCTATGGCCCCACGCAGGCCCTGTCCAGTCCAGGCCATTTTTTTAAAAGTCTTGAAAGATATATGCGTATATACAAAATAATCTAAATAAATATATTTGTTAACATTATATGTGAGAAAAGAACGCCTTGTGACGCCCCCTAAAACGTCGGAGGTAAGGGCTTATTCGGAGTTAGATTTTTACTGTATTATCATTTCCAGTGCCATTCTTTGACGGTAATAATAAAAACACATAATAATCTACATATTCATTAACGCAAGTAGACCATGCTCTAATTCTGTGGTCATTATCATTTGATATAATTAGAGGCGTAGCTTCATTGCAGAGCGGTTGCATCATCGTGTGTGGTCGAACTTATATTACTCAAACGTATTTGTTATGGTATAGTCAACACGTGGAAGACTGACAACCCTTTTTTGAGATTTTTTAAACGTTATGTTTATTAAATTGTGTGTTACTTCAAAAGCCCAAAATCCAGTAAATACTAAGAATTTCTGGAAACATAAGTATTTTTAACAATAATAGCCCTAAACGTGTGTGTTAGGTCAATCTAATGTTTGGTGTGTCAGGTTAATCTAATGCCGACGGGCCACCGCCTGCGGCTTAAGGGCCGAGAACGGAATACCCAGGGGATTTAGTAGATATCGCTAACTGTGATGTGGCAATAGCGCCTTGAGTTCTGCCTAGAGTTGCTTGTGCCACCTCAACTTCTGAGAATATACTCACAAATAATTCTTCTTTAACTTTTATCCATATAAAAACTCGTTTAGCCTACATCCGTCAACATATATTTAAATTCAAATAAACTTCTTAATTATCACTTTCAATTTTCTGTGTTAGTCTAAAAAATATTATTATCAGTTTTATTTCGGTCCAAATTGGACCTATGTTTAACAATGTAAAACTCGTAACTCTCTATTCTCTCGCAGGCTTTGTCCTAGAGATTCAAGTGTTTATCTCTTTTTAGTGTCGATTTTTCGTTTCATCGAGTTTCAAATCACAACGATACTAAAGAAGTTTCACTTCAAAAAAGGGGACCATCGGATTTGTCACTTATCATATCAAACACGATTAGCTCAAATCTGACGCCGATATTCTGTCAAAGTGTAGTATCACACCGATCGAGCGGGCCCCAAGAGCTCTGATCAATATCACGATTCCAAGATGACTCCACCACATCTAACTCACTTTAGTGTTCTTTTTTCGTTGCACGCATGTGACTCGTGAATTGAAAATAAATTCACCCTACATTATTCAAAATGAGCCCTAAGCTTTTACCAACAACTGTTTACCAAGGGACTTGGTACATTCAAAACCATTTGGTCTATTTAAAGAAAATCCAAAGAATACCCGGGACTGATCATTAGGGGCGGCATCCAGTCGCGGCTGCATTTCAGTTTTGTTTTACCATTCTATCTATATTTGTGCGTGCGTTGAACCCCGTCTGCCGATATGCGTATAATTTGTCTTCTGGTCACCAATGCGTTAGACTAAAATTCACTTTTGTTTAACAAACTAGAGTGGTTGATGCATTTTGACAGGCGTTGTTATGGCGAGTCGTTTTAGGAAGGATACCAAGAACAATGAATTCGTTTCCAGAATGAATAAATTCTTTATTTAAACACTTGGGGTACAACACTTCGAAACAACTCTATACTACTACATCATCTTTCATCCTCATCCAGTCCCTGCCGGAGACGCGGACTTCATTGCTACTCGTTTGCTCCTTCGCTCGTTGATCCTGCGATAGACGAGACCGGCACACTGCCATTTCAACTTGCTAATTTTGCGATTTATCTCGGTAACCTTGGTTCTATTACAGATATCCTCATTTCTGATTCTATCCCTAAGAGAAATACCTAATATAGCTCGCTCCATAGCTCGTTCAGCTACTTTGAATTTGTGGACTAGTTCCTTCGTCAGTTTCCATATCTCAGCAACGTATGTCATGTTGGGTAGAGAGCCCACCTTGAATACTTTCGTACTCAACCATTGCGGAGTGGCCGACGAGAAGACCCGTCGAAGCTTTATCGAAAGCTGCGCAGCCTAACTGCATCATCCTACTGGTTTCCTCTTCAAATTTGTTCTGCCTACCTGGACATTTTGTCAAGGTACATAGTCTTGCAAAAACTAGAGGGGAAACATCGACTTTTATTGGTTTCATGTTTCGCATTTTAGGCAGAGATGGCGTATTTGTTGACCTACACAATTTTTAACCACTTTATACCTACACGTGAGTGAGAGAGAGCGCGATAACACTTTATTGCAAACCAACATATACAATTACAAAACCATATTTACAATATTTTCAAGGCAATACAATAGGCGGCCTTATTGCTTAGGCGATTTCTTCTAGGCAATCAAAGATCAATCGCCTGATTCAAAGGAATTTTGAATCAGGCGACGTAGGTGAACGTTTGATATAGTGCATTTAAGGGTCCATTCTTTAAAATACCTAAGCTTTCATTTGGGTCTCTTTCGCGGTCTACCCGCCGTACCTCTGCCATCTATACCAATAAATAACATTTAGGTGTCCATATGTATGTGTTAAAAAATAAATTATATTTTTAAGTCAAAACTTCATATGATTGCATACGATCATTTTTAGAATATTTGTCTTTTCGTCTGAAAGTTTGTTTTAAACAGGATCAGTAACGGTTCAACTGATTTTAATTAAAGTAATTTAGTAAGTTGTCTATGTGTTGCAGTAGCAAATGTCAGGTATATGATATTTTGAAGTGGTGTTTTTTTTATACGTAAAGTTACTCAAAGAAGAGTAGTGAAAATAAGAATAGCATATAATAGCCGATTTTAAACAGAGCTATAATAGAAGCTTTTACGTTAAGGATTAATAAAACAGCAAATTTTTATATTAATTATGAAATTTTTAAATACACTTTTTACATTATTTGACGAGAAGAAATCTTTATAGCATGAATATTTAAAATATAAAAGTTTTAAAATATTAAATTCATTCTATATTTCGACTAACAAACAAAAGCAAATATGATTTGGAATTTCAGAAAGTTATTAGAGAAATGTTCATAGTTTAACCTCGGAGGGTAATTATTGATATAACTTGGTCAACAGAATGGGGTGTTGGTGGAGATAAATTAGCAAGGGACCCTCAACTTTGAAACTATTTTAAATTTACAATGGGACTAATGTGCGGCGAAATTTTCGGAGCATTTAGTTGTTATTCGTAATTAAATTATTGGTTTCGGAAGCCAGTAGCCTTTCAAGTGCCGATATTTATTTTTTCTATCCATGTTTTTAATCCTAATTTTATAAGTAAAAAAAAGTCTAGGTAGCGTAATGTCTAGCTCATGCGTAAAGGACGGTTCGATTAGGCAGTTTTCTGAGATAATCTACATATTGCTACAATTACCACGTGCTAATAACGGTGAAGGAAAACATCGTGACGCAACCTGCACATCGAGATAACCAATGTGTCAAATCTGCCAAGCCGCCTTGGACAAACCTGGGTGTACTGTCCGTTCCCTTATAGTGGGAGGCTTTTACTGGGAACGTTTTTACGCGCAACAAAGTTTTTTTTATAAAAATTGTTGATTAAATTATACGCAATATTTCGAGAAAAGTTGCTTCATTGAAGACTTCCTACGCTTCATTAAATTATTTGACTACTTGGGGAACATGACATTCTACTCAATTGAAGAATTTTTTTACAATAATATTTAGTATACATACAAATTAAATGCAGTAAATTCTACAGTACAGTATAGCATATATTAAATATATATAAATTACTGTTGTAATAATAATAAATAAATGACTACGGTAATAATGATAACTTAAATAATGTTACGAGCTACAGGACTCGAATTAAATAAATGGCGTTGCAATTACCATAGAGTTTATTAGAACTGCACAAACACGTATAAAAAGGTAATAATAAAACTGGATGCAACCAGTTCACACTGTATAAACTGCACGATTCAATTACACGCGAAAAGTTCATCACTATATCGCTAATCGAAAGTACTACACACGTCTTGCTAGTATCGTAATCGTCGCCGTCGCTTGATGCCCTTCCGTTCGGGCATTGTTTTATACTAAATATACAGTACAAAAAAATCGACTGGAGTTTCCGAGACACAGTAATTTGCACACCTGGTTATCAATTCCTGCGAACGGCCAACAAAGTCGAAAAACAATAACAAAAGGCTATTGTCCAATTGCAAATTTGAAATACGAAGTAAACAAAAGAACTCCAAATGCGGGAGGAGCAATAACCCCGGTGCGCAGCATTTCTTTGTCGATTTGTAACAATAGGTTTGCAGGTGGACCAACTTGTAACAATAATGATGACGAATGCAAATAAATGAACACCGTAATTTTCCATTTAATAATTATGAAGGCAGTAAATAAGGTTGTAGGGTAGTCTGGACGAGATCGCCCATTGTACGTGAAATAAAAATTATTATTCTTGCATATTAAGGTGTATAGTATGTTTTCAATTCACAACGTTTCTAAAGAAATTTCACTTCAAAATCAGATGATTTGCAGTCTAATTACGAGACTCGCTTTTATTTTGGACTAAAATTTCAAAGTCAAGGAAGTAAGTGAAACTTAATTGACTACAGAGAGTAAATTGAGTTCATTCGCTTCAAAACTCCTGTATCCGCAGGAAGATGTAAAGTGTTATTTCTCAAGCAAACATGTTTCGTCTGTTTTAATAGTTTGTGGAAATTCTTCAAATATAATTCCTTTAGACAGAACGGAAGCTGTGAGAGTGAAATTAAAACATTTGCTTTTTTGGTATGACGTCATTTTAGGAATATGTCCTGATGCTGACCTAGTACAGCCATGCTCAGGTATAGGTCCCGCCACGTAAAAAGAACGCTGTGCGGTAGTGGAGGAGATGTGTTTGCGCAGGTGTACAGTCATATCCTAAAGTACCCCGCCTTGCCCCCTTTATACAACCAATTTGTTCGATAAAACGCTCACTGCGCAGGTTCAGAGCCAGCGTTCTTTTTTTACGTGGCGTGAACTATACTTTCGGAGCATAGCTGCTTCGGGAAGTACCTGTGCCACCTCGGCCGTGAGCCGACATCAAGGTACCATCATTGCGACACAGGTGATGGGGATACGGCGCTGCACGCACTTCAGGACTGTCCTGCATGGACCGAGCAGCGCCGAGACTTCGTCACCTTTACCGGATCTGACCTCTCGCTCCCAACCGTGCTTCGCGCCACAGTCGGCAGCCAACCAGGAAGGGACGCCGTCTCCTCCTTCTACGAACGCGTCATGATTGCGAATGAGGAGTCAAAGCGGGAGCGTGAGCGGAATTCCCAGCTTCGCACCTGCCAAAGGAGAACGCACCGACGCCGGAAGACGGGCTTCGAACTTTGGCCGCCGTAAGCGGACGGCACGGGGGGGCCCTCTTGGGGTATAAGGGTTCTCACTCACCCGTACATGCCGTCGAGATGAGAGCGCGAGTGTTCCGTGCGCGCTCATTTCTCCTCCCGTGGGGCACGTTACATTCTCTCTCGATGTTCAAGTTTCATCACGCTGTTATTCTTTCACCATAAGCACGTGTTAATTGTAACTCTATGATTGTAAATAATGCACATTACATACATACATAACTTCACGCCAGGTCCCTTGCGGGGTAGGCACGAACAACAGAGCGCCATACAGGTTTATTCTTACACACCTCACTTGCTTCTTTGACATTCATAGCTCTTGTCATGCAAGCTCTTCTGTTCTTAAGGCCTTTGACGTCACCTTCTGATAATGCACATTAGGTACCAAAAAAATCTAAGCCCGTAATGCTTTCCAGTTTGAATTTGAAACCGCGTCATTTGAGACAAGAATGCATTCTGCTAAGTTACTACGACTTATATACAATATGAATATTTAGCCAATCGTTATTTTATTTTAATTAATTAATTCCTTATTAAGAGATTGCTAAAGATCGCGGAGTTGAAATTAATTGTTATAATTACTTGCTTCTTAGTACCAAAATTCTAAAACTTAACAAAGATTTCACTTCAAGAACTTCTCAAGATTGTTCACTTAACGAATTTGTTTTAGAGTGAAAGTTTATAAATTACATTTTCAGTACTTCAAAGTTGTAATTTGAATAATGAAATCAAAATATTTTTTATTATTATTTTTTTGTTGCAGGAGGTCAGCAGACAGGCAGACGGCCCACTCGATGGAGAGCGGTTACCATCGCCTATGGACATTTGCAACACCAAAGATGCTACAAATGCGCTGCTGCCCTCTTAAAGGAGACTGGAACCTGGTCCATTAATGCCGGAACACAACTCAAGGTTGTTATGGCGACATACTTTAGACCAGGGGTGGTAGCCATCCAGTCGGGCAAATGCCCTACCACCTGGCTGTGGGTTGTTTTGTCGCCTCTTACGACAGGCCGCCCGGCCGCAGGAAATTGTATTCTTTCTCCGTTCCTGCACGGAGAAATACTATAATATATATACTATAATAAATACTTACATATAGTCATGATTAGATTTCTGTCGTTTTCTGTCTTGTAACATATAATTTTATTGTAATATTTTATATATTTTTTTTATGTGAATTTATTTGTATATTATGACATGTATTAGGACATTTTGTGTACATACATTTCTGCAATAAACGATTCATTCATTCATGACAATGTATCTATATGTACAGCGTGGAAGTGGAATATTTTTTTTACATTCATTAATTTCATTTATCATTTAAGAGCATGCTCTTGTCGGTGGAGCTCTTCCAATCTTCTCTATTATGGGCCAGTTGTTTTACTTCTATGTAAGACACGACACCCACTTTTTCTTTTATTTGGTCCATGAATGCTCCCCTAGGTCTTTTTCCCTTCCCTCTCCTTGCATTTTTTTTTACAAAATTTATAAATTATCCTTCAGTATTTATTCCTATAGGAACGGAGAAATAATATATTTTTTTGCGGACGGGTGGCCTTTCGTAAGAGGCGACAAAATAACCCACTGCCAAGTGGTAGGATATAAACCCTTCTGGGTGACTACCACCCTGGTTTGTGTACCAACATCAGTGGCCAGCTCTGAGCATTGCTAGCAACTTTAGTGTTACAAATGTCCATAGGCAATAGTAACCGCTTTTCATCAGGTGGGGCGTTTGCCTGTTTGCTGAACTCATGTAATGAAAATAAAGTATTTGCATAGATTTAAAGATCAAATAATATAGTACAAATAAATGATTTAGGTTTCTAAATATAAATATTAACTACTTTTATGCTTATCAATAACTTAACTAACGATTTAAGATTTGAATATGTATTTAGAAGCATTAAAAATGTCTGTCACTAAAGTATTTGGTGTATTTTTATTCAGGAATGAGTTTAAGTATAAATTGGTACTAAAATTATTATTTGCCTTCATATTTACTTATATATGATACTATTCTAGTTAAATTATGTCTATTGCATACCTAGCCCTTTCTGTACTTAATTTCAAATCAACTCCCAACAAAACTGTGTCGGAATTAACTAATTGTTATGTACCCAAACAATTATGTAGCAGTCCCAGAAAATGTCCTGCGAGAATCCCGAGATAAATAGTAACGATCAGCGAGAACGTATCGAAATCGACCTAGTAGTTTTAACGTGAATTCCGAACTAACAGACAATCAGACTAGAAATAAAAAAAAGTGCTACGTCCATCGTTTTATATAGTGTACTCCAGTTGTTTTTCTTTTAATAGCTTTAACGTAACAGACACGGCATTTTTAGAATTTTATAATATTATAGATTTTTGTTATAACATATTACGTTTTAAAGAATATACTACTCTATTCTATTGAACACAATCTAACAAGCGCGTTGTGACGTCACATAATATTAAAAAGTAGGTAAATTGACTCACTGTGGCCTGTTTTCAAAATAGTTGTTGCGAATAAAAGTATTTTATTTGACGCTTTATGTTCTGCAAAATACCAAACATAAAATCATCTGCAATGATAATGTATGACGTTGAAAATTTCAAAAACCTATGAATACCAGTTTTATTTCCATCCTGGACTACAAACTACAATCTGCCCCACTAGTAATCAAACCCAAAATTCAGATACCTCGGTTCACTAATGCAGAGTTATTGTGATATAGAGAAGGAAGGAGAAAAATAAATGTAGCATGGGTAAAGTGGAGGTAATCGGTGTCACATGCAGCAAACTAATGCCACCGAAACTAAAAGGTCAAATATATAAATCTGTCATACGACCAGTCATGCTATACGGTTTAGAATGTTGGGCCACTAAAGAGATAGACCACAAACGTCTCCACTCAGGTGAGATGAGAATGTTGAGAGAATGCGTAGTGAAAGGTGAAAAATTTGTACATAGAAATTGAAAGGAAGAAGATTAAGGTACTATAAGAATGTAATGAGATTTGATGAAAGTGACGAGACAAAAATAATGTTAAACTACGAGTTGGATGGGTATAAATGTAAAAGTAGACCAAAGAAGAGATGGATGAGTTATGTGAAGGATGACGTGATGATTTGTGCTCTGACAGAATATGTATGTCAGAATAGAGGAGAGTGGAAGGAAGACATAGGTGTTGTGCCGACCTGAATTAATTAGGATAGGACAAAAGAAATGTTTGGGTGAGTGCCCTAAAGTCCATATTGTTATATAACTCAATAATAGCAATATTTTGATCCTTGTCCCGCTTGTATATTAAAACTAAAGGTTCACATTCCTGTCACAGTAAAATTCGTAAATGAATTTTCAGTTGCTTACTTCAGTCTGAATTTTATTGAAATCGCCTGGTATCTAATAAAACAAATAAGTAGCTAAATGATTTTCAACGAGCAGACCGTCTTAGGGTAGTGACACTATTTTAAGGGTAGTCTGCGCCGGAGTAATTTTGCTTATCAATAAAATGGTGCCATCTTTCAAACGAAGCTGATACGTAGGTATAGACTATTAAAGCCTTTATATTATTGGAGGTAGATTATACAGCACATCAATAAAAAAACAATGAAATGTATACTGACTAACCTTTAAAAAAAAAACAATTCACAAGAATGTCCTTATTCTTTAAACACTCGATAATTTCCTGATATTAAACACTTTCACTATTACGAACAGTTCAAATTTAATGCGCAAAATTCGCGTTTGGTTTTTGAAATATTCGGTCGCGAGCGGGCCGGGAGCGGTGTGCACGACGTGACTAAACCCCGACGCAGTGTATTCGTTTATAAATTTCCGACTCGACTTCGTGTATATTTAGAATACGCCCCCTTAAAAATGTGCTGTTCCCTGGTAGAACTTCGAGGGTCTAACACGTGGTCCATATCCGGCGACAGTTCAAAGAACTAATAAAAGCAAAAAAATGCCTGTAACAAAAAAAAAATCGGTGCAAAAACCAAATCTGTTAGCTACTCAATTTTGGTTTGTTTTGACACGATCCAATTGAATTTTTGTTTGTTTTATAAAAGTAAACAAAGGAAACGGACTACTGGGCTTCTAAAAGTTGAATGTATATTTCAAAATTTACATTTTACGCGCCCAAACAAACATTTGCGTTGGATGCATCCACGCGGAAAACCCACTGCGTTATTTTATGATGAAATTTATCGAGTTAGACCCTCCGAAAAACCGGTACATTCCTTCGCCATCCACATAGTTATAAATCTATCTCTTCCACTTTACCTTGGTTAATAACAATATTGGCTTTTTAGTTTGCGTATTAGTATCTCCAGAATAGGGTTTTAAATCCAGTGTACATACATAACTTAACGTCAAGTCCCTTGCGGGATAGGCACGAACAACAGAGCGCCATTTAGGCTTATACTTACACACCTCACTTGCTTTTTTGACATTCATAGCTCTTGTCATGCACGCTCGTCTGGTTTTAAAGTTCCTGGCATCACCGTCTGCTAATACGCGATCTTACCTTCACCCCGACACTCTCTATCAGACCAACTCTCTTTCTTACTTATTTACTGCGTATTACAAACGCGGTCCGCGAGCGTGTATCGTGTAAATTCAGTGTAATATATAATATATATATAATAATATATGTGGCTACATGAGGCTGTAGTGAGATTGCAGAAAAACTAAGGGGTGCCTGGCATACATGTAACTAAGTGGTGATTTTTTTTCAATGTTGGTACTAGTTTTGTGAACATCGTTGGTCGTGATTTTTTTAATAATACAACAACTTTATAAGCTAATGTAATAAAAGAAAACTTAACTTATTTCTATTATATTATACCCTTAGTCCTTCAAGACTATAAGTAGAATACTGAGCCTAGATCACCGTCTTCTATGGGTAAAGTGCCCAGGAAACTGGCTACATTTCCTCGCTGGATCGCCATACTGATCCGTTGTCAGAGGTAAGCACCAGCCCTCTGACCGACTGAAGAGTCAATGAGTCATAGTTACTTTAATAAATCATAACGAAATCTCTTTATAACTTTTTACTAATGTCAATAGGGGAGATATTTTATTTTGTTGACAATTAGAAAAATAATTTGAACATAATTGGATGGATGATACATTTTTTAACCAGGGGAAATTCCCTTAGCACGACCACCAAGTTACAATAAATTCTAAGATCATTTCATTCTTCAGCAGATAGGCAGATGGCCCACTTGAGGGAAAGCAGTTACCAACGCCTATGGACAATCGTAATACCAAAAGTGCTACAAATGGGCTTAAAAAACAATCTTATCATATTATTTTGCTCCTAAGTTCATGAGAATGATGTCCTGGCTCTCTAAGTTTTCAACTACAAAGTAAACAATTTCGAAAAATTCAAAGTCATAAAGCTTTAAAAATATTTTGATGTTTATTTTAACAACATACCTTCAGTGATTTTGAGATGTGGGATATATTCATCTATATATGCATCCTTTGGGAGTTGGGAGTGGATATATATTTGCGGCTTTTGGTGTCGAAACTCTCGGGCCATGGGGTCCAGAAACCCATCGCCTTTATCGAGATCTATCAAAACGGTTGATAGATGTCTCACGAAACCAAAACGCTGCTCTGTATTTTGCGCAACGCATAAGCGTTGCCATACAACGTGGTAATGCGGCCAGCGTTTTGGGGACGTTCCCAACTGACGGTGATTTGGGACATATTTATTATATGTAGTTTTTATTTTTATTTCTATAAATCAAGTTGTATATATATTTTTAGAATAATTTAGATATATAAAAATTATGTTTGTTATTGCTTGAATAAAAAATATTATCAACAAGTTCAACTATATTTGTTTAAGTTTTGCAACCAAATGATAACATCGTCTACATTTCACTACAGAATCATTAATTATAAGTAGAAAGACTTATACTTGCACAATTTCATTTATTTAATTGTTAATAAAAGTTAATATAATAGCAATAAATCAATTTAATTTCCAGTAAAAGTCGTCTGAAGTCACTATTCACATAGGCTTACGAAATACACAGGCAACGTCGTTTTGACGTCCATATGTTTATTATAGTTCCCATGGTTGAGTCAGCCACGTGGGTCATTGAAATAATTGCACAAGTAGATTAATTCATACTTATTATTAGATCGTCGCCTGTCTGTAATACAAAGCAAAATTAAGATCCACAAGTATTTTTTTTATGTTATGTAACCAAAATCTGCATTTTCAAAACTGGCATACTGCTCGTCCTGGAAGGAAGAGGACCAACTGTTAGTGGTGGAAAGAAAGGTTCTCCGTAAGATTTTGGATCCAACAAGGAGAGAGGATTGTAGCTGGAGGGTCCGAACCACTCTTGAGGGTGGATGGGAGCTAGCAAACTTGAAATCCAATATCTCGTAGCTAAACCCAACGTTATATATAGGATAAATGTAATCTCAGCGCCTTCGCTAGGTCGGCCACGTAAAACCCTTGTGAGAGGATCGAAGCGAAAATGAGCGCATATTTAAGACAATTAGATAGCTGACAGAAAAAGCTGACAATTTGTTGGGTTCTTGTTTCGGAGGCCAAGACAGAGTCGCTGAGCCAACGAAGTTAGTACCTTTTATTGCAGGCAAGAAACGACCAATCTTCCTGATGGTAAATGTTTGTTGTCTACCTCATCAATACATTAACATCTGCTTATACCCTATTCAAAGAGCACTATATTGTCTCGCTCTAGAAAAACCACGGAAGTGTATTAGTTCCGCAGCTTGCACAAGTGTAGCATGAAGGTGCGAGCGAACGTCTGCCAAGTGTCGACGAAATGTGGATGAACCACCAAATCGTTGCCGAATCGTGTGGTGGAAGATTGACAACATAGACACTAAATCAAGAAGATCATCAGAGCACTCGCCGTCAAAACTGTAGAACACACCAAAAGATTCAACGTTATTTTCAAGGAGACTGAGTTATAAACATATTATGTAGATGCATATTCTAAATTTTAAAAACATAAAGTACTCGTTTATAACACTAATCGCCTGGATCCAGTCTCAAGTCGTTAGTATCGTTGATGATCCCTTACTAACTGGCGGCTAAGAAGTCTTAGGAAAAGCGGCGTCTCAGTGCTTTCTACCGATTGTAGGTACAATAGAGTGTTTCGAATAAGTGTGTCAACTGTAGTTCCAACGCCTTGCGCCTCGTCATAGGAAGGATATTCACCCTAATTTCATTGAGCTTCCACGCCCAACTCCTCTAGAACGTTTATTCTATGTACGATGATGTTTTGGAAAGTCATCGTCAAGGTTTTCCGGTACGCTTCGATTTGGGGTTTTTTCAGAAGGCTGTTGTAAACTAGAACTAAGAAAGAATACTATTTTCTTAAGGCAGAAAGCTTGTTGTAAGAGACGAAACAACCCACAGCTAGGTGGTAGGGTTGGATTGCGACCATCCGTAAACTAGAGCATGGTGCTATAGTAACCTTGTATTGTGTTCTTAAATCAGTGACCAGGTTCATAAGCGACGGTAACCTTTAGAGTTTGTCGTCAAAACAATCTTGAATTGTATTCCGACATTAGTGTCCAGGTTCCAGTCTCCCTTAAGAGAGCAGCAGCGCATTTGTAGCACCTGTGGTGTAGCAAATGTTCATAGGCTATAGTAACGACTTTCCATCAAGTGGGCCGTCTGCCTGTCTGCTGAACTCCTGCAATAAAAATTAAAAAATACACTTTCTTTCTGGTGAGCCGTTTGCCTATTCTCTTAGTTGACGCTGCGAGACAATCTAGACTTTTTGTATAGTGTTTTAGCGTGTAGAATGTGCCCTTTTGTATTGTATCGCCTATGAACATTTGCAACACCAAAGATGCTACAAATGAGCCGCTGCTCTCTTAACCTGGAACCTGGTCACTTATGCCGGAACACAACTCAAGGTTGTTATGGCGACACACTTTAAACCAGGGGTGGTAGCCATCCAGTCGGGCAAATGCCCTATCACCTGGCTGTGAGTTCTTTTGTCGCCTCTTACGACAGGCCGCCGGGCTGCAGGAAATTGTATTCTTTCTCCGTTCCTGCACGGAATATTTGTATTTAGTAGTATCTCATTATCTTATGTAGGCTGATCTAATTTAATTTATATGTAACTCTTATTTTATTAACACTTATTACTATTCTACATATATTATACACGATAACATACTCACACAGTCACACATAATAACACTCAATACACAATATTGCACAATATGCTTAGCTGGTTTTCTGGGGAGAAAGAGGCTGGTGATCAGTCACACAGGGTTATTCCTTTTACTGACACCAGGCTCTCACCATTTCAATTAATAACAAAAATTGTTACTAATTTAATTATTGTTAGTGTGAGAGTAAATAAAGAATTATTATTATAGAATTATCATTTCAGATAGTAAAGAAAGATCTTCAGACCGCCATTGCGTTAGCGTCCCTAATGTGACAAAATATAAAATATTCTTAACACGCAGTTAATATGATGAGAAATCGCGTATAAACAGTAGATCATTTCTATTAAAATCATCTGAGGACATCGACCGTCAACATGTGGTCAGGATCACTTGTAATATCATTACCATGACGCTTAAGTGGATTTATTTAATGGTATAGATGAGAATATTTCCATAGTTTCTTATTTTTATAACTGTCACTTAAAACCTTGATAACTGCATTTAGTTATGACAGCTAGATAATTTCAAAGCCAGTTAATTACCCAAGCTTAAATTAAAGCTAAATTAAACAAAATATGTGTGTGCAGTTCACATGCAGTAGAAGTGAAACGTCTGAGAATTTACTTACAGATAATTGAAGACATGAGTGGATGAAGGTGATGATAAGTCGCATAATTCCAATTCTGAGTAAATCGAGATAAAAGTTTTACTTTTATTTTAAACTGAACTGAACTTAATAACTTTTTCAACTTTTTATTTTTTCAATTCTTATCTAACTTTTATTACTATAAATATAATTCATTTCGCCTACATCCGTCATAATCAAAAATAAGCTTCTTAAGTATCACTAACAATTTTTCACTCTTTTAGTCTGAAAAATATTATTTACAGATTTAGTTCGGTTCAAATTAAAACTATGTCGACCACGGAGTGAGAATAGAGCTAGATAGCTTGGAGACTAATCTAATATATACTCTAATACCTACGTACACGTATATCTCATTAGAGCACCCTATTGCAGTTTTTTGCCCTATCGTAGGGTAGCTCTATTATAGTGAAATTTTGGCCTGCGTACACTACGCTACTCGTAGACTAGATATTCAGTCACGATATAATACGGCCGGCGTAACTTGGCAAATGTGAACATAGGCTCTGCGAACTTTAGAGCATGTACACTCGTGTGATGAGTGGGCATACGACTCGTCAGTGAATACAATTGGTCGCCCTTCATCCCTGTATTTTTTCATTGCTTTGTACTAGTTGGTCACTGTATTTTCTTCACGAGTTTACATGCGCTAAAGTTCGCAGAGCCTATGTTCACATTCGCCAAGTTACGCCGGCCGTATTATACACTCAGTCATAGCTCTCAGTTGAAAGCATGTCGCGGTCACGCTTAAGTGCTGCGATGGTTTCTTTATTATTGAAAAATAAGAATAAGGAAAAGGTTAAACGAAGCTGCTGGATTAAACAATGGATACTAAATCGATCAAAACAAGGAGCATATAATGATTTATTACAGAAATTGAAAGCAAAAGATGTTATATTTTATTGAAATTTCCTTCTCGTAGCGCCGTCAGATTTTCAGTTTCTTCTAGAACTTATCAAGCCAAAAACTGTAAAACGAGAGACTGTGATGCCAAAAGCGATAACTTCTGAAACACATTGACCTTGCCCTAGCTAGACTGATTAAGGCATGTAGATAACACGTGTACTACGTAATAACCGCTTTCACCCAGGTGGGTCTGCCTGTCTGCTGAACTCATACAATTAAAGTAAAAAATATATAAATTGTAAATATTTTTGCTGATAAGCAAAGGTCAAAACTATTAAGTTCTAAAGCAGTTTTGTTAAACATTAAAGAGCATAAATAAGATGATATTATCTTTTGCCATTCTCGATTTTTTCCATAACCTGTTTTTACATGTTTCGTAATCGGGCGCATGCGTGGGTTGCGCTTGCGCAGACCAATATGAGCCACTGCGTATGGGAGTCCGATTTACAATGTCGGTTGGTATCTTGTAAACTCAGGTAAGGCTGCGGTGGAACATGCAACGATAATTAAGTATTTAGAATAAACTTCCAGGAAATGTCTTCACTGTGGGTTTATTTTCAACTTGTCATTCTTTTCGAAGCTGGCAACATATTTGTCATACTTCTTTTTCAGATCCACTCAATATTCTTAGAAAATATATTTTAAGCTTGACTCTTGCTTTCTTCAGAAATTTTCACCTGAAAGTTTACGTGTTAGAAGGTGTGTGAGATGCCTTAAAACCCTTAAGAGATCTCACATACCTATGCTCACTGAAAAACATATCATCCCTGAGTTGCTTGTATGGCGGCCGTATATATATATGTATATATATGAGGGTGGCGCAAAAAAAAACTATTTTCTTTTTGAGTCTCGAGTATTTTTTTTCAGTTTTTGATTTTTAAGAACGCCCTCTAAAGGAAAAAACTTCGGGTCCAAATTTTTTAAGATTTCAGTAATCGCCAAAAACTTTTTTTTATTCATTTTTTTTTTGTTATTCTATAACTTTATAGAGCAAAAACAATACGTTTCTGAAATTTTCAGTTCGCAATTCCAATTTGAAAAGGTCACTTATATTTTTTTTAAATTTCCAACGCATTACTACTCGCTGGAAAAAATTTAAAGTATATAATATTATGTATTTGTTTTTCGTCTCTAATAGATGAATGAAAAAAACGGTTGTTGTATAAGGTTTCCGTTTATACCAAAATGACTATGGTGCAATTTTTTTGACGGGTACTTTCCCCGCTATTCGCTTACTATGAGACCGAATCTCATGACAACCATAATAAGATATTCAACCTATTTTATTTTACTATTTTAAATATAGACTAAACAAGATGTTTCTTTCAATTGTTTTAAGGTTTCTTCGTAATCAACTAGTGATTGCTGTTTTATATCAGGTATTGGGATGATAACATAGTAGAGATTTCCTCACCGATTGATTTGCTTAGTTTTGTTACGTAAGTCTATATAATTAGATTCCTGGAATAGTTTTATTATATATAGTCTTTAGTTTTAACTGTTAGCCAGAAATTAAAGATATAAATTTACATTGTTCACATTTTCCTGTAAAGTAATGAGACATGAATAAAGCTTTGTATAAATAATACATAATTTCATTATAAAGGGGTAAAGTTTGTAAGTTTGTGACGTTGTGGTGGGTAATCTCTGGACCTACTAAACCTTGCTCGCGTTAATATTTTAACCCTATTGGATATGTATGTATGTCATAAAGTGTCCATATTATAACTCTTACAAATGTACTAATTGCATCAAAGTAACTAATGATAAATAATAGTAACGCCATCTAGCGGAGCGAAGGTGGAACTATCCATAAAAGCAAGACATTAAAATTGTCGTTGTCATTGGCGTTGCAATGGCGATGTATTTGTTAGTGAATTGCAACGGTGGCGCCAATAAAACGCGATCGAAGCTCCATTTTTTCGGCTATAAATTCATCTATCTCTCGGGAACAATACTTTTTATGGAGGAAAGATAACCCATGTCTTCCTATTCAATGCCCCTGACAACGTATGCTATATGCAAAATTTCGTTCACACACAAAAACATACTAACATTCATACTATTAGTTAAGATTACGAAGTACTTTAAAGCACAAAAATAATTGTATGTAATAACATACAATTATACAATAGGCTAGGTGGTATACACTGGCGACTGGATAGCTACCACCCCTCGTCTAAAGTATGTCGCCATAACAACCTTGAGTCGTATTCCGGCATTAGTGACCAGGTTCAAGTCTCCCTTAAGAGTGCAGCAGCGTATTTGTAGAACCTTTGGTGATGCAAATGTCCATAGGCGATGGTAACCGCTTTCCATCAATTGAGCCGTCTGCCTGTCTGCTGAACTCATGCAATAAAAAATACACAAAAAAATATAAAATAACTGCAAAAATAAATATTGAGGTACAAATTAAATAATGGTCGCTAGAAGTTTCTCCCACATGATACATACATACATATTGTCACACCTGCTTCCCATTGGAGTAGGCAGAGACGATTTCACCGCCACAACAGAACTCTGCTGCACCGGGCGCAGCAGGTTCTAGCCGTGAGGACCATACGGGGATACCGCACAGTGTCGCGGACGGCGGCCACCCTCCTGGCAGGCGATCCGCCCTGGCATCTCCAGGCGGACGTCCTGAGAGAGGTGCGTGGCACCCGGCAGGATGCCCTAGCTAGAGGCCTGACCTACTGTCAGGTCGAAATCGAGGCGATCAGGAAACGGCATCCCCTAGCAGCGGCCCAGATTGTGTGTAAATCGGTTAGGCATTTTCTCTCGCCTCAAAAAAAAGGCAGAGACAATGGATCTCCACTTGTTACGATCTTGACAAACACTTTTCGTTTCATCAACTTTCATTAATCTTCTCATACATACACGCTTATTTAAACTACTTTTTATTAATATTTTATTAAGTTTTCGCGACTTGTACACATAATAAAACTACGTTTTAACGGTTTTAAGCGCGGCAATTTATTTTATTTAGGTTTATCCGACGTTTCGACGTTTTTCCTTCCACTCATTTTAATATTATATAAAAAAATTTAGAACTAGGCATGTTTGCTGAAGAGTTTCTTGCGCCGCTTCTTCTCTTCAAGCCACAACATGTTGTGAAGCGGTGGTAAATTAGATTAGGCTCTACACAAACTAAATAATTAAAATGAACAAGTTGGCGGTAGGCTGAATAAAAACTTTGACAATACACGTTTGACAAATGTCATCTTTGTCTTCCGTGACCACGGCAACTGAAAAGCGGCCGAAACGTCGGATAAACCTAAATAAAATAAATTACCGCGCTTAAAACCGTTAAAACGTAGTTTTACTTTATATTATTTCGCCCAGATGATCTTTGTGTACGATATAGAACCAAAAAAGAATCTGTAATTAAGATAATACTAGTACATTTAAAATACACATAAAAATAAACACAATACCACAGAACGCCTAACCGACGTGCATCTAAAAGGGATGAATAAAAACACTTAGTTCGTCATATTCCTACATTTTTAGTGCACAGCAGATTTTAAGCCTTAATGCCAAGACTTAGAGTCTATATGAATTTGCTTTATGACAGTTCCTAAATGCAGACCATGTCCCGTTAATTGTAAAGGGAGTTTTCGTTTGGACTGTCGCGAGGTGCATTTTGTAGTCTAGTGATGGGACATGTCGACATTATACAAATGTCGAAATTAAACTTAAAACATATCAAATTAGGAGCATTCTACAGATTTCTTCATTAGTCTGTTTATATTTCTTTGGGGGAAAAGATTTCAGACTTTTTCATTCCGATATCTCGGATATTAAAAAAAGTAATGCTAACTGTTCCGTATTAGCATAATCAATTTTTCCGCGTATTTTATAAATTCAAAATTTTTGGTATATTTAATACAAATGCATCGCCACCCCGTGTGAGCTATCGACGTCGATGCTGCCCTCACGCGGACTATCAGTGCTACTTGCTACACCGCACGCGCCGCATAGACTTTCCTGTCTTTTCGCAATTTTCAATAATTCGTTTTCAAATACATACAATTAGCCAATCAAGAAATCGTGCCAGTGATGGTGAGGAGTTACAATCTATAATCGAAGGGTTCCCGCAGCACAGCAAGCAAGGTAAGTGGTTGTGCATTTGGCCTTTTCCAAATTCCGCGTTCTTAACCATACACTAACAAATAAAAAATATCCGAAACTACTGTCACCTGTTGAGATCGGTCCCACAAGGCTGGCAGCGTTACAGCGAACAGCTATGGTAATTAGAATGTAAATTCAATGTGAAATTAATTCCGTTGTACGCATACTTTGAGAATTCCATAGGTCACAACAGATTTTGCGCTCGAAATTGGCATGTCCGAATTTCAATCTGGTGTGGAGTAACATGTTTCGTTGTTACAAGTTTTGGTGGAAAAAAATGGAACCAAAATATTCATATTGCGCGCCAAGTCTTAAACTTTCTTATGGCTTCTTGTGCTTATAAATCGTATTACACGAACACTATTTTATTTTTTTCGGAAAAAACCCATCTACATTCCCGTTATTGAAAATACACATATACAATTTTACAACTATCTGATTTTTATCAAGGCCATGAAAACTTAAAGAAAGAAGCGTGAATGTATGTGCACATTTATGAAATGGTTACAGCAAAAGTCAAATCCAAACTTCAACAAATTCACCAACCAATAAGGAATAAATACGTCATCAATTACAAGAAATTACATCTTGATATATAAAAATGAATGTTTGTCTGTATGTCCTTTATAGAATCGTAAACTATACATTTGATCATGTCATGATCTTTAAGCAATGTTGTTGTGTATAAGCCAAAAAAGTTTTCTGAGTTGGTTCACAAAAGGACCCGGTAGGTGGCGCTGCCTTTGACATATCAATTGAAACTTTTTCAGGTAGGGTGGCATCTGTCGGGACAGCTAGTCCTTTATATAAATCGATATTTGTAAAATTTCTTCTTTTTATTTGTTTAACTTCGCATTTAAAAAAATACATTCTGTTTTCCTTTTATATCGTAGTCATATTGCAAAATGCACATGTCTTACAAACATTTCTAATCCATCCTAAGGTTGCCTGGAAGAAATTGTTTTTAGTGATAACATCGCCTGTTTTTTTCACCATAATCCATAAAAATATTGCTAACAAACCGATTTGCAATCTGGCAAACAAATATTTTTATTTTTAACATACAACTGTTTGACTTAGGGCACACAAACGACGGTCTCTGTGGTTGAGTAGGCTAAGCCTTTGCTGACCTACCTCATTTCAACGCTCATTTCTACGTTATGTACTCTATGGTCTGGGTGTCTGGAATCGGCCCCAGAGTAGTCCGTTGTATATTACCAATAACACAAGCGTAACTTGCTTAATTTGGGGATGTACAACATGTGTTTGTCTGCCGATTATTATTATTACAAACGTAACTTGCTTAAGTTATGTTTGTATTATAGGTAATATGCAATATCGACAACTACTGAATTTAGCCATAAATCCCAGCCCTATTTCTGTAAGCATGCAAAAAAGAGAATGTAGCGGCTTCTCGCACGTTGCAGTGCGGACAAATTTAGCTCGAGACGGCGTAAAATGAACAAAAAACAAAGCTCCCCTTTATCAAGGCAAATTTTCCAGACTAAGTAAAAATACATTTCTGACATATCGAGGCGTTTAAAACATCTTTTGCTAATCTTACATTGTCTTGCTCTTGCTCTTAGTAGTTTTAATTGCAGACGTCTGCAGCTGAGGGTCCACCTTATGGAAAGCGATTATCAGCGCCTATAGACATTTTCCAAAACCAAAAGTGCTATCAATATGCAGCCGCTCGCTGAAGGGAACCTGTAACCTGGCCACTAATGCTGGAACACAACTCAAGTTTGTTATGACGGCATACTCTGGAACGTAGTTAATTAAAACCATTCCTGGTGCGGTTTCATCCACGCTCTGTCCCGCTCCAGTAGGATACAGTCATGTCATATCGCTTATAACACTCCGTCTTAACGTAGCTTTCCAAAAGTAAAAGAATTTTTAAAATCGGTTAATTATATTCAGAGATTATCCCCTACGTCACAAACTTCTTTATAATATTAGTAAAGATAACAAGCTCTGTTTTGAAAAACTACGGACGAACTATCTACATACATCTTTTTCTTTGTTTTTTTCTTCCCTGGAACAGTACATTTTTTCTAAATGCGGAGGAATACCGGTAACGCCATCTAGTGAAGATGGTGGAACTAACCATGAGAGCAAAACATTAATAGCGTTGGCACTCGCGTTGCAATGATGTCTTTGTCAGTGAATTGCAATGGGCCCACCAGTAAACGCGACCAGGCACATTTTTTTGGCTAAATTTCATCTATTGTGTAATATGTGTTTGTTATTTAATGAAGCCTTGGTTTTCAAGTCATGGTACTGCCTTCTCTTGCTTAAACCTAATACACATTCTAGATATATATACATATTCTAGATACATTCATATTCCGTCTCTTTTTGTTTAATAGTTTTTATGTCATTTATAAATAATTTCGAAGTGGCTTGATGAATTGTAAATTAAAATAATTATAGAAAATTTATAATTAACTACGTTACGTCTAATAACTTGAAGCTTCATGATAATTTTTTTTGTAAATTATTGATCACTAATTACCAAGTTGTATCGTTTGCACCCCATTTTCGACCTTTTGAGGCAATAGGGGCGCCATAACCAACTTCCGATTGAAAGTGTGACGCGTTGGTAAAAATAACTTTTTATAATACATTTAACAGCAATAAAGTATCGGGCGACGATGTATTTATGAGGGTAGGAGATAAAAGTTATAAAGTACGGGGCCAAGTATTTTAAGAAGCACTTAAAGATTTTTGGACAAAGTTGCCACGTGTAGTCACAAAAAAGGATAGCAAAAAGTTAACATATTGGACAAGGTGTAGCTTTTTGCAACTATTAACAATATACTCGAATTCTTATCAATGTTTTATACGACTTCAACAAATTAGAAGCTCTCAATTCTTCGTGTTTTGAACGAATCAATAGAAAACACTTTATAGTTCACCAAAACTTTAAACTAGGTACAATTATTATTGAAGAGCAGGCTTCAGGCAACCCCTTGGCAGGCACTGTTAGAACTGAGATGATCAAAAATAATAATTAACCACGACTTCAAAAGACAAGATTAGCTGGTCCGATGTTCAGTAGCAGGGTTAAATAAATGGGCAGCCTTTACCGTGAAGGATTTATCAACGAAGGAAGAAGTGTACACGTGTTATTACGGAAAGATTATTACTAGAACGCAAATAACGGAAATGAGAAAGATGTAGGAAATCAAAATGTTCCTTTAAAGAAGGAGGACAACTACGATTAAAAAGAGCATTTTACAAAAGAGAGAGTAAGTGAACATTCCGGCAAAGGCATTAAGCTTCTAACGATATTTGGAAACACGGTCATATTTGCGCAACCGTTTGCGCGAAATTTTGAAGTCGATCGAACTTGCTCAGTGGTTCTTGTGTTAAGTCGAATTGCCCCAGGGAATACTTTCCGCTGGTCATCTATCCGTCCAGCGGGGGATGCACGGCTACGCGCACCCGGGGGCTCCGAGTCATCATTGTCTCATACCCTTTGTACTGTGGCAGTGGTATCCCACCTCTCCTGTTCCCAATATCCCGTCTTTCATTCGCTTTCAAAAATCCATCCTTTCCTAGATATTTGGAGTGCAACATCCAGTCAGGGTTCGCTTCCGATTAGGGGATTATTCCTATTGGTGACATTCTTATAATAGCCCAGGAATCATCATCATCGTTGTCATCGTCATTATCGTCATCGTCGTCATCATCATCGTCGTCGTTGTCATTGTCGTCGTCGTCGTCATCATCAATCAAGCACCACTATTAAAGTCGACAGCGATGATCAGTACAATAAAGCAGGTATTCCCAAATATGTACGTGTATCAAACGACCTCGATCGAGTTACAGATATAAATTTAAATAACCTGAATTTTAATATTCATGACAGTGTGTCGATGAACTTTTATTTATGATGTTTATATAATAGATATTTTGTTTATATTTAATTATAAACCTACAAATGTAATACACGCAACAACTATATATAATTATTAAAACAAAAAGAAAGTGTGTTGTAATTTTATCATTTCTTATTATTTATTATGTCTAATTTTGTGAGCATGTGAATCAAACTTTGAATTTTGTATTAATTCTTAGGGTTCCGTAGTTACTTTAATAAATAAGAAATCGTACATTTCGCCGTCTCCGTGAGGCTGTCTTTGTATTGTGATAGTTTTTGGGTTCATTTTAAATTCATTACAACCTATCTAAATTAAAAATTATTTTCGTGTGCTCAAATTATCTGAGTATGTGACATTAAGATTTTCTACAAGAATTTACGTTTTAAGCGTAGAGGTAGAATTAATAGAGAAGTGATTTGCGCATTCCCCACATAGATGGAGGATCCTGTTTCTTATTACACTTTAACTTTAACGTTAATTATCTAAACTAACAAGTTTATGGATTTTTTAAACTTTAACGTCATTATCAAAGGAGCCATAAATAAAAATCCCATACACACAAAACAAATACACACAATAACTATGTCTATGTAAAGATATAAATTAAATACGTAAAGTCGTGGTAGCGCAATGGCTAGTACACGCGCCCCAAGCTCAAAAGGCGTGAATTCGAATCCTTGCCAGAACGCATGCACCACTTAGTCAGTTTTCTGACCTAATGTGCAAATGATTACAATTACCACGTACTAACAACGGTGAAGAAGAACATCGTAATAAATCTGCACATCAAGATATACGAGATGTCAAACTTGTCAAGCCGCCTTGGACAAGCGTGGTGGGTTACTGTCTGTTCCCCTATAATAGGAGGTTCTAGCCCCGCAGTTGAGCGTTTATGGGCTGTTATTATAAATAAATTAAATACTAAAAATTCCTTTAGGCTGAATTCCACTGCTTTTTTTTGGCTATATAAATACATATAAAATATATCTTATTTAGAAAACTATACGATTATTGTCAACCCCAATATCTCTCCGCAATTATTGGCTTTCTCCCAGTCAGTTCAAGACTAAGAGATATTATATATATAATCAAAAAATGTTATCAGACCTTTTTTGTAGAGCGTTCAATCCTCTATAAAGATTGGAACAGCGATTTATCAGTCAACCAGTCGTTTGAACGGTACGAAAACCAGAAGAAGCAAACAAAAAAATCCTGTGTTATTCTTATGGGAATTTAAAAAATGCGACGAGGACTATCTTAATATTAATATTATGGGCTCATCTTTTCACCACATATTTTTTTTACACCCAAAAGAAAACTTTTGAGCCTGTTTGAAAAAAAAAATAAAAAAATATTTTGGACCACGCTAATTAAGAATATATATATATATTCTTAATTTTTATGGATACAATAATGCTATTACTACATGACTACAAAACAAAATTAATATTGCCAATAGCGGTAAAGTTTATTAGAGCCTATAAGACCCTCTTTATGAGGTCTTTAAAAAATTAGTTTAACGACGCACATAATTCCATCCTTTTTCACTACTATTTTTCTAACCTACGCCACCTCTGTACAATATTCCCTCTGCAGTTTTAATACTTTGCAAAACTGAGAAACTTGTATTTTAAATTGCAAATTAAGATCTGTTCATATGTAATAAAATAAAATTTATTATTTCCCCGAATTTGTTGTTAGTGGCCTTTTTATGTATTTTATTTAAAAGACATTATCTATACTCATATTATAAACAGGAAAGATTTTGTATTTTTGTAACGAATAAACTCAAAAACTACTTGACTAATTTAAAAAAAAACACAAATTCGATTGCTACATTATCCCTGATATATAGGCTATATAAAAATTAGGGATCCTTCTTAAATTAGGGACTTCTAAAGTAAAAGTGGCCGAAACGTCGTAATAATAAAAATCTAATAAATTACCGCGCTGAAAACAGTTACAAAGTTTTATTATGTATATTACTCTCAAACACTTAAGAAAATGTTATGATTCACATAGCAATACTGTAAGCAACTAAGAATGAAAAACAAAACACATGGTGGTCAAGCGTTCCGTTTAGAAATACCTGCATAATAATTAATATATTAATGTCACCATAGAAAAACACATTAATATTTCCATACCAAGACCCAAATAGTTTGACCGACACGTGTTGATAAAAAAAATATAGGACTATGCTCGGCCGATTTGCCAGTTTTTGTGTTCAAACGCTGTTGGAGGTGCTTTTTGAGTAGTATAAAAATGGCCAAGTGAGTGTCGCACCACAAAATATGAAGTTCTATATAAACAACCAACATTTATATTTTTTGTGAATTTTATGTTCGTATTTGTACAATTTATGGAGAGAGAAAGAGAGAGAGAGATAACACTTTATTGTACACCATTACATAAAACACAGAAAAAATGTATAGCCTAAAAATATTCTAAATGTGCACAATGGGCGGTATTATCGCTAAGAAGCGATCTCTTCCAGACAACCTGTGGCAGGAATAAAACAGATTATACTTGTCAAAGGTGATATACATAAATATATAAGAATGGAACTCTTTACCTTCGTCTGTTTTACCCGAAAAATACAATCTAAGTGTCTTTAAGTCTCGCGTGAACAGGTATCTTCTAGGTAAGCGTGCTCCACCTTAGACTGCATTTCCGCCTGAGACATGGTGCAATGTCGGTCAAACGCGAACCTATTCATTATAAAAAAAAAATAAAAAAAAATTATAGGATATACAGTTACTTACATTCTATTTTAGTCATTACTAAATATATGAGTATGTAAAATATTATAACATTAACACGTCTAGATCGGCCGGTTCGGCGGCGGAAACAGCGGAATCACTCAAGCGGCGGAAATATGCAACCCTCAGTGAGAGTTATATGTTTGTGCCGTTTGCTGTCGAGACGCTTGGTCCGTGGGGTCCTGAGGCCATGAGTCTCTACCAAAATTTATCAAAACGACTCATCGACTCTTCAGGTGATCAGAGGGCTGGTGCCTACCTCGGCCAACGGATCAGTATGGCGATCAAGCGAGGAAACGTAGCCAGCCTTCTGGGCACCTTACCCATAGAAGACGGTGATCTGGGCTCAGTATTCTACTTATAGTCTTGAGGGACTATGGGTAGAATACAATACAATAAGATAAGTTTCTTACATTGTATTCAATAGTATGTGATTTTATCATTGTGTTTATTGGATTTATATTGTTATTAATTCGCCGTCTTTTCAAATATTATATAAGTACGAATTATGCTTAATAGATATACATAAACACAACTATTCATATGACATACATAAATATATACATACGTAAAAATATAAAATCTTACTATTCGCTATGTAATTTGCACCACAAGATGAATGGGTACAGATGTAAAAGGTAGACCAAACTAAAGATGGATGGATTGAGTGAAGGATGATATGATGCTTTGTGGTGTGACAGATGTATGTCAGAATAGAGGAGTGTGGAAAAAAAAGACATATTGTGCCGACTCCAATTAATTGGGATATGGGGAAATAAAAGAGAGGTTGGTTCGCATTTGACTGCTGTCTCACCTGCTGTTGAGTTATGGCGCGGTCTAGTATGGAGCACGCTTACCTAGAAAATACCTATTCACTCGTGACTTGAAGACTCCTTAGATTGTATTCGTCAAGAATAAAATAAATATTTTATTATTTATTTATTGTCAAATATGCTTACATTTATTAACATAAAAAACATATTTGACTGTGGCAAAGAAACCTCATGGGCTTATTCGTGCCGCAGAGAGTCGTCTACACAATAGGTATTGTTATATCAAAAATAGGCGCAGAGGCGAGTAATTGTTATCGTCATTCTACTGTTTAGTTCTGATTTCATAATAAAAGCAGTAGTATCATCATTCTAGTATACGGTTCTCTTAGTCCCAGATCTGCACATGTGAGCCTGATGGTCCGGTTTAGGAATCAATATAGAATCTTCAGATTATACTTGATCTGAAATCTTCCATTCAACGGCAGTGTGAACTAGAAAAGATGAACAAAGCGTTTCGTCCTGACGGTGTTTCCACTGGTTGGTCTGTTCTGGTTATCCGATAATAAAATTGGAATGGGGGAACCAGCTCCTGCAATTCTAAGGAACACTCCCCGAAGTGTATCCGATAGAAGACCGGCAATTCAGGAACCTTGGGTCTATGCAAGTCAGTCATGTCAAGCATTAAAAAGACGGCCATTGCCGACCAGTCCCCTGGTTCTTTTGTCATTGACATTGGCATTTGGTTATTTTTTAACGACAACATATTTGCAAAATACACTATTTTTTACGTTTTTCGTCGCATGAACTTGAAGATGTAGAAAATATTTATTTTTAGTAATTTTTGAAGCAGGTTTCTGCTTTGCTAGAATTATTTATGACTTCAACGTTTTAGTTACTTTTTAATAGTCGTGATCACGGAAGACAAAAATGTTTCGTATCAATGAATAATGTTATAATAAAAAGCAATCTCGAAATTGAGAATCTCATGGTCGAACCCGACATAATAAGAGAAATCAAAGCTCACAGAAGCTTTGAGTTCTTTTAAGAAAGTAGTGAAAGGCTCTTAAGACATCTGCAACTAATTATGCCAATACATTCTACGAAATTTTGTTAGAAATCTTTCACTGTGCAGGCTGTAAGGTTGTGGAAGGCATTACAATGATCATCAGAGTGCAAAGTCACTTACATCTTTTAATAAACTTCTCAAAGATCACTATTTAAATTTGTAAACAGTAATTTATGTATGTACGACTCTGGGGTCAATATCATCCGTGTAAGAATGGAGAAATACAACGTCCTGAGGACAGGCGACCTGTCGTAAGAGGCAACAAAACAATCTTAATCCAGGTGATAGGGCTTTTACCCGTCTGGATAGCTATCACCCCTGATTTAAAGTATACCGATATAACAACCCAGAGTTGTGTTCAGGCATTAGTGGCCAGGTACCAGTACCCCTTAAGAGAACAGCAGCGCATTTTAGTACTTTGGTGTTACACATGTCCATAGGTGATGGAAACCAACCAAGGCTTTCCATCAGATGGGCCGTCTGCCTGTCTGCTAACCAAGAAATAAAAAGTAAATCTTCAAAATGTTGAGGGTTTATAGGTTGATGTAACAATAATTATTCCTACATCAATGGGTTTATGTATCAAAAGAATCTGCGGTCAGTTTTGTCCATACTGTTTCAAAATTTTGAGGGTGGATGGACCAAATTTGATTCGATTCGGATTCAGCGCATCGAAATACATAAGAATGGATGATTCTGGAGAAAAGTAAAGACCACTTTTTATTTTTTATAGGCCGCTGTTATCGTTTCTTTTTCAATGCCTTAAATCAAAAAAATATTAATTTGTCAAAATCCTTTTTATGAAGTGATAACTGCACCGAGTAACTAGATATTATATGTTCACGAAATGTATCTACATGACGATCGTAGAGTAATTAAAACTAATTGGCTGCCATCGTAGATGTTATTTATGTCTTTTTACGATTCAAACAAAGGGATGGGATTTGATAGTATAAGCGGAGCGAGAACAAGAGCGTATTGATTTTGATACAATATCGTCAGTTCTTTGACTAGCACCCGTGACGTCGTCCGCGTGAAATTTGTTTTTAAAGCCCCACCGATTTTGAAACATTCTTCATTGGAGCTCTGCTCCTATTGGTGTGATCCTCCTTAATGTGATGATATATAACCTTCCTCGATAAATGGGCTATCTAATACTGAAAGATTTTTTTAAATCAGACCAGTAGTTCCTGAAATTAGCGCGTTCAATCAAACAAACAAACAAAAGTTTCTATAGAGATGATGAACTTCAACGGCTTAGATTTTTCATGTGACCAGGGAATCCTAAAAAACTCCACTATCTCAAAAATTGTGAAAAGATTTCATTCTAACTCCCTTTAATTGAAAATACTTAAGAAGTTGTGCAATCTTCTTTTTTTCAGAATCATATAAATAGTTCAAAAGAGGCACAAAAAACAAAAACAATTTATAATATTTATAAGATATAGGATTATTCGACTGATATCTAACAGTAATAAATCGCTCTCGCTACCACTTATGCGTTATACTCTCACCCCAACCAAGATTATTCGATACAAAAACCAACATTACTCAAGAGACAGTGCTTGAAACTATCAAAACCAGTTTGAAAAGCTTATAGCATTTGATACCAACTCGTATGAATCAGGCCAGTGGATTAATTGACAAAAAATCATTTGTATAAAACCAACTATTTTGGACTCCAAGAGTTTGATTAAATTAATAAGATTACGGTACATGGATTATCTTTCGGGAATTTTGATTTCATTTTTACTGAGTTAAATTACCTATCCTATGATTAATACCTAATATAAATTTAAATGTTTATGAATATGTGTGATGTATCTTTTTTTCTTTTCTTTTCCTTTTTTTCAATATTGACCTAATATAAATTAAATAAACAATTTATGTAATTTTCGTATAATTGTATTATTTTTTTTATTTTTATTATATAAATTATTTTATAGCGGAAACTTGATTGATATATGTATTCATGTTTCCCAAACAAATTAATAAATAAATGTCAGCTTCCACGCAAAAAGTACTGAACAGATTTCGGTGAAACTTGGCGAATTTATCCGTGCAATTACGGAGAAAATTAAAAATTTGCTGCAGTCGGGCGGCCTGATAGGGTGTTTACATGTCTGGATTGCTACTAACCCCCGTCTAAAATATGTTGTAGCGAACAACAACCATGAGGATTGTTCCGGCATTAGTGGCCAGGTTCCAGTCTCCCTTAAGAGAGCAGCGGCGCATTTGTAGCATCTTTGGTGTTGCAATGTCCATAGGCGATGATAATCGTTTTCCATCAGATGCGCCGTCTGCCTGTTTGTTGAACTTATGCAATAAAAACGGCCACCGCGTACCGCCGCCGCACTTACACTGTCAAGGCACAATGTTCATCTACACAGTAATTCACGGAACAGCAGCGCATGGCTTGATGGCGATGCCGTCTACACGACGCTTACGATAATATAGCTTTTACATCAGAATAACACAGATTATTTTAAAGATATATTATTTGACCACAATACCGCCGCTATGGATCATGTTATGACATCTAGCGATACAATGCGGGCGGTGTGAGGCGTATAACATGCGTCATCGCCGTGTGCACGACCCGAAGACAACCGACGTCGTTGAAAGTTGCGTACATTCTATGAATTGAGTATAAATGCAGATGATGTTACGAAAGGCCATAAGTATACATACAAAGTCTCCGCGAACAAAGCACCATATCCAAAACATTGGAAATTTCAACGTATAACGCAGACAAGAATTGTTAATTAACACTTGGAGATTTTTCGCCTCATCACCAGTTCTGAATAGAGTTTTAAATAAAGGAATGTGTTGCAATATTGTTCAATGTACATTGTCACGCTCAAGTAATAATTAGCGACATCTTACTAATTGTATAAACACGAATTTGTGAACAATTGTTCGTGGTGAATTGAAGGGACGAGGGTATCTATCCTTTGGTTATTTGCCCCTCCATTTATAATTGTGACCTTTTGAACAAATTTTACTATGGTTGTTCTTATAACAATAAAAGTATTGAGTGAAAAATCTGTGAACAAAGAGAAAGTGCCTTAGGTATTCATGATAGCAAATGCTGAAAATAAACTTAAATCATATTAAAAAATTATGAAAAATTCATAAATACATTTTATTTTTACCGGTGAACATAAAAGAGAGATAAGAGATATCTACACTAAAATTATAAAGAGGAAAGAATTGTATGTTTGCAAGGAGTAAACTCAAAAACAGCTGAACTGAATTCGAAAAAATTTCACCATTAGAATGCTACATTATCCCAGATCAATGTAGGGTATAATTTATTAGTAGTTAAAATTAAAGATTAAAACTTCAATAATGTAACCAGGGTGTAAAAAAAGGGTGTTTGAGTGATAGGGATTGGGGATGGTTTAGATTTACAAATGGACCCGGTAAGTGGCGCTGGAATCGAGTTCTAGATTTACATTTTTTTCAGGGCAGGATAACGTCTGCCAGAACCGCTTGTTTATCTACATGATCAATATGGATCACTTCTTCTAAATGAAATAATAACTTCATTGATCAGTCTACCTCTGACAACAGATCAGTATGGCAATCCAGTGCGTAAACGTGTCAGTCTTCTGGGCATCTTATCCAAAGAAAACGGTCACCTAGGCTCAGTATTCTACTTATAGTCTTAAATAATTATAGGCAAAATACAATATAAGTAAGTTAAACTTTCTTTCAACAGTTTTAGTTTTGTAATGTCTAAGGGCCGGTTTTCAACCATCAGATAAGATATACGTCATGTGCAGTTGAACTAGAAACTAATAATAGAAGACACAATAATAATGTACCAAAGTATAACGTAAAAACAGTAGAAACGTTAACGTAGAAAAAGTACGTATATATTTTTATAGCTGAGTACATACAAACCAACCAATTAATAAACACGTGAAGCTGGGTATCTACTATGTTCGCGGACCAACTTTGCTCTATGCATCTACAACTGCTTTGATGGAAACGGTACACGCTGAAACACGCACGAACAGACTGAGCTCCCTTTGGGTTCGCACAAAAACCGCTACTGATTGGAGCGGTGAGGGCGGAGCGCACAGTTTTGCATGCTGTAGAAACGCGAACGTGTCCACTATCCAGAGCTGTTGCAGGAACGCGGAGAGCAAAAGGTTGGGGAACATAGTAGACACCCAGTTTTATATAGTTAGATAGTGCTCCTTCATAAGACTAAGTCTGGTAAATAAATGGATAGATGTAAAGAGAGGTAAAGGTTAAATGTACTTCAGATGGCAGAGGGTAGTATTAACTGTCCAATGCTAATGTGGACTAAATTGAACTAATTTATTTTGGAAAAGGTAACCTGAAGTGCAAATATTAACAAATCGTTCAGCTGGCAAGCTAGCTATATAGCAGAGTGTGTGAGCGAAACGGATGACGTGCAAGCGAGATAAAGCAACTATTAATATGTGCGCTCCCGCGTTGCGCGAGCCAGTAGCTTGTTGTCTGCTGCGATGACTAGACGTGTCTAGCTTCCATAGAACCAATCAATCAATAATGAAATTATTAAAAAAAATAGTTTTGTTTCTCAGTCACTTGGTTCTCTTACGAATACCTTAAATACTTATTCTAGAAGAGAAACTACAGCCTTAGTGCATTTGTTCTCTAAAGAGCAAGCGCTAATTTGCCCAAACGTGCAATTGGCCATAAAATCCATTATCGGTTAACCCTATCACTACCGACGTGCCAATTCCGCACGAGTCGTGTTAAAATCAAGGGGTCTAATTGGACGACATTTGTCTCCATTGCACCTATATTGCATTGTGAGATGGAAACAAGTTTCTGTTTGGTGTACTAGTACTAGCTAGTGCCATTCATGAATATTCAAATTTAGAATCTTCTTCAAAGTAGGCACCGGTTGAAATCCGGCCTTTAAGGCCCAACACTCCAGCCTTAGGCAGACTATTTGATTTACTGTCTGTGTACACGTATAAAAGACTGCTATACATAATAAAACTACGTTTCAACAATTTTAAGCGCGGTAATTATTTGATTTTTGTTCTTCTGACGTTTCGTCAACTTTTCAGTGCCGTGACCATGGAAGGCAAAGATGTCAAGTGTCAACGTTTATTGTTAAAGTTTTATTTAGCCTACCGCCAACTTGTTCGTTTTAATTATTTAGTTTTAATTTTGTTTATGGTTATTATTTACTCTATGGGAGCCTAATCTAATTTATCACCGATTCGTAACATGTTGTGGCTTGAAGAAAAGTGGCGGCGCAAGAAACTCTTTAGCAAACATGCCTAGCACTAATAATTTTATATACTATTAAAAAATGGTGAAAGAAAAATAAAAGAAAATTACCACCCTTAAAATCGTTAAAAAGTAGTTTTATTATATGTATACAAGTCGCGAAAACTTCAGAAAATATTATATGGAGTGATACACATTTTAATATTCTTAATTGTCTTATCAGTTTTACAAGTTTTTAAATTAATAAGAACTTATTCCATTTTTGAGAAAAATGTTTATTATTTTCTGCTATTTTAATTTATTTCAATTATTCTTAACTGTACATAAAAAGTTACATACAAAATTATACAATAGTGGTGATGTACAAAGGCGAGTTTAAAAGAGTTATCTTCCACCAAACCTATGAGTCTAATGAGAAAGGGTAAATAAAATGCAGGGTTATGTACACTAAAATATTTTATGAATTAACTATATAATATAAGCAAATTAATAAAAATAAATTATAAAATATACACTTAAGATACATACATATAGTATACTAGCTGTCCCGGCACACGTCGTCCTGCCCGGTAAAAAATAGAGGTTGATCGTAGAGGGTTGAAAATCTAGGGTTGTATGTATTTTTGTATGTTGTATCATAAAAAAATGGAAATTAAAAAATTTGTCTAAAAAATAAATAAAAAAATTTAGGGGTGGACTACCCCTAACATTTAGGGGGATGAAAAATAGATGTTAGCCGATTCTCATAGATACCGGATAAGCACAAAAAATTTCATCAAAATCGGTCAAGCCGTTTCGGAGGAGTATGGCAACGAAAACTGTGACACAAGAATTTTATATATTAGATTTTATATGTATTTTGTACGTGCAATAATAATCAACACGCTTCAAAAACGACTATGGATATTGCACATATAATCAAAACTACGTTTTAACAGTTTTAAGCGCGGCATTTTATTTGATTTTTATACCGACGTTTCGACCAACTTTCACTTGAAAAGCGGCTGAAACATCGTTTTACTTATAAAATATTTAGTAGTCACGAAAACAGAAAATACTACGATGAATGATATTTAAGGGTCAAAATAATATTAATATATATAAATTACGTGTCACGTTGTTTGTCTGCGATGGACTTCTAAACTACTTAACCGATTTTAATCAAATTTGCACACCGTGTGCAGTTTGATCCACCTTGAAAGATAGGATACTTTTTATACCGTTGGAACCGGTAGGTGGCGCTAAGATCGGGTCCTACATTTTATTTTTTCAGAGCAGGACAACGTCTGCCAGGGCCGCTAGTTTATTTGATAATCATTACTGATAAAAGTGTGATAATCTAACATGTTAAAGACATTTTTTCTAGAATTTTCCACTTAAATTTTTTTACACACATTTGTTGGGATAACTAAGAAATTTATCAAAACAAATCTTAGTGTTTTTTAATGGCTTTAAAACATATCCTCGCGTGCTTAAGGTTTATATCACCTCAACAAATATTCGCCGGCCATGTTTGATTTTTCACCAAGATTTATACACGTACCTTCACGCCAGGTCCCTTGCGGGGTAGGCACGAACAACAGAGCGCCACACAGGCCCATTCTTACACACCTCACTTGCGTGAAGTTATGTATGTATGTATTTATATATGTAATTTTTTTTATTATATTGAGTGTATCTCACAAAAATAAAGAGACAGGTTTAGCCATATGGTAGGGCATTTGCCCGACTGTATGGCTACTTCCCCCGGTCTGAAATAAGCCGCCATAACAACTTTGAACTGTGTTCCGGCATCAGTCACTAGGTTCCAATTTCTCCTTCGAGGTCATTGTACGTGTTATTGAATTTTTTTATATATATAAATAATAGATTGTGTTAAAAGTAATTATTATGCACATACATACTTATATATTTTTCTAGTTTTTTACTTTTTTTTTATATATCAAAAAACATTACTTTAGAAAAATAATAACTACTGCACATTTATTTTATAGAATAACGTGTAAATATTTTTTTAAATACAATAACAACTGGGATCTCCGGCGACTATGAGGCCTGGGGTACAGGCTACGGGTGCATAAGGATCCAGATACAGGATCCTCGCGATACGGGCAGTGTTCAGCAGAGTTGCCTTCTGTATTCGTCCCTTGTACCACAAACCAAAATAGAGCCTTGAAGATGGCGGTCAAGGCTCTTCGCTATTAGTCCATTCACTAACACCACTACTTATTATTATAGACTAGCGGTCTCGGCAGACGTTGTCCTGCCCTAAAAAAAAAATCCAGAACACAATTCCAGTGTCATCTACCGGGTCTAATTGTGAACCTACACCACCCCAGGACCTACTTAAACACACATAAAATATCATCAAAAATCGTAGAAGAAGAAAAAAAGAAGAAATAAAGACTTGGTGTTCTAAATACAGGAAAAGACTTTTTAACCATCCCAACCAGCTAGCGTTACAGCTCACAATCCCGGAGTCCTTAAGAAGACTCAAGAGACGGCCAATCTAAGTCGTCGCCGCTGAATCGTGGAAAGGTCCTGATGGGGATCTTGCACCAAATGCAAAACAGCACACAACAAATCTGCTCATAGTCTGGCCGACTGATTGCAAGTGGCACCCAAAAAAAAAAAAAATCGTAGAACTCGATTCCAGCAATGATATGTTTAGAATGATGGGTTACATTATTGAAGTTTTAGTAGGAGACCCTAATTTTTTAATAGCCTGTATTAATCTTTTTTTTTATCACGTATAGGTTCGCTTTTGACCATCATCTCGCTCGATTTGAGCGAAGATATGGTCTAAGATCGAGCACGCTTTCCTAGAAGGTACCTATTCACACAAGACTGAAGACACCCAGTTTGTAGGTTTCGGGAAAAACATACTCCGGCAGTGTATTCCACTCCTTTACGGTGCATATAATAAAGTGCGTATAATAAATCAGGGATAATGTAGCATTCGAATGGTGTAAGAATTTTTGAAATCGGTCCAGTAGTTTTTGAGTTTATTCGTTACAAACAAACAAATCTTTCCTCTTTATAATATTAGTATAGATGGACAAACGGATAAACGTATGGACGGACTGATATGAATGTTTTATGAGTATTTTCAATTTTGCCAGGATTGATACACAACCATAAAAGGCTTAATTATATCAATCGATACCCATTATTAGTGGCCTATTTAAGTAAAGCCGTAGGCTATAACTGTAATAACATGTGATCTGTGCAATGAAACGTCACTGTCATTAGAAGTGACTTACGGCCAACCCCCTCGCCCCTTATAAAATTTATACATATACGGAGACGCTAACACATTGAATAAAAGTTTAGAGATTAACAATTAAAATAATAAGAACATAACAAACTGTATAATATAATAATAAATATAATATTTAGTAAAGATAAAAAGTGTTTCAACTATAACATCACAGTAATACTATAACTAAGGTTTATGGCGTCGGTAGATATATAATAAACACATGCAATATTCATATTTCTTGTTTTGTAAAACCTGTATTCATTATAATAAACGGTTTACTTTAAATACGATATATACCACGAAACGAGGTAACGCTTAAATAATAAAAAGCTCTCAAAAAACTTATTTCAGGTCAGAAATGCTACATTTATTTAGTTGTAACTAGAATTTATAATAATAATTTAATAAAGAACCAGCTGTCCCGGAGACGTCGTCTTGCCCGGATAAGCTTCATTCGATGTGCCGACAGAAGCGCCACCTACCGGGTCCAATTGTGAACCTACTGAGAAGCCTTCTTTGGCTCATTACAACAACCTTGCTAAAGATCATCACATGATCAAATGTATAGTTTACGATTCTATAAAGGACATACAGACAAACGTTTTTATATATCACAAGATTAAAAAAATATAAACAAGGATACACTCCAATTTATTATATTCTATATAAAAAATCTGTAGCGTAATGGTTAGCGCACGCCCTAAATGAAGGGCGGGTTCGATCCTGACCGAACGCATGCACCTTAGTCAGATTTCTGATCTAATGTGCATATTTACATTACACGTGCTAAAACGGTGAAGGAAACATCGTGATGCAACTGCACATCGAGATAACCGATGTGTCAAACTGCCAAGCGCCTTGGACAAGCGTGGCGGTATACTGTCCGATCCCCATAATGGAGGCCGAGCCAGCAGTGGACATTTATGGCTGACAATATATAAAAAAATATTTATACGACGACTCGCGAACATCCTTCTTTTTCGTCTATTAAAAAGACAAATCCAAAAAAAAACATTTATATAAATTTTCACTTAGAACATGGTCTAAAAAGTTGGTTTTATATTAAACTGATCACATGTTACTGCCGGGTCATCATTTAGGTTCAATTCAATATCAAGTTCAACGTTTACGAAATAAGATCCCCACCACGATTCGCGACAGTGGACGTCAAGAATTTATAAAAAAACATGTATTAGGTTAACACATTCACGCTGCCTCTTTCTGTCCTCACTTTCCTGCTAGCTCCCGTACAAATGGGCATAACATAAACGAGGCTTTAAGGAAGGAGCTATTATTGCAAAGGTTATATAACCACAGCGTTGATTTTCGCAAACCTCGTTTCCTGAAAGAATAAACGCGAAAAAGCGGGTAGCACCGAATCCGGGGGGTTTTTATCGGCAAATCTTCAATCTAAAAACGCGCTAATAATCCGATTTCCTTTCCGTTCCGCCGCAAAAAAACTGCTTATTAGGGCGCGATGGCTTATTTTCCCCCAAGTCGCCGGATGGTCTTATTTTATATCGTTTGTGAAAAAACAAAATGTTGGCGGGCAGCGTTTGTAATGCAATTTGCATAGATACGCGGCACCCCGGCAGGCGGGCTTCACGGAATAACACCGCACGCTGTATACGTACGTAGTGAAATTACAGCGAACAATTCAACAGCTGTTGTTGAAGTGTTGTGTTCTGCATTTGAAAATGTATACTAGGATTGACATTCTGTAGTTGGCAGTGAGATTGGCCTTTGTATATGAAAGCAATGTTATTTTTTAATGACTCTTGACATATGCGAGCACGGCTACTAAAAAGTAGCCAAAATGTCAGAATAAAAATAAAATAAAATACCGCACTTAAAACAGTGTTTTATTGTGTACTAGTTCCGAAAACTTAAGAAAATACTAAGCAAAGTTGAGTCCTAAAAATCATTATTAAAATTTTAATTTTTCATTATATACTAACGGTCTCATTCATATTAAGTTATAGTCATTTTTGATGCTTCTGTAAAGTTCTTAAAGGAGCTTTTAAATTTACTGTAATTCTTTGTGGATAAGACCGTTAGTGTCAGAAAAAATCCTATCATTTAACTAAGGTTTGGTTATTGTAAGATATGATTTTTAAAGATAAGAGCGCGGACTCTTTTTTTATATTGCAAATGAATTTGACATGTAATATAGGGTGTTTTAATTAAAATTAATTATGAGAAAGCCTGATATCCAACGAATTGGAAATTAAATTGATGATACATGAACATGCTAAATGTTATCATATTTATAGAAGAATATCCTTTGTTCGCTTCTTTGTTCTGTCAACCATCATCCCGTGGGTATCTGATATATATACGATTCTCGTTATTCGCTATTCCCATTCCCGTACTACGTGTAAAATGGAAGACACGTGTCGAGTTTACACAGAAACAATATGTTCTGCATAATTTAATATAGTGGGTATCGAACAGTCAACCATTGTGGTGTGAACATTCTAACATTACGTGACAAACGATATGATATTTATAAGGTTTCTGAGACATCAGTTGACCTGATCCGCACCATACTCCACGACTCTGTATACGACGCACTGCATATCGCTGTTGCTCGTCACCGATGGCAAAACGTGCAGCAAGACAAAGTAAAATAGTAAGGAAAGATCACGATTTTCAACAATGAGGAATACGACTTTTTTATTGCAGGAGTTCAGCAGACAGGCAGACGGCCCACTTGATGGATAGCGGATACCATCGCCTATGGACATTTGCAACACCAAAGGATGATACAAATGCGCTGCTGCTCTCTTAAGGGGGACTCAAGAATAAGGACTGTCACAGAACGTCTTCTTACCTTCTCTTACTAGATTGAGGTGGATTGGGAATTCGAGGATTCTTAGCATACAACACAAAATGTTGTACAGCGAGAGAAGATGGCGAGTGGTTACTTTCTTTTGCAACGATGTCATGCTGCAGAAGGAGGCGGCCGAGAGACTTAAAGAGGATGATGACTTAGTGGACTCCCGTCGCACATAGCGAACAGGGGATCGAAGGCGCCGTCATGCTCATCTCCTCCCAATAACGTAACAGAATTCACATATGTGATAGAACCATACAGGAACCATTATCATGAGTATACTTCTAAGGGACAGTACGTAATCTGACCACTGGCATCTCACAGCTTGTTGCTAGAAGGCGTGTACGGAGCCGGCTCCTGGGAAGCCCACATACCCCTCGTAGACCACCCATAATGGTCCGAGGAGATGCGTAAATGCATTCCCCTAGCGGTATTAAAAACAGTTGTGGTTTCGAGCAAACCTCCTCTCAACCGACAACAACCTCACACTAACGGTATTTGAGAGGACATCACACTAAGACCAAAAGGAACGGAGCGTTAATGAAGAATATTTCAAAATCAGGGGGTTTGTTTAACTTACTTTTTTTAAACTATTTTAAGTCATACGAACCTGAGCCTTATGCATTCCAAGCTTAGGCCCCTCAACAACAGACGCCATCGTTTAAATTTATGGTCATCAGTGAAATATGCAGTACATGACTTACAGTTGTATTCATAAATGTCTCAAGTAAAACATGTTTAAAGGCAGGTACTTAAATGGATTTAACCGATATAATAACAGCCCTGGTCTACAAGCAACTCCTTAATAGTGTACTCATTATATCCATATTAGTAATACTACGACGGCTTCGTCTTTCGCCTTTTATTTTACGGTTGTTGGACAAGGTTCTATAATATTATGACTATTAACTTAGTTCTAATATGTATCATTTAGTTGAAAGAAGAGACGCCATGGAGTTATGGCGCCATGCTTTACAGAGGTTTCCGGTACAAAAATAATCTAATTTAAAACAACATGTATTTTAACAGAACGTTAAAATTGTAGAATGTTTTTTCTTTGCGCAAATTCAACAGACAGGCAGACTGTCCACCTGATTGAAAGCGGTTACCATCGCCCATAAACATTTGTATCACCTAAGGGTCACCAATATACCGCCACTCTCTAAAAGGACACTGGAACCTGACGACTAATGCCGGAACACAACTTAATGCTCTTGCCATTCTGATATATTGTTCAAGGTGGAGCATCAACCAAATAATCACCCAAAATTAATGAGCTATTTTGATGACTATTTTTAGTGGCTCATAGCCTCAGGACCCAGAATCCAATCGTCTCAACGACAAACGGCATACGCGTCTAACTCTTACTGAGGGTTATAAGTATATTAAAATATTTTTATTCGTGTAGAAACGGAAATAATCCACAGCCGCATAGGGTATTTGTCCATCTGGGTGGTTACCACCCCTGGTCTGTGATATGCCACCTTAATAACCTTGAATTGTGTTCTGTCATTAGTGATCTTCCTTCCTCTCTTTAGAGAGCGACAGCACATTAGCAGTAAGCAACTTTGCTGTTTCAAATATCCATAGGCGATGGTAACCGCTGTCCATCAGGCGCGCCATCTGCCTTTCTCCTGATCTCACGAAATAAAATAAAAAAACAATTAATTAGATATCGTTTTTTAATTTCTTTTATTACTCGAAACCGAATAAAAGCGTAAACCGCGAAGGATGTTTAACGGGCCTTAGCTATTTAATCTTATCTTTGGTGTGAAAAATGGCGACCCCGAATCAGTTGGCAAATATTCAAAGCTTGCTCCATACCTTCATAATTGCTGTATCGTGCTTAAGCAACAATTAAATCTTGAAGTTACCCATTATTCTTTCCCACGAGCTAAGTGTTGCCATGTCCGCAACATAATACCCGCCTTTTATTTAATTTACAGTAATAATTAAAATCATGTAAAAAATCTATCGAGATAACTTTTTTTGTATATTTATATATATACTTCATTTACTTCCGAACAGCTCAAAATTTTATATACATATAATAATTAATAATTAAAACTAAAATTATTATATAGCAGATCACTGTCAACAGGAAGTGTGCCCAGAAGGCTGGCTGCTTGAAATCAGATCATAGGTATATACTATTATATACTCCATAATACATACTACTATTCTCACTAATAATATATCTAAGTTACAAAAAAATGTACGCCGAATCTGCAAAAATCATGGCAGGCGATCATTATTAAATGTCTACACCTATTTGTATACTCACCATGTTTTTTTCAATAAATAATTTATATAGGTAAAAATCCTTATATTTCATTCCAAAATCTATCTATTTCTCTGTCGAAAAAACGATTAAACAGACATGTAATTTTCTTAACAATCTTCTACTTCATGGTTCAAAAGTTAGAGGGAGGAAGGAAAAATTTGTACAGCTTTGGGGACGAATATTTCATCTCTTCTTGACTTAATTATAAGTAATAATTTCGTTATATTTTTTAAAGATGTGACTAACAATAGTCATACGACATCTACAATAAAATAATATTTCTAAGATTATTTATATGTATGACGACAACCTCTTATTATTTTATGCAATTTTACAACTGTATTGTAAAAAATACTGGAAGTTAAACTTCTCTTAAAAAAAACTTTATTGCTTCTATATCATGGTTATATTGCAATAGGTTTGGCAATTGTTTCTAATCCATCGTAAGATTGTCTGAAAGAATTACTGTTAATGATAACACCAATGTTGTGCAAATAATTATTAATAAGCTAATATAATAATTAATAATAAAATAATAAACGTTATTAGTGTAAATACCTAGGTATATTAAATATAACATAAGAGAAGGAGAAGATAATGTCTGTAAGAAAATAAAATGTAAGATAAATAGTAGATAAAATATGTTATAACTAAGTAGAAATAGAAAAGTGGTTTTTTTTCTGTAAACAAAGCTTTTGTAAAAACGTAAAAGAAAAAAAATGCGATAAAAATATTATGCAATAATATATATATTCTATTCGATCCTAAATTAATCATACAGACGAAAAGACGGTGAGGGCAATGACGCTTTAATAATTTTGCTGAAATGACCGCAGATCCCAATAAATAAAGAATTTTAATCAAAATCCCACAAATGGCAACCCAGCTCGACTGTTTCAATAATCACTTTAATCGATAAAATTCGCTTCACGGCTGTGACTTGACTGTTCTAAACAATTACAAGAGCTTGGCTTGAATTTTAATGCTCCGTTTACTGTTCAAGACAGTGCACTTTGTTTCATGGTTATTGATTTAGTTAAGTTCTTGCAGTTTGTCAATGTTTGTGTTTGTTTTTATATTTTTATCTCAGGGTTCCGTTGTGATTTTGGCAAAAAAATCTTTATAAAATTGACATGTCTGTCAATGCGTCTGTTTGCATTTTTATGTCACAGCATTGTTACGAGTTGCAGGACTCGAATTAAAATGTCATTAGTACAGATATAATCATCTTCAGCCAAATTCAGTCCACTGCTGGACGTAGGCCTCCCCAAGTAAGCGCCACATATCCCGGTCTCCTGTCTTCCGCATCCAGCCCCTGCCGGCGATCTTGCGCAGGTCGTCAGTCCACCGGGCTGGCGGGCGTCCTACGCTACGTTTACCGAGACGTGGTCTCCACTCCAGGACTCGTTTGCTCCATCGGCCGTCGGTCCTGCGACAGACGTGACCGGCCCACTGCCACTTCAACTTGCTAATTTTGCGAGCTATGTCGGTTACCTTAGTTCTCTTACGGATGTTCTCATTTCTGATTTTATCCATTAGAGAAACACCTAACATAGCTCGCTCCATAGCCCGTTGAGCGACTTTGAATTTGTGGACCAGTCCCGCTGTCAGTGTCCACGTCTCGGCACCGTACGTCATTATGGGTAGGACGCACTGCTCGAAGACTTTCGTCTTCAAGCATTGCGGAATAGTCGACGAGAAGACTTGACGAAGCTTACCGAATGCTGCCCAGCCTAACAGATATAATAACACGCGCAAAGTCCGTCACTAAATTGATTACCGGATGTAGTACACACGTCTTGCTCCGTATGTGCTTATCGCTCTACTCCCTCACTTCTCCGTTGATTGCTTTATAATTTACAAATGCAATTTGTCTAGTCGACTGCGTGTACTGAATTATTTTCCCAGTCACAAATTTTAAACACAGAGTAAACAACAAAAGACAGTCATAGAAAAGTTTCAATATTATTAGCTTAAACAATGCTGGCAGGTAATTAATGTGCTTTGTTTAAAAATATGCAGGTGCCCCAAATTGCAACAGTATTTTTGTCAAAATCTACACATTATCTTTAAGTTAGTGAGAGTCATTATGGAATTAATCGAGAAAAATTAAGTTTATATAAGTGAGTGTTGTAATTTTTAGTGTACATAAACACATAGTCATGTGGATTATCTTAATTTATTTATTTATGTTAATTCATTAACAAAAAACATTTGTGTCTGAAATATACATACATAGTCATAATTACAATTATAAAAAAGAAAAAAAACTAATTTACAATAAACATTCTTAAGTTTACAAAAATATGTCACTCGAAAGGTAATTTATAATCAACATTATTATATTATTATTATTTAAGCACAAAAGTAATCGTCAACTGAATAGAAAGCTTGTTGAAGGAGGAATGCTTTAACATTACGCTTAAAAGATTGCATTTTATATATATTTAGCTTTAGGTCCGTAGGTAATTTGTTGAAAATTTCAATAGCCTGATACGTGATACTGTGCTTTACAACATTTAAAGATGGCATTATTTTATTTTTTAAATCTTTCCTTCTTGTTGCTTCTCTAATTTCTCTTTCTTCTTTTGTAAATAAATAAAAATAATATAATAATAATGTTTTTAAGTGACTTATCTATATATTGATACGTAAAGCAAAAACTTTGTACCCCTTTTTACGAAAATTGCGCTGACGGATGAGTATGAAATTTCTCAAACTTATAGGTTATATAGCGAAGAAGCGACGAATGCTATTCTTTTTTAATTATTCATAAAAAATACATTAAATCAATAAAAAAAACATTACACACACTACCATGTATTTGACACACGCATTTATAACGATATATACTGCTTTGTTTATAGTTCGTAATGTTGGCGATATCTGTGATTATAGAAGTATAGTCTTCGACAAAAAATTATTATGGTTGGATTTCGACCACGGGCAACTTCTAGTTTAAGTAAATAGATGGCGAGATATTCGAAATATAAAAAATGTACATTTTATTTTTATATATTTACTAGCTTCTGCCCGCGACTTTGACGGCGTGGAATAGTTAAAAAAAGGAAGTTAAAAGAAAACCACCCGATATTAAAACTTGCTTCATTGGTGATCCGCTCCTATTGGTCTCAGCGTGATGATATATAACCTATAGCCTCCCTTGATAAATGGGCTATTTAACATTGAAATTATTATGTTAAATAGCCTAAACTCTTTAGACTAAAACTCTTTAGATTTTGTATCCGTGCAGGTACGGAGGAAGAACACAATTTCCTGCGGCCGGGCGGCCTGTTGTAAGAGGCGACACATCAACTCACAGCCTGGTGGTAGGGTATATGCCCGTCTGGCTACCACCTCTAATTTATTGTATTGTCATTAATATACATTCGTCCTCTATATAATCTACTGTATTTGACTGCGTAGGTGGCAGTCGGTTGGTTTTTTTTATAAATATATTATATAACTTATTTTCAAAGCATTTATCAAAACGTAAACAAAATAAATTAACTTTTTATTTTGCTCCAGAAAATCAGAATGAGAAAGTAAATATGTCTAGGTACATATTGTAAGGATTCTTTGCTCCTTCACTGTTAATAAGATTTCAACATCCAAGTGCTTTTGCTGGGCTTCACTTCGATATCATAAATAGGCCGAGAATTTAAGAATATTGCTTTCTATTCATTCTCTTTTTAACAGGCTTCTTGGTGTAATATAAGTATTCTATATGACCTATAAACAGTAGCGGTTTTATTCATATTGAGTTAGATTAAGTTTGAAGGCTTGTTTATTTATTTTTTTTACTGCAGGAGTTCAACGGACGGCCCACTTGATGGAAAGCGGTTACCATCGCCTATGGACATGTGCAACACCAAAGGTGCTACAAATGCGCCGCTGCTCTCTTAAGGGAGACTGGAATCTGATCATTAATGCCGGAACACAACTCAAGGTTGTTACGGCAACATACTTGAGACCAGGAGTAATAGCCATCCAGTCAGGTAAATGCCCTACCTGGCTGTGGGTTGTTTTATCACCTCTTACGACATGCCGTCCGGCCGCGGGAAATTTTATTCTTTTTCCGTTCCTGCATGGATTTAATTTAATAAATAATAAAATTACGTTTTAACGGTTTTAAGCGATGATCTTTATTATTCCGACATATCAAAAAAGACAAAGATGTCAAGTATCAATGAGTATTGTTAAGTTTTATTTAGGCTACCGCCAACTTGTTCATTTTAATTTTGTATATGGTCAGTTGGGTTCCCAAACTCAAAGGGCCGGGTTCGGATCCTGACCGGAACACATGCACCGCTTAGTCAGTTTTCTAGCCTAATGTGCATATTGTTACCTTAGTTAACAACGGTGAAGGAAAACATCGTGATGATACCTGCACATCGAGATAACCGATGTGTTAAACCTGCCAAGCCGCCTTGGACAAGTGTGGTGGGTATACTCTCCGGTTTCCTATAATGGGAGGACCGCGCCCAGCAGTGAAACGTTTATGGGCTGTCATTATAATTATTATTGTAGATAGCAAGATATTTTAACGTCTATTTTTTAAAAGCTAATTGTTTTATACTTTTTATAAAATAATAATAATAATCAGCAAACAAACACACGTATTTTATATCCCCAAAATAAGCAAGCTTGTGTTATAGGTAACTAGCGGCCCCGGCAGACGTTGTCCTTCTCTAAAAAAATGAAATCTGGGACCTGATCCCAGCGCCACCTAAACCATCCGGGGACCCACTCAAACACACAAAAACAAAATCAACAAAATCGGTCCAGGTGATTAGGAGGATTCTAGAACCCGATCTTAGCGCCACCTACCGGTTCCAACGGGATAAAAAGTTCCCATGTCCGTCTCCTGGTTCTAAGCTACCTCCCCACCAATTTTCAGCCAAATCGCTACAGCCGTTCTTGAGTTATAAATTATGTAACTAACACGACTTTCTTTTATTTATATTGATATACAACGCACTACTCTGGAGCCGGTCCCAGACACCCAGACCATAGTAAATAACGGAGAAAATTCTTTTCAGATATTAACATACCAAGAATCGAACCTGGAGCCTATGCGTAGACACCCAGACCATAGTAAATAACGGACAAAATTCGTTTCCGAAATTTACCATACCAGGAATCGAACCTAGAGCCTCTGCGTTGCAGTGAGCTACCCCGGCAAAGACTTAGCCCGCTCAACCACAAATGCCGTCAATAAGCCAAAGTAAGCAAAATAATTCACATACCTAAATCTACACGACGTGTCTGAGTTAAACAAAAAAACAATATAGTCACAAAACGCAAAACAAAACGACTTGCGACACATGAAATGATTTAATAAAACATAATTGTCTATTCCGGCATGAGACCGTCCAGCGGGACGTGCAATTTGACAGCGAACGTTTAAATTGGACAACAAAAAACAAAAAAGAAGCTGCATCAAACAATTGCTTTTTTGTAACAAAAAACTGGACTTTAATATATTTACAGTGGCACTCTGAAATTTTATATTACTACCACATCTGAGATAATGTAATAATTAAGCCGAAATTAATATTTAAAAACCTATCCGTACAGGAACGGAGAATACAATTTCCTGCGACCCCGCGGCCTGTCGCAAAAGGCGGCAAAACAACCCATAGCCATAGGTGGTAGGGCATTTGCCCGACTGGATGGCTACCACCCCTGGTCTAAAGTATGTCGCCATTACAACCTTGAGTTGTGTTTCGGCATTAGTGACCAGATTCCAGTCTCCCTTAAGAGAGCAGTAGCGCATTTGTAGCACCTTAGGTGTTGCAAATGTCCATGGCTTTCCATCAAGTGAGCCGTCTGCCTATCTGCTAAACTCCGGAAATAAAAAAATATCAGAATTTTAATCTATTATTTCGCGAATTCTCGTTTATAAATATTTGATAAATTCAAATTCAAAAGTTTTTATTCAAAATAAATTCCATTGGAGAACATTTTTTAAGACTGAAGGCTATTGCAATTAAATTTGACTGCCCCTTCCAAGAATAATAGATTGGAGTAGTCATCGGTTTAGAATAAGTAAGTGGCTTAAACAGCCGACACGGGGTTGAGATCGCTAGAGCTAAGACTCAAGCTCCAGGGGTGGGAGTGATAAATGGCATCACGTCAGAAGTAACTTCGGTGAACCTGCAGCCCACCTCTCTACACCCCTTAGCCACTCACACCCATGTTGCCCCTGTCTTCTATGGCATTTTTTGGGGCCCATTCAGAGGGTGGCGTGTCACCGTCTGCCCCTTTTTCCATGTTTTCCGAACATTGCGACGGCCAGATTCCATAGTCCCCATATTCTCACACCCCTAGTATCACTAACAGTTCACCCCAATAGCCGGTACTTTTTGTTTTAGTTTCCCACAATAGTTCTATACAGGCCGGGGCTTGTCCTTGGGTACATTATTATATGGTGTAGACAGGGATAATCGTCGGTCAGTGTCATGCCACATTTCTATTAAATTCGTCAAGGAGTCTCTACGCGTTGACCTTCTAATGGCCTCACGCAAACCGTCCAAATGTGCCGGCCATTTATATAGCCCAAATACATAAAATATATATAAAATTATAATATTAAAAGAGTGGTGTGCCGCGGGCTCGCCATTGGAATCAACAGAATACCGATAAACCCACGATCAAGACCATAGCAATTTTGACGCGATATTAATAGCAGAATTGGGCCCCAGGATTAGCTTAAGTATTCATGTGACGCTGATGTTTTATGAGGGCGAATTATCTAGTCTTCTCAAGAACGAATGATTCAAAAACATTAAATTGTCCATACAAATGTATTAATTGATGTTAATTAGAATTAAAATGCAGGATCGTGTCATTCGTTGTATGAATCATGGAGCTTTCCGGTTCATACAAATATTTGGCGTCGCAGGGTGATATTTTTTAAAGTCTGACTACCAGGGTCATAGATTTTATGCAAATTAGTTGTAGTCAAGTCGCTTAAAGGCCATCGTATCCGTTTCGCATTTCAATAACGTGGGTTCGAATCCTGGCCAGGAAGCATGTACCACTTAGATAGTTATTAAGATTTAATGTGTATATTTTTATAATTTCCTCGTATTGACATTATGGAAAACACATACATACATAACTTCACCCCAGGGCCCTTGCGAGGTGGGCACCAACAACAGAACGCCATTCAGGTTTATTCTTACACACCTCACTTGCTTCTTTGACATTCATAGCTCTTGTCATGCACCTCGTCTGTTCTTAAGGCGCCTGACATCACCTTCTGCTAATACATGATCAATTTGATCATGGAAGGTGTGTCGTGGCCTTCCGCGACTTCTGCATCCATCTACTTTTGCATTGTATATCTGTTTAGTCATTCTTTCATCATACATTCTTTCTACATGCCCGAACCACTGGAGCATTCCTTTCCTTAACTTCACCCCGACACTCTCTTTCAAACCAACTCTCTTTCTTACTTCGGTATTACGAAGTTACGATGCTAGTTAAAATTTGACATAAACTATATATAAGTAAAATTAATTTACTAACATTTGTAAGAAAAAAGACTGAATAATAATATGCAGATTAGGTATTAAAGCTTAGCTCATATGGATTGATTTCCCTGGTCTAGAGTCTGCCGCCGTTTATCCATATCTAACCATATAGTAATGCACCTGCAAGCCCCGGCTAATGTAGGACTATTGTGGGAAATGAGAACAAAAAGTACCGGACTTTGTGGGTGACGGCTAGTGGTACTAAGGGTCTAGGAATATGGGGACTACGGCGTTTGCCAGTCGCAATGTTCAGGGAACATGGAAAAATATGGGCAAATGGTGACTCGCCACTCCCTGCAGGCGCCCCAAAAACGCCATAGAAGACAGCAGCAATGTGGGAGAAAGCAGGGGCAACGCGAGAGAAGACAGGGGCAACATGACATATATATTGGAATATAAAGACTAGATAGCAAATAAGGCAAGGGATGTAACACATAAAAACAAAAAATTGTAGTAGAATTAAGGATCTGTACGACGCAAATATGGAACCCTAGGAAGGGGTTACATATTTGTGCCGTTTGGAGTTGAAACTTTAGGTCCGTGGGGTCCATCGGCAAAGGGTTTCTTCAAAGAAATTTGTAAGAAACTCTTTGATACCACCCATGATCAGAAGGCTGGTTCTTATTTCGCGCAACGAATCAGCATTGCCATACAGCGTGGCAATGCAGCCAGTCTTCTGGGCACGCTTCCCTCTGGCAGCGATTTGCTACATTCTTTATATTAAAATCTATTTATAATTGAGTTTATTTTTAAGGTTTTTTTTGAACAAAAATACAAAAAATAAGTATTTTCTACTAAATGTTGAAATCGATATACATCATTTAAAAAAATATCTTTTTGTTTGGAACTATAAAGCCTTATGTTTTCTTTCTTTCTTCTTTAAATTACTTATACAATTTTTTTCAAACTACAAAATATCAAATTGCATGTAGTGTTTGCCTATTTAATGCATTTGAAATGTCATTTTTATAAAGCAATGTACATCCTCTGTATTAGGATCTGTTGTAAAATTTGGAATAAGGTAATAAATAAAGAGAAGAATAAGAAAAGATTAAAAGAAATAAACACATAAATAAAAAAGATGAACAAAAAATATAAGATACATAAAGCAAGACAAATCTTGTTCGCCTGGCAGAGAAGGAGATAAAAAAATGGGATATATTGTAATTATTATTATAATCTGTGTATTTGTCTGGCGATAATTTAGCTTTAGAAAATATTGATTATTTTTAGTTGATTTAAAACATGTTAACGGTAAAATAAAAGCAGCATGACCAACATACAAAAGTAAAAATTAAACGCAACCAGTCCGCCATGTCACATAATGAAGTTGGACCACTTGTCAAGAAACAGGTATAAAATGAGGAGAGCGCCACGAAAAAGCGATTTACAGTTACAAAACACTGGTAAATTAACGTATTCACGTCAATACGTTGGTTTATTGCTCTTTGGTTGATAAATGAATGCTCACGAAGGAAAACAAATGCTATATATTGTTACAACTCAGGTCCCGACAAAAACAAATTCCACTTGCATATATGAAACAAAGCACACTTTATTACCTGTCGGCATTTGAACTATTTGTAATTCTTTTATGATCGTCTTCTTTGTTTACTTATTTATTGGCATACGTTTCTAGTGAACAGCCCATTCTTTTATTGTACACGTTTATGGTCGTTTGTGGCCTACTCATTAGCCAGGTGTTTCGGATTACATCAACTACGATACAGGCACATTGCATTTGTGCAGTTTTAAACAATGGCCTGATTGAGGGATAACTACGATCAAAGCGAGACATAATTATGTACTACAAATGGGAATCTAATAGTGACGGACTGTCGCGTTTTATTGAATTACGACCTTCTGAATTACTTTTGGATTTGTTGTGTTTGGTTATAATTGTACCTGTGTTATACGTGTTTGTATAGTTCTAATAAACTCTATAGTAATTCTAAAAGCATTTTAATTCGAGACTGGCGATTCGTAACAACAGATAGAAAATTCTTTATTGTTCACCACATACACATATAGTCAATCCCAAATAGTAACCAAAAATATAAAATCTAACACACACGCAAACATACTCACTCATACAAACATACACTCACGCACAAAACTCAGTCACACTCACTCGCACAAAAATATACAGCTAAAATTTGAATTATAATTTCTAATGAGCCAATAAAAAAAAAACATTATGGAATTTAAAAAAAACCAACTTTAATTAACATACAGGCACTTCTTAGCTTTATTTTTTTTGCATTTCATTACACAACTTTCTAGCACCATATAGAGTAATATAGACTGTATACACTCCTTATCAAATTCCATCCATGTATACGCCATTATTGCCGAGAAAATGTGTCATATCAAAGAGACACGGACGGATTCACAATTTCATAAGGGTTTCATTTTTGCCTCAACTGCTATCTAACAATAACTGAATATCAAATTAGTACTGTGCCGACAAAAAGTGAACGCATACCTGCCTGCCATAAATCTCCGTTTATTACCTTCCCGCATTTTGATTTTTTTTGTTTACTTTGTGTCTGTAAAATTCGTAATTAGAAAAACAGTCCATTGTGTATTGTCATATTTTGTGGCAGTCATTAGGCAGGTGTGTCGAACTGATTCTAAGAAATTTGATCTATGCGGGCTGGCAGCCATATTGTATCGGTGCAGCAATGGCCGAATGGAGAGATCGCCAGTCAAAGCGAAGTCGCGACTTTGCGCGTGTTATTGAATTGTGCATTACATTTGGACGTATTGCGTCCGGTTATATTTGTACCTATGTTATACGTGTTTGTATAATTCTATTAAATTCTATAGTAATTCCAACGGCATTTTAATTCGAGTCCCGCACTCGCAACTGTACTATATATGACATTCTGCAGTATGGACCTACATCTCCTTTTTATATTACGTAAAATCGTGAACATATTAACCGAAACCATAATAATATCGAGTTACGACCCAAAACCGCAGCTTCCCCACCCATATCGTTTCACATCGTAAGATATTAAAAAAAGTTACTTTGAAAAAAAGAAGCTCCATTGAACACCTGCCCTTATTACAAGTCCCTAACGAATATGTATGTATCAAACCTGTTTATTGAGATAAACAATTTTATATTTGCTGTTAAAAACTTTCATCTAAAAATAATGTTGTTCTTAATGCAAAAACAATAAGGTCTAATTTTGTATAAGCATAATTTACAACAGCAATAACAAAATTGTCAGTTGCAAGCAATACTAATAAAATTGTACACTCTTTAAAATAAAACATGATCTTTATTTACTTTGAAATAAGAACCAATATGAAAGTAAGAAAGAGCAGTGTTACGTTGTCGCAATGAATTCAAACAAAGATTGATTTAAAAATAAATAAATTAGTCTTTATTACTGAAATAATAAGATACATTTCATCAAAATCGTAGTGCTCCAAATTAAATTACTGACTTTATAATTCCTAAACAAGTTTTAAATATTGCGTTTTATAAATTTCTTCATGGCACTTATTGTTAGGACCTGAAGGTTTATTTTGTTACGATAGACTTGTTAAGTTTGGTGCGGAATTAAAATGGTAATAAAAATTAATAATTTATAATTTAGTTTATTTTTAGGAATATTTTTATGAAATATATGTTGACGGATGTAGGCTAAAGGAATTAAACATACAAATAGGTGTCTACAAAAATATGTAAAATATTTATGTTATGAAAGAGTGTAAAATGAATGTAATGAAATGTGATGATTAAATGGTACTTCATATATGTTTTGCAGTTGTTTTAAAATAATTATATAGTTCAAACTCTTTAGCCTACAACTTTTTTAAGGCCAGGATAAGTTTGATATTAAGCCTCGTTTTAGAGCCTTAGGCGGGACTTTAAGTATGTTTTGCTGTTCGCTTATATCACCACAAACCATATAGTTTTCGTTAAAATGAAGATAATTATAGTATATTATTCGATGTTCAACAAAATATTAGCATATAACCAATTAATATCTAGTATAAGTAAATACATACATAACTTCAGGCCAGGTCCCTTGCGGGATAGGCACGAACAACAGAGCGCCATTTAGGCTTATTCTTACACACCTCACTTGCTTCTTTGACATTCATAGTTCTTCTCAGTATAAGTACAGTATAAGTATCTTAAAAATTTTAAAAATAGCTAAGCCCCAGTTAGTTTAGTTAATTTTAAAATATAAAATTAAATATTAAAAAAAGTCAGATGAAACGAATTACTTTTCTAGTTACAGTCAAAAAGAATAGCGGTTTTATTCATATTAAGTTAGAGTTTGTTTGAACGCTTCTTTAACGTTTTTAAAAAAGCGTTCAAACTTACTCTAACTTAATATATTAATATAACAAGTATACTTGTATAAATCTATTATATTATTTTCTAAATATGCCGTGTCCGCACGATAAAACTATTAACAAAATCAATTGAAATAGACTATAAAACAATGGAGAAAACGATGCATTTTTTTAAGATTTCTTGACTGTTTGTTCAGGATTCATGTCAAAACCACTAAGTTTCGATGGAATTTTCGCTAATCAACAGCTAATTCTTTGACTTAAGCTATGCGTTACTATTTGTCCTGGGAATCCCGCGGGATCACTTTAAGATGTTTTAGATATTAATAAATAAGACATTATAATTAAAAATAGCTTTAGAAATAACTTGTTATATACTTTTTAGTTTTTGAAGTTAGTTTTTTAGATTGAATGTTCTTAAACAGAAAGACCCATAGACAGCCGTCAGAGGCACAGTGAGGGCTCTATAGTAATCAAATTATTGAAATAACCTACAAAAAAATCAGTAAGGTTTTTGTGTAAAAATGTTCTCCGTAATGCCATCTGTTGATGACTTTTCCAAAACAATAATCCATAATTATGTTCGAATCGCAATAGAGCTTGATATTTTTAAATGTAGAAGAAATTAGTGTTGTCTTTATCTTTTTTATTACTTTATTCATATATCGATAAATAGTCTACATTCTATATATATTATTTCTTTTGTGAAAGAATACTGTGGATGACAATCGAGCACCAAAAGTATAATTCTAAAAAGTTTCTACATCCTATAGAACTAGATCACGCCACAGAATAATTAAATTATCCAGTTTAAAAGATGTTTTCTGCAACAAATCAACCATAAATTGATAGTTTAAATGAATGATTTTCAAATACAAAAATAACATTTTAATGAAACGTCACAGAGCTAGAAATGAATGACCTACGGCACCATCTAATGAGGTAGAAGTTCTTAGAATTACGTTTTTTACTTGGCAGATGCCATTCCCGGTAACAAAAAAGGTAAATTTAAAATGCAACCCATTGTATCTATCTACGTGATATTATTTCCTAATACGAGCTAAGTTTGCCTTCCTTCACTGTCTTGCTCATGAACCAATTTTAATTAAATTATCTATTGTACTTTAGAAATACTATAGAAATTAGAATTATTCTTTGACCTCCTATTTATACACCGAATACCGTTTATCTCAGAATATATCAAATCTCTTCCAAAAATTTTATCAAAAACTTGGTTAATTTATTGTGCAATGTTTGGGTTAATCTTTATAAATATAATTAATTTTAAATTACATTAAGGCAGCGAAATATTAAAGCAAGTAGATAAAAAAAACTAAATATAAACTTACCAAAACAATCGATAACTTTATAAACAACAATCCAATATAAACCACTTCACTACAAAACATCCATACAATCACAATTGTTTTTAAATATAGAACACACAAACTGCCAGAATCCTTGCACCATGAAATTTAAAAAAAAGTTTATATATTTTTATTGCAATGGACGCGATCGCGCTGTCAAACGTCACAGATTATAAAAATAAAGCGTCCGACTTCGCGCCAAGTTGACACTGCACTAACGGGCACGATAGATAGTGCTGTAACTTGCCCACATTTGGTTGTACAGCCTGTTTTGGTGCATGATGCAGTTGTTTGTTTAGTTGCTTATCTTGTAACGTGACCTACAACTTAACGACAGAATATTTATTTCAAACTTAAAAAGGTGTAGACTGGATTTTTGACCGGACTGAGAGGCATTGTTTTGTTGGAGATTAACACTTTTATCCATATTGAGTTGGTGTAAGTTTGAAGACTTATTTACTGTTCTTAAAGAAAATCTCAAACTTAGTAATTCAATATGAATAAGACCGTAAATTTAAAAAAAAAGTTTAAGTGTTTTGTTTTAGTTATAACTTAAATACCCTATGACATAGAGTTCTTTAAGAAGGGCGTTATAAGATTTTGGGAGATTCGCAACGCGTTTGCGATGACCTTAATGTTTGAAATGTCCATAATCGACAATAACCGCTTTCCATCAGGAGCCTGTTTGCCTACTTCAGGCAAGAAAAAATATATTAATACATACATAACTTCACACCAGGTCCCTTGCGGGGTAGGCACGAACAACAGAGCGCATACAGGCTTATTCTTACACACCTCACTTGCTTCTTTCATAGCTCTTGTCATGCACGCTCGTCTGTAAAAATATATATACAAGTATATGTATAATATCTAGAATATCAACATGCCATGGTGGTGGAAATTCGAATAAAACCTGAGTGTGTGTAGCAAAGTATTACTAGCCTAGACCGTTTACAACTCTGACAGTGACACATGTATCTCAAAATTATTGGTATACAAAATTCAATGCAGATTCATTAGACAAGAATAGCGGGTAGTACACTGTCCGTTTTTTAGAAATTTGTACGCTCGAATCTACCAATGGGATGTTTATGGGCTAATCAGCTAGTTGCCCATCGCTGGAAGTAGGTTGACGCTACCGCACCGCTCGCCAGCAATGGGATATTCACCCCCATTTCCTTGAACTCCCACGCTCAACTGCGCAACGTTTTCCCTTAGCGCTGTGACATGGGGTTCTTTAAGAGGGGCGTTATAAAATTTCTGAGAGGTCGGCAACACGTTGGCGACACCCCTGGTGTTCCATCAGGTGGGCCGTCTGCCTCTTTGCCTGCTTTAGTCAATAAAAAAAACATATCCTGTTCTCCACTATGCATTAAAGCGAAACGTTTCACGCCGATAATCCATGAGGGCGTGGTATCACAATGATCGAGACGGCCCAAGTGCTGTATTAAACATAACGATTGGAGCATGGCTGTCACTTACAAACATTGTGATAACACCAGGAAAAGTGTTTTGTTAACTACAATTGCATATTCTTGATGCAATTGTATCTTAGTCTTATTACGCGTATTCTCTTTTTCTGTGATTACGTACATACATATACGAAAACTAGAAATCGCCGGGGTGCCGTGTGTCGGGGTGAAGGTAAGGAAAGGAATGCTCTGGTGGTTCGGGCATGTGAAAAGAATGTATGATGAAAGAATGTCTAAACAGATATACAATGCAAAAGTGCATGGATGAAGTCGCAGAAGGCCACGACACACCTTGCATGATCAAATTGTTCGTGTACTAGCAGAAGGTGATGTCAGGAGCCTTCAGAACAGACGAGCGTGCATGACAAGAGCTATGAATGTCAAGAAGCAAGTGAGGTGTGTAAGAATAAGCCTGAATGGCGCTCTGTTGTTTGTGCTTACCCCGCAAGGGACCTGGCGTGAAGTTATGTATGTATGTAGTGATCGCCCGTAGTCGAAATTCGACTATAATAATTAACTTCTTTAATCACAGATTTCGCCAAAGCTAGACCGTTAATTTGACTTGAGCAATAAACAAAAGATTATATATGCGTGTGTGTCAAATAGATGGTAGTGTATGTAACGTTTTTTGATTGATTTGATATATCTTTATGCATATATATTTTTTAATATTAGCATTCGTCACTTCTTCATATATAAACTTAATTATATACTATAATTTCATACTCTTCCGATCGCGTAATTTTCAAGGGCTACAAAGGTTTTGCTTCACGTATTAATATATAGATAAATCTTTTCTTTCTTTCTCTCTTTAAAAATTTTTTGACACCCGGGGCTAACTGTTTCAAGCCGACATTTTGTATGAGCGTGGTATCCGCTCTATTGCGGTACGCGGAACAAAAGAGAACGCGAAACGCTTCCTTCGTATAGGTATTGTATCCACCATATACAGGTGTCGCGTGTCAGTGTGTTTGGATGCCCGATGGTGGAAAGCAGACGTAAAGATCAGGGGCCCAATTCTGCTATTACCACATCTCATTAAAAAGCGCCGGGCGCTATCGTCTCAATGGTAGCTTTGCTTGACTTCGGTATTCTGTTAGTTCCAATAGCGTGCCACTGGCAAACTACTCTATCTTTATGAATATTCATTTAGCGAAAATTTATGAGATAATGTTAAAAAAAAATAATTCAATAGTCATTTCTGCTACTGTTATTTCTGCTAATTATATCTAAGACTAATTTGTTTATTATTATTACAGAGAGACTACATAGAGAAGATATGTGGATTTAGGAGAATGCAAATTTCTGAGATAATCGCAATGGAATCGCATTTTGAATATCTTGGCAACGTCAAGATATTGTAAAATTGCGGAATTGGGCCCCAGATTGAAAAGCTCCAATGCACACTGTTCAAAATATATCCGATTGAAAATCGATGTTCAGGACTTTGAATGTAGTCATTGAATAGCTGGTCGTTATCTATCAGCTTCTTGCCTTTCCACGCAATAAACTTAGTGCAGTGTAGTTAGTGCTTCAAGTTGGTATTTCGCTGATTCATCCCAAAGGTACTCGTAGTACTTGATAGTTTCCTGGCTAAATAAACAAGACATATTATGCCCTAGGGTTTGACCCGCGGCGAAGGCACGAGGAAAACTCTAGTATGTCTACAAACGTTTTATAATCCTGGCTTCTTAGCATTCTGAGTGTATAATAATGTTACAACTCAGGTTCCGACAAAAACAAAATACACCTGCATATCTGTAAAACACATTTTATTACCGGTCTGCATTTTAACTAATTGTAAATCTTTTATGATCGTCTTCTTTTGTTAACTTATTTATTGGCATGCGTTTCCAGAGAACAGCCCATTGTTTTATTGTACCCGTTTATGGTCGCTTGCGGCCGACTCATTAGTCAGGTGTTTCGTATTACGTGACGTGTGTACAATCTGGAAATTAATTGTGACGGACTTTGCACGTTTCATTGAATTACGACCTTCAGCATTACGTTTAGATTTGTTGTGTTCAGTTATATTTGTACCTGTGTTATACGTGTTTGTATAGTTATAATAAACTGTATAACTATTCCAACGGCATTTAAAATCGTGTCCGTCAACTCGTAACAATAATATAGCTACATATTTGAAATATCCTTCAACAGCAAAGTGAGTAAATAATAAAACATTTTGTGTCTCGTAGAATATGCTAAAAGCGCTACACACAAGTAGAGCACTCGTCTGTTCTTAAGAAAAAAAAAACTCAACAACTTCTTTTGTGTGGCAAGCCGAGCGAAACAATGGCGCCCGGCGCCCGTGTGAATTTCCACGAGTTTCATACTTTGTTTCGCGCCTTTTTGCCGAGGGTTGAGCATTGAGTGCCGGCAAGGTCGTGTTATGAACTAATTTTCTGTATTGTGTAAAGGTTATACATTATATGACTTCATGCGTTTCTCTCCTTTGAAACAATATCACTTAGTGAAATTGTACTTATGTTAAGATTTCAGATAAATACAATAGCGTAATGGTTAGCGCACGCGCCTCTAAATCGAAGGGCGCGCGATCGATCCTGACCGGAACGCATGCACCTCTTAGTCAGTTTTCTGATCTAATGTGCATATTGTTACACTTACCACGTGCTAACAACGGTGTAGGAAAACATCGTGATGCAAACTGCACATCGAAATAACCGATGTGTCAAACCTGCCAAACCGCCTTGATCCGTTCCCCCTATAATGGAAGGCCCGAGCCCAGCAGTGTGACGTTTATGGGTTGATATTATTATTTTTTATTATTATACAAACACGTATAACACAGGTACAAACATAACCGAACACAACCAATCCAAATTTAGCAGTAGGTCGTTATTCAATAAAACGCGCAAAGTCCGTCACTATTAGATTCCCGAATGTGCTCACGTCACGCCCGTATCTTAATCGTGGCTCAACTGCCTCTCTCCAGCAGGTCCTCGTTTTATACTTCAAAAATGCAAAAGAATCCGCAACACCTGGCTAATGATGCTAATGAGCAATTACAATAGGAGAATAGGCTATTCTCCATAATAATTAGAAACGTATGCCAATGAATAAGTGAACAAAAGAAGACGATCATAAAAGGATTAAAATTAGGTCAAATGCCGACAGGTAATAAAATATGCTTCTACAGATTGGTACGTGGAATTTGTCTGTGTCGGGGCCTAGGTTGTAACAATAGGTGGACATAGCTCTATACTCTCAGAGTGAAGGCGGCTAAAATCTATTAACCATACAGGAGCAAACCACGTGTATACTACACAAGTTTAAAACAAGGCTTCGCTTCATTTGACGTTTTTTTCACGTTTATTCAGGCTCGATCTACCACCTATTTTGTTCATCTGTGATGTAAATGGAGCTGGATAATTTTATTCTGTTCTGTTCTAAGCTTCTCTTCTCTTTCTCTCTTCTGTTTCTATTCTCTTTTGTTTTTCAGTCATCTATACTAACTAATAATAAAATAATATATTCAACAAGGTAATGCTTCCAGCCTTTTAGGCATACTACCCGACGACAGTGGTCTGGTCGGGCGGGCCGATTGTAGCTTCTAGTATTTATATATAAGTGTATAAATTTGTTAGTTTTTTTTTCTATATTCATTACATTTTAATTTGTATATATAACTAGCTTCTGCCCACGATTTCGTCCGTGTGGAATAGTGGAAAAAAAGTAAGTTAAAAAAACCCCCGATTTTGAAACATTCGTCATTGGTGCTCCGCTCTTAGTGGTCTTAGCGTGCTGGTATATTATAGCCTCTAGCCTTCCTCGATAAATGGGCTATCTAAAACTATTATTTTATTATTGTTGCCTTTTCTGGGCGTCAAAAAAATTTAATCACAATAAATAACAGCCACATAATAATAAATAGCCTATATCACTCATGTATAATGTATCTTTCTACTGGTGAAAGAGTTTTTCAAATCAGACCAGTAGTTCCTGATATTAGCGCATTAAAGCAAACAAACAAATAAAATATTAGTATATAAGATTTATTTTAAGACTACGATTTAAATTAAGTTGATTTTTAAGGTAGTTTCATTTAATGGTGATTATTATGTAAATAATTATTTATTGTGACAATTTAAAAAGGTTCAGAGCGTTATATTATAAAAAGAAAAAAAAATTACTTCATTTGTTTGTAGGAAGTAAACTCTTGAACTACTTGACCGATTTTAAAAATTCTTTCACCAGTAGAAAGCTACATTACACCCGAGTGACATAGGATATAGTTTATTGTGATTAATTTTTTTGACGCCCAATAAAGTAGACACGGTTCAGTTAGTTATTTAATAAAAAAAAGTACTAAATGCCATTTCCATATTTTGACTGGATACTTAGAATTGAGATAAGGTGTGATACACCTGCTAATCATCTCACAATGACTGATATTGAAAGAGAAAAGTGGAGATAAAAAAATAAAGAAATAGACCCCCAATTCCAAAGCGTACATTCCGAACATAACTGCCATCAAACAGTAGAATGTAAATGTAAATTATACCCAAAACCAATGTATACAACCAAGTCTATATGTAGACTGCTAGCATCCATAATTACTAAACAATGTATTCCAATAATTACCCCGTTTCAATTCTAATTTAGGCAATCTCAATGTTATCTTAAGGAAGACAAAGGGAATAAACTATGCACACTTCAATCGGGCTCTTCACCCGTCAGCCATAACAAATCTGTCGAATATACCAGAAATATACAGACGGCGAGACTGTGTTGCTAGTAACTTGTTCCAAAATTAATCCTCAAATAATATTGTTACATACCTACAAGCCTGCAAAATTGGGTGGATGCATAAGTCGCGGAAAGCCACGACACACCTTTCATGATCAAATTGATCATGTACTAGCAGAAGATGATGTCAGGAGCCTTAAGAACAGACGAGCGTGCATGACAAGAGCTATGAATGTCAAAGAAGCAAGTGAGGTTTGTAAGAATAAACCTGTATGGCGCTCTGTTGTTCGTGCCTACCCCGCAAGGGACCTGGCGTGTAGTTATGTATGTATATACCTACAAAAAATATGCGCACCTGATTTATTACCCTTCCCGCGTTTGGTATTCTTTTGTTTACTTTCTGTTTAAATTTTGCAAATTAGACAACAGCCTATTGTTATAGTTTGCGTTTATGGCTCTTCGCAGGAATAATTAACCAGGTGTGCAAATTACGTTTTATTGGAAAAACTCAGTACACACAGTCGTTTATTGTATTATACAGTTTACTATAAAACAATACCCGAACGGAGGAGTTGGGTAGTCAAGCGAGGATTACGATATGAGCAAGATGTAGAGTCGATGAGCGATATAGTGACGGACTTTGCGCGTGTTATTAAATCGTGAAGTTTGTACTAGTACTGTCTAGTTAAATTATTACTTATGTTTTACTTGTTTGTATAGTTCTAATCAATTCTATAGTAATTCCAACAGCATTTTAATTCGAGTCCTGTGTAACTCGTAACAATATTAATAAATATGACAAAACCTCACGAGTAGTGACATCTCGTACCCGCTGCTGTGCTTAACTTAGCCAACCGGCACGGAGTGAAGATCGCTAGAGCTAAGACTCAAGCTCCAGGGGTGGAAGTGATAAATGGGCTAACGCCGAAAGTAGCTTCGGTGGACCTGCAGCCCACCTCTCCACACTCATTAGTCACTCACACAGGAAGCCAAATACGTAAAGGAAGTTGGCTTTTAAGCCCTCTAAAAGTCCAGACTAATTTTATGTCCAGACGAAACGAGAGAAGAAGTAAAGAAGAATCTCCACTCTTGTTAGAGTAATTTTGGAAAAAGCGGTATGCTATAATAATATGAAATTATAAAATGCCGTGTCTCTACACTGAAGCTTTTAAAATAAAACAACTGGAATAGACTATGAACGATGGAGAACCTTGTTATTATACATTAGGGTGGTCGTTAAAAATTAAATTTCTTGCGACGCCCCCTAAAAAGCTTCCTTTTAATGAAAAAACACTGAGATTTTTTTTATAATTTTTTAAGTCAAGACATCATGTGCCTCAAGACGATTCAAGTTAAAACTAAAAATATAAGAAAAATTGAAAGATAAGCTTGAATCACGAAGAATTTTAAACTTTTTCTGAAACTATAATTTGAAATTCATCACTGAGAATGATAATACGGAAGGTATTTCATTGTTAAAACTTTTCCAATCTTAAAATAATTATTACTTCTAAGTATGAAGAAGTTTCCTGAAAAAACATGATATTACCCAAAAATTAACTTGAATCGTCTTGAGGCACGCGATGTCTTGACTTGAAAAAATTATAAAAAAAATCCCAGTGTTTTTTCATTAAAAGGAAGCTTTTTAGGGGGCGTCGCAAGAAATTTAATTTTTAACGACCACCCTATTATACATTGTTTTTTACATCTCTTATGTTTGTTTGGGACTCACTTAAAACCTACTTGGCCGATTTCTATGCAGTTTTCACTAATCGGTAGCAAATTTTAGAAACAAAATCTATGATACTTTTTACCTCGAGAACCCCGTCAGGATTGATTGGAAATGGTTTAAAGTTTCCAGAATAAAACAAATCTGATTCCGATGCGATTATTCACTGATCCATAGCAAATATTTAACAATATAAAATCTTTGAGATCATTTGTACCAGAAATCCCGCGGGAATTTTCCCGGACCTTTTTTAAAATGGTTTGTATGCGTAAAATTATTTTTCTACTACCTGTCCTAAAACTATAGTTTACATTATTTTGCAAATTACCGCAGCAAATGCTGGTTGTTATGGCGGCATACTCTAGACCAGGGGTGGTCGCCATCCAGTCGAACAAATACCCTACCACCTGCCTGTGAGTTGTTTTGCCGCTTCCTACGACAGGCTGCCCGGCCGCAGGAAATTGTATTCTTTTCTCCGTTCCTGCACAGATAATGTGTTCCGGGAATCCAACGGCGTTTACATAATTATTGTTATACCCTATTGCCTATATAACAGATGCTTGAGGAAATGCGGCCAATCTCTCGCCTTGACAAATGTAGTTTTTTAATTTTCAGCATACTTCTTAATCTGGCAACACTAAGTTGCTAAGTTAACTCGGCACAGGCAGACGCCATTAAATCGCGAATAGTGGCTACGAAAATAGAGAGCTGCTATATTTGCGTTTCCGATCAGTATGGAACTTGTAAATATCCAAGGGGTACTTAAATATTCTGACAGACAGAGAGAGGGAAAGAGAGATAACACTGTATTGCACACCAAAATATGTAATTACAAAAACAGACCCATATTTACAATATGGGCAGATTTAAGAAACAATTGAATATGTTCTTTTTAGCATCCGTTTTTTAATGTAAAGAACAAAATATCAGTATCTCATTACGAGATTCAAGAAGGAACTGTTTAAAATGGTGTCTTCGTCTTTTTTCGACCGCTTGTCATCTGCTGGGCGTTTACCCCCACTTCCATGGGTGCCATGGGTATATAAATTTTTAATAATGATTTAAAAATGATAAAAATATTAATTCATTTAAAAATAATCTTAGAGGTCTAGCCAAAAAGCATATTACTCAGTAGACGAATATATTGCATGATATATTGTAAACATTATATTTAAGAGCCAAAAATACATAAATAATTATTATTATTGACATAAAACATTTCTATAGGCAAAAATTAGTATTGTATTGATTATATAATTTTAAATTGACATGTATAATTTTGAAGTAGTTTTAAGCATATAATAATATGTACAATTTGCATGCCTGACCGCCAAGAACATGTGAACCCTAAAAGTAACATAATATGCGCTCCATGTGTACACCATGTTTTGAACAAATACATGATTTATTGATTCCTTAAGCCACTTCGCTCTTGTACTCTACGGTTTTATAGAAGGTTTCTCTTGCATATCGTGGGGATTTGTAAGAAGCTCCCAGCTATGGTTTTCTCGGAGCGCGTTTCAAAAAGAGTGTCATAAAATTTTGGTGTTGCAAACGCCCATAGACGATGGTAACCGCTTTTCATCGAGTGGGAAGTCTGCCTGTGCGCTGAACTCCTGAAATATAATAAAAAATATCCGTTGACTTTTGTCATTACTTGTATGAAGCTTCTACTTTTTCTTCTGCGAGGTTTCCGCAACTGGACGCCATTGCGCCTACTTTGCTTGCGAGGGTGGATGAGGCGTTACTCCATCCAGACCAGCTCCTCCAGGAAGTCCACCAGTTTCTTGACGTCGCTGTAGACTTCTCGGAGGCTACCTGGAGCGCCCAGATACTTCACCATGTATTAGGCCACCTCTCCGCATTCAAGCAGGACATGGGCGGCTGTGTATCTGCCTCCAGACATTTGTATAAAGCTAATGTCAATTTTTAACGGATAGTAAGGCAAGTGGCAATCTTTATGTGAAAGTGTCACTTACGCTGGTACAGCCACGTTTTACGGAGACCGGCTAATTATGTGGGGAACGAATGTCTAGCCATGCCGCCTCCGCCAAGTCCCGGTCGAAGGGGAAGGCCCAAGAAATGTTGGCTTGACGTTGTGAAGAATGACATGCGTACCAATGGTCTCAAAACGGGGGATGCTGAAGACCGCGCGAAGTGGTGTAGTAAAAGTAGCAGAGCGGACCCTGGACATCGGAGTGAACGCTCCGAATACAACCGGGATTTAACGCTCACATCGTGATGATCAGTAAAGCAAGTGCAAGATCAGTAAGATATAGGAGACAACCATTAAACGCAATAAGAACTTGAATGATTAAATAAATAAAAGAAATGAGGATAAGTCCAAAAAGCTTTTTAGCCAGAACCATAACTCGTTCTTAAAAAAACTAAGTGTAGTTCAAAACAAATCCCTCCAATTATGGCATGGGATCAGTTTTAAAAATTACATTTAAACCCGTCTCAGACATCTGTTGCATATTCAAGAAAACGACTTTTCAAACAGGTAATGCAAGTATTACAGTTACGCTTTAACAGAATATTTACGAGGTTGTACGAGAGAGAATAATTTTCAACGTGGCTTTGCTCGCGTCAGCTTTGAAGTTTTACGTCACAAAATGATAATTTATTATTGCCTGAAGAAGGCAGATAGACAAAAGACTACCCCTGGTCTAGAGTATGCTGCCATACCAACCTTGAGTTGTGTTCCGGTATTAGTGGCTAGGTTCCAGTCTCTCTAAAGATATCAGCAGCTCATTCGTAGCACCTTAGATGTTGCAAATGTCTATACACTTTCCATCAAGTGGGCCATTTGCCTGTCTGCTGAACTCGTGCAATAAAAAATAGAACAAAACATCCTCCTTAATTTTTTTTCAGTGTTTTGGACAAGGTTTAATAACCGGTGCAATAGTCAAACCGGTTACAGCCTAAGTATATAGGAACATTACTCTTCGGTTTTGTTCTCACTTTAAACTCGATTGAGCGATTTTTGGGAACAAAATTTCGTTAAATAAATTCAACCAAGAATAAACCGGTTTCGAACTATTTTCGAACGGTTTTTGCCGCACACTGCTAAAGCGCAGACATGTAGTATAATTTTCAGACGCACATAAACACATGTTGAGAATATGGACTAAAATTTCCTGTTCTAGCAGAATAAACCGGTTAATTCTGGTTTATTTAACACTCTCTTTAAGGATTACACTCCGAAGTAAATCGACGACTAAACCCGGTTATGACCGATTAAAACCGGTTAACTTTAAACCGGTTCCAAGCCTTGATTTTAGAAGCGTGCATCTCCTCATCTACTGCCTCAAGTAAGTAATCACCAAGAAACATACACAGTAATGATGACTACGAATTTTGGAAATTTCAGGGGATCATTGAAAATATTTTTTTCAGATAATTGTATGGTGACTCCTTCTTATTTTTTGCGATTTCACTAGATGATTGTGGTGAAACAGCATAGGAGATATACCTTCCTGCAAAATGTCATCTATATAGACCCAGTAGCAAAGCCAGTAATTTCCCAAAATATGCACTTGAGATATAAAGATACAATGACGAAAACGAATCATGATTTTCAGTGTTAATTTTTCTCCTTTGCAACGGAACTCTGAAAATAATTTTATTTATTGTTCACCAAAATAAGCAATTACAAAACGCATGGCTTCAACACTTTATCCATAAAAAGGCGGCCTCATCGCTTAGAGTAATCTCTACCAGCTCTACCAACTTAATGCCTGATTTACATTTGCAGTGGTTAAGTAGTCAGGCTTAAAGGATAATCTTAACTTACCTCTAATAATCGCCAGAAAACATACACATTGTATGTCCCTAAGCTAAGCAAATTACGCTAGTGTTTTGGTAATGTACAACAGTCCATGTCGTCCGGATATATTTCCGCATTGTGTCGGATGTTAAATTCGGCATAGCAATCAGTTGAGTGCAGACCTTATTTGCCGAGAATGCTCCTAGCGTAAACGCTAATAAGAGGATGGTTTAATCATGATGATGATGGGTTATACTATGTGCTAGCTGTACACAGCAGACGTTGTCCTGCCTTTAAAAAATAATAATCTAGAACTCGAGTTTTATTATATATATATATATATATATATATATATATATATATATATATATATATATAATATCATATAACTATAACCCGATAGCGTCATCTACCGGGACCAAACTGTTCTCAAATCCAGTTGAACAAACAAAACATTTCATCAAAATCAGGCCAGCGTTTAGGAGGATTATCGCGGCGCCACTTACTAGGTGCAATCGTTTATTTAAACCATTCCGGGACAACCTTCAATACATACAACAACAAATAGAACACCTAAATTCTGGTACCCGATTGCAGCGCCATCTACCTGGTTCAAATTAAAATGTAAATCATCCCAGTAGAAAAATTATAAAAATACTAATATCACTATTTATACCCTTTCAGGACAAGATTATCCTGTTAGTTTCAAATTTTTTGACAATTATACCTACACTACACCAATGTGATTTGGCCTGAATGAATTTTTTTTTTCTTAATCAGATCTGCAGTTATTCGAACTTGTAAAAGGGAATACATAAGACTTATTCACAAGTTGATTTTGTTACCTATTGTTACACGCCGACAAAATCAAATGCACACCTGCAGTTACCTTTCGGCATTTGGACTTTTTTTGTTTACTTTGTGTTTAAAATTTGTAATTAGAAAAACATCCTATTTTGTGTTGTAATCGTTCTTCTGATTCTTAGAAACTATTGTTATGCATTGTGTCGAGACATATTTTATAGTTTAGTATGAAACAATGCCCGAACGGAGGGGTGAACCAGTCAAGCGACGATTACGATACGAGCAAGACGTGGGTACATTCGATAAGCTATATAGTGTCGGACTTTGCGCGTGTTACTAAATCGTGCAGTTCGTACTGGTTGAGTCCATTTATATTTGTACCTGTATTATAAGTGTTCGTATAGTTCTATTAAATAGTATAGTAATTCCAACGGCATTTTAATTCGTTCCGTAACTTATAACGATATTATTATCAGTTTTGTTTTGATCCAAATTAGACTTATATTTAATCATCGGTCTTTTTGACTTTCTAATCTGTGCTAGTAGTCGCGGAAGGCCACGACACACCTTCCATGATCAAATTGATCGTGTATTAGCAGAAGGTGATGTCAGGAGCCTTAAGAATAGACGAGCGTGCATGACAAGAGCTACGAATGTCAAAGAAGCAAGTGAGGTGTGTAAGAATAAGTCTGTATGGCACTCTGTTGTTCGTGCCTACCCCGCAAGGGACCTGACGTGAAGTTATGTATGTATGTATGTAATCTGTGCTGCACGGTTTCATCTTTCTATCTTGTCTAAGAAAATTGTTTAGAGATTTAAAACTTTTTTTATTGGTTTTACAATTATGTTAGGCGTAGTGATTATATCCTGTTCGTTTCTTGTTGTTAACCGCAGAGTCTGTCATTGTAAACATATTTCTTTTTTCACCTTTTTATATTTTATAAACGTAAGATTTATTAGAATGTTACGTTGGTAGTATTGTTAATTGTATTCGTGCAAGCAAAAGTCAACTTTAAAGTGACGAACATTTTCATTCCGCGACTGTACATAAATAGTGGTCTAATCGCACGAAACACGCTTAGCTATAGGCTAACCGTTTTATGTCTATATTCTTTGGTTCCCATGGCATCATACTTCCAAAGGCATTTTGCGACCAAAACACCCACCCGTGTGATTGTTAGCAACACAGCATCGTTCATGGAATTTATCATCGAGCCTTGTTTTTACACCTGTCTCTTCGGGGGACCAGTTTCGGCGGATGTGTCGAGCATTCACCCAGTGCGAGCAAGACAGCTATATAAGCGTGCCGGTAGAGTGAGATGATAATTCATAAATCGAATAAGACAGAAAGAGATGGACAACCGTCGCGTGGCGCGCAAGCAGGATGGAGGTTGGAGGTTTTATAATCCAGTTATAAGAAATTGTCTTCGGAGGTTTCTGAACGCGGTGTCTTGCCATTTCTCAGTGCAATGTTGTATCATTAAAATAAATATAAAGAAATGCCATTGATTGATTTTGTGAATGATTTAAAAAAAATTACAATTTGTTCCAGGCATAACAATGATGAAATATATAAGTTTAGTAGACAGGCATACGGTCCACCTGATGGAAAGCGGTTACCATCGCCATTGGACATTTGTAACACCAAGTACCAACCATTAATTCTTCAAAAGTCATTCTGTAACATACTTCTTTATATAAGTTATAAAAAGAAGAACATGAGATATAAATAGAATAAGAGAAATATAAAAACAATTTTTAGCTAGACGTGTTGCTGTTGCTCTACCATCGTGGGTTTTTGTTGTTTCTTACAACAGGCCGCACAGCCGCAGGAAATTGTATTCTTTCTCCGTTCCTACACGGACCTTGTTTAAATCAATTATCATCAAAAGTATTTTTAAGCTACTTATACTTCCCAGATTTTTTTCAGATTTTTCACACTATACTCAAAAAGCTAAAGGTGACACACGTTTTAGGACATATCTAGTCAATGTTTGAAATGAATGAAAGGTCATCAAAAACTATGTATATTGGTGTCTTAATCCACTAGTATTTGTGTTGCGACATCTATACTAATACTATAAAGAGGAAAGATTTGATTGTTTGTTTGTTTGCATTGAATAAGCTCCGAAACTAGTGAACCGATTTGAAAAATTCTTTCAATCTGTGGCAGTATTATTATTTTTGAAGTGATAGCTTCTTATGGGAGGGTAAACCGATTCGTTACGTAACGCTTTACGGCGCCGGTCTGTCTGGTTTTCTTTTCTCTCACGCATACGGCAGCGGTAGGCAGGCTCCTCCTCTCTCACCCTAACCCACAGCGGTATCCGTATTTCAGTAATTAGTTAAATAATGATACTAATAATGTACCTACACAATATTCAAATGTACACTCTGTACTCTCTGTACTCCGTACTCCATCAAGTGGGCCGTCTGCCTGTCTGCTCAAATTCTGCTATAAACTAAAACAAATAAAATGTACATACATACATACATAACTTCACGCCAGGTCCCTTGCGGGGTAGGCACGAACAACAGAGCGCCACACAGGCCCATTCTTACACACCTCACTTGCTTCTTTGACATTCATAGCTCTTGTCATGCACGCTCGTCTGTTCTTAAGGCTCCTAACATCACCTTCTGCTAACACATGATCAATTTGATCATGGAAGGTGTGTCGTGGCCTTCCGCGACTTCTGCATCCATCCACTTTTGCATTGTATATCTGTTTAGTCATTCTTTCATCATACATTCTTTCCACATGCCCGAACCACAATATGTAAAATGTAGTATCTTAATATATATCTTTGTACAAAGTATCAAATCTACAAAATCATAATTTACTTGATGAAATGTTGACGATGTAAATATTCCTTTAAGCGAGCCGATGCAAATTTATGATCAGGTTTTAAGTGTGCTGTGGTTCTATTTGAGAATAATTGAATCGGAACGTGTTTCCGTCATAGATTATGGGTTTAATTAAATCTGTATTATAATAATTATGTAGTATGGAATTTATGTCAGTGGATTGATTATTATCTCAAAAAAATTATGGCCCGGCCGTAACTGGGGCGGTGACACATTTTTACATTGAATTTTAAAATAATGTTAATACAAAAACTGTTCAAGAATTAAACAATAGCGTTTAACGTAAAAATAAAATGCTTATCAAGCGATATCCTTATTTGAAAACGATTTTTTTTATTTAATTTAATCAATAAATATTATTTATTTATCTAAAGGAACGTTTTGATTTCCTACATCTTTCTCATTCCCGTTATTGCGCTCTAGTAATAATCTCTCCTTAATGACCCCTGTACACACTTCTTCTTTCATTGACAACTCCTTCACAGTACAGGCTGTCCGTTTATGGAACTCACTGCCACTCAGCATCAGACAAAATTCAATTCTATGAGAAAAATAGGTTTTATACCAATGAGTTTGCAACAGTAGCCTTCGCGAAATCTGTGGTTATAGAAGTATAGTCTTTGACATTAATCATTATGGCCGACATTAACATCGCTGGCCGAATAGAAATTTCTTGCATATATATTGACTCCATTCATTTCACAAAGGACTGCTTACCACCTTTTACCTGTAATATTATAAAAATGTGGAATCAAATAAAACACGAAAGTGGAAACTACTAAACCATCACACAATTTACTAACTTTTTTCATATTTCATATTACTGCGTACGTCGTATATTATCATATAAACATTATTACCAAAATCCTGTATTATTTTCCGTTGTATATAACGTTAAGAAATCTTTACATGTGGCAACAGCGATCGTGGGAACCAGCCCTGTGTGGCCAGATAATTACCTGTCTACTTTCAACTTGTTATCCCCGATTAAGGTATTATCAGGCTCCATAATATATATTGTTATATAATACAGGGTGAATTTTTCAAATGAGCCTTCTATGGCTAAATACGATAGCACGAGTATAAGAACGCCTTAAGAACAGACGAGCGTGCATGACAAGAGCCATGAATGTCAAAGAAGCAAGTGAGGTGTATAAGAATAGCCTGGATGGGCTCTGTTGTCGTGCTTACCCCGTAAGGGACCTGGCGTGAAGTTATATATGTATATATGTATGTATGTACGAGTATAAGATATAGCGAAAAGCGAGCTGAAATCAGACATACAACATGGTTCTACTTGAGTCTTTAATTATTATTATTATTATTATAGTATTATTCCTAGAATTACATGGTTCAGTACATTTTACCAGTTTCAATGGGTACAAGTAACAAGATCTTAGTCTTTAGTATATTTTTTGTAGAGAGTTAGCGTTTCCTCCTGTAGGACGGAGAAAGAATACAATTCTACGACGGCGGCTGTGTAAGAGCGACAAAAACCACGCGGGGTAGGCATTTGCCGACTGGATGGTACACCTAGTCTAGAGTATGCGCCATAACCTTGTTGTGTTCGCATTTGACAGTTCATCTTTAAGAGAACAGCAGCGCATTTGTAGCGCCTTTGGTGTTGCTGGTGTCCATAGGCGATGGTAACCGCTTTACATCAAGTGGACCGTCAGCCTGTCTGTGAGCTGATGCAACAAAAAAAATAGCGTCCACAAATATTTTAGGTGGTCAAAATATTTGTTACCAACAAAATTGTGTATAATTATATATATTACATTACCTCTTGAGATCTGCATTGGAGCAGTTGTTAGTGTTTCGGATTGTTTAATAAAATATATGCCCAATACCCTCTGTTGAGATTCATAAGTAAAAGGGGCAGCCGCACACCGAAGTTGGTTGTAGATATACTGAAACAACCCAGACGGGCTTAGCTGAAATTATTACTATACCTGTGGTACACCGAGAAATTATAATCTCCTCCTTAATTGGACTATTTATGCAAATGAACAAATACTGAGTTTGAGAAAAGCCTTCTATTAAAATTTGCAAAAATATCTTAGAATATAATATATTCTAATGTACAATTTAATGTTTTCCAAATATAGATACAATATTGTAATCAAATTTAATAAAACGCTTTTCTCAAACTGTATGTGTTAGTATGTGGTTTGGTTCCATTTCGCATAAGTAGTTCCAATTGTGGCATGTATTTGCGTTAATGAATGCTAATATATATATTTATCAGTATGTTTTTTTTCTTTCGAGAAGGATCGATTAATGTGAAAGAACAATACCCATTTTGGGTTCATCCTGAAATCGAATCAACCTTAACCATATATAAACGTAAAATCTCATTGTATTTTTAATGTTATTACCTACCTATTGTAAAATTGTAGAACTTTAGTAACAAAACATAGAAATTGCAATTTCAATAATATGTTTTCCGCTACCAATATTGATGGTTTGCGTCTTGACTTTTATCTTTTTATTGACTGACGTTTTCACTCTTTCATTCAAAGTTTCCAAATATTGTTGACTGCCAAACTCGCCTATCATAGCGGCCAATGTACCTACACAAATAAAGCACTGTACGATTGATGTACTGACACCTATGGTGCCGTTAATGCCACATCGTGTCCACAAAAAGCAAAACTTATAAATTTATAAATAGATTAAACCTATGAAATATCTCAGCAACTAGTGTTTTAATGAAGAACAGCGCCATCTAGTTTTAAACGTTCTAACTTTTAATTACGTTTTTCCAAGAATATTGCTTTAACAAATATAATTTCTCTTTAGCCTTGTTCAAGATTTAAACATTTTGAATTGTATAATAGTTATTTAGCTTTTTTCCAAAATAGTGAGATGATCATAATGGCTCCTGCAATTTTATATGAACCCAACGCTTCTAACAAAATGGGTAATGTCCTTTTGATTATATACACTATCGGCTGTGGGAATGAACATTAAAATAATAGATAAAGAGCACTCACTATCTATCTTAATTTGCTCAATTATATTATATAGGTATTGTATTTATATTATTGTGGCGAATGATGGTGGAACCGTCTAGACAGTTTTAGAACTTTTCGAAAAAACTAGAAGGATCAAGAAGGAAAAACAAGGACGGATATGTTCAGAAAAGGATAGACGATAAACGAAAGAAAGAGACAGATAGATGTTAGAAAGCGATAGATGTATAAACGAAAGTTCCCGAACAGAAGGTTCGGGAAAGAAAAGACAGAGATAGATAGAACGGTTCTAGAAAATTCTTCCGGGTATATAAACAGCGTAAGGCGCGCCTACCGGGCAGTTTAAAGTTGAGTTCAGTCCAAGACGGTGAAACGACAAGTGCGATACTAGAGAGTTATTAGAGAAGTTTAATAGAGGACAGAGACGAATTAAGTGGTGAATTTAGTGACAAGTTTGGTGGACAGATACGCGAAGAAGGTGTGTAGCGTAGTTCGAGAGAGGAACTAGAAGCGAGCTACACGTGATAATATCGGAGGTGGTCTACGCAATATCGGCGACGGTATTGACAACTTATCGTCAGGACTGTGCATCGTTGGTCGTACGCATAGGGGCAACCCTACAGAGAGGTACTCCGTGCGGCTGTGTAAGTCAATAAAAGCTTTTAAATTAAAAACTGGTGTTTTTTTCCAATCCATAAGTGCGTACCCCCGCTCGCACGTAACATTATTATGATTGTATAACCAGATTTATTTACCATAATTGGTAGTATATTAATTTCTTATAAAAAAGTGTGTTTTTGTGTTAAATATTAACTTAAACTGTTGAAAAAAAGTTGCCTTTACAAAAAATTGTTCATTAATGGACACTAGTTAGACACACAAGTCATACAAATTATATTTAAAACGACGAAGAACGGTTTGATAAATAATTGAGTTATCTGTGGAGGCTTATTAATAGCTTCTCTTAATCTAGCTTATTTCTAGTTATTATTAATGATAGCTGTTAGCCCCCCAAATAAAAATAAAATAAAAATAATTCGTTTTTAAATTGTACTCAGTGCATCCCAAACTTTTCAACCCTTGACCCCGCTGCTTCTCTATCGAGCGGCTTACAGCCACTAAATAGTAGCACCCGTTAAACTAATAAATGTATGGAAATAATACCCATCTATACCCCCGTTCAGTTTCCAAGTAATCCTGGATTATGGGAGGTTTTAATCTCAGAGTTATTCTCGCTTTGAGCTCCCTAGTAAACTTTTGCTGGTTATCGAGTAATTTTTAGTTTAACACACGTAGTAAAATCATTCGGTAGTTTTACCTGCGAAGTTTTCCGGGAGTTTTGAAAATGAGTAGTTTTATAGATTTGTATGTGCTCTTTCCGAACTTTACCACATCGTATCTTAGTGATGATGATTCATATTATTATGATAATGCTTTGACAGTGCAGGCTATCAAATTAGAAAGCTCAGAAAACACTATTTGTCCACAAATAGCAATGTCTGATTAACACAATATTTAAGTATTTATGTATCTATTGCCTATTTCCTACACCACCTATATCGCCTGATTCAATTTTCTCTCGCTTCGAGTGATAAGGCCGCCTATTGTATTGCCTAGAAAATATTGTAAATAGGGTCTGTCTTTGTAACTGTATATTTTGGTGAGCAATAAAGTGTTATCTCTCTCTCTCTCTCTATCTATCTATCTTAGCCGCTCGCGCCGTTATATCAGAAAAATGACGCCTAATAGCAGTTTTTGGCAATATTTCCTTTCCGACTTATTTTACGATAAAAATATTTTTTGCAATTGCAGCATGTATGTATGTAACACGTGTTTTTATAATACAGTAAACTGTTTTATTTGTGAGACGCCATTACAAGAAAGTGAAAAAGATTTAATAAGGTGAGGAGAAATCGGCTATCGGAGACCATACTCGTCGCAACAAATACATTCAGCTAGAGGCTGACTGTTTCACACCGATATTAATGAAATTAAATTTTTAAATGAAAAGTGATAATTGATGATATTATATATACAGTAAAAGCTTATTCGCAGGGTATATGTTCCATAAATTTGCCGCAAATACAGAAACCGTGAATACGGAATGGTAATCTATATGGGATTATAGGGGGGATACGTTCCTAGGTGACAAAAAAAAGAACAATTCAATTGAAGTTTTTGAACATTTGATTAATTATCTTAATGTCTAGGCAATAGTTTGAAAATTTTGTAATTTTCACTTGCTTGGCAGTTTTTAAAGCAGCTTTCATTCTGTTTGTTTACATTCGCAAAAACAACGAAGGCGGCGAAGGCGGCTTATGTCAAAGTCCTCGGTGATATCATTTAACAACATACTTTAGGGAAAGTTGTAATAAGATCGATTTTACTTCTTAATTACTCCATTTAACGGCATTTACAAAGGATATTGGGTTGGATACCTATTGGAATCCTTTTATTATTATGTATGTACTTATTAGATGCGCGAATAAAGAACTTTCCAGTCGCATATATAGGTTGGGTCGGATTTTTTAATCCGCGATTAGTGAAAACGCGAATGAAGGAAGCTCGAATAAGGGGCTTTTACTGTATTTTTTTATAACAATACTACGGACTCGAGATCTGTACCCTTTTTACAACTTGATTACTGTTACAGTTTTTTGAGTTCATACACGCTTATTGTTATTGTTTGTGACATAAATGTGTGGTTTTTTATGTTGTGTTGTGTACCTTAAGAATAACATATATATATATTTTTTCTAATTTTGTTAACGCCATCTGTTAGCTAGTAGCTAACTTTATGTATACTACACATTTTACTGTGTCTCATTCACTCATTCCCGGTCCTACCCATTCTCATCCCATTCCATTTCATTCGCCTCGCTTCTCTCGCAAAATGTAACCTCTCTGCTAAAACGTGTCGTGGATTCGTGTGAAATTTATTAAATAGAAGAAATATCTCATAAAAAACTCTGTTAAAGAAACGTGTTAAAAGTGTACCTAAAAACTTCAATCCAGCGACCTACAACAGAAGTGAAATCAGGTTAGTCCCTGTTTCTTCTTTTTTCCTACTAATTTTAATACTAAACTTATACTAATGTAGAGTGTATGAGAGAGTGCATGTGCAGTGTGTGCCTTATATCTATATATATTATCTTGACTAGTGCCACGTATGTTGCTTTTTCTTTTTGTGCCTAGGTTATTAATTTTTAGTAGGGATGCAACATCGCTCAAAAAAACATCGATGTTAGGATATCGATGTTTTCAAAAGTGAAACATCGATGTTAAAAATATCGACGTTTATGAACGATATATCGATGTTTATGAACGATGTTTTTATCACTGTTTACATAAACTTTTGACGCTTGTTCCTGCGATGCAAATGAATCATCGTTTTTTTTTTACATCGATGCATCGCCTAAACCACATTAGCAAACCATTCTTAATTCTTGCTTTCCATAACATCATCCTTTTACACCACTGTCAGTCCATCTTTCAAACAAACACCACAATTACTTCTCAATGCTCCAATTCCTACTAAATACTATGTTTATTCTATTTATATGTCTTTTGGCTTACCCAACATTCCCTACCGTACTTACTATTCAACAGCGTAGGCACACACTAACACATCCTTATCACCATTTCAAATAAATGTACTACATCTAAGAAAAATGGTCATTTCAATAGAAATGAAATAAAAAGGTATAATAATCAGCTTTTACATTATAAGTTATTATTGGCAAGAAATATTTTGAAAAAATGATATAATGGAAATATATGTAGATCACAGATAGAGCGCAAGATGGCGCGTTATGACTATGTAAGATAAAACATCGTTCTTAAACAACGATGTATCGTCGATGTTTTGGTTTCAACGTCGATGTTAAAACATCGATTTTTATGAACGATACATCGATGTTTTATTTGCATCCCTAATTTTTAGTCTCTTTGTGTGTCTTGGTTTGTTTGTGAATTGTGCGTGCGTGAGTAAGTGTATAAATTTGGTTGTTGGTTGTGTGTTTGTGATTTTGTTTGGTGTTAATATATTGTATAATTGTCGTGACATGAAACGTTTTTAGTTGGTGTTAGTGATGATAGATACGCACACTTGACCTGCAATAACTAAGAAAGATGTCGTGAGAACGAGGCCTTCTGCGACATATATAACATAAAATTAAGAAAAGTTTAACAGCCCGGACAATCAGTCTCTTTGTGTGTCTTGGTTTTTGTGAATTGTGCGTGCGTGAGTAAGTGTATAATTTGTTTTGTTGTGTTTTGTGATTTTGTTTTGTTAATATATTGTATAATTGTCGTGACATGAAACGTTTTTAGTTGGTGTTAGTGATGATAGATGGTTTAGGAGGGGGATTATTGACCCTCCATTATTTTTTTATATTTTTTTTTATCACGTATAGGTTCGCGTTTGACCATTATCTCGCACGATTTGAGCGGAGATATGGTCTAAGATCGAGCACGCTTACCTAGAAGGTACGTATTCACACGAGACTTGAAGACACCCAGGTTGTAGGTTTCGGGAAAAACAGACTCCGGCAGTGTATTCCACTCCTTTGCGGTGCGTATAATGAAGGTGGACTCAAAGCGCTTAGTCCGAATAGGAGGTATGTCCACCATATAGCGGTGCCGCATGCCAGTGCGTCTGGTTGTCCGATGATGGAAGGGAGACGGCGGGATAAGATTGAAGAGCTCCGATGCACACTCTCCAAAATGTATCCGATAGAAAACCGACAAGCTGGGAACCCTGCGTCGATGTTCAAGACTTTATAATTTGTCTCTAAATAGCTGGTCGTTGCCTATCAGCTTCCTAGCTCTCCGCTCAATCGATTCTAGTGCCTCGAGTTGGTATTTAGCTGAGCCATCCAAAGATGAGAACAGTACTCCATGCATGCCCTCCATTAGACGTTGGACCACCGTCTTGTCGCCCATGCGTATCGCCATTGCTTTTACTGTATTATCATTAGTATAATCTTTAAGCTGGACGCCCAGAGCCAGCCTCAAAGAAGGCTATTTTATTAGCCAGCTCATTATTTAATATTTAATTATAAGTTATAGTATGTTAGGAGATGATGGGGCTGACATGCCTATGTGGCAAAAGTCCCAAAAAAAATTAAAGATTAAAAAAAAAAGGTGGATGCCAAAAAATTATTATGAATAAGATCCTTGTCCATCCAAAGGTTGCCTGGAATAGATTGCTTTAAGCAGTAAGGCCGCCCATTGTACGACTACCTTATAATATTGAGATATGAAAAGGCGTTCTTACTGTTTTTATCTTAGTTTAAAGAGTATTGTTACGACCAAGATGCCGACAAAAAACAAAATCACACCTGCATACCTCTTAAAACTCATTTTATTACCTTTCAGCATTTGGAATTCTCTTGTTTACTTTTTGTTTAAAATTTGAGATTAGAAAACAGCCCACTGTGTATTGTAATATTTTATGGCAGTCATTAGCCAGGTGCGTCGGATTTAGAGTACAAACTGATTCTAGGAAATTCGATCCACGTGGCCGGGCAGACATATTATATCTGTGCAGTATAAAGCAATGCTCCAATGGAAGGACGGCAGTCGAGCGATAACCACGAGCGAAGTAAGACTGGTGTACTACAATCGGGAATCCTAGTGACGGACTTTGCGGGTGTTATTGAATTCCGACCTTCTGCATTACGCTTGGACTGTGTTATATGCGTTTGTATAATTGTAATAAACTCTATAATGATTCCAACGGCATTTAAATTCGAGTCCTGCAACTTGTAACAGTACTGTTGTTGATGTTGTTAGTTATTTGGGAGTAGCAGAGTTGGTTTATGGTAAGTGATATGGCATTTTTCTCGCATTATTGCTTATACCATAATTTCGAGAAGATTCTCAGTTTTATTATAGTCAATTGTTCATGTCACTGTAATATCCTTGAACAGTCATGAGTACTTAGCAAAACCATTTTTAAAAGAGAAATAATATATTTTTGAAAAGTTTAAATAAGAAATTCTTCGATGTACAAGCGATTTCGTAAACTTGTATGTAATTAGAACACCCAATGATACTTGGGAGCATCGAATCTCGGCGTTCGTGTGATTAAATAAATTACTCGTTTCCTGTATCAAGATACAATTATGGTCAGCAGATACACATTATAGGGCCTTACTTATAATAATCTCGTTAAGAAGGATTAGCCATCTCTAAATAGAGACCTTAAGCCCTAATCAATGCTGTTTCAAATAAACTTGCCATTTTGCCTCTTAGCAGTCAGTTAAACTAGCTCACATGTTGTTATTTTGACAGTTATTTATGACTACTTTACCAACTCTTATCCTTAGAGGAGTTTATGGTAAGATTTTTTTATCAGTTCTGAGCATTACTTAAAATTAACAAACGATTATAAGTAAGGCCATAAATGGTTGTGACACTAACGATTTGTTAGTCTTAACTTTTTAAGTAATTTCAATGTAATCAAATGTATAAAAACTTTATGATTATTTGTGGATACACAGTATGGTTATTCTTAATCTTCTATAATATAAAAATGAATCGCAAATGTGTTGGTAAGGGCATAAGTCGATAACGCCTGAATCAATTTGACCATTTTTTTTAAACGTTCGTTGAAGTCCAAGGCTGGTTTTTACGGCGAGAAAAATTCGAATAGTTGCCGGGAAACCCCTAAAAACAGCCCTTTTCTTTTTCCCATACAGACGTTTTCTAACTAAAATGTAGTTTCAATTTCAACTTTATTGCTAATCAATAAAATTCATATTAAATTACAAGCTTGCACTGTTGTCTAAGCCATGTAGGTATGTTCGTAACGCCAAAGAGTCAATTTGCGTGTCGTTTTGTGTGTCCCGGGATAGTTTACAGCCCCAATTGGAACCGGTAGGTGGCGCTGAGATCGGATTCTAGAATCCTCCTAATCACCGGGAGCGATTTTGGTAATTTTGTTTTGGTGTCATGAAACAAAGTCTTTTAGGAATTCAGAAAATATGGTGGTACGAAGTTCGCCGGGTCAGCAAGTTATAATATAGACACATGTAGTTTACTTTCGATGATTGCAAGACTATCAAGTTTCAATTTCTTGACAGTACAGCCCACATCAACCAACGCTTGTCCAAGGCGGGTTGGCAGGTTTGACACATCGGTTATCTCGATGTGCAGGTTGCATCACGATGTTCCGTCACTGTTGTCAACAAAGACATGTAAGTATGCAAATTCATAACATCTATTAGCGGCCAGAATTTTAGGATGATAATACATATATATTCAAAAAAGTCTCCTCTAGTACTGGCAACCAACAAACTCTTATAAATCCACATTTATTCCACGCCTTAAAATCTCCATAAAGTTCCCATATCGCGTCAAACGGGTAATTCCCCGTATTACCAACTTCGAGAATCGTATTCCAGAAACGGATCCATTTTTAAATTCAAATTAACTTATCTTCAGTTATCGTCGTGGAAATTTTATGAGGTACCTCCCCTACTTTAAATAGAATTGTGATTTCCATCTGAATTAGCTGCTTTTTGAATGTTCAGGGAAGGTAGGTTCAAGAAACATTTTTAGAATTCCTTAATCAGTCTGGTAAATGCGGAATCCTTATATATTTGTCATAGTCGTCTGTCTGATTGATCACATGTCTTTATGTGTCACAGAGATGACTGGATGTACAGTTATACATATATGGGAGGCTGCAAGCAAAATCCCTAACAACATTTAAGAACTTGGTCAGGAAATTCTATCTGCAATATAATGGTATGTAATATAAAGATATAGTTATAAGATATTATATTGCATATAGAATTATATGTTGTTATTGTTGTTGTATGTATATTATATTGTATTATATGTTTATTATGTCTAAATAGTTGCATATTATCACTATATCTTGTATATGTATATAACTTATGTGTATATATAATATAATTACATATTTATTATTTAAATGTAAGTAATCGTACAATAATTATGTATACCACCGTCGCCACTCCTAATCAGAATATTCTTGCCACGGGTTGTCTGGAAGAGATTGCTTTTTAGCGATAAGACCGCCCTTTGTACCCAATTAGAAAAATACTAGTTCGTAAGTTTTCTTTAATGGTGTACAATAAAGTGTTATCTATCTATCTATATGTACAGTCGTGGTATGAAAGGGTTCGTTCATTTGAAATGTTTCACTGAAAGTTCCACGAGGACATGTTACCTTTTCAGACTAAATCATAGACTAGACTTGTTCACAAAAAATATGTTTAACTGTTTGACGATAAAGTTTAAATTTACTTAGATGAAAGTTGTTTGATTTTCTATCTTGTTTAAAAAGATTACATATTTATAACTTTTTATTGCTTTTAATATTTATGATAAGCGTAGTGATTATATCCTCTTTGTTTCTGATGATTTAAACTATTATTAATCTCAGTGTCTGTTATTGTCAACATTGCAATTTTCTTTTTACATGTTTCTATATTTTAAACACGAACATTTATGAACGAAAATGTTGGCGGTAATGTTTCTTGTACTCGTGCAAACAAAAGTCGACTTTAGTGACGAACTTTTCACTTCGCGACTGTTCATCCAGTGGAAATTAAAAATCCCATATATGGAATAAACTTTATGATTTTTTTTACAACCGCACCGCTCGCCATCGATGGGATGCTCACCTCAATTTCCTTGGGCACCCACGCTCAACTACGCAACGATTCTCTAGAATATTTGTTCTGCGTACCACAATAATCTGAAGGGAACGTCCCGTCGAGGTTTTTGTTATAAAGGCGTTATAAAATCCTTAGATGCCAGCAACGCGTTGGCAACGCTTCTGGTGTTGCAAGCGTCAAATAGGAAAAGGCCGCCTTGCATAAAGTGGGCCGTCTGCTTATTTATCCGCCAAGCGTATTAAAAGAAAGGTTCCCAAATATGAAATAATCTCATATAATAAAACTACTTTTTAACGGTTTTAAGCATGGTTATTTATTTGATTTTGGTTATTCCGACGTTTTGGCCGCTTTTCAGTGTCCGTCGTCAAGGACGACAAAGATGACAATTGACCAACGAGTATTGTTAAATTTTTTAGCCTACCGCCATCTTGTTCATTTTAATTATTAGTTTTAATTTTGTTTGTGGTTATTATTTACTCTATGGGAGCCTAATCTAATTTACCACCGCTTCATAACATGTTGTGGCTTGAAGAGAAGAAGCGGCGCAAGAAACTCTTCAGTAAACATGCCTAGCTCCAAAAATTTTATATAATGTTACATGCCGTCAAAGAAATGCACACACCTGCCTGTCGTAAAACGCAGATTGCCTTCTTTGATTAGGAATTATTTTGTTTACTTTGTATTTACAATCTGTAATTCAGAAAAACATGCTATTGTTTTTGAACTTGTTTTATGGCCGTCATTAGTGTCGAACTAATCCTTGTTGTCATTTATTACATTGCGTTGAAGCTTGCCAGGTGTGCGGATTAACTCGGTAATATCAAGTCAAGTAGTAAATATAATTGCATTAATAAGAGTAGATACCACCACACATACCTTATTTTTTCAAAAAGGTAAGATTTTAAGATGAAGTAAGTACATAAATATACATACACGCAGAATATACGAAAAAGGCTTTAGATTCGATCTCCGCACGCGAAATTGAATTTATACTTCATTTCCCATAAAATGTCTATGCCAAATTTATTTTGTACCATTAGCATATTAAAACGGTTTTTACCGGTGTTGCTAGCTTATCAATTATGCGTACTATAACCCGATTTTAAGAGGTTTTATAATAATTTTCTAAATTCAGTTTAGTTGTAGTGACGGCTATATAACGCAAACTCTACAACCGTGTAGCAAACTAGAACTTCATGTGACTTTGGTCTATACACAAGGTAAATAACCTATGGTTATTTACCCCGTGAATCCCAATCTCCCGTTCGTCGATGAAAAAAATATATCCTAGAATCACATTTATTTTAAATCGTATATATACATATACCAAATTTCATTAAAGTCGATTGATAAATTTAAAATCAAAAGGTTTTATTTCATCTAAGATTTTGCAAATAAAATGTTGATACTCATTCGAATACTGGGTTTTCATTCTGGTGAAAACTTCGGAAAACGCGAGTAAAGGCCACGAGAACCATTTCATATTATTGTTTCCTGCATTATTCTCGCATGCATGTAGATCACCATACATTAAAATGATATCTTACATATCACATCACTTTTGAATGGAAAATGTAATATAATTAAAATGAGTAAACGCAAATTATAGGAATCAATTTAGTTTATGAATAAAATATTCCAAGTGATAAAAAAACATTATTATACTAATATTCCAATTCAGGTGTTATATAGTACACCGTATATAAACGTTGTTTATTATTTAAGCGGAAATTTTGAGCATGGTTGCCAGACATACACTTTCACTCATTACATAGTATAACTCTTCTCCTTCTACTATGGTAATGTATATATATATCTATCTCCTTCCCCCCAAAACACCGAATACGCGCGAAATGCAGCAGCGACGGCGCGGCTTCACCACTTCTCTTCGAACCCTGGGACACTTAACTTCTAAACTTCTAATATAAAACAAATACAATATCAAAGGCCGGCCCAGTGAACTTTCGACTGGTTTTCTGTGATTGTGCAAAGTGCAGCGTGCTAGCGGACGTAAACTACGTGCTATGTAAGTTATATGTACTCATATTTATTACTTTTTAAATACACATCAACGGAAGCACAAAGTGCAGCTATTTGCTAACCAGCGGTTTTATGCGGATGCCCGGATACGTTCATAAAGTATTCTTTTGAAATTCGGGCATATACAGTGTAGTGATGTCGTACTAAAATTGGGTTTCTTGATATCGAGGGCTTCCTGTACCTAAAAAGAGGGGTATTCCAAATCTCAACTCTATACAATCAACCACTTTTGTGCTATTCGCAATTTTGTCCTTATATAAAACTGTAGTTTTGTCTGTACGCCCATTTGTTATGAAGCCCTCGATTTTGTCTACGGTATTCCTGACAACACTGGTCCTTACCTAAGTACGGTCAGTAAAAGAATCGTAAAAAAGTTACGGCATATTAATGTCGGATGAACAAAGGTCGCAGGTTTATTGAAGGTAAACTGAATTAGATGAAAAAAAAATATTTATTTTATTATAAAAACTAACTAAGGTTTCGACTTACGACTCTTCTGCACCTTTGAAAAATTGGACGTGTCAGGTTTTTATAAGAAGTTGTTAGTTAAAATTTGTTTACATAGTATAAAACAAAGTCCCTATCCGCGTCTGTCCATATATCCGTAAATTCTTTCTAAGCCACGCAACGTATTTCGAAGCGATTTTCGCCACTAGTAAGATAATTCTGCACTGAAGGTTTGTATCTTATACTTATATAATAAAGCTGAAGGTCTTTGTATGTTTCTTTGTTTGTATGATTGAACGTGTTAATCTCAGGAACTACTGGTCTGATTTGAAAAATACTTTCAGTGTTAGATAGCCCATTTATCAAGGAAGGCTATAGGCTATATATCATCACGCTAAGACCAATAGAAGCTGAGCACCAATGAAGAATGTTTAAAAATCGGGGGGGGGGGGGGGCTTGAAAACAAATTCCACGCGGACGACGTCGCGGGCACAGGTAGTATGTATATAAAAATCTAATTAAGTTTTTATATATGCAACCCGTGCAGGCACGGAGAAAGAATACAATTTCCTGCGGTCTGGCGGCTTGTTGTAAGAGACGACAACTCACAGCCAGGCAGGATATTTGCCCGTCTGGACGGCTACGAGCCTTGGTCTAGAGCATTCCGGCATTAGTGGCCAGGTTCTAGTCTTAACAAAGGAGCAGCACCTTTATAGCACTTTTGGTGATGCAAGTGTCGATAGGCGATTATAATTACTTTCCTTTAAGAGGGCCGTCGGCCTGTTTGCTGAACTCGTGTAACAAAAAATAAAAACCTGAGATTAATAACAGTTGATGAAGTGAAAATTGTTTATCAAGGTCTTAGAAGATGAAAATCTATCACCTCTCTACACCAGCTGGAAACAGGTATAACAATAAATGAGTATGGTATGCACAGAGCTTTACAACCCATAATATTACCAATTGTGTATTTGAATATTTGTTCAAATCTGATTAGGCACTATTCTAGAATATCGACTAGCTATATAGATAATATAGCTGCAGAGGGACACAATTGAACAAGCGAATCTATGTTTGCCATGTTAGAGAGTCGTTTTGTTGTTCCAACACAGCAAAGTTGGCGATGTCTGTTTTTAACTGCAGCCGTTTGGACGGTGCGCCCCCGACAACGAACGGTGTGAACGCGTGCTTGCTTCTTTGACTTTTTGGGTTAAAGATTAAGTTGTAGACAGGTCACAAGGGACGTTTGATGCCTACGAACATTTCACGTTTGTTTTGTTACATATAATTTAAAACTAGCTTTTGTCTAGCGTTATAAAAGAATATCTATTTCATGAAGTGAGCATGTTATAATTCATATAAATATCGAAGTTAATTTTAACTTCAAAGTACTTAATAATAAATATCCGAAACCCCATCTAGCTGAGCGAAGAACAAACCACGAGAGCAACATATTTAAATAGCCGCTGTCATTGACGATGTGATTGTGATGTATTTATTAGTAAGATCATCCAGATAAAAAGTATACCCTATATGCTAATACAATACAATCGACGGTCTTATTTGTTCTTTCGGTGAATTCCAACAGTTCTTTTGGTGAAAGAAAGTGTTTTCATTTGCTTAAAGCAAAACAAAGCAGACATTAGTGCGTATATACAGACAAATGAAATTAAAATACTAAGTGCAAGAGTTAACTTGAGACCTGAGCGGAATACGCGATCCCCTCCCGACCCCTGCCTTCTTACCGCTCTCGCCATCGACGCGTCAGTGCCTCGCGCTCACGTCAACCGAGCGAAGTCTCAAGTTAACTCTTCTTAGTTGTGTCTATTTGTAATGTCCAAATAAAAATGATTAAAAAAAATCAGGCGGTATAATTCAGACCAGGAGACTCCGAAAATGAAACTAAGAATTTTCGCCTGTCTGGATGTTCCGGTTAATCTCTGAACCAGCTGGGCCGATTTTGATGGGACTTTTGCTTGCAGATAGTTGAAGTTATAAGGAGTAACTTAAACTAATTTAAAATTAGGGTTCCGCGAAAAATCTCCACGCGAACGAAGTCGCGGGCACAGCTAATCTGTACTAATATTATAAAGCTGAAGATATTTTTTTTGTTTGTTTAAACGCGCTAATCTAATCCCAGGAACCGCTGGTCTGATTCGAAAAATTATTTCAGTGTTAGATAGCCCATTTATCGAGGAAGGCTATACGCTATATATTATTACGCTAAGAGCAATGGGAGCGGAACACCAATGAAAAATGTTTCAAAATCGGGGATTTACTTACTTTTTTTTACTATTACACGCAAACGAAGTCGCGGGCAGAAGCTAGTACATAGATAAATTGTACATAAGAATCGAAACATCGACAGTATGGTCGAATAAATTGCCTGATATTCGAGATACGAACAATCTAAAATTTGGCACCATAATAATGAAGCAAATCCTAATAGAAATCATTCAACGGCTAAGTGGCTGAATTAGCACTAATTGAATGGGCCAGAGTGCGCAAATTAATCAACTTATACTTCTTATAGTGTACGGGAGCAACGACTTGGAGTGAACTGTGACGATTTACTGACGCAATTTTACAAATAAACATGAGTTTCAGTCAAATAAAAATGGCCATTTAGACTAGTATTTTATTTGTGGGTGTCAGGAATTTATTCACGAAAATTATTGGCTATCCATACAAAATTTTGCGAACATACTTATAATATTACATCTTTCTTCGATATGCGTAGAAATTTAAGATACTGAAAATTGAAAACCCTTGTGCAGGAATGGAAAGAGAATATTAATTCCTGCGGCCGGGCGGCCTGTCGTAAGAGGCGACAAAACAACCCACAGCCAGGTAGTAGGGCATTTACCCGACTGGGTAGCTACTACCTCTGGTCTATTGGGTTGTGTTCCGTTCCAGTTTCTTCTTCAAGGTCGGCAGCACAGTCCATAGGCGACGGTAACCACTTTCCATCACAGTTAGGCCGTCAGTCTGGTATGCTTCAGCAATAAAAAAATAACAGTGCCGGAAAGTCGAATAAAAGTTATAAAAATGTGTACTAGTCGCAAACACTTAAGAAAATACTATGAATTTTAAGATATTCAGAATTCCTATAATATAAAAAAACGAATATATATATGTATATATATATATATATATATATATATATATATATATATATATATATATATATATATATATACATATGTCGCAGTTTGCTGCATATGTTGAATAATGAAGATATATTGTAAAAATCCGTAACGTAATATCTGATATACGCCTAGAATATCATTTCACATATATAAAATGTCAGTTGATTTTGAAGGATAAAGAAAAAGCAGGGCAGGGCAGACGCTTTAATCGAAAGACGAGAGATAAACCAGTAACTGCTTTTTATTTGGATCGATTATAAATAATTATTAGATATTTCATTCTATTTATATTGCAAAACCCACATGTCACACAATTTTCTCTAATCCATCCTAAGGTTGTCTGGAAGAAATTGCTTTTAGTGATAAGACCGCCTATTGTCTTCTGTAGTTAAAATTCTTAAATTGTATCTGAATGTTATGCAATAAAGTATATTCTATTCTAGATATTGATATGCTGGAAACGTTAACAAAGTGTGTGAGGTATAAACAGTCTATTTATTAAAATGGAAAACAAACCTGGAAACTCGCCGTTGTATACAATTTTGTGGTCTTAGAAACTAAATTATAGTTTGTGCTTCTACTAGCTCCAATATACTAGGGTGGCGCAAAAAAAATCGACTATTTTGAGTCTCGAGTGAAAACATGTTAGTTTTTGATGTTATAAAGAGTCCTTCCAAAAGACAGCTCAAATTTTTTTTTTAAGAGTACGCTCCAAATTTTTTTGAGATTTCAAAAGTCGCCAAAAACTGTTTTTATTCAAATTTTTTCTCCTTACGGTATAATTTTATAGACCAAAAAATAATACGTTTCTGAAAGTTTCACTTCAAAATTTGAATTTTAATACGTCACTCATAATTATTATTCATAAAAAAGTCATGGTAGCGTAATGGTTGGCGCACGCGCCCCTAAATTGAAGGGCGCGGTCAGTTAGTCAGTTTTCTGATCTAATGTGCATATTGTTACAATTACCACGTGCTAAAAACGGTGAAGGAAAACATCGTGATGCAACCTGCACATCGAGATAACCGATGTGTCAAACCTGCCAAGCCGCCTTGGACAAGCGTGGCGGGTAAACTGTCCGATCCCCCTATAATGGGAGGCCCGAGCCCAGCAGTGGAACATTTATGGGCTGATATTATTATTTTATTACTCATAATTATTAAAAATTTACTAGTGCATTACTTTATATTTTTCCGAACGAGTCATGGTAGAGATCCCTCTGTTATTTGACATATAAATTAATCTATGAGAGAACACCTACTTCTATTCTGTACACAATTTTAGAGCCGTTTGTTAACAAAAGTCTTTTGTGAAAGAACGGCTAGGTTTAACACTTTCAGTGTACAAATTGGGTTTTACTACCCGATAGTGTTTTACTTGAACAAACTTTGAAGGTAAATAATTTTCCTAAAAGCTTCATTTCCAGATATTGGTAAAACTGAAATTTTATAACAAGTCAACAACGACATGGACCAATATTTTATTAACTTAAAATTTTATATAATGAATATTACCCGTTCTTAATACTGTTACGTGCGAGTGGGGGTCTGCACTTAGGATTGGAAGAAAACACCAATTTTTAACTAAACGATTTTATTGACTTACACAGCCGAACGTGATTCCTCTGCGCAGGGTCGCCATACAAAGCACTGACTCGACTATAAGTTGTCTTGTGTTGACAATACCGTCGCCGATATTGCGAAAGCCACCTTCTGCTACTGTAGAACTCTCCTCCGAGTTTACCACGAGTAGCTCGCTTCTGAATCTTCTCTCAAACTACGCTACACTCCTCCTTCACTGAACTGTCCACTAAACTTTACACTAAATTCACGACTAAGCTCGCCACTGTCTTCTATTAAACTTCCCTTCCAATTCTTTCGTATCGCAATTGTCGCTTCGCTGTCTTGAACTGAACTCAACTCTAAACTGCCCGGTAGGCGCGCCTTACGCTGCATATATATCCGGAAGAATCTTATAATTTCGATTTTCTTTTCGTTATTATTTTATTTACTATCTATCCCTTTCTAAACATCTATCTATCTCTGTCTTATCCTTCCCAAACCTTATATTCCAGAACTTCTGTTCATTATCTACCCCTTTCTAACATCTATTTATCTCTCTCTTTTCCTTCCCGAACTTTCTATTCCAGAACTTTCGTTCATCATCAATCCCTTTGTAACCTGTATTTGTCCTTGTCTTTTCTTTCGATAATCTTATACCTTTTTTAAAAGTTCTTAAACCAACTAGTTTGTTCCACCACCACTCCATATCTTTCGTAATATTATAAATATGATTATGGGTTTGAGTTTGACGCATTCCCACCTTTACAAAATGTTACGTATACGTGATCAGGGGTACAAAAAAGGACATAGAGTACCATTCTCTTCATAGAGTTTCTAGAATTTTCTTAGGCATAAATATTTAAATGTTAATTCGTTCTTTTGTTTCTGTGAAGGTGACGTTACTGCTTGGCACTAACGGAGACCAACGTTGATTGTTATCAACCAGCATTTTCTTAGGGCTTGTTTAAAGTTAGGTAATTCATGGCTTTTGTGAAACTGCTTATGTATAATTACTATTCTAAATAATTCTAAATAAACATAATTCTCTTTCTTTTTTTCACCCAGAAAAAGTGTACTGATTGATGAACGTACAGTTACGTATTACTACATCTAATATATAAAATTCTCGTGTCACAGTTTTCGTTGCCATACTCCTCCGAAACGGCTTGACCGATTTTGATAAATTTTTTTGTGCTTATCCGGTATCTATGAGAATCGGCCAACATCTATTTTTCATCCCCCTAAATGTTAGGGGTAGTCCACCCCTAAATTTTTTATTTTATTTTTTAGACAAAATTTTTAATTTCTATTTTTTTATGATACAACATACAAAAATACATACAACCCTAAATTATTAACCCTCTGCGACAAACCCCTATTTTTACCGGGCAGGACGACGTCTGCCAGGACAGCTAGTATTATATCATTTACACTACGTACATAATGGCATGCAAAATTTATTTTCTGAGCACATTTCATCAATACAAAAATTATAAAAAAAAATACTGTGACATATATAGGTAGATAGATAAAGGAACAAACGGACAATACAATTTAATAAGGGACTAGCTATTATCGGCGACTTCGACCGTCTGGATTATTTTTTAAAGTAGCCAAGTCACTACTTATGACATCACCTATCTGTCAGTGAAAACCCCAAAATCGGTGCAGCCATTTCAAATATAAGCCGGAACAAACAGACAGGCAAAACTTTTGAAATATGTTTTTTCATATAAGTATCATCGATCCTTCGCTAGAGTCACAAAATATGCAATTTCGATTTCTTGAAATATTTTTAAAGTCACATTCCTATAAATATGACAGTAACTAAGTTGCATGAGGTAAAAATATTTTTCGCCTACTCTAATTAAGTTGTGGCACACTAGATTCGAATTATATTTACATACTATTAAATGATTATTACACCTTTTACCTCTTAAAACTAGAAGAAAGATTGCTAATTTGCGTTTCTTAGTTAAAATTGCGCAATCCAAAATTGATTGTGCAAATCTCATCGAGAAACTACATTTGTATATTCCTCCTACTAATGTTCACCCTAGGAAATTATTACACACACCATTGACGCGCACAGCTTACCGACGTAATTCGTTCTGTACCAGAACAGCAAACGAATTTAATAAGTTAAGTAAGTTGGAAGATATAGACTTAGACTTATCTACTAATAGTGTAGCATTGTTTAGCGCAAAGTTGGTCAAGTTCTATCCGAATTCGGATTTATCAGTTTAGGTACCTTATATCTATGCACATTTTTATTATTGTTTCTTTGTATAATTTTCTTCTTTTTCTCTTTCTAGTTTTACTGTTATCTGTGGAGGCTTATTAATAGCTTCTGTAAATCTATCTTATTTTTAGTTATTATTAATGATAGCTGTTAGCCCCCCCCCCCCAAAAAAATAAAATTATTTGAACAAAAATATCAAATGTAAAATATTACAAGCCGTTGGAAACTAAACTGATTTCATGTTGTGTATCAAATTATTTTAAACGCCATTGAGCCATCTTGGAACCTTTTAGAAACAATTTTTCATAAAAAATTCTAAATAATTCATTTATAGGCACCACAATTTTTGATCTCGATCAGAATTTGTCAAAACGTTTTAATTTATCTCCTTTTTATTAATTTGGATGTCCGGGATCGACCCCAGAGTATTCCGTTATATATTACCCATAAAACAAGCGTAACTTGCTTAATTTGGGGATGTATAATATATGCGTTTGTCTCCCGATTATTGTTATACTGTTATTATGTCTGCTTGCGTACTCCGTTCTGCAATTCCACAAAAATATTTCTCCAAACACAACACTACTCTTGTTTTTATGGTGGCATACTCTAGGCCAGAGATGGCGGCCACCCCAGGCAGGTAAACACTCTAGAACCTGGCTGTGGGTTAATTTGTCACCTTTTACGACAGGCAGCCAGACCGTAGCAAATTGTCTTCTCTCTCCGTTCCTACACAGATGTATCTAATTTATATCCATAAAATGTCTACTTTGCCGTTTATTTTGTCACATAATTTTAGTCTCTTGTGGCTTTTATAGTTCCCAGAATGATTCTTGAGCGCTCAATTGGGTTCTTGGCCCACGGGTAGCGCTTCTTTTTCGAAGTATGAGGTATTGTCTCTTTCGAGTAAAGGGACGAAATCATAATATTTATGATATGTCGATAAATAGCATCACTTTTTTTTTTGCAGGAGCTCAGCAGACAGGCAGATGGCCCACTTGTTTGAAAGCGGTTACCGTCGCCTATGGCCATTTTCAACACCAAAGGTGCTACAAATGCGCTGCTGCTCTCTTAAGGGAGACTGGAACCTGGTCACTAATGCCGAAACACAACTCAATGTTGTTATGGCGACGTACTTTAGACCAGGGGTGGTAGCCATCCAGTCGGGCAAATGCCCTACCACCTGGCTGTGGGTTGTTTTGTCGCCTCTTACGACAAGCCGCCCGGCCGCAGGAAATTGTATTCTTTCTCCGTTCCTGCACGGATACATTGACATTGTCTACACTCAATGCGTAAAGCGATTTGTATTATGCCGCCAACCTCTCAAGATCCATGCTGGTAAATATATCTGATAGTGGCGGAAAACTTAGCAGACTTAAAATGTGTTTGCTCCAAGTGTGATACAAGCCTTAAAGCTCAGGCTAAAAATGTTCTGAATAGACGTATTGAGTAAGGCGAGCTAATGGCTGGCTCGAATGCGCCCTATATTTGTAAATGCACAAAACCAATCTGTCAACAGGCTTATATTGGATTTCAATGATGTAACTGTTTTTTATATTGAACAGGTTTTAAAACGTAATACGTATACCAATAAAGAGATGAAAAAAAAAAGAGATGCCACGAATATTCAACTTCTATTTGATATTCGGATTCAAGAATACTGTGTAGTATTTGGGTAATACCAAATAATCGTGAAAGAAATAAACGTACTCAAAACATATTGTTACGACCTAGACGCCGACAAAGACAATTTCACACCTGCATACCTGTAGAAGCACATTTTATTACCTTTAGGCATTTGGACTTGTTTTGTTTACTTTGTGTTTAAAATTTTGATTAGAAAACAGCCTATTGTGTATTGTAATCTTTTATGGCAGTCATTAACCAGGTTTGTCGGGTTAAAGTACAAATTGATTCTAGGAAATTCAGTCCACGCAGCCAGGCAGACATATTGCATTTGTGCAGTATAAAGCAATGCCTCGATTGACGGACGAGGCAGTCAAGCGATAACCACGATCAAGGCGAGATTTATGTACATTCAGTAATCTAGTTAGTGACGGACTTTCCACGTGTTATTGAATTACGATCTTTTGCATTACATTTGACTTGTTGTGTTCCGTTATATTTGCACCCGTGTTATACGTGTTTATATAGTTCTAATAAACTCTATAATAATTCTAATGGCATTTTAATTCGAGACCTGCAACTCGTAACAATATTCAATCACAAATCATAAGTTGTGCGCAGAAGGTTTGCCGATGACAATCCCTCCCGCCTCCCGGTTCCTGTCTCTGGAGCCCTAACCACCGGTAGTTTGGACCCCAGGCCCCGCTGGCGGTGATCAGCAAGATTTTATATTTTTTTATTGAATATGTATTTTACTTTTTGATGTATTTTTGTAAAAGAATAATGTTATTTATTTTTTTATAAAAAATGTCTTTATATTTTTTTTTTAAAATGTAAAATTTTTGAGAATAAATAGATACATAATAATAAGAATATTGTTATGGGTCAATGGCTCTAGTTCCCATAGTCCCTACAATGGTCTTACACTGTCCGGGGCTTGTCTTTGAGTGAATTTTGGGTGCATTTTTGCATTTATCCGTTATTATCTATAATATATTTTTTATATATCTTAATTTCTATTCTTCTTAACTTAGCTATTTACTGTCCACGTTGTAATGTCCTTCCTTTTTATTTTACTTCTTATTAATTTCATTATAGCCAGACATAAGTTTGTAAATGTATCCCAGTCAGGTTGCTTGGAAGAGATCGCTTTGAGCGATAAGGCCGCCTTTTGTTTTGCGGTACATTGTTATTTACTCTGTAATTGTTTATTTGGTGAACAATAAAGTGTTTTCTATTCTATTCTACATTTTATAATAAATGATATTTTATCGAAAACTGACTTTTTTTAATTAGAACATTTATGTTAATTTAATTTTAAATTTGATTTCATTAATTTTGTACACCACTATGTATCTACAATCTCTCTCTAGAATGTATCTACAATCGTGTAACACCTGTATAAACTACATTCTTGCAAATAAAGATATTGATTGATTGATTGGTCATGCCACATTTACATCAAATCTGTCGAGGAGGCCTCTACGTGTTGGTCTTCTCATATTCCCGCAAGTCCTCCAAAACCCCAGGTCATTTTATGGCCCGTAGTCTTCAGAAGCATACATGATAAGAAAAGAAGTATTATAGACATTTTTTACTAGAATTGACTCCCATTACTGAAGCTAGAACATAAATAAAGCTAGGCAGCCTCGTAACGATACACTGGGTAATAATTAGCTTCCACGTGCAAGCTGCATTTTGATAAAATTTATGACTCCCACGCGAACTGACTTGCTTGGAATACCTTAATGCAATTCTTAGTAAGATAATTCAAGACAATTTACGTGAGATTAATTATTTATTTAAATAACAATAGGAAGATTTTTTTTAATGAGAAGCTAACATGCAGACGGCCCAGCTCATGGAAAGTGGTTACCATCACCTGTAAACCTTTGCAACACCAGAGGAGAAGATAATTGGTTACCAGCGCTTGCGGTATAAATATGAAGTAATTTAGTTTTAAGTAATGGGAGGTTTGAGCGCATAGGGGAGGAGAGAGGAATGCTGGATTTTTTTATTGCAGGAGTTCAGCATACAGGCAGACGGCCCACTTGATGGAAAGCGGTTACCATCGCCTATGGACATTTGTAACACCAAAGGCATTACCTATGCGCTACCGCTCTCTAAAGAGAGACTGGAACCAGGCCACTAATGCCGGAACTCAACTCAAGGTTGTTATGGGGGCAAACTCGGTTGAGGCGTGGTAGCAACCGAGATGGGCAAATACCCTACCATCAGGCTGTGTGTTGTTTTATCGCCTCTTACGACAGGCCGCACAGCCGAAGGAAATTCTGTTATTTTTTATGTTCCATCATAGATAAGAACTACGTCTACCAATTTAAAAATAATTTACAAAGTATTTAAGTCTAAGTTATGTCTTAAGTGTTACTAACGCAGTATTAATCAAAATTGTAATTAGGATGATGCATGTATATTGCAATACATCATAGTTCGTAACTCATATCGGATGCCCCATTGATAGTCAGCTGGCACTAATCTGCACAAATTGACTACAACAGTGTACAGTGTTGGACAAAGGCATGTAATCATTTGAGAAAATTTTATTAGTAATTCACTCGTCATCAGCCAATCGCAATAGTTTTACTTCTTCTTCTTACTAGCTTCTGCTCTCTCTCACTTCTTCTGGACATGGTCCGCTTGGAATAGTTAAAAATACCATTACATTGGTGCTCCACTCCTATTGATGTTAGAGTGATGATATATAGCCTATAACCTTCCTCGATAAATAGGCTATCTAACACTGAAATAATTTTTCAAAGCAGACCAGTAGCTCCTAAGATTAGCGCGTTCAAGCAAACAAACAAACTCATCAGCTTTATGTATTAGTATAAGATTGTTAGATCTATTATCTTGTATTACTTTTTATATCTTGTGCTAAATAAATGTTTTTCTTTATTTCTTCTTTTCCAAAGGTTTGAAAATTTTTCTGTTCCTCCTTTACGAGAGATAAAAAAAATACAAAATCGTAAATTTATTTATTATAGAGAGTATTTGCTTGACGTTGCGCAAAAACACTTTTGTATTTCAGTACCGACGCCAACGATAGCGGCTTGCGTGGATCAAAACCTCCAAATCATTCCGGGTTTCTATATCTTAATATCCATTTACCTTAATATTTGCAAAAAAGGTATTTTATTGGTATGGAGGTTATGTAAAATTTTAAATAGCAGCTTACCAAATTTGCCTTAGCAAATGAATAGGCAGGCCTCTCACTTGTTTGTATTTTATACGATCTTTAAATGCCTATTGATTTCTCTCATTACACAATATCTAATTCTCATAGCATAATATCTAAGTGCTGACGATATGTCCATGTCCACTTCATAGGAATTGTTGTTAGTAATGTGTACCTTTAAACTTGCATTAAAGTGTATGATAGAACGAAGCCATACAGTATCAGTTTGATATATTACCTAACCCATGTATCATGTTGTATACACATCTGACCAATAATTTGTATTATTATCGAATAGTGTAATAAATTGCAAAACTACATTTCTTTAAAGGCATTAACAATTTACAAATAAATAATTTCTTTTCACTTTCGATTCAAGAAAGTGTACATAATGATGACTTTTTTATAAATGAAGTATTCAAAAATATCACATTAATATTATAACCTAATCTAATGGCATGGTGATATCAGTCTATAGCTGACCCGTGCCCACTTCGCTGGGCATCAGAAAAAAAATAAAAATACTCATTATTAATCGCAATGAAATATGTACCCTATGTTGCTCAGGAATGATGTAGCTTTCCAATGGTGAAAAATTTTCAAAATCTGTTTAGTAGATCCAGAGATTATTTTATTATTAGATTACTCCCTACCAGGTCACAAACTCACAAACTACCTCTTTATAATATTAATATAGATTACAATGCAAAAATAAATTATATTATTAAAAATATATTGACAGACGACCGTCATAATACCGATCTATTTAAAGCGTTCACTAAAGAGATTGCTGAGGGACGAAGTTGTAAATTGACCTTTTTTTGTAAAACAAATATGGTCTCTAAGTCAACAGCGCTGCCCCAAAGTAAAATACCATAGAACATGGTACTATGAAAATAACTAAAATGAACTAGTCTAGCAGTCTCTTCGTCAGTGAACTGCCTAACTCTTCTGACCGCATATGCAGCAGGACTAAGGTTTCCTGAGACACTAGATATATGAGCGCCTCACTGGAGCTTCTGATCTAGGTTAATGCCTAAGAATACAGTTGAATCTACTAGGTTAAGTCTAGTGTCTTTAAGAGTGATATTAACATCGTATTATTTTGCATTGAACATAACAAACTTAACAGATTTAATTTTATTCGAATTAAGTAATGAGTTATTTACGATAAACTACTTAGATACTTAAGTCAGTTCGTTGTTTCCGTCATCAAAGTTCTGTTTATTTCTGTCAACTTTCAATATATGTGACGTGTCATCAGCAAACAATGCTACCTCACACATATCATTAATAAAATATGGCAAAGCATTAATGTATATCAAAAACAAAAAGGGACCTAGATTAGAGCCCTGGGGCACACCTATAGATATGCCATGTATAAGTGCTATGTATATAACAGCGAGCTTCCAGGTTAGTTTTTCACGTCAGCAAATCAGCTGTTTTTACCTCGCACACTTTATTAGCTTTATAGATCACTTCCAATTATCTAAAAGTTATTTTCTAACAAATACAAAATATAAACGGTACTTGTTTCTATCTCGTTTTCAGATGAAATGTCCCCCTCTTTTCCCCTTCTTCTCAAAACCGACTGACATTTCGTAAATGAAGTTAATGTCAAATCAACTGTTATTTTATATGTCAAGTGAAATATTCTAGGCGTGATAACTAACAGGTTAGATAAACCCATATCAGATATTACTTAAGGGAATTTTTACAATTGCATTTTTTTTATTGCAGGAGTTCAGCAGACAGGCATACGGCCCACTTGATGGAAAGCGGTTACTATCGCCTATGGGCATTTACAACACTAAAGGTGCTATAAATGCGCTGCTGTTCTCTTAAGGGAGACTGGAACCTGGTCACGAATGGCGGAACACAACTCAAAGTTGTTATGGCGGCATACTCTAGGCCAAGGGTGGTATCGATCCAGTCGGGCAAATGCCCTACCACCTGGCTGTGGGTTGTTTTGTCGCATCTTACGCCAGGCCGCTCGGCCACAGGAAATTGTATTCTTTCTCCGTTCCTGCACGGATAAAATCTATCGTTTCTCACGTATCCGTGACTCTTTTCCCAATACATATTACTTTTGTTGGACGTATAAAAATCACATACATCGCACAAGAGAAGCGAATTTCTTTGTAAGGTCAAGAAAGGTCGAGAATAAATAGAAACAATATAAGTTTATAAATCCGCGGAGTGTTCGCACTTGACTGCCACCGACCCGGATCAAACAGCCGGTGTGATAAGGGTGTAAGGGCGAAGACTCACGAATGAATAGACAAGGCGTTTGATATCAACAAGATCAATATGAAAAGTCTTCATGAATCGATCCTTATACGATAAAAGGTCTTGATGATAAAAAAGTATACGTTGCTTTCATTTTTTGGATTTAGAACATGAATATCGTTGCATATTATTTAATGCTGAACTATGGTTTTCAAGTCATCGTACCGCCATATCTTGTTCAAACCACAAAACACATTCTTTACACATACATATTCCTTCTCTTTTATATAATAGTATGTATGTATATCTATCTTTGTTCCCCTAATTTTGCTCTGGTACATGGAAGACGTCGCCATCTTGTCGTCGGCTTTGTTTGCGGTGTTAAAAAGGCACCTATGACAAAAAATAAGATATTTTACTAGTGTAGTGAGTTGTTGTAACAAACTAAATAGGGGATGCGATGTCTGCGTCTGAGAAGTCTAGGTGGACGTTCTTAACAGTGTGATAAGAGACAGAATGCGTTTTTAGATCGATTTCTCAATCTTTGTTACAGTAGTTATACACACTTTATTGCGATGAAAAAAATATATGTCAATCTTGATCATATTTCTGACGTAAACTTTGTACTCGGAACGCATTTGCGATAAATTTTCTCGATAGAAAATAATTGCAAAGTAACCTCTAAACGAGTTATTCAATTTTCGTTATTGTTATTACTGTTAATCGTACATCGCTAAAATAAATAACAGTAACATATCATATTATAACAAATACAATTATAGAGTCTTATTCGGTTACTTAACTTAATTTGGAAGTAATTAATTATTTTATTAAAAATGACTGCAAAAATCCCGCCTGCCGGTCCCAATGTATGGAATTTGTCAGATCGCTTCAAAGCGTCGGCTAATACGGACGCGCTGCTCTTCTCCACGATCGCCATTGAAAAATAATTTTAAATAAACGAAGGAGCAATAATAACAAGAATTTTGAAGCGGTCGCACTATACTTATTTGGCTTATACGGTAGAGGTCTGGTCTAAATCACTAGCTGTGGGGGTTCGAACCCAACTAGTTTCACTTGATCTAGAAGATTTTTTTTTATAAGAAAGTTGATAAAATGCTCTTTTTCTCTTCCTAAATAATTTTATAAAATGCAATAAAAATACTTTTCTAAATTTTTATATTTCATTTCATCTGGACTTTTATACTATTGACAATAAAATTCGAAAGCGCCATCTATAAATCTTCATAGAAAATTACGTTGAGACGTAGACGTAGACGACATAGAGTTATAAATATTACAAAACTTTCATTACTTACTTCAATGTTATTGTGGTAGAGTGAGTTGATACTTTTCGTCCGGGAGAAAATAACGTATCTTAAGTTATTCTTTCTTTCTATATCGCAGCTAAATTTCGGATTAAAATTACCTTCTCCAGATGCTATGCTATAGCAAAAGGTACCCTTGGAGGGGTAAGTTTTACCCATGAGTCATGGGCCATGACTGCGCACAAAGGCCCTTTGTTGTGTATAGGGCATGTAGAAGATTTTCGGTAGAAAAAAAATGGGTGGGGAACGTAGACAGAGAAACCTATAGACAAATTGATAGCTTTTGCCGCATTCACACAACAGCTAAGCGCAGCAGCTATCGTCTTCCTACAAAATACAGTTTTCGCGTGCTTTATGTGAAGTAATTCATATTATATATTTTTTCAACAACATAAACGGGTTTTTTGATTTTAGGACAAGACGCCAGAGTACACACCTCGAACGTTGCGAAAAAAATGGCAAAGCTTGAAAATACAATCATCCGAACGACTGAAAAAATTAAAAGCTTTTCGAGAAAAAAGTAGACGTTTAACGAAAAAAGTAGCTAAAGATAGTAACAAGAAAATGTTATTGCAGAACTGAAAACAAAGTCATTAATAAGTGAGGAAGATGGGGATTTATTGGAATCTGTTGACTTTACCAATAAAGACTTCTTGAAAAAATTAAAAACTCAAATCAAGCATACTGCCGAATAACTTAAGATACGTTATTTTCTCCCGGACGAAATTTTATAAGGGGATTGTTAACATACTCTAGTAAATAATGAAAAAAATCAGCTAGCTGTAAGTCAATGGAAAAGTCGTCAGCTGATAAGATTCAGTAGGTGATCGATGTTGCTGCGTTACACCGTTGAAGGTACCAGCTGACAAACTTTCCACTTAGATACAGATAGCTGACATTGATTTTCATTCATAGTAGCATATAAACGACCACCAGGGAAATTTTTAGTTGAGAGGAAATCATTGAAAAAATTTTTTTTTTTTTCATGTTCAAGCAGCCAGCTGACATATAATCCACCATGTTATGATCAGCTGACTTTGTTTTTTCTTTAAAATACTAGGTAAAGTATAATCTGACAAATTTGAAATGGGAGGAAATGACTGAAATTTTTTTTTTCTCCATGCGTGGGAGGCTGCCACTGCCCGCCCCACCCACGGAGTCGCAGCTGACGGTCGCGAGTATTCATGGTATAAATCATTGATGCATTTCACAAATTTTTGATTGGGAGGGACTTGGTCATGAAAATCTGTCACTGGCTCCTGGTCCATTATATCGTGTTGGTACCATAATTGTTAGTATTGTTTCAAAAGTTTTATATAAAAGAGCAACCATTATAATGCCATTATGACGCTAGTAAACGAATATTTTGAAAATATTGTAGTAGTAGAGTTAGGTCCACTGTATTAAATAAAATATCGGTATATTTGATGTGCAGAGTAATAATATGCCGGTTTTTATATCAGGCGGTATACAAGTTTTCCCTATGTTTGGGTGTTGTAATAAGAAGAGCCGCAATCTACATACCTAGATATGCTACACCCACGTTCTATACTGGATTCTACATACGGGATATAAAAAAAGATGCCATTTTGTTACATTTCTTGTCTGTTTTTTTAAATTTCAAATTGACCAATACTACCAAATTGACAAAAATTTCCAAAATAATCAAAATGAGCAGATCAAAATAACAAAACTGGCAAAAAATACGAAAAGAGTAAATCATAAAAAACTATTTTACTTTCTGGGATAACCTTCACATAAATTTGTCCCATTATTTGGGATGAAAGTATCCCTTGTCCACCGTCATTATTAAAATTACATATATACCGAATTTCAAGCAAATCGGTGTAACAGTTTTTCCGTAAAAGCGTAATAAACAAACAAAATTGTTGAAAAAGTAAAAAAGAAACATTACGTAGCCCCAGGGCTCGAACCCTGAACTTCCTAGTTACTCCTACGCTTGGGAACAATTAGGCTAAATCGGATTAGGTACGGGTGTCAAAATTTCAATACTAATGAAGCATATAAACGATATATCTCACTTTAGGATATTTTGTCTCGCTCGTTCGAGAGCCTCAGTATAAAATCAGTTGAATCGAGTGATCGAATGTATAGGCTTAGCGCGCGTTGATATTTGGTTGGTTTCAATATTCGCCACGCTTGAAGTTTTATTAGGCGCTGTTCCATCGAAGTAAATATCAGCTGCGCGGGGCTGATTTGGTGAAACACCGATTTGAATCAGGAGTACATAGACTCTTAATAAACGGAATTTGGGTGAGTCTGTCTAATTATTGTTATTCAACGACAGAAGTTTTGTTATTCGACAAACATTTACGCAACAGCTGAAGGCAACAAAATTATACTATTAGCTTCATCAACTTCGTGTGTGCGTAATATCCAGGGTTTTTGGCCTGTGTAATCCGCACGTACCAGTATATATTTTTAGTACATAAATAGCGCTTAAAAGTCTATATTGACTTAGAGTTTAGACAATAGCTTAGCAGTAGGTCAGCAGTTTTTGTTTGGGCGAAAAAGTGCCGATCCTGTTTCGACATGCAAATAATCTGTATTGAACATTACCCGCAAGTGGTTATGGCAGTGGTGCTTGCTTTGCAGCATGTTTTACTTACACGATGCGCATAACGTCGTAAAATGAGTCTAGTATGCAGGTATATCGTGAGGAATTCGGTAGTTGACAATATGAAAAATATAGGCTGACTTTAATATATATCGTAGATTACGATCTAAATATGACAAAAATAAATTGTTTTAACTAAAATATTAAATATTAATAGATATTTTTGAGAAATAAAATTGTTATATTGCAGCCATTAGCCACGTGATAATGAACAGCGATCAGAGCGCGTGATGTCATAGTGTGCAAAACACAAGAAGTTATCAATGACTTCTCAGATAACACTTCGACGAAACAGATGTTTCTTGAGCACACTGTGACGTCATGCGAGACGCCATGACAGCTTGACGCGTTTTTGTGACGAAATGACAAAATATTTATAAAATTGCTAAATTAAATATGTTAATGTTGTTTTTTTGCTGAAATATTAATATTTTGGCTCAAATAGACCATAAGGTTAAAAATAAACCTGTTTCTTAAAAAATTGTCAACTAACGAATTATTAGTTGTATAAAACTGTCCCTACCTATCTAAAAAAATAATGCAACGACATCACTCATATCGATTTTTTAATAATACTGGTACGAGAATACGAATTAAATAACAATATATAACTGAACACAACTAGCACAAACGCAACGCACGATTCAATAACACGCGCAAAGTCCGTCACTATATAGATTATCGAATGTACACATGTCTACCACGCTTGCAGCATTGCCTCGCTTAACTGCCTCACCCCTCCCTTGGGGCTTTGCTTTATACTGTACAATTACAATATGTCTCTCGGCTGCGCAGACTGAATTTCTTAGTATCACACCTGGCTAATGACTACCATAAAAGATTACAATACAAATACAAAAAAAGGCTGTTTTCTAATTACAAATTTTAAACACAAAGCAAACAAAAGAAGTCGGAATGCGGAAAAGCAATAAACTGCAGGTGTAAATTGGTCTTTGTCGGTCGTCACAAAATTGCTTAAAACAGAGAATTGTTTGATTGTCAAAATGGCACAATCAATATTTTATATTTGCTTGTCCTATTACGTTTGATATTTATTTACAAGCTACAGTATGGATTGGTGTAATAATACAGTATGTGCCTTTCTTTTCAAAATCAGCACTTTATATTCTTGACTAGAGAACTGTTTTTTAAAGAATATAATTACGCTTTGTTTTCATCAAAATCAGTCTCGAAACTCCTTTACGTGTTTTTTGCTATTTATCATAGTTTAGGATTAAATCTTGAAGATCTACACAAATAATTCACTAATGACCGATTAAAATTTAACGAAATTTGACCTAAGCTCAACTCATATCAAAAATTCAACCGATGGTAGTGAAGGAATAGCAAGATATATGAACCGGTCATTATATACACTAATAACTCTTTGAAGTTTTTTTATTTCGAAGCTGGCAAATAGACAGACGTCCCAGACCATAAAAAATGATTGCCTTCGCGTATAGACGTTTGCAATACCAATGACATAGCCAACGCGATATCAGCCTTTAAGATAGCATAGAAAAGATAACAAAGAGTGATGAGATAGAGGATCAGACAAGAGAAATGAGATAAATGGAATGGAGTAGAAGAATGGAATACAAGGATGTGGTAGAGAGTAAGTGAGTAAGAGTGATTTTATTGAACACCAATACAAACATGAACTTAAAGACTAAAATTATATCTAGTTCTGTACAAAGGGCGGTCTTATCGCTAAAAAGCGATCTCTTCCAGACAACCCCAGGAATGAATTGATATTATAATGACGATGGTGCTATACGTACCATATATTACAAACTACTTACATTTTAATAATAAATACAAGTTACGGAACTCGAATTAAAATACCGTCAGAATTGCTGTAGAATTTATTAGAACTATACAAACACGTATGACACAGGTACAAATATAACTGAACACTATAAGCCCAAACGTAATGCAAGATTCAATAACACGCGAAAGTTCCGTCACATTATATTATACTTAAATACATTATGGAATATACACAATTCTTTTCAGCGTTTCAAACTTATTAGCTCAAATACCGACAGGTAATAAATGTGTTCTGTTTATATGCATGGACCCCAAATTGTAACAATTTGGGCTACATGCATATCTGTAACATATATATGCATGCAGAAATATTGTGTTTTATATATTACATAGATATATCTGCGGAGTGACACTCGCGGAGTGTCGGGGTGAAGGTAAGGAAAGGAATGCTCCGGTGGTTCGGGCATGTGGAAAGAATGTATGATGAAAGAATGACTAAACAGATCTACAATGCAAAAGTGGATAGATGCAGAAGTCGCGGAAGGCCACGACACACCTTTCATGATCAAATTGATCGTGTTCTAGCAGAAGGTGATGTCAGGAGCCTTAAGAACAAACGAGCGTGCATGACAAGGGCTATGAATGTCAAAGGAGCAAGTGAGGTGTGTAAGAATAAGCCTGAATGGCGCTCTGTTGTTCGTGCCTACCCCGCAAGGGACCTGGCGTGAAGTTATGTATATATGTACATAGATATATACTCAATATATATACCATACACATACATAAGTACAAAATATATAAATGACGTGTCTAAATTATTTCGAGTACTATGTCCTTTTACAAAAGTTACACAAGCAACACGAAACTGTCCTTTCGTACGCCGTTAGCCTATGAAGTTCGTACATTCCGTTTCAGGTCCAAAGCTACGTTAAGTAAAAGTTACTTCAAAACGTATGTACGAGTGAAATTTAATTACGGCATAACATTTTGGTAGGGCGGCGAAGAAACTCACAAATGGCTGTACAAAAAGAGAAAAGGTGATTCGGTACTATTCTCTTGAGAACTTAATGAGTTATGTTTTGTTACTAGCATATAGCCGTGACTTAGTCGACGCTTGACTTGATATTCTCATGGGATTCCCGCTACAAATAGTACCTCAATTTTCGAAAAAAAATTGTGTGTACTAGCGTACACACGTAAGAAGTGAAACTTCTTTATGACCTTATTTTTCGAAAAATGATCTACTATATGCAACTTTACAGAAATTTGTTAAATAAAGTTAAATTAGATAAAGTTTAAACAAAAGGCTTTTATTATCATAGACATGAATACAAACAAGTCTGGTGGTGAGAATAAGTCCGCTTAAACTACGTGCTATCCCTACTCCGCTGGAAAAAGTACTCTTCCTTCTCTTCCGTAATTTTTTTCCAACGCCGATAAAGAAGTTACAATTCAATAATGTAAGCTATTTAAAACTGTGCTAGAATATGTTAATTTTATGCACCCGCACAACTTCAAACTGCTTCCGTAAAAAATCCCAGGATAAAAAATATCACACATTTTATTACGATCACTAAAAAATCCAAAATCATTCCCAGAAAAATTCCCGTTGGATATCCGGGATAAAAAGTAGGGCAGTATTTAAGAATTTAATGCCGATCAAGGAAAACCGCATCAATATCGTCCTAGTAGTTTTTATGTGAATCCCAAACAAACAGACAAGAAATCTAAAAATAATTGCATCGTATTCTCCGTCGTTTATATAGTCTATTCCAGATGGGTTTTTTTAATAGCTTTAATTAACAGACGCGGCGCATGTTTAGAATTTTATAATATTATAGGTTTTTTTAGTGCAAAACTGTCAAACAGACAGACTGCCTATTTAATGGAATGTGGTTACCATCGCCTATATACGTTCGCAACACCAGAAGCGAAGCCAACGCGTTGCCAGCCTTTAGAATGGGATACTATTACAGCTAGGGACATGAAATTTGGCACACATCTAGAAGTTTTAAACCGTTTACTCACCTGCGACCGGTAAATATTGCATTTGCTTTAAACAAAAATAATAGTGTTACGAGTCGCGAAACTCGAATTAAAATGCCGTTAGAATCACTATAGAGTTAATTAGGACCATACAAACACGTATAACACAGGTACAGGTAATACAGAAGGTCGTAATTCAGTAAACGCGCACAGTCCGTCACTAATTAGATTCCCGATCGTGGTTATCGCTCGACTGCCTCCTCGTTCAATCAGGTCATCGTTGTATACTGCACAAATGCAATACACACGAATATTTTTAACTTGACGATTAGTCCAAGTATTAACCTCTAGCTATTAAAATGTAACTTGTCAAGAAATATAAATCTAAATTCTTAAATTGCCGCTTAAAAGTCGAATATGGCAAGGCATTTGCGGACAATGGGCCAGCCTAGCCGCCGGCCTACATCCCAACCCAACTGAACGCCAACAAACGGCTCTCATAAAACGGAATAAGCACGCTGTTATGCTCACTGCGTTACACATCTGGACAATAAAATGGATACATCGTTCAAATTGTCTGTATCTATTATATAGTGGTCTAAGTGGTATATGTCTAGTTCGATAGAACAGAGATCTCGGGTTCATCTTCTGACAGGGTATTTGGAGACAGATTCTTTCAAACGATGAAGACAAGCGGTCTTTATTTAAGATTAACACACATCTGTGTGTGCGAGAGATCAAACGGAAGCACGATTGAACGGCACATCGCAACTGGTCGCTTCGTCAGACACTCACATGATTGCGATTTGTATGTGCTAGATCAATCAGAAGTAAAGCCCGCTCTTTCGTCTTGTGAATTGCAAGAGCTATATATTTCTTAAACTAACATTTTGTTATTTATTCTGCCTTCATTACTTAATCACATATTAAATCAGGGGCACAAAAATAAAGTTATATGTAAAATAAAAAACAGATAGAAAATAATAAAATACTATGACTGGTCAAGCCTCACCAGAAAGCACTTATTGGTCAGCTTACCTAAAAATCTGCCAGCATTGCTGAATACAAAAGATAATTCCTTGCACGAACTAAGCTCCACTCTTCTAGTTATACGACGTCGATTAGCTATTATTATACTACTTAAGACCTTGTTAGTACTTGACCCTCAAGGACGTAAAGTGACTACTCCAGGATATGTAACAAGCGTTTATACTACTCAAAGTATAATTAATCCGATATTATTTTTTTATCCTTGCAGGAACGGACAATGAATACAATTTTCTGCGGCCGGGCGGCCTGTCGTAAGAGGAGACAAAACAACCCACAGCCAGGTGGCGGGGCATTTGCCCGACTGGATGGCTACCACCCCTGGTCTAAAGTATGTCGCCATAACAAACTTTAGTTGTGTTCCGGCATTAGTGACCAGGTTCCAGTCTTCCTTAAGAGAGCAGCAGCGCATTTGTAGCACCATTGGTGTTGCAAATGTCTATAGGCGATGGTAACCGCTTTCCATCAAGTGAGCCGTCTGCCTGTCTGCTGAACTCCTGCAATAAAAAATAAATAAATAAAATATTTAACAAATAATATTTATTTGCGTTCATTTTCTTTGGCCGTATGTGTACAAAAGGTCTAGTCTTATAGTTATTGGTAGTATGGAAGTAATCATAAAAGATTATAGTTCCCAAGCTCACAATACTATTTTACTCAAGTTGGGATAACACTTATTATAACGACGTTTGTGGTATTGCTTATTCTGTACTGTATTTCTCGCGTCCTGGGACGTAGATTACGACGTCAAGGCTCGTTTCTCAGGTGCTTGGGTCTAGTAAGTTAGGTGTCATCTCATAACACTTGGTCCATTACTTCCAAACTTATATTCCTTGGAGGAAGTTGTCCAATTTTTTTCGGAAGTGAAACTTTTATATAGACGGGGTCTTACGATTTTTCGCTCACAAAAAAGCGGCCATGTGTTCTAATACTTCCATTTTTAAACTCTAATCTAATAGTGACGGACTTGGCGCGTTTCATTAAATTACGACCTACATAAAGTTTGGATTTATTGTGTTCGGTTATAAGTAAAAAAAACTTTTTATATTATTACAGCAACAAGATGTCCAGCGAAAAATAATATTACGAGTTGCGAGACTCGAATTAAAATGCTGTTAGAATTATTAAAAAGTTTATTAGAAGTATACAAACACGTATAACACAGGTACAAATATAACTGGACGCAACCAGTACAAACTGCACGATTCAATAACACACGCAAAGTCCGTCACTATATAGCTTATCGAATGTACACGTCTTGCTTTGATCGTGGTTCTCGCTAGACTGCCGATCTCTGCATTGGGCCATTGCTGCACTGATACAATATGGCTACCAGCATGCAAAGATCGGATTTCTTAGAATCAGTTCGACACACCTGCTTAATGTCTGCCATAAAAGATACACAATGGACTGTTTTTTCTAATTAAGAATTTTACAAACACAAAGTAAACAAAAGAAGTCCAAATGTGGGAAGGTTATAAACTGCGCTTTATGACAGGCAGGAGTGAATTCACCTTTGTCATGTAACAATATAAAAACTACAAGTTATATAAGTGGGTATTGTAAAAACTACTACTGTACTAGCTTAAGCTTCTCTTAGTTTGTATTTAACTTGCACATGTTAAATGAATACGTAAAATATAATAAAAAGTTCCAGCGCGTATTTACATTAAAATATGCCAGCTACAACTGTCTATTTATGTTAAAAGGCTGACCCTTTCAGTTTCGAAACTGTTTGTAAGTGAATTATGCGCCAGAATAAGACCTAAAGTCTGATGACAATGTAGCTACAGTTTGCTTTAAGGTGCCATTCCAACCTCGGCTGCAGGGTGCAGATGCAGGCTACGGATGCAGGTAGCACACGCATCACTCGCAGCCGGGAGTGATTCCGAGGCTGGCTGCACGTGCTGCGGCAGACAGCAAGTGGCGGGCAGTCGCTTCCAATATTTCAGAATGTCGGACGTGAGGAATAGTCGTGAGAATACTTTGATCTTTTATTAGAAGAGGAAGAGGATGATGATGATATGTTGTCATTGTTAACAAGCCAGAGAAGAGGAGCCACATGTCCTTATATAATATGTAGACCCACTGATGGAAGTTATTCAATACTAATTAATAAACACTTGAAGTATAATGACGATCAGTTTAGAAATTATTCTTGACTTAACCTTATTAGGTTGGAGTAACGTAACAAGCGCGGATCGGCTTGCAGCCGCAGCACGACTGGTCTGCGATCGGCTGCGGCTGCAAGTCGCAGCAGCACTTGCACCCGAGGCTCGGCAGCACGTGCAGCCGCAGCCGCGTTCGGAATGTTATTCACAGAAATCTATACTACTACATAGAAAACCAGTCGTACAGTCACAGCCGGCTTCGTGCAACCGCCGTATGTGCGGCCTGCATCCGCAGCCTGCAGCCGAGGTTCGAATGGCACCTTTAGTGTTCCAAAGTTTTGACATTGCCAACTTAGCGCTTTCAGCGCTAGAACTAGCGGTGTTTCATCTCTGTTTATGCATAAAATAATTGTTTAGCGCTTAATATTTCATGGAAAGTTCAGTGAAGAGAAATGAGACATAAAATGCGCTAGATTTTAAGTTGCATTACACTTCGCTGAAACATCAAGGTATCGGAAAGGAATCATCAAAAGACAAGTAGGTATTTATAACCTAATTTCGTTTTCAACAACGGATCAGTATGGAAAAAAATGAAATTCTATTGTATTTTACCAAAAATTCCATAAGATTATTAAATTTTATTAAGGATATACCAACAGTATTGTACATTATCCGTGCAGGAACGGAGAAAATACAATTTCCTGCGTCCGGGCGGCCTGTCGGAAGAGGCGACAAAACAACCCATAGCCAGATGGTAGGGCGTTTGCCCGACTGGAAGGCTACCACCCCTGGTCTAAATTATGTCGCCATAACAACCTTCTGTTCCGGCATTGGTGACCAGTTTCCAGTCTCCCTTAAGAGAGCAGCAGCGTATTTGTAGCACCTTTGGTGTTGCAAATGTCCATAGGCGATGGTAACCGCTTTCCATCAAGTGGGCCGTCTGCCTGTCTGCTGAACTCCTGCAATAAAATTATTTAAAAAACATTTGGTCAGTTACACTTATGACTAAGGTTTTGTAAAAACCAATTATAGATAAACATAACTTGCAGCTTAATTTCTTCACTGTTATTTAATTAAACTCTTATAATAAAAATAACAAAAATTTATAAGCTAATGAAATTAGTCTGTCCGTCTGTGTCTAATTAGTGTCTTTTTGGGCTAAACGAATCTTTGTATAAAATTAATTTTTGGAGTCAAATAAATGTCAGTAACATCACTGCTGCTATTGAAAATTCTACACATTCTAGAGATCGTGGAATTAGCACTTAGTACTATTATTCTTAAAAGGTGAAAGAGGGGGTTATATTGTTACGAGCTACACAGGATTCGAATTAAAATGCCGTTGGAATTACTATAGAGTTTATTAGAACTGTACAAACACGTATAAAACAGATACAAATAAAACTGGATGTAACCAGTGCACAAACTGCACGATCCAATACACGCGCAAAGTCCGTCACTATATCGCTTATCGAATGTAGTACACACGTCTTGCAAGTATCGTAATCCTCGCTTAACTGCCGCACCCCTCCATTCGGGCATTGTTGTATACTAAACTGCATAATAGAACAAAGGACCGCGTTCACTGAGTTAATCCGCACACCTGGTGAGCTTCGACGAAATGCAATAACAACAAGTATTAGTTCAACACTAATGACGGCCATAAAACAAGTCTAATAACAATAGCATGTTTTTCTGAATTACAAGTTGTAAACAAAAAGTAATAGTAGAAGATCCGATCCAAAGGTTCGGATCTTAGACTATGAACAAAAGAATTCCTAAGTCAAAGAAGGCAATAAACTGCGTTTTTACGACAGAAAGGTGTGCGCATTTCTTTGGCGGCATGTAACAATATTATGAGTAAAATACTAAGCATAGGTCACCATCTTCTATGGGTGAGATACCCAGAAGGCAGACTACATTACCCCGCTGGATTGCGGAAAGAAATTCTAATAAGTATTGAGAGTTTTTTTGTTAGATTGAATCCTCGCTAACGTTACACCCAGTGGCGAATCCAAACATAAAGTATAGACTTGTCAACGTATTCAAACGTTTCTGATATTCGTTTGATTCGCTTTCTACCAAAGTCACTTGACATTTCATTGATCTATGTTTTTTCTATTTCCTCCATTTGTCAACTGGGTGAGTTCTTTATATTATCTTTATCTTAACACAGTATAAAAGAAAGTTGCTATCCGCGTCTATTTTTTGTTGCAGGAGTTCAGTAGACAGGCAGACGGCCCACTTGATGGAAAGCGGTTACTATCGCCTATGGACATTTGCAACACCAAAGGTGTTACAAATGCGCCGCAGCTCTCTTAAGGTAGACTGGAACCTGATCACTAATGCTAGAATACAACTCAAGGTTGTTATGACGACATACTTTTTACCAGGGGTGGTAGCCAGCCAGTCCAGCAAATACCCTACCGCCTGACTGTGGGTTGTTTTGTCGCCTCTTGCGACAGGCCGTCCGGCTGCAGGAAATTATATGCTTTCTCCGTTTTATGCACGGACTGTTTGCCTGTCATGCATGTCATGCCTACCATATCTGCATATCCGCTGACTCCTCCTAAACTGCAACGGTTTTTTAAGCGGTTTTCACCATTCATTTATTCTTATAATTATATATAGGTACTAAGATATGCCCGTTACTTCGTCCATGCTTGACTTATATTGCCCGCGGGATTTCCGGGACACAAAGTACCGTAGCATTTACAAAAGAATGTAAGCTATCGTTTTTGTGAAACCTGGCTAATTTTAGTGCACTTGCACAACTTTGAATTGCTCCCGGGAAAATTCCCGCAGGATTTCAGGGATAAAAAATATCACATATTTTATTACATAACATTTGCTATCGATTAATGTAAGAATAAAATTGTAATTCGATTTTTTGAATCCGGCCATTTTAAATAATGCCCAGAACAATTCTCGCGGGATAAAAAATAGCGCAGATTTTAAGTCTAAAAATTTGATGTCGATCAAAATCGGCCCAGTAGTTTTTATATGAATCCCGAACAAACAGACAATAATTATAAAAAAAAACTTCATCATGTTTATCATATAGTATTCTAGTTATTTTTGTTAAAAGCTTCAATGTTATACTTTAATTTACATGTTTATAATTTTATAATATTATAGATACCTTTACCTGCTTCGCTCGCGATATATCGCGTCGTCTCTGGGGAAAAACTGTTTTGCAATATCATAATTGATTAATGAATTCTCCTATTATATTATACATTGCTGAAGTGGGTGTATTTCAACAAGCATGGTAGTGGACAGCGCGAGTATCAAGTAAAAAAAAAAAATTTATACACTGAAACCCATGTTCAAAATTGACGTAAACACCAAAACACACAAGTTATACTTTACAAAATTTCGTAACTTAAAACCTTATTACAAAAATATACATATGTGTAACATTTAATGTTGAACAGATCTTCATGTGGTTCTTGGGCAATCTTGGGCAATGAGAGAGTAAAGTAAATTTAAGGCGCATGTAAACAACGGAATATGCTCAACATATGTTACGCGCCAGTGATACACTAACGTAGGAACACGCGTCCATGTCCCAAGGACCCCTGCTTCCTGATAAAGCGCAAGCAGCTTCAAACAATGTCTGGCAACAGTCTCGTCGGAATGTTGGCAGATACTACGGCAGTTTACAACCGACAATATTTCCCGAACCCTGGTTCTCTTCCCCCAAAAAAATACCAAAAAAGGTCCTGTCAACGATTATTCGTTTGAGACTTGGTCACTGTTGCTTACCAATATTTTTGGCAAAAATAAGAATACGCGACCATTCTGTCTGTGAGTGTCGCTTAGCTGAAGGTTCAGTTCACCATATTTTTTTTATGTCCCAAAATTATTAGACCCCTTTACAGCATTTTACCTAATAACTTTCCTCGCCCTGTCAATGTGAACTTTCATTTAACCCTAGTTAAAAAGAAACATGTAAATATTTTATCAAAGTTTTTAACTTCAAATAACATATACTTATAGTGTAGTTAGTTTAACATTATATCTTTATAACATTATATCATTATATCTAACATTATGTCCACAGGATCAGAGAATTTGATTTTCCCGGTAATTTTTTTCTCTTTTTCATCTCAATTATATGCTAATTGCGTTGAAGCCATAATCCTCCATAAAAGAAGAAGAAACAGCTTCAAACGAAATCGTGCGGTAGCCACGAATGACCTTGATGACCATCACCCTCTGCGGAAGACGCAGGAGGGCGATGTTTTGCGATTTAAATTTGGCCTGCTTTATAGCAATAGGGAGGGAGTTCATTCCAGAGACGTACAGCCTGGATAGTAAGTGCGTATAGGTGTGTTTATTCTGCATCTAGTCGAAGGGCTCAGCTGATACATTCTCCATTCTTTGTACACACCCAATCCACCTTAATAATTCTCTTCACCCTTGTTAATACATTTTCTTACAACAAAGTTAAATAAAGAAAACCTATGGGAAAATATAATTTCAGCCAAATAATTGGACCCAAAACCAATATTACTTCAAACCGAGGTCGCATTAAAACATGCTATGCAAATGGTGTATATTGAACTGTGATTAAATTAATTGACGTATTACATGAAACCATGATCGATGTAACCATTACAAACAAGGTCATTGTGTGTTAGACTATGGTCTAAGTCTAAAGAGAATAGGAATGCGGACAAGTGTTACGATCAATTTTAACATTATTGTGGACACACAAAGAGCCTAAAAATAATAATCCAGACACAGAAAGGAAAAACCAACACACATGGCACTAGTTAGGATAATATAGTTATAGGTATAGACATCAGGCACACAGTGCACATGCACTTCCTCACAGCACCAGCATTAACAGATACACTCTACATTAGTAAAAGTTTTAGTATTAAAATTAGAATAAATTGATATAATAAGGTACACCTCAAAACAAAAATCACTAAATTAATGTCACACACAAGAACCAAAATAACTAATAAGCGTGTTCAAATTCTAAAAATCAAATCTAGAAATTTAGTTTTAAAAAAGGGTATGGAACTCGAGTCCGTAGAGTTATAAAAAAAAATCATTATTGTGGACTCGGGAATGCGGAGGAGAGGACGAAAGAAAGGACTTACAGGATAAGTAGCCACACTAGACGAACGATGCGGGCTTCGCAGCGTTACAGGATAAGTCTTACGAGTGGTCTTTTCTTCTCGTCTTGCGGTTCCTTCGATGGGTGAAACAACTGAGTACGGTACAGCGGGTACCTACCTCCCAGCGCGTGGGTTAACAATGCGGTTGAGAAATACGGCAAGAGACAAACAAAGCCCACCGACATTTAGCGGAAGCAATAATTGCGTTGACGGTCGAACGCAGACGGAGATAATACTTAGACTATGTCACATTAACATAGTGACAAATGCGGCGAAAAGAAATAGAAACACAATCGGCGATGACCAAATAGGTCGGCGCTAACAATTATTTACATATTACCTATTCCAATCTCACACCCCAGTTCTTCTATCCCGTCCCTTTTGTCTGATCGCTCTTTGTCATCTCCCTATCAGCTCCTCTTCATCCCATCCTAAAGGGTGGCAACGCATTGATTTTCCTCTTGGTGTTACAAACTCCTATAAGCGAAGGCAACCACCCGTATTGGTAAAACGCAGGGGCCGGGTCCCTAAAGACAGTCGTACTCATGAGAGAATGCAAGGCGCAAACGCGTCGCAGCTCTGGCACCTGCGTGAGTGATTTTAGTCCTTATTTTGATTTTTTTAATTCTCATGAATCTTATGTACAAATGTATTTATTTTGGTGGTATTAACGTCTCCATTTATGTTAACTAATTAAAACTACGCTTATAAATTAGACCATACCGACAAACCACATCCCCTGTACACAAATCACAATGAAATTAAATATTGGTAACTCATTATCCGTGGCCATTCACCAATTATTTCTTTGGGTATCATTGCATCAAATTATGGACAATAAATTCGAAGTTAAGTTACCTTCTTGTGTATATGACCTCCAATTAATGCTTGTTAGAGCGTGAGCAACTAATGCCACTGAAACTAAAAGTTCAGATATATAAATCTGTCATACGACCGGTCATGTTTGTGGTCTATCACTTTAGTGGTTCTAATGTAGAATCACTAAGGTGATAGATCACAAAGGTCTCCACTCAACTAACTGAGATAATAATGTTGGGACATATTTTTGGTCTTACAAGAATGGATAAGGTGAGAAATTAGTATAAAGATTAGGGGATCAAAGATGTACCCGTAACTCAAAAATTGAAAGGAATATCCATTTGGTATGGGTATGTTCTCAAGAGGGATAAAAGTCACATGACAAAAAAATGTAAGATTGATGGGCACAAATATAATGTCAAAGCAAGAAAGAAATGGATGGATTGTGTGAAGAATAATATGATGATTTGTGGTGACAGAGGACGTATTTCAGGATAAAGGAGTGTGGAAGGTACAGACATATCGTGCTGAGTCATAATAATTGCGATAAAGTGAAAGAAGCGGAGAGCCAGGAAGTTGATAGGCAACGACCAGCTATTTAATGACAAATTACAAAGCCTTGAACATCGACGCAGGGATGCCAGCTAGTCGGTTTTCTATCGGATATAATTTGAAGAGTGTGCATTAGAGCTTTTCAATCTTATCCCGCCGTCACCCTTCCATCATTGGACAACCAGACGCACTGGCATGCGGCACTGCCAGAGTCTGTTTTCCCGAAACCTGGGTGTCTTCAAGTGTCGTGTGAATATGTACCTTCTAGGTAAGCGCGCTCGATCTTAGACCATATCTCCGCTCAAATCGATCGAGATAGTGGTCAAACGCGATCCTATACGTTATAAAAAAAGAGAATAGAGAGAAAGCATGTTCTGTTCCATATTTGTCCATTACTTTCTTTAATCTCAGCTGACCTTTCAGATGCTTAGAGTAGCTATTTTAGACTGATCAATGGCAAACGAATGAGTGAAACAAGAAGTAAAAAAACCTTTATTGTTCACCATTAATGAATAACTACAACACACAAACTCAATGAAGCATACCCGTCATAACATTACCTACTCAACCGTAGGATATGCAGGTGGCTAGGGAAAGAATGCTCCATTGTTAGGCGACAACACAGCTAAGTGTATCACCATCCTAACAGCGAGATGTAAGTGATGTATGGATAGCAAAACAAATTATTTGAATTGTTAAGTATTTTCGTATACGTAAATATTAGATCTTACAATATCTGAGATAAAATTATCAATAGGAAAGTTAGTTTATATCGACGCTTGAAAGGCAATCATGACATTGTAAAGTTTACACTCTGACACTCTCCTGTAAAGTTTACTCAAAGTCGCTTAGTCATGATTCCCTTTCAAGCGTCGATATGCAAAGCTGAATATATAGGTGCTTGTAGAACACTTGAAGAAGAAGAAGAAGAACTTGTAGAATTTGCAGTTTCAAAAAGCTTCATCTAGTTTTCATTAGCTGTTGTTACCAGAAATCAATCAATAAAACTGACAAAGATCCAAAGTTAAGTATTCTTTCGTACCAACCATACATTGTTTATAGTTTCATATCAACTGTCTTATTAAGGACTCGTGAGAGTTAAGTTTGTTTTGTTGATATAGTTCTACAAAGTGAATCATTTTAGTACAGTTTAGTGAAGATAAAGAAATTTCATAAATTGATTTTAAAAATAAGTATTTTTAAGAATGATAATATATTTTTATAATACTTTAATGTAATGCTAACAACTGTTAATGATAAACTTTATCGTATTTTATGCCCTATGCACTTAACTTAAATACTAAAACTACATGATCCTCAAAGCGGACCATCACGTTCACATGTGCAGACCTGGGACTAAAATGAGAAACATATACTAGAATTATGATACCCCGCTATTATTGTCAAATCAGATCTAAACACTAGAATAATGACAACAATTACTCGCCTTTGCTCTTATTTTTGATATAATATATTGTATACACGACTCCCTGCGGTACGAATAAGCCCATGAGGTTTCTGGCCACAGTTCAAATATGTTTCTAATGTTTATGAATGTAGTAAGCATATTGGATAATAAATTAAAAAATATAAAAAAATATTTTTTGTTTTATATTTAAGTAAAACATATCTCATAGTGCATAAAGTAACATTAATATAACTACAATTAAGAGAGCAGCAGCGCATTTGTAGCACCTTTGGTGTTACAAATGTCCATAGATGATGGTAACCGCTTTCCATCAAGTGGGCCGTCTGCCTGTCTGCTGAACTCCTGCAATAAAAAAATTAAAATTAGGAAGTCTAATTAACTGAGATAGTCCTTATAAATTCGCCGAACATCGAAGCCTCATAGATTGTGAACTTATGACGTCATAAATTGGTACACGTAAAAAAGTCAAACGCATTAATTATTTGTTATTTATATTATGATGATTTCTATGATATTAAAACAGTTGGATGATAAGAATTTATTTTAACACGTGTTGTTATATACATTATTATAAGAATTTATTGTAAAATATGTTAGTTATAAGATACACATACAAACATATATTTATACTGGTACGCTAAACCGTAATAACGCTATTATGCAATATGCAGCAAAGCCTACTAAATAATTATGAAAGTTGTAAAAATTGTGTGTTCATTGTAAAGTACAAATTTTGTAAAATTTTTCCAACTTTTTTGCTGGCTGTACCTACTGTGTAATATGGAATAAAAAACTAGTGGCAGTAAGAAAAGTAGGAGCTTTCCCTGTATTTTCTGCAAGACGTTGCCTGAGAGTTTAATCATGCGCGAGATAAGCGGGTCGCGGTAGGGTTGCCACGTAGGTACAATAAAATGAACTTACAGCCTCCACCAAAATTTATCGAAACGACTCATTGACTCGTCAGGTGATCAGAAGGCTGGTGACTACTTCGGCCAACAGATCAGTATGGCGATCCAGCGAGAAAACGTAGCCAGCCTTCTGGGCGCCGTACCCATAGAAGCCGGTGATCTGGGCTCAGTATTCTACTTATAGTCTTGAGTGACTATAGGTAAAATACATTACAAATAAGTTAAGTTTTCTTACATTGTATTCAATAGTATGTAATTTTACAAAACTAATTCTACTTATGTAATACTAGAGTTTACCCCGCGGCTGCGTCGCGGGTTAACCTCTAGTGCGTATCTCTTGTTTATAGAGCAAGCGCTACAGGTTATATTATATTAAATTTTTATGTATTTGCCCACGGAAGACTCACTTCACTTTATATCGCTAATTATGCCATCCCCCGTCTATATGTTAACAACATAAATTACAAAACTTGACCAAAAAGGCCAAAATGGTCATAATAACCAAAAAGGCCGAAATGACCGACATGGCTAAAATTACCAAAAAGGCCACAGAGACCGACATGGCCAAAATGACGGAATAGGCAAAACGACCAAAAAGACAAAAAATCAAAAAGGCCACAGTGACCGAAAGGCCAAAGTGACCGACATGGCAAAAATGAGTTAAAAGGCTAAAATGAAAAGTATCCCGTATTTCAGCCAAATCGGCCCATTAGTTCTTCCCTAAAAGCATAACAAACAGAAAGACAAATATATTTTTATCCCGGAAACTATCCCATTTTTCGGTATAAAAAGTATCCTATTTTCATTCTCGGCATCGAAAACATATACATACTGAGTTTCAGCCAAATCGGTCCAGTAGTTTTTACGTGAAGACGGAACAGACAGACAGACAGAGTTACTTTCGCATTTATAATATTAATAGGGATTTAATTACTTACAGGTTGAATATTAAATTCAGCGTGTATTAGTTGATCATAAAAAATATTTTCATTATAATTGTAATCTACCATTTCCATTACTTTTCATATTTTAATTCTTCTTTTCTTTCACCATATCCCAATTAATTGGGGTCGACACAATATGCCTTCCACACTCCTCTATTCTGATATCTTCTGTCACACTACAAATCATCATCCTTCATGCAATCTATAATATGTACCCATCCATCTTGTAGTTTAACATTCTTTTTGTCAGGTGACTTTCATCCCTCCTCATTACATGCCCATCATATATATCTTCATATTTTACTATTATTTATTAACACAATGATAAAATTACATACTATTGAATACAATGTAAGAAAACTTATCTTATTTGTATTGTATTCTACCCATAGTCCCTCAAGACTATAAGTAGAATACTGAGCCCAGATCACCGTCTTCTATGGGTAAGGTGCCCAGAAGGCTGGCTAGGTTCCCGCGCTGGATCGTCATACTGATCCGTTGGCCGAGGTAGGCACCAGCCCTCTGATTACCTGAAGAGTCGATGAGTCGTTTTGATAAATTTATATTTTAATTAAAAGTCTGGAATTATATTTTTAGTTAGATTTAGTTTAATGTAACGATCGATTGGTCACGGCGACATGTTTGCTCAATAACTTTCATTTACGTGCACCAAAAAACGCAAAGAGTAAACCCGGGATATAAACTAACTCTGTGGCGAGGTTCATTAAAATCCATCCAGTAATCCACGTGATCACGTAACAGCCACATAGAAAAAAAACCTAATCTGCTTACCCAAATAAGCCAGCCAGATTTATTATCTAATATATAAAATTCTCGTGTCACAGTTTTCGTTGCCATACTCCTCCGAAAGGGCTTGACCGATTTTGATGAAATTTTTTGTGCTTATCCGGTATCTATGAGAATCGGCCAACATCTATTTTTCATCCCCCTAAATGTTAGGGGTAGTCCACCCCTAAATTTTATTTTTTATTTTTTAGACAAAATTTTTAATTTCTATTTTTTTATGATACAACATACAAAAATACATACAACCCTAGATTTTCAACCCTCTACGATCAACCCCTATTTTTTACCGGGCAGGACGACGTCTGCCGGGACAGCTAGTTATATATATAACTAGCGGCCCTGGTCGACGTTGTCCTGCTCTGAAAAAACAAAAATCTAGGAGCCGAGCCCAGCGCCACTTACCGGTTTTAATTGTGGATTTAAAACATCCGGGGACACAAACACACAAAAAAAAAATCACCAAAATCGCTCCAGGTTATTAGGAGGATTCTAGTACCCGATCTCAGCGCCACCTACCGGTTCCCACGCGATAAAAAATATCCTAAATCCGTCTCCTGGTTATAATCTACCTCCCCGCCAATTTTCAGCCAAATCGGTACAGCCGTTCTTGAGTTATAAATAGTGTAACTAACAAGACTTTCTTTTATAAACATAGATTATCTATATATAACTTGCTGACCCGGCGAACTTCGTATCGCCATATTTTCTGAATTCCTAAAAGACTTTGTTTCCTGACACAAAAACAAAATCACCAAAATCGCTCCCGGTGGTTAGGGGGATTCTAAAACTTGATCTCAGCGCCACCTACCAGTTCCAACGGTATAAAAATTATACTATCTTTCAAATTGGATCATACTGCACACGGTGTGCAAATTTGATTAAAATCGGTTAAGTAGTTCAGGAGTCCATCGCGGACAAACAACGTGACACGTAATTTATATATATTAAGATATGAATGAGTAAATAATAAAATATCTCTCTGTCGGTGCACGATTTGCCTGGAGAGGTACACACTGGTCCAGCCGGGTTGAAATCATTACCTCGCGTCGGGTGTACGCGCAATATTAACATTTGTCTATGAGAAACACTCGTAGTCTAAGATCAACCGCCAATATTCGAAATCTATTACTGAACAAAAAAGAAAGTTTGTACGTGCAACCAACTATTTATTTAAAAATTGTAAAATATTAAAATATACGCAATATTTGAAAAAGGTTGCTCTGTTGAAGACTTCATACGCTTCACTCACTGTTACACTAAATAACTCTTTCACCTTCTCCAAATCATTTGAGGTCGGCACAATATGTATTTTCCTTCCATAGATGTATTCTAGTAGGTTCACCCCAAATCATCATGACATCTGTCACCTAATCTATCCATCCGTTAGTATATAATACAGTATAGTAGATAATACAGTATAGTAGATAGTAAAATATGTTTTTCATTAATTAAACCTGTTAAATTATAGTACTATTTTAACGAGCTTATTTATTGACATAATAGAGGGTAGTTTGTATTCATGACGCCACTATTCGTTATCACTTGAATGCAAATGCGTGCTACGGAACGACTAGACAACATTCCCACTCCGACTCTCATCAGATGCAGTCCCACTCCGGCGTTGATCCGATGCACATGTCCTAGTAGCGCTATAGGGTGACTAATTATTGAGCGAAAAGTGGAGAATATAATAAACCCTTCAATTTTAGGACAGCCCTACACTTTTGGGGGTAGTACAAACCCATTCCGGTCCTTTTGTGTCCCGTACCAATTCAATTTAGTGATAAGGGATAAGTAGAGGTCTTTTATCGATAAAAACAGACACGAATAAAGTAGCCATCGATAGATGTAACTGCTCGATAGTGAGATGAAAAGCCTGGTTATCGAATGAGACGCTTTGTCCTGGAAAGTAACTACCATTTGCGATGTTTACTCTGGTCGTAGTGTTACTTAGGTCAGGTCAGTTTATTAGTTCGATTCTTTAGCTTGGGAATACATTATGCATTTGGCGATGGTATTTAAGGTTCTGTAATTATCATTAAATTAATAATACGTGAAGCAAAAACACAGCAAAAACTTTGCATCCTTTTTTACGAAAATTGCGAGGACTTTTTTTTTTTTTTTATTGCAGGAGGTCAGCAGACAGGCAGACGGCCCACTTGATGAAGAGCGGTTACCATCGCCTATGGACATTTGCAACACCAAGATGCTACAAATGCGCTGCTGCCCTCTTAAAGGAGACTGGAACCTGGTCCACTAATGCCGGAACACAACTCAAGGTTGTTATGGCGACATACTTTAGACAGGGGTGGTAGCCATCCAGTCGGCAAATGCCTACCACTGGCTGTGGTTTTTTGTCGCCTCTTACGACAGGCCGCCCGGCCGCAGGAAATTGTATTCTTTCTCCGTTCCTGCACGGAGAATGGAGACGGAGTAGTATGACATTTGCATACTTATAGTTTATATAGAGAAGGAGTGCACAATGCTAATATTAAATTATAAATAAAAAATACATTAAATCAATAAAAAAACATTACGCACACTACCATGTATTTGAGACACACACGCATATATTCTCATTTGTTTATTGTTAACTAGCGACCCGCCCGGCTTCGCACGGGCATCACTACATAGAACTCTAAATTAGTAATGTTGCTTAGTATATGATGCATGTATTATACATATAACTTCTCTTGAATCACTCTATCTATTGGAAAAAACCACATCAAATTTGTTGGTAGTTTAAAGATTTAAGCGACATAGGATATAGGACAGAAAAGCGACTTTTTTATACTATGTAGTGAAGTCAAATTAACAGTGTAGCCTTGGCGAAATCTGTGATCATAGAAGTAGTCTTTGACAACAGAACCTCAATAATCTTAAAACTTATAATTTAAATTAATTATGGTCGAATTTCGACCACTGGGCGACCACTACTTTAATAATAACGTAAAGTGACGGAAATTTCGTCTACAAAATTTACCATACCACGAATTGAACCCGGAGCTTCTGCGTTCCAGTGAGCAAAAGGCAAAGGCTCGCCCACTCTGTCCCAAAAAATGCCACGTTAGGTCCGTATTTTTGTATGTGAGAGCTATTTCTTTCAAAAACTGAATTTGATAGGAAGGAAATTTAATACCATATTTTAAGTATTCGCACCTAGTACACATAATAAAACTACGTTTTTAACCGTTAAAAAAACTATTCTAACGCAGTTTTACGCACTAGCCGTGCCCAAGACTTCGTCCGCGTGGGTTTATCTTTCTTTGCGGAACCTTAAAAAAGTAAAAACAGTGGCTTAAGTTACTCTTTATGGCATCAGCTATCTACCAGTGAAAGTCCAGTCAAAATCGGTCCAGTCGTTTCAGAAATTAGCCAGAACATCTAGACAGACAGACAAAAATTTTAAAAATTATTATTTTTATAAAATTACCTTATATTTATACTTTCGTATGCATTTAGTAAAAACCTGTCATTTTGACATTACAAACAGACAATTCAATTTTATTTATCTTTGTAATTTAATGGTTTTAAGTAGGTAATTTTATATACTGCTACATATTGGGGTAAGAACAGATAAATTGCGAAGACTACAGAAGACAGAAGACTTACTCTTCTAACTTGACCTTAAAAGTTGTATATGAAGCAATACATTCGAATTGAAATAATTGCATTAAAACACACAACACATTATCCGATTAACATACAAAATTCATTGAATTTCAATTGATTGCGTTATACAGATTTAGCTTCAAACTTCTATGCACGTATGCTATAAATACCCACCTGACAAGTTAAATTTTATAATACCCTTTTTAATTTAATTTATGGGAGCTGCATACGTCTAGTCATCGCAGCGGACAACGAACTACGGACTAGCGCAGCGCAGGAGCGCACATATTAATAGTTGTTCTACCTCGCTCGCACATCATCCGTTCCGCTCACACACTGTACTATATATTGTTAATATATACTTATTAACATTTGTACTTAAGGTTATCGTTTCCAAAATAAATCAGTTCACATCAGCACTTACAGTAAATACTACTCTCTGCCATCTGAAGTATCATTTAACCTCTACCAGCGCTGCTTCAAATTGTATATTTTAATATGAACCCTTTTTAGGCTGACTATAAATTATATCGACTTTCAAAAAGAGGAAGTTCTCAATCCGAAATAACCTGTCATTACAGAAGCTGAATTTCCGAAAACTCAAAAACTAGTTGATAGTTTGCATTGCATTTGGTAAAATGTGTATTTTTATATACTTTTTATTCATCATCATCATCATCCGAGCGCTAAATCTCGGTTGCGTTCGGAGCGTTCACTTCGACGCTCAGGTTCCGCTATTACTTTTTATCTTAACTAGCGACCCGCCCCGGCTTCGCACGGGTGCAATGCTGATTCAAAATTAAATACACTACAGAAAAACTATGAACGTTGTATATAAAAACATAGCGGCCCGCTCCGACTTTGCACGGGCATCACTACATAGAAACCTCTAAAATTAGCAATGTTGCCTTAGTATATGATGCATGTATTATACATATAAACCTTCCTCTTGAATCACTCTATCTATTGGAAAAAACCACATCAAAATTCGTTGGGTAGTTTTAAAGATTTAAGCGCACATAGGGATATAGGGACAGAAAAGGCGACTTTGTTTTATACTATGTAGTGATATATAAAATTCTCGTGTCACAGTTTTCGTTGCCATACTCCTCCGAAACGGCTTGACCGATTTTGATGAAATTTTTTGTGCTTATCTATGAGAATCGGCCAACATCTATTTTTCATCCCCCTAAATGTTAGGGGTAGTCCACCCCTAAATTTTTTTTTTATTTTTACCAGGCAGGACGTCGTCTGCCGGGACATCTAGTTGTGTATATAAAAATTCGGCTTCCGTTTGTTTATGATCGCAAAAGGCATTTTTAGGGCAGGACAAGGTTTTCCAGAACCGCTAGTTTGAACTATAAAATAACTGTTTCTAAAATGTTATTACAAATTTATCTGAAGAATTAAATATCCACATAAATATATTTATCCAATGCTAGACTATTTTGTAGTCAAATTGTTGCCATGTACGTCTTGTTCTATTCGACGATACAACACGTGTGTAGATTAATTTGTTTGCAGTAGTAATGGATTCCAATCCGTAATGTGTGAAAACTGCAATATCAACGCTTCTGTAGCTAGTATTTAATTTATGAGTCGAAATTAAATTCGTATTTAACCTTATTTGTAACCAAATAATTTAAAGCTTAACTATTTAATCAACACCCATATTAATACCGTAAATGAGTATGCAAGTCTGTTTGTTACGCTGTCACACCTTAACTATTCAACCAATTCTTATGATATTTTGCATACCTACACGTTCTCAGAAATACAAAAAAGGTCTTAACGTCAGGGGCGGATTTGAACATTTGCCGCCCGTAGGCATTCAAATTTTGCCACACCTACCGAACACTACAAATCGATACCCCAGTTCACAAGCATTTTAATTACATTTTTTTAATGAAATTTTGTCTAGGTTCAAACGGTTATAAGTGCGGCAATTTATTTGATTTTGGTTTGTCCGACGCTTCGGCCGGTTTTATGATAATCCACACTCACAATCGAGCTTGTAGACACTTGCATCCTGGAGTGGAATATTGGATTTCACAGGTCTTAAAAATTGGGTTAAAGTTACAGTAAATAATAACCATAAACAAAATTAAAACTAAATAATTAAAATAAACAAGTTGGCGGTAGGCTAAATAAAACTTTAACAATACTCGTCGGACAAATGTCCTCTTTGTCATCCTTGATCACGGCCGCCGAAAAGCGGCCGAAACGTCAGACAAACCAAAATCAAATAAGTTACCGCGCGTAAAACCGTTAAAACGTAGTTTTATTATGTATGCAAGTCGCGAAAACTTAAGAAAATATTATGAAAATGTATCTTTGTTATTTGTGCACTATCGTCTTAATTAACCCTTGTTCCCATGATTACTAGAGAGAAGTAGATAGTAAAGCAAGAGATCGATGGGTTTGTTTCTGCCGAAGCCAAAAGCGCTATTTGTAGAAAAGTTTTATATCATTGGTTAAACAGTTTACATGTTGAATTTTTAATGTTGTCTAATAAGAAGTATCTGATTAAGTGTAAGAATTTAAGTAAGTCATAAAAGAATATAGGCCTCAAAGCCGCGCCTCCTAAATCTGCCGCCCTAGGCTCCAACCTATTCAGCCTATTGGTAAATCCGCCACTGCTTAAGGTGTTCTTTCGTTTGTAAAGAAACTGCATATCTCTAAGTTAAGCAAATTACGGGTGTGTTACTGGTAATTTTATAATAATATTTTTTTAATACTAGCTGTCGTTGTCCTGCCTGTCTACCTGGCTTCAATTAAAATCTAAAATATAAAATCTAAAATATCCCGGTAGAAAATTATAAAAATACTAATATCGCTATGAACAAATAAGGGTTGATCGTAAAGGGTTGAAAATTTAGGGTTATATGTATTTTTTAATTTTGTGTCATAAAAAACTAAAAATAAAAAATGTTATCTAATATTTATTAAACAATTGATAGGGGTGGACTACCCTTAACATTTAGGGGGATTAAAAATAGATGTTGTCCGATTCTCAGACCTGGTAGTCTGCACACAAAATTTCATGAGAATCGGTCAAGCCGTTTCGGAGGAGTATGGGAACGAACATTGTGACACGAGAATTTTATATATAAGATATATACACTGTTTATAACTGAAACACAATGACCCTAGATTATCTGTAAGAATAGTATCATCAGTAAAGGTCAAGGCCTAAAAATAACTTGAACCAAATGTTCAAACTGATCTGAGGCGTTTCGTGTTCATTACAGTATGAAGTAGTGTAATATGTTATTAAAATTCATAGACGAAATAATATTGCAAAAAGCTTTAATCAAATGAACAAATAAATGAGTTTGTAAAATCATATCTGATTTAGTTTCTCTTAATTAACAATATATCATTAACGATGCTGATAAAACTGTTGACCATTATTTGAACGTTGTTAAAGTATGATAATTATTTATACCTAATACAGTGACGGGAACACATGTCGATTTATTAATTAAAAATATTGTATTTTGTTAAAGTAAACAATTATATGGTCTTATTTAATACAACGAAGACAAAACATCATTCACAAATGCTCAATTTTATATTAGAAGAATTATTATGAAAGTGGCTACAAGTGGAGAATTCATAAAAATAGTGAAAGTGTACGGTGCTACAGAAATTTATTGTGACATGTAAACAAAAGCAACGCTCCGATAGCATACAAGACGAAGCTAGAAAGAAGTTAACCAAGAAAGTAGATTTAATAATATGGATGCCAACAACACAGACTTCTTGGAATTTGATAATGATACTGACAGTTTTTCCAATACTAGTGTCGACGTAATGTCGCCCGAAGATGTTATTCACAATATTACCTATTTAGGAAGTGAATTAAAAAGATCGAATATCGAATTTACTTACTTAATCATCGGTTTTGGAATATCAACTATATTAGCTATAATTATTATGTCCTACATGTCAAGGTTATCAAAAATACCTGATCATTTATACAATACACTAGCCTTCGAACACCTCGGTGTTGAATATCTGCATTTGATGTCTCTTGTGTTGTACAATTGTAATCTATGGACGCTCTTAAACGGTATCATAGAGGAGTTTTATTCTACTTTCGATACTATTATACCTTTTTCTACTTTCTGTCTCGCTGGAATAGCATTTTTGAAATTATTTTTATTCCCTAATGGCGAAGAGATATATAGCAAAAAAGAAATTGCAGTTTTTTCTACCACCGCATTAAGTTTAATAGAATTGTATGAATATTTATTTTCATATTCCAATTCGCTATTTATGATGACGATGAAGAAAATGCAAACTTCGATGCGGCATTAAAACTGACTTCAATATTTTTAATAATGGCTGTGCCAATAGCAGTAACTGGATTGATTTTGTTTACTTTAACTCAATTAAATTCTTCAGTTCCGAAATTGAAAGCTATATTCTTTTCAGTACATCTACTTATTTTTATACTAAATGACGTTTTATTGGTAGTATTTAATTTGGCTGTAGATGGTCAAGTTCACCTAATTTGGTATATTCTTTTTGTGTTTAGAATAATCGTAGAAGGAGTATGGTTTATGTTGTGTAATGGAGTTTTTGCAGGTTTTCTGGAATATTAAATATAAAATGAACATTCTTTATTAAATTAAATATGTGTGCATATTCAATAGTTTTATTTTGTGAAATGTTAAAGTAACTTATGGACATTGTTTATTTGAGTCCATATTATATTCTCTTATAGTATATGATCAAAAAGTTATACGAGTAATTGTGATTTACATTATTGACAATACATTCCTTTACCAATAATTTATATGACACTTAGTCCGCAGTAAATAAAGGAAAGTTCGTTTATGAAATTTACCATGCCAGAAACATTTGTACATCAAATTCAAAAGGTTTTATTCAAAATAAGTTCCACTGGAGAACACTTTTTGAAGGTCATAGGTTATATAGGTTAAAATTTTATTTTATTTCCTAGTCTATGTACACCCCTTCGCAACGTGTTATTGCTGTTAAGGAAAAGAAGCGGCAAGAAACTCACCAGAATCACGTTCAGCAGCAGTAGTCAACATCGTTAAAGCTGACTGGACGGACATACAAAGACAGACAGATGAATAGTGATTGTGAATTTTTGCTCGGCACCTGCTAGGTTTTACAATTTCACAGCCGATCTGACCTGCATGAAAGTAACATGCCTTACTTAAATAGATTAGCATCCAATAACGTCACTTTATAAATCTTTGGAAACATTTACTTTGGACTAGAAGTTTTCGAGTTCGCGACTTCTCGGCTCCAAAGTTTCACCATTGGTGTTCGAAGTTCCCAGCTTAGTTCTCGGAAAGGGACAAGAAATCTCTAATGTGTTTACAAGAGTTATTGCTTTAGAGAATTTAATTTACGTCTCATTTAAACTTAAACTTGATTAAATATTTCTTCGTCGTATGTCTTAGGCGCAGTTTTTGAGTAATTACAACCTTTTAGGTAGGTATAGTACTAACGACCTAAAGAAAAACACCAGCAACGGCTGGGAAATTTCTTGCCGCTTCTTATGCTTAATGCAGCCATTACAGAATGCAATGTGGTATACATAGATTTTCTTTTACAACTGGAATACATCAAACAGATATCCCACGTGATGAAAAACTTTGATGTCATCAATGTGCGCGCTGGTCTAGAAGGAATTTCATGACACCCTTTTTAGAAAACCCCCAGGTTGTAGTCTGTGGTAATACCTCAGCTGGGAGCTCATTCCAAATCCCACGGTGGTCAAGAGATATTCTTTAGAAAAACTAAGTAAGTAGTAACGTAAGTAAGGATGATCACCTCGATGTGGCTTGGACTTCACACAAATCGATTCCCCATAGTCTACCTTTAAGAATCTAGCGGCCAAAAAGTCGAAAACGCAATGCATTCATTGGCTTTTACGCGTTCTTTCCAAACATTCGATTATTAATGTCTCTTTAAATTATCTAGCGAACAAATAATCGAAAGCGCCATGAATTTATTGGCGCTTACGTTTTTTCGATAGTGATGTATTCGGGGCTTACATCGTGTTTTTTTCAATCGGCTTAACCTATCCGAGTGCGAATGATGCGCTGATTAGAAGAAGACGAACGCTTTATTATTAATTGTTTCTGCAGTGAAGCTTCTTTATTGCAAATCTGTAATCTAAATCGTCGCCTATAAATGTTAACAACACCGGGTGCGAAGCCAACCTATTGCCAGCCTTTAGGGAGGGATTAAGGAAATGGGATAGGAGGAATGAGATACGGAGATGAGATAGGGTGACGTGGGCCATCAAAACTCCACTACAGTAAACAGTATAGTACAGGTTGTAGATACACTTGCTCTTCCTTGTAGTGGTGGAGTGCCGGTGCTTTCTTGTAGTATCATAATATTAAATTAGCCTAAAGTGAGTCCGCAGCGTCAGCAAAATGACACTGAACCGTTCATCGATATTCTATTAGAGCGTGGTTTGAAACAAATCAAACCGACCCTAAGAGCTGAAATCATGATAATAATACCAGAGACTCTATAACTAAGTTTGAATAAAACATTTGAATATGCGGAGTCGATGAAAAAGATTTGAAAAGTAGGCTAAAGAATCGATTATCAAGGATAGGATGATAATTATATCCATATTTCAAGACCACCTTTTAGAGACAAGAGTTACTAATTTCTTTAGCTAGCTAGACATTATTTGTTTCTCTTGATTGATTTAGATAAGTCCATAAACAGTTTGAATCGTCATTTTTATTGCGCGTAATTGTAGTATTAATCAATCTAACGTTGTATGAGACACGCCCAGAGACAGCTATATGGCTTTGTGGCTAGAGAACAATCTTTGACCTTATTTGTTGACACCTACGCAAATTCTACGAGTCGCTTTTTCTGCTTTAGGTGCGATATGTTGGCTATAGTGTGGATAAGACGTCGTTTTCAAAATTCACCATTTACGACGTCGTGATCAGAGTATGCAGGAATAATTAGTTGATTACAGATACATTGCAGGGCCGGCTTGATCTGTATATTTTTAAAAATAACAATCCATTGCCTAGTAAAAGCGATCAAATACCACTCTGGGTAATTTTCGATTGTTTCTCTGCTTAAAGTCTAGATTTAGCAGTAACGATATAAGCATTGTATGTATCTGAGACTGCAGTTATCGTTTTTTCCTTTAGATACGTAGATTTTTGTGGGTTGTCATTCAGATCTTTTTTTCACACGCGTTCGCGTTTCGTCACAGTCGTTTCGATTCCGTCGTTACACTGGAGTAACTGCTCTCGGCTTTGATCAGTAAGTTAGTGCTGACAGTAAAAAAAATGATGTCTCGATATTGCTCGCGAGCGACAACACTAAAGCATCGATAAAATTGAAAATGAATCCGTTATGGTTACGATACACTATATTCTCACAGTATATCGACGTAAAACTTATAGTTGTGAGCTAATCATGTTTCAGGTGTTGGGCGAAGTTCCGATGGCCCATTTTCCTCTCTCCCTATCCTATTCCTGGAATCCTTATCCCATTCTAAACGCTTGGAACGCGTTGGCTTCTGATGTTGCAAACGTTTCTGGACTACTATTTCCATTAGATGGGCTGTCTGCCTGTTTGCCAGCTTTACAATTTAAAAACTCCACAATTTTGCTTCATTTTAGCACTTCTGCATATTTTAGCAGCGATGTTATATAAAAATATAATTAATTCTTATAGTGACAAAGATTAAACATCCCTTGGAATACTAATTCCAAATCTATATCAAACTAGAGGTCCCAGCAGACGTTCACCTGCCCTATATAATTAAAAAACTAGGATCCTGATCCCAGCGCCACCCACCGGTTTCAATTATAAATCAAAACACACACACAAAACCTCATCAGTCGGTTAAGTGGTTCTCAAGTTCTGAAATCTATGAGAATACAAAATTGATACAATGTACATACATACATACATACATAACTTCACGCCAGGTCCCTTGCGGGGTAGGCACGAACAACAGAGCGCCATTTAGGCTTATTCTTACACACCTCACTTGCTTCTTTGACATTCATAGCTCTTGTCATTTATTTAATTGTCCATCATCCTATTGTCTTATCTTTCATAAACCAACGTCACGAAATGCGCTTGCGCAGCCTAAGCTGCGGCGCCGCCGAGTCGCCGTCGCGTTATGTTTGCATGCTATAAACAAACCGTTTATCTCATAGACGGAAGCTTGCATTTTGCTATAACATAGTCATAATTTAGGTTAGACATAAAACCAGGTGTTGAGCTGTTGAGCCCATTGAAAGTAAATTTATATGGGCAAGCCATGATTCCTCAATTAGATACAATAATGTAATATTAGTTAATTACATACAATTGAATACAATGTAAGAAAAGTTAACTTATTTGTATTGTATTCTACCCATAGTCCCTCAAGACTCTAAGTAGAATACTGAGCCCAGATTACCGTCTTCTATGGGTAAGGTGCCCAGAAGGCTGGCTACATTTCATTGCTGGATCGCCATACTGATCCGCTGCTCGAGGTAAGCACCAGCCTTCTGATCACTTGAAGATGTATGTGATCCTCAAGTTATATCTTACTTAGAATTTTGTTAAGAAATAAAAATTAGATACGTTATAATCAAATTTTTCCAAAGAAAATTTTGTTAGTTTACATAAAGGGCTACCCGAATTACCCCCATGTATGTTTTACCTACCAACATTTTTGGTTTTCAAGTATTTTTTTTTTGTGATTTTTGTGAAATTTCGACCACATCGGCACACGTATAAATATTCTGTACTATAATATGTCTAACAGTTGGACCGATTTGGGTGAAAACATTTAGTGTATTGGTGGGTCCCGGAATTGTTTTGATTCACAATTATCCCCGGTAGGTTGCACTGCAATCGGGTTCTAGATTTTTTGTTTTTTGGGCAGGAAAACGTTCTCCGGGAGTAGAAAATTTCTATATAGATAGAAGAAGGTAAGACAATTACCTCTCTGCCTTCTAAATATATACATTCATTCAGGCCTAGATCAAATAAATTTTGTACAATCGAAAATAAAGCCAGTCGTTCAAAATAAAGTTATTCGCAACGTCTCCGTGGGTATTCAATCGTAACAAAGTGCATTCGTGCGATAAAATACGATTTGTTGCGACCGAATACGTTATTCATACATGAAGTTAACGTCAAAGTGTGAATTGGGCAATTTGCAAAACATCTGCAATGTAGGTTTTCGGAAACAACTTTTTTCTAGTACTTTAACTTTTCACTTAATTTAAATATTGGTAGCTATTTTGTTAGTCTGATGGTCATAAACAGCGCGATGCAAAGCTGTATAGCTTTAACAAAGAATTGTTGAATTTGATTTCTGCATAAGGGTTTTCAGTCTATGGCGTTTATTTACGGGCTATAGAGCGAGCTATGTTGGACTGTGTCTCATGGATAAAATCATAAATGAGAATATCCGTAAGAGAACCAAGGTGAACATTATTTAAAAGCTCGCTAAATTACCTATCCGTAGTGGCAGTGGGCCGAATACATTTGTCACAGAACTTATGTCCGATGGAGCAGACGAATCCCGAAATAGAGACCGCGTCTCGGCAAACGTACTGTAGAACTCGCTACAGCTCGGAGGACCCACGATCTGCACAAGGTCGCCGGTGGGGCTTAATTAGAACAGCGGAGCTCCGGGATATGTAGCACAATAATGTTCAGTCTATGGGACGCCATCGCTTCTACGTGATAGAGTCGCGTCAGTGAATGAGGCAGCGGAGTGGGAGCAGAAGAGAACTACTTGCCGTCCCTCCAGCACACAACGGACGTAGCCACTCCGAAAAGCGGAGAACGACCTCCGACCGCCATACACGCATAACCGTAGATGATGGTCCTCGGGACCTACTGGTTCGTGTTCCGCGCGTGCCTTTCTTGATTCAACCCGAACTACGGCGGGCCACAGTTGGTCCCATGGCCCTGGCATATGACAACAGGAGGAGCACTAGCGTGTTTAGTGCGTATCCTGGTGGAGTAGCCGGCGTATACTACACTACCACAGTGTCAAGTCCCCGAGCAACTTGTAGAAAAGTTTTCAGTTTAAAGTGCAAGCAGTTTAATGTGATATTCCTAGCGGCGTATAAATAACACCTTCCCGGTAAATTTCATTGATAAAACCCAGCAGTTTCCGATTAAAATGGCTTATACGTAGAGGGACGTACCACACGATTGTATAAGGTTTTATACTTCTTAAAATACATATATGGGACCCTAGTAAATGTCCAGCATATAGATGCTTGGACCGTGGGTCCTGAGGCCATGAGCCTCTACCAAAATTTATCGAAAGGCCTCTTCAGGTGATCAGAAGGCTGGTGCTTACCTCGGGCAACGAATCAGTATGGCGATCCAGCGAGGAAACGTAGCCAGCCTTCTGGGCACCTTACCCATAGAAGACGGTGATCTGGGCTCAGTATTCTACTTATAGTCTTAAGGGACTATGGGTAGAATACAATACAAATAAGTTAAATTTTCTTACATTATTTTCAATTGTATGTTATTGTATAATTGTATGTATATCATATAGATTCATTTGTTTTCAATATAAACACGGACAACGGAATTCCTACACTAATCATTGTATAAAGAAATGCATTACTATCACTACAAACAAATATGTTTATAAAATAATTTATAAGAAATAATAACAAGAAGCGATATAAATTGAACTCATTGATAATGAAGCGGTCAGTATGTATGTGACAGTACTTATTATAATATAATGCGAAGAGCATATTATTGTTCATAATAAATGTATATTAGAATGTGATAAACAGTCAATCAGTACAGAACTTTCTTTATATTTAATTGAATTTAGTGAAATATAATTTAAGTAAGAGTTCAGTAAAGTGACAAGGATTGTATGAAGGAATATTTTTATGTTACAAAAGGTATGTGATATTGAGCTTGGTTAAATTTTATATTATATTAACTCACTCGTGCCCACTCCAAAAAAAAAAATGAATCAGTCACAATAAATGCCTATGTCCCTCAAGAATAATGTAGCTTTCTACTGGTGAAAGAATTTTCAAAATCGGTTCAGAAGCTCAAGAGATTACTCTCCTATAATATTAGTGTGGATTACTAATGAAAGAATGACTAAACAGATGCAAAAGTGGATGGATTCAGAAGTCGCGCAAGGCCACGACACACCTTCCATGATCAAATTGATCATGTATTAGCAGAAGGTGATGTCAGGAGCCTTAAGAACAGACGAGCGTGCATGACAAGAGCTATGAATGTCAAAGAAGCAAGTGAGGTGTGTAAGAATAAGCCTGTATGGCGCTCTGTTGTTCGTGCCTACCCCGCAAGGGACCTGGCGTGAAGTTATGTATGTATGTATGTACTAATGTTATCTTCAAAAGTACAAGATAATCGTGATTTTTAAGACAATATTAATTATAAACAGACACACACACAGTTATATTAGATGTCGGTCTTATAGATAAAATTAGAAACCAAGATGAATGAATGAATGAAAAACATTTCATTGCTAAACAAATTGAAAACTACGTTTTTAAAAACTAGGTACAATAAACCTTGAACAAAGGGTTTCACCGCTTATAGCGATCTCTTCCAGGCAACCCCCTAAATTAAGGAAAATATTAAAACATGACAGCGGCGGTGTAGACAATAATAGAAAACATTCAAAACATATTAAATAAAAAGTCTTTATTATCTTCTAATATATAAAATTCTCGTGTCACAGTTTTCGTTGCCATACTCCTCCGAAACGGCTTGACCGATTCTCATGAAATTTTGTATGCATATTGGGTAGGTCTGAGAATCGGCCAACATCTATTTTTCATCCCCCTAAATGTTAGGGGTAGTCCACCCCTAAATTTTTATTTTTATTTTTTAGACAAAATTTTTAATTTCTATTTTTTTATGATACAACATACAAAAATACATACAATCCTCAATTTTCACCCTTCTACGATAAACCCCTATTTTTTACCGGGCAGGACGACGTCTGCCGGGACAGCTAGTATACTATATAAACACATATCATAATACACACAGAAGATATTGGTTATAAAACGAAAGTAACCGATATAACTCGTAACCTTGGCAAGTGGATAACCGAACATAACAGTGCAAAAAAACTAACTAAATAGACAACAGTGTATTGGTTACTAAACAAACAAGAATATTCATACAATATTTTTAGGCAAAACAATAGGCGCATTTATTGGTTAACGCGATGTCAAACAAATATAGAAAGTAAATAATTGAATCTAATTTATTTCAGATGGAGATACAAATCATTCTTCTATTTTCATTAATGACAATAATCAATGCAAATCCAGTAATGACCAGACAAAGTCTTATAAAAAAGAAGATCAAGAACATTTCTGCACAAACTTGTTGAACTTTAACAAATTTTTCTACTCCATGGAGGAACAGAAGAACATTAGCGGAATACCTGCTGATATAAGTATACACTGGAAAACTGGAAACGTATATTTTACATTAATCAATGAAGAAATGAAAATGTGTTTGCAAGTATTACGACCTAGCGGTGAATTTGAGACGATTAAAGTAGCAGGTCTTGGCCAATCAACGACAGTCGATAACCTAAATGATATAGTATATTTAGCTACGGATAATGGAGTATACAAATATAAAGAAGATGGATCTATAGAGCTTTATACGGCATTAGGAGAAGATGTAATGTATGCAGCTGTAACGAGTGATGGAGCGTCTATGTACATTGCAACATGGCCTCAAAATCGTGTTCATAGAATCACAAATGACGGACAAAAGCAAGAAATGTTCTCTGCAATACCCAATGGACATGGTTTGACTATTGACACTAGAAACAACATATATTTCGTTGCCACAAAAACTACGTACATATTAAAGAACGGATACACAGTTCCGATTAAATTAACGGATTGCCCAATGACAAAATGACTGGAGTGTTTGTTAGTAGATCTGATGAAGTGTTTGCAATGGATGAGAACAGTAATTTGTATGTGATTGATGCTGAAAACGACAGCGCGAGGCATTTAGGATCTTTTAGTGTTGCTGGAGTGAATACTTTCGCGATGGATTCCGCAGATAATGTCTTAATTGGTGTCAAGGGTGCAATATTGAAGTTTAATGCCTACGAAAAGAGTCCGTGCCCTGATTTTAAAGAGTAATTTATAATTCTATCAGTTATGTGACTATTTTATTAAGATTTCATTAATGAAGTAATTGGGTATATAACACATTTTACACCAAAAAGTCTTAAAATGTTTTGTTAAAAATTCCTAATTGTTTCTGTTGTCAACTAAATCGGACATTACACGAATCATTTCTATCTTTCAATTTAATTGAATCAACCAAAATGATCCATGTAAACACAAGTTGTATTCTCAAATGTCACTAAACAAGTACATGTTCTTTTAGTTCCGTGCCTTTAAACCCATTTGATTCAATTTGGTTGAACCGTCTAACATCAGCATACCCTATTACAAACATTATGTTTCGTGAGTTTATACTTAAGGTTTTCTGATTTGTCAGTACGAAAGCGGTACTGAAACCTTATTGAGCGCCTATAGTTCTTCTATGAGCGTCTCCGCATTCGTTAGGTACCGATTCCGCGCCGCTGCTGCACTGATAAATCAGAAAGCGGCCTTATACATAATTCACCTATCGTCAGCCATACAGGACCTGCAACTACATTTTTTCATCAAAATTGTTACATAATAGTACCCAACCTGTAACAATTTTGACGGAGAAAATAATTTAGCCAAAAAATTAGTTACAAGGTCCTGCACTCATGCCGGTGGTATAAATTCTCTATAGCAGTGATTCCTAAAGTGGGCGATAACGCCCCCTTGTGGGCGCTGATAGCCCTAAAAGGGGGCGGTAAGAGACCCAGAAAAAAATGGCATTGGCAGGTGTAGCCATACGAGTTAACTTGAGACCTCAGCGCCGTTGTGTACTGCCTACTGCGCTTAAAAGTCTCGTTTAGAATGAATATTTAATCTCCGCTAATGTAGCTCTCAATAATCAATTAATTCAATTTGACGTTATAGTGGTTTTTAAGTAGGTGAAAAAATGGGGGCGCTAAAAAATAATTTATTCTCAAAGTGGGCGGTATACAAAATAAGCAGGGAACCACTGCTCTATATCTTCAAAATACATTTAAAAGAAATTGGTTGACGGACTATGAAGTTTGGTTAATAAGTCTGATTTTAGAACACATATTCATTATTTAAATGTTGTTTACTAATAATTTTGTATGTTTAATCACATTTAAAAAATACATTATTTGTTATAGTATAGTCTATTGTTTCTTGTATTAGCGCGTATAAATATCGTTTGGGCTCAGTATATGTAAGTATGATGTTTTATACAAACTGGTGAGGTATTGTAGGTGTTTATAATATTATAAAATTCTAAACATGCCGTGTCAGTATATTGAAGCTATTAAAAAAAATATATTTTGTTTCTCTGTTTGTTTGCACCGGCTAATATCCGAAACGATAGAACTGATTTAAATTAAATTTTGTACGGTGGTAGCTTATATCCCTTGTATATAGGATACTTTTGATCCCAAAAAATTAAAGAGTTCCCGTGGGATAGTTACAGGATAGTAACAGCACCACGCGGACGAAGACGCTGACATCAGTTAGTAGGTAATAAATGTTTATCTATGTAACCTTTACGAGGTCCCAATAGAAGAGTTAGGCCTTTTATATATAGTATAATTATTATATATGGATATGCTCAAGAAATACTGGCTTGATATGAGGATGTAATAATGGACTAACCGAGTAACATGGAGTAGGCATACGAAAGCAATGCAACCGGGATTTGACGCTAGAATTTTGATAATCATGAAAGGGAATACTAAGGAATCGTTCAGTAAAAAAAACAACCCGTAACACGCACTGCAATGCCGGACCATTGTTGTTTCTATAATTTCCAAATCAGAGGCGGATTTAGACATCTACCGCTTGTAGGCTATTCAAATTTTGCCGCCAATAACGACCTGTACATATCGATACCCTAGTTCATAATCGTATTAATTACATTTTTTGTCAATATAATTTAACTTTATAATTAGTTGTGCACTACCATCTTACTACACAATCTTTTCTGTTCGTAATTCGTAGATTGTGAAGCAGGGGATCGCTGGATTGGTTTCTTCCGTAGCCATCAAAGGCGACTAGATACTCAAATTGTATAGAATTTTATCTGAGCGTTAAAACATTAAATGTTGAATTGTTTGTGTGGACTTCATAAGAACTATCTTATTAAGTTTTATTAGAATTTAAGCGAGACATAATTTCTGTAAGACAGTTTAAATAATGCCCTCAAATTTGCCGCCCTAGGCTCCAGCCTACTCAGCCTATTGGTAAATCTGCTACTGTTCCAAATAAAACTTTCACTCAACCTCTCTTATTCATTCAAATATATTTTTCGAACTTAAATCCTTATTAATATTATAAAGAAATAAAGTTCGTGAGTTTGGATGTTCGGGGTAATCTCTAGTATTAATGTACCGATTTTAATGACATAGACTATATTCGAGTGTGATTAATAATATATATTATTTTTTAAAGCCCCCGGTGACGTGGGCACGGAAACGCCTGTCAAATATATAACAGCAATAACATTCCACGCAAGAATTGCGCACATCCTCGTGCTGGGCACTGCGATTGCTTTCCACGTTTGTGAATGAATTAAAACTTACAAAACTGAATTAAACCTCGATTTGCGTGTCATAAATAAAAAATCTAATAATCTACTTTTTAATTTAATGCATTTTACGAAATTGTCAAGGAGCTAACGCCGATATTATTCGGATAAACTAAATAGAATCAATTTGGCTGAAAGGCACAGAGGCCTTACTCTTAAACCCCTTTCGTCCGATGGCCCGAAAGAGGCAATGAAATTTTCGATAGAAGAAATAACAAAGATTTATTTAAAGCTGCAATAATTAAAGTCTTTAAAACACAAAAATAAATGTAACTTACAAAGGAGAATGCACTAAATTGTTGAAAAAGCAAACAAAAGATGTTCGAAATCGAATATCGAAAGACTTTTGAAAGTAAGGCCTCGGTGCCTTTGAGCCAAATTAATTGTATTTGGTTTATCCGTATAATATCAGCATTAGCTCCTTGATAATTTCGCAAAATAAATTAAATTTTAAAGTAAAAACCCAATAAATTTTAGTAATTATATGTCTTTATAGTTGAATTTTAAAGTAACAGTATCTTATTTTTGGTTTTATATAAATTTATTTATTTGATCTACTAATTAAATATTTCACAAGTAGAATAGTTGTAACAAAATTGGGTGGTTTTTACGCAAAAAGGAAGGTTTGCATTGAAAATCAGCGTTGTGTCGGGTATACAACGCTGATTTTTTTGGTCAAGAAACCTTACATCCATCATAAAAGTATGACAATCTCGAAATAAACAGCAAATATGTATTAGGCGCAAACCAGACGTATGCGACAGCTCGAAAATGTATACTGTAAACATTTCAAATCAACACTCATCGTACATTTCTTCTTTGAAAACAAATCTCCCCGGCAGTAGCACGCACAGATTATTATTTTGTGTTTTTTCACAGGTACAGAAAAAAAGGCAAAAGGCACAGTAGACGACGTAAGCACAAGAAACGGGCTACTAGCACCACATCTACCACTGAAACGAATAACGAAGAAGAAGAGTAATATACAGAATTCCTGAAAGTATATTACTTTTTCTTCATATTGTGAAGAACAGGCAAAAATTAATGTCTAAACTCTAAACAATGCAGTTACACAATATTTAATGCAATATTATAAGCGCCAGCTGTTGTTCTCATTATAAACTATATTAATATCGAGGAAGTGATTCGAATGAACTATCCAACTGGTTAGCGTTCTGAATTGACTTTTTTCTTACAGATGGCGCTTTAGAGAAAGTGATATCACTGCAACATTTCAAGTAATTTTGAAATACACGATCATGTCAATTAAAAAATTATCAAAAAGATTCTCGTTATATAACTGACAAAGTCTCTGTGAATAAAATATTATTATGTTTCTGTCATTATCGTGTGTTTTATGTTTAGTTTACTCTCCGATGCAAAAACAAAACGTTGAATGTTGCCATTAGTTTGAAATAACTACTATAGCAGTAATAATATTTTTGTTATGCATGCTCTTAATAATTATATGGTTTTCGGTTTTATAAGGTTTCATAGCAGATTTTTGATGCTTTAGCTTGGTTAAAAATATACCAACTATCGTTGGTATATTTTTATTGGATTATTGGCTGTTAGCGCTGACCACAATTTGTTGAAGGTAGATCATGGATTGAATGAAAAAAGTGGTATATGGCTAAATATTGTTATCAATCCATTTGCGGGTATTATCATGCAAGTTATCAGTGTATTTAACCTTCTTTAAACTTGTTATTTCGTTTTCCTTTAATACGATAAAAACAAAATTGTTATTTCTGGTAAATATTGCTTATTATCAACTAATGGTATATGTTCTAATATAATGAAATACAATTAAGTCTATATGGAAATAGTGATTTATTTAATCCTATTCTAGTAATTGCTTACGAGAACTTAATAAACTGCAAACAATTATTCTTGTAATTTTTGTAGAAAAGGGTTTTCCATTCATCAATTTGCACTTTCATGAATATGAGCTAAAGTTAAGACCTAATACTCATAATTGATGATGTGTGCCAATGATAATATAATACTCGATTAAATTATCCCGTTTGAAGCAGTCTAAGTGTGCGTGACGTGGAAAATAGTCTACAATAGCGTTGTTAGAGGTCGTTTAGCTACTTAATGTGATGAACTGAGGACTAAATCAGTAAAAACTGCCGTGACATTGTTTTTCCTAGACAAGAACTTCTGAGTACCCAATAGCTCAATGTCTTGAAATAGGACATGCGTGTCATTGCACTGACTAACATCAAGTCGTACAAAGTGAAATAGTTAAAGTGACAGGCATTCCACAATAGTGGCTGGGTTTGAAAATTGCGAGGTAGAAAGAAATAAAGTAGAAATTTTTTTATAAATTGGTAACACTGGACTACATCAGAAGCAAAACAACCTCCATTTGTATCTACTAACAGAGTGGCCAACGTAGGCGAGTTTTCGCCATTTAGTTTACTTACAGCGAGAATTGGCGATAAAAAATGTGAATGGCGACTGATCTTATTAGACTATTACTGCTACAAGTACAAGCCATTTAAATTAATTAAACCACAAATAAATAAGCTTTTAATAAAAATTATAGCTGCCCTAAGGTTTGTAATATTAATGAAAAATTATTAACTTGAAAATTACCATAGTTTTCAATATCATGTTGCTTTAGCAATGTAATTATATTGTTTTACTTGCCACTCACTGCAAGACGTAAAAATATTTATTTTTGCTTTATAAATGTTCTTTTACTGTAAAAAAATATTTTACACTTGTAAGTTCCATATTATATTATCCCTAATAAGGTAGCTTCTAGAACGCGGAAATAATGCCAAATATAATTCATATCTCAATTAACAGGTTTGTGCTGTTTGTCGTTAAAGATTTCGGTTATACGCCATTCTAGATCTAGTTAAGCCAAGCACGTTATTTATCATGATTAGGTACTTATTGATTTTAGAATTGTAATAAACCTAAGAATATATCAATTATTAACGTTCTGTATTTGATTTTGAGGAATTTTCTACTGTATCTTCGGAATTCAGTACCAATCAAATTTATCTGCAACCATCTAGAAAATATGCTGAATTCAACGAAAATTTTTTGAAATTAGTTCTGAAACAGTAAAGTTATAGGTGAAACAATACCTCAATCACTATAAATTTTCTGTTTGATTTTGAGGACTTTTCAACTACCTATACCATCGGAACTCAACTTCTGATAGCAATAAAACCTATATGGGACCATTTTGAAAGTATACTAAAGTTTGAAGATAAGTCGGCTAAAAATCGGCGACCTTAGGTTATTTTTCCTGTGAATTGGCGGCATCAGCCCTGAGTAGTTGGCCACACTGTCTACCAAATTCATTCAGTCGATTTGTCAAAATGTCATACGCGTCCGCGATGTGTCAGTGAGTGATCGTTATATTGTGTCGGGATTTGTGTCGTAAATGTTGTGCTGTTATGTGATAATGAGAAAACACGCGATCGTCTTCATTATTATTAAGTGATGTTAGTGTTTTGAGTTCCGTGTATTGTGTTTAAAACGTTATTTTCATTTGTATGTCATCGGCTAGTCCAATATGGCGGCACCACGTCCAAAATCACAACAGAAAAATATATCCTCAATATTTTCCAAGCTGCAAGGCGCGTTCTCCGATGCCGTATGTCCTACAAAGCTGGCGACGGACAAACGGACATTGGATAAGACTTGGAAACTGATGGACAAAGTTGTAAAATTGTGTCAACATCACAAAATGAACTTGAAAAACAGTCCGCCGTTTATATTAGATATTTTGCCGGATACATATCAGAGGTTACGTATTATATACTCTAAATACGAGGACAATATGCAAGCGCTGAATAATAATGAACATTTTAACATATTTATTATAAACTTGATACGAAAATGTAAACAAGCTATAAAATTGTTCAAGGAAGGCAAGGAAAAAATGTTTGATGAGAACTCACATTATAGACGTAATTTGACGAAGCTCAGTTTGGTTTTTAGTCATATGCTGAGTGAATTAAAAGCCATGTTCCCCAATGGTACCTTCGCCGGGGACCAGTTCCGTATCACAAAGAGCGACGCTGCAGAGTTTTGGCGGACAAATTTTGGTAACAGGTAAGCTAATTTTAATAGCTTGTTATTAAATGACATTAGATTTTCTGACTACAGTCAAAAACCTCAAGAAATGGTTATCACTTAAGGACTTACAGAGCTATTAAATACTTTAAAGCATATCTGCAAATATCTAAGTAAACATTTAGGGCCGCTTACACAAGGTTGCTTAAATTTCTTTAATAAACTCAAAACATATTTAACACCCATAAATACAATTAGTGTCTTCACAACACAAAATTTGCCACTAAATATATTTAAAGAACTGTCTATAAGATTTGTGTAAAACACATTTAGGCAGTTTAATATCATTAACTATTTTTATTTAAAGGCGATCGTTATGCAAGCAACCCTTAATGTAGAAAACAATTGAATTAAAAAGGTAGAAAGGGTTCCTGAGATCATGACATCATTGATGATGATAGAATTGATTAAGTCTTAATTACATAAGTTTAGTAAATGATCTTTCCAGTTTTTGCTATAGTCAGGGTGACTGGGATTGATGCCAGAGTGGTCCATTGTATATTACCCATACACAAGTGTAACTTGCTTAAATTGAGGTTATACAATGTGTGCTTGTGTGCCGATTTATTTATTTATCATTCAAAGGTTTCTCTGACAAAGTTGGATTTATGACATCATGAAATGGTATAAGTAGGAGTCCAATAGTGCGTAAGATAGATAGATAATACTTTATTGCTCACCAAAACAAGCAAAAACAAATTGCATAATTACAATACTTCTTGGCAAAACAACAGGCGGCCTTATCGCTAAAAGCAATCTCTTCCAGCCAACCCAGCTTGAAAGAAATTCTTAACTAATCTGGTGATGTAGGTGGAGCAGAAAAATGATAAGACTGTACAATGCAGTAATTATTGTTTGAAATATAATTAAAATTATTTTTGTCATGATTTTGTAAGAGTCTGATGATAAGGTGGTATTTTAACCCCTGTTCTATTATATGTATTTATTTATTTATTGAAAAAACCAACAGTGCATATCACAATAATAATTATACTAGCAAACAAGAAAGTACTTCAAGTGTGGGGCCAATGGAGGTGTATCTATTAATTCTGATAGAACAAACTAAATTTTGTGTAAATATAAAGATTAATTGATCAGTGAAATAAGTTACTTGTCAGGTGGTAGGGTATTTGTCCTTCTGGATGGCTACCACCTCTGGTCTTGAGTATGCCGCTATAACAACCTAGAGTTGTGTTCCGGCATTAGTGGACAGATTTCAACTTCCCTGTAGAGTGCAGCAGCACATTGGTAGCACCTTTCCATCAGGTGTGCCATCTGCCTGCCTGCTGAATTCATGCAAAAAAATAAAAATGTATATAGATATACTAATATATACATGTTCAGACATGCAAAGAGATATCTAAACAAAAATATATGCATTGCAAAAACATACTTAATATAGAATATCATTTAAATATAAAAATATATTGATATTAATTAAATATATTACTTACATATATTAGTTTTTTATAATTTAACAATGTTAGAATATATTGTAACATGTGTCCTGTGTTCTTAAGGCTCCTGACATCACCTTCTGCTAGTACACGATCAATTTGATCATGGAAGGTGTGTCGTGGCCTTCGGCGACTTCTGCATCCATCCACTTTTGCATTGTATATCTGTTTAGTCATTCTTTTATCATACATCCTTTCCACATGCCCGAACCACCGGAGCATTCCTTTCCTTACCTTCACCCCGACACTCTCTTTCAGACCAACTCTCTTTCTTACTTCGGTATTACGAACGCGGTCCGCGAGCGTCACTCCGCAGATTTTGCGCAGTGCTCGCATCTCGACGTCGCGTTTACTCTTCTTTCGTGCTCTCTATTCCATACCCAACTCTCGCTTCCATACGTGAGCGTAGGTACCAGCACCGCGTTGTGTATGGCAAGCTGGGCCTTCTGGCTGAGGTTCTTAGCGCCTAGATGTTTACCTAACGCTCCATTCACACTATTCCCCAAATTCACATTCAATTCAAATTTGTTTAAGAGATATTTTACATTAATTTGATGTGTGTATAAAAAAGCAGGTATTATGATACAGATGGTAGAAAACATAGTTGGGATGTCTTGCTGATGGTCAACTATCTTTGGTTTCTATCTATTTATTTATTTATTAAAAGTATTCAACAGTATATCTACAATTTGAAGGCTTAACAATACATACAATAAATCTTAACCAAAACTGGATACTTATAATCTAGAAAAAAGAACATAGGAGAAGGTGTGTTACACTACACTAAAATAAATAAATTACTTAATATATCTAATACTGTGAAACTTCTGACGGGAAAACTAAACACAACTAAATTGTTAGGTCTAAATACAAATACTACTTTCCTTTTCAATCTTATTAATAAGTTTACTAACGACTAATGACTTCAAAATTAATTTCGAAGTATTAAAATGTCAAAGAAGTGATGTTAAATAAGCCTAATGGCTCTGTTTTCTGTACCCAAGATGCGTGAATTATGTATTATGTATGTAAAATGTCTAAATCACTAAAATATTTGTTGTAGGTATTTGTACAATGATGCAGACACACTACTATCTATATATCATAAATGAGTATTAAATCTTGTATCAAATCCTTACCACCATTTTATCCTAAGGGAGTGACATTTGGACCTAAGTATATATTTGTAACAAAAGGTATTTTAAACTATTATTTTGTTTTAAGACTAACAGTTTTAGTTAGATTAGATCCTTCTAATTCAAAACCGGAAAGTCTGAAAACAAAGTAACAGTTTTAAATACCTGTTGAAACACTTCACTCCACTTGTTGTTTTGGAAAAAGGCTTGTACTAGTCGAATTGTTCTACCATTATCGCCAATGGGTAAACACAAGGTACAATATATCGATGAACAAGTAAACAACAAAACTTTTGTAATACAAAATATAATACATAGACTTTCTATATGTCGGAGGGAAGCTTTAATTGGACGTATTGTTGACTGGATGTATAATGCACAATATCATTTGTTTACATTTTAACTACTTCTAAAATTCTTAATTTAATTTGATTTATTAAATGTTTCTATAACTTAAAGATCCTTCTAACCTAATAATGGTTATGAATATTGTAATTTAATAAACGACCAATGAGAGCAGAGCACGTCTTGGGCGGGGTCAAGGACGCCCTCTATACTTTGGTAGTATCTACTTCGGTAGACTGAGGAGTTTTTGTGACACATTTGGTTGATGGCAATAGTTCGAGTTGGAACATGGAGTATTTTAAAGAAAGTATTGATGTTGGAAGTATGAGTAGTGCCCTGAACCCGCTGCTCGGTCTAAAATATGTCAAAATGTTGATAGAATCTAAATTAAAAGTGTATAAACCGTGGCCGTTGTGTTTTATGCTCACATTTTATCCTGATGACACCCACTAAACCTGCAATAACTAAAGGAGATGTCGTGAGAACGAGGCCGTTCTGCGACATATATATATAATAAAAAAAAAAAAAAAAAAAATATGTAATATATTTGTTGGTAAATCTAATGATATTATGTGTAATCAAAAGAATTAAAGAATTTTTTGTATAAAATTAAGCAAGTACAATACACAATACTGCTCAATTTAACCTTATATGATAATTATTACTCTCCATACTAGTTTTGAATGGTGTTAAGGCAGAGACAGTTATTTTTGGGAGAATGTAAAGATTTTATTATTTTTATAATGTATGTCTTTGGAGGCCAGTGGCCCAGACATTGGGCATGTCAAGGCCATCACATAGAGGCCCCTTGACGCTTGAATTTAATCTAAATGTGGCCTAACACTGAACAGCGATTATCCCTGTCTACACCATATAGTAATGCACCCAAGGACAAGCCCCGGCTAGTGTAGGACTTGGGACAAAAAGTACCGGGCTATTGGGGTGAACTGCTAGTGGTGCTAGGTCTGGGAATATGGGGACTATTGCGTCTGCCCGTCGTAATGTTTAGGGAACATGTAAAAATGGACAGACTGTGACTCCCATGTCACTCCCTGCATGGGCCCCAAACACGCCATAGAAGATAGGGTCAACATGGGTGTGAGTCACTGAGGGCCTTAGAGAGGTGGGCTACAGGCTCACCGAAGCTACTTCTGACGTGATGCCATTTACCACTTCGACTCCTGGAGCTTGAGTCTTAGCTCTAGCGATCTCCACTCCGTGCCGGCTGGCTTAGACAAACACGAAGGTTGGGTCGTTGTTATTATTATTAACCCAGTTTACGTAATAATAGTACTTATCAATTATTTAAATAACTTATTTTCCTTTGATCATTTTGATTTCCAATTAAATGAGGAAATTGGAATTGCCCATCGATAAGATTGCCAGGTGACTGATTAAAAGCAATCGATATGGTTTTTTATGAGTAGTCTGCATTAGAACAAATGTATTTACTTGCCTACGTTGCTGTTCGCGGAAAATTAGTACCGATAGTGTTTTACCTGTTTATCGATAGGATGTGAGATAATGTATATTGAAATTTTCTATCGCCTGTCTAGAACATGGTGCAGTTGCACGCCACATTTTTAGAGATCTCAACTTATTTTGATGCGAGATTTTGAGAGGCCTTTAAATTGAAATATGGTTTTTACGAGAGACAATAATTTAATTTAATTTAATTTTTTATGAAAATAAAACTGATTTCAAACTTAAAAACAAATAAGCTTTTTTAAAAAGGTTTTATTAAATACACGCTTTTGAGGTCCTGGATATCAAGTAGCAGCAGAGTGCTAGCCAAGACAAGTAAAATGAGCCCAAATACGACAGGTCTATCTAGTTCAGTACAGGAGTTCCTATGGCCACATTCCGACTCTATCATCATCAGATCAGCTCCATGGTACCATATTATTATGTGCAAAATTTCAGCTCAATCGGAAACCGAGAAGTTAGTCAAATTTAACTTGCAAGATTCCACTCGAACTTACCATACATAGGTACATCCATTGCAAGTTATACAAAAGCTTTTAAAAATAAATACATTCTAAAACATCTTAAAGTCTGTGCATTTCGTAGTTTTGTTGTTGTTTTTTAATGTTTTCTTGGCACCATCTTCAAATTGTTGTAGTAAATATTTATTTTTTGGTTTTTAGTAATTGCTAAAAACATATATTTTTATAATTTCCTAATTAAATAAAACTATATATACAAATTATAAACTATGAAATCTAGTGCTAGACCGCTGTCATTTAGAAACCTATCTAAAACACTGGCTACATTACCTTGCTGTATCGAAACGCTAATGCGTCGAGATATTGTCTTTAGGTCACGTGAGACCTCTACCGGGCATTTCACTGTCTCAATCAAGTTTTTGCGCCTCAAGCTCTCATGGTCCCAGGGTCTCAACCCCGAAAGCCTCAAATATGTAACCATTTCCGATGGCGGAATATTGGCGGCATTTTAGGGCCTCCTGTTATGCAGCAACTGTACCAGCAAACATGTTTTTTTGCTTTTAGTTCGAAGTCAGTTTTATTTTTGTTGAAAAGATTTTTTTATTTTATATTTAGTTGCTTGAGTAGCTTTAGAAATAATATGTTAAGCGTCTGTAGACATTGTACTATTGGCACGCGTATTCAAGTTTCTTCTTACCTCCTCGGGTTCCATGGTACATGCTTAACACAGTAAGCAGGCCCCAGGCGGCTTTACGGTGGATGCAATCAGGCCACAGCTGGAGAGATGGGTCACCCGCACTAGCGGAACCCTGACCTTCAGGACGACACATATACTGACCGGACACGGTTGTTTCGACCAGTATCTGTTTCGCATTGTGGGCTGCTTGCCTTCTTCGGATTGCCGCCAGTGCGGCGCGCCCGATACGGCGTTTCATACGCTTGTCGAGTGCGCTGCATGGACGCCGCAGCGTTTCGAGCTCGAGACACGTAGGAGCCGTCGGATCGCTCGGCGACTTGGTAACGGCCATGTTGCAGAGCGACGACCGCTGGGATGCTGCGGTTACTTTTTGCGAGGCAGTAATGTCTCTCAAAGAAGCCGCAGAAAGGGATAGGGAGCGAAGTCCTTCGGCGCGTACTACGGTCTCACTCGAGGTCGCCGGCCTTCAGCTGGCACCCGGAGAGGTAGTACGCGCATTACTTCCCTCCCTGAGTTAGGTTCCGGAACGAGGGGGCCCTTAGCTACTAGGTAAAGCAAGGGATTTAACAACTACCCCCGTCTCGAAGTGGGGTGTGTTCTCCCAGGGCACACTTCAGGCACTTTATTGCGCTGGATCGACTGTTGCGTGACTATGTTCTATATCTCAGTCTTTCCATCACAAACAAAAGCGCAGGGTCGACAGGGAGGAGGGGGTTTTTAGTGGGTATTGAGGTTGCTCGCCCGTGCGGCATCACTGGAGTCTCCACACTCCTCTGTGTAATCCATCGCGGACGAAGCGCAAATAAAGCATACAATTGCTAGCGTTATCGCCCCCGGTGGGTGCGTGCCGTTTCCTAGTGACGGCCCAGAGAGTGCGTAAATCGGTTATGCATTTTCCCTCGCCTCAAAAAAAAAAAAAAAGTAAGCAGGCCCCAAATTAAAGTTGCACATGGGTTACGTTCCGGACAAATTCCATTGAGAAAGTTCGGGGTTCTTAATGAAAAGTTGTTTCCGCAAGTTGTTTAAATTGCAATATGGTTGAAGATGTAACCCACATTGTCGTGGAATGTGTTCCGAACGAGGCAGCCAGGATTAAGTTTTGGCCTCTCCGGCTTCTCAAGAAATTAGAACAATGTACAAGTTTCTGATGAGCTCTCCTTGTCGCGGGGAACTCATTACAAACATTGTTACAGACACATTAGATTTCATATTCATTTTATGTAAGTTATAATAAATTAAGAAAAAGTACGAGGGGGCTGATATTACCGAAAGGTACAAAGCCAATTTAAAATAAAATAATTAAAAATATATATATATCCCTCCAAGAGTGTAGGCGGTCGGAGCTCTTCAACAAGGGTTACTATCGATTTTCCCAGGATCCACTGATCATATCCTGAATTGGTGACAATGAGACTACCTCAGGAAAATATTCCTGCGAAAAAACGTTTATTTGAAAATTGGCCCAGAATTGACAGCGAAATCGCGTATCAAACACAAAAAAAACAAACAGTCGATTTGAGAATCTTCCCCTCGCTGAAGTCCTAAAAGAGCTCTTTTCCTGTTATAATTTCGCTTTTTATGAACCAAATTACTGTTTGTAATATAACTTCCCACGCTTGATCGTATGTCCCTAACACAGATTTCAATATGTACCTAAATAAATGTGGTCTATAGAGGGGCGTAGCTTGCGTAGCCTTAGAAGGGCCCTGTATCAAAATATGTTGGGGGGGTCCAAGGAAAAAGTATTTTTAATAAAATAAACAAAAAATACTCGAATTGAATTAAAATAATTATATATTGATTATAAATTATTTATTACTTATACTTAATACTTCTAGAAGCTAAGTTAGATAAACAATTCAAATCATAGACACACTTTCCTCGCTTTATTTCGTCAAACTTCCCTTAAGAGAGCAGCAGCGCATTTGTAGCAGCTTTGGTGTTCAAATGTCCATAGACGATGGTAACCGCTTTCCATGAAGTGGCCCGTCCGCTGTCTGCTGAACATGCAATAAAAAAAATCATCCATAGCTGAAGACGATTTCAGTTTTTCTAGATTTTCTGTCTCTATAAGCATCAATGACAAGTCTGATAGCAGTTTCCGTTGGTCGCCTAGCAGTTATTCTCAAAAATGGTATTAATCTAAAAAAAAATGTGGATAACATTTTAAGAATTTTTACTTACACATCTTCGGGGTCATCATTGATAAGTTTGATACGATGGTAGCTACGCCCCTGGGTCTATACAACCATTAACATCATGGACTTTCTTTTGTGAAACATAATATTTCACTATAGAAAATTATCAAGAGGCAATTTCGTATGATCAAACATTTTAGTTATAAATAGGCTTTTATCGCTAGCTTTTATCGGATAGGAAAATGACGTAGTTTACGTGGGATATGTACAGGAAAACTATATCTTTTTCTAGATGCTAATAGTAGGCGAACAATCACAAACATGGTATATATGTGGGATTATGAATATTACCGAACGTGTGATTGGATTATTTTGTATAGTGTTGGGGGTTTCGAACGATCTGTCAGTGAGAAGGATAGATGTTGAATGAAAGAAATGATAAACAATAGACGATCGAATTGACGACGTGTGTTGAGAGGTGGTACTGGAAGAAGGCTGTAAGAAGGACGATGGTATTATTTTAAGTAATATGTGTTATTTGAAGATGATTTAAAATAAGATGTTAAAAGAAGATTAAAGATTTGTTTAACTTATTGAGACAGCTTTACTATTTCACCTCCACACATATATCCCCGAGCTAAGCAAGCTACGCTTGTCTTATGGTTAATATACAACTGACTGTAGTGAAACACTTATTAGCTAATAGATGGCCCTGTGCATAATTGAGGTCGCAAACCATTCCCGACACGTACCAAAAAAATATACAAATATCCGAAAATAGTGAATGGACCTAGGCTGCGAGGAACAACAATACCCTCGCTGGAAGGTCTTCCTTCGAGACGCAGAAGCATTCCATTATTTAAGGTTGCTTTTATTTTGCAGTTGCTTTTATTATTTAAGGCAGAAAAATAAATAAACACTTCATTTTTTCATTTCATTTCAATTAGCATAAGGCTAACCGTTTCAGGCCGTAAGTTTGTGAGAGCTTGGTATGACACCGATCGAACCGGCCCCAAGAGCTGTAATCAAGATAATAATTCCAGCATAGCTTTACCACCGTTAAAAATACCGGATCGCGATTCAAAATCGCCATATACCATATACTATAGATACAACCGAGGTGGAGGCCATCCAGACGGGAAAAAGCTGCTGGGTGTGAGTTGTTTTGTCATATCTTATAACCAATCACCCTATGGCAAGAGTTAGCAATCTCCCTTTGTTCTTGCACAGCCACTAATCTATGGCGCGGTTCGTGATTTAATATAAAAGAGTGTCGACGGAACGGCGAGACAACATTCCCACTTTGGTCGGGTGCAGTCTCACTCCGGCTTTGATCCGATGCACACGTCGTAGTAGAGCTGTAGGGTAGCTGATTATTTTGCGCGATCTGAGACTTAATTAAATAGGCTATAACAAGTTGCATTTCTTAATGGGATATAATATAGTGATATTCGAAGAATACGTTTATCGCCTCTACGGAACTCTTTCACTGTGCGTGTAATGACACTTGGCCGATTTTTTATCTACGTTGTGCGGAAATTGCATGCGGCAGTGATAAGATTATCTTCATTCACTGGAATGAAGATAATCTTATCACGATTATCAGTTGATTCCGTCCAATTGCTTGTCTATTGTTATGTTTTGGCCAATTTTATTTATTCTATACTAATATTATAAAGAGGCAAAGTTTCTGAGTTTGATGATTATAGGAAGTACACTCTTGAACTAGTGTACCGATTTTTAAATTCAGCTTCTGATAATCAGCGCGCGCTGACTAAATATTCTCTCTGGTGGACATTGACTTGAGAATGTTAACTCATGAGCTATTATAATTATGCTGAGCGACCGGCCGTTGGGAGTCCCACCACTTGTGCGCCGGAGATAGTTCGCAAGAGCACTCTCCCAGTGTTATCAAATATAGGATAGATATGTATGTCGTTAAGTCAGCATGTTATAATTCTTAGAATGTCAGATTCGTTTCCAACTTGTATCTTCACCGCTCGCGCCGCCATATTGAAAAAATGGCGCCTAATAGCGGTTTTTTGACAAAATCTTTCCGACTCATTCAACGATAAAAACATTTAGATTGGATTTTCTGTAGAGAAGTTTCCTATAGTTTATGTACTATTTTTTTGTTGTAAAATGGATCCTTTTGGCGTACGAACGTTGCAAAGTATTGTTTGCTTACAACGGCACGTCTTTTTTATATAAGAAAGGTATGAACTTTCCAGGGTTATGTTTTCTACATGGTAATTATCGTTCATATTTTTTTTCGTCATTATTAATAATACCTAATTTTTTTTAGGATTTTGGTTAGTTTAGATCCTAATGTGTCATTTCTACTAATAACATGTATTTTTTAAATAGTTTTTAATGCTCATTACATACGTGTTATAAAAGCAACTTTTTGCTATATATTACAAACTGACATGCAACATAGTTTGTGTTTAAACAATGATGCAAATTCCCACGTGAAACATACTACGTAAGTAATAAGGAAGTGTAAAATAGGTAAAATGTATTGGAATGCTTGGAAGTAAATGCGTTTCACAATGCAAGTTTTCATATTGAATCACCTCAATTTATTTGTTAACATTGCCAAATAAATGAGGTGGTTACCACCGTCACCTATGCATATTTGCAACCCCAGTTGTGTTATTCGTAGCACTTGTTGTGTTGTTTGCAACACCATTTATGTTGTTCGTACCACTAGTTGTGTTGTTTGCAACACTAGTTGTGATGCCAATATGCTGCTGGCCTTGAAAGATATTTTATGACATATTCCACATTCCTTCTGCGGACTGCAGAGCTGAAGACTGCACTACCAGGGTTCGTGATTCCCAAAAAATACAGTCCGGGGGTCTTCAAGTTTCGTGTGAATAGGTATTATCTAGGTATTGAGCATGCTCATCTTCGACCGCATAATATTAAGCGTGATCGTCGTCTAACGCGAACTTATTTATCATAAATAGATTTTCAAAGAACTTCTATATGTAGAAGCTCTGTGGGATAACCTAGGTTGGGAGCTTGTTCTAAATTCCTAAAGACGCGTTCTTTAAGAATTTGGAAAGCATCGTTTAGAGAACCGTCGCGTACAGGAGCGTAGCGCCTCAAGGAGGTGGAGGTGAACAGCCAACCGATGGCAAGCGGTACAGGTCTTTACGGGCTTCCAGCACTACTCAGAACAGTTTCGTGAAACAGTTTCCATCACAACCTAACAATAGGGTGGCAAAGAGGGCAAAATGCCACGGAGCCCCGGTCCGAGAAGCCGTAAGCACGGAAGAAACGTAACATTAGTTTTAATTAGTTATTCTCAGAACAGAATAATTTCTGCGGCTGTGTAAGGCGACAAAAACAGTCATTACATTTCGATGATGCTACACTTAAAGTATTCTATTTTTGTTTTTTATTTTTTTAATTTTTTTTTTTTTATAGATTAGCTTATCATTTTTTGTATTCAATAAAAAAAAAAAAAAACATTAATTTTGTATTTAATTAATACACAAGAACATACACGAATTACACAAATAGATGACATGAACACATTCGTAAGAAAAAGGTATGGTTTAATTTTTGAAAGCACCCGTTGCGCTAAGTTCATTTTATTCTTGCGGCATTTCTTTGAGGGATTTTTAGAACGCCCCATCCGACGAATATGCCACTGGCTGAAGATGATATCGCGGGCTTCAAGCCAGAGGGGAGTATAAAAAAAATCGTTTCTTTTTATTTCGTCTATCATTTATATTTTTATCGATACACCACCTCTGTTTTTTGTCTTAATAGTAGGTTAATACTAGTAGAAGTACTTTCATAGACAGACATTGAATACATTGAAAAAAACTTATAAGTTTTTTGTATCTCCTGAAAAGTTGGTTTTTGCGTATACGCCCCTCTGGCTTGAAGCCCGCGATACAGTTACGCTACTGCTTCCCATTGTTCAGATAATAGAAAACGCGGAGACGCGAGATCTCTCCGAAATGCAAGTATATCTATATACATAGTTTATGAAATATTTATAAGCGTCTATTTATATACACTAGACACTGGTATAGACCAGTGTTCCACAAAGTATGTACCGCGGCACACTGGTGGTGGAAAAATAAGGTTATGCTGCAATTTAAACTTTAGGTTTGTTGATTAATAATAAATATTATTTCGATAATTAATAAATAAATGTTGGTTAATATTACTTAAAAATGATTTTTATTTATGGTGTACCTCCAAAATTTTTCATTTTCCTAGATGTACCTTGAACACAAAAAGTTTGCTGAATACTGCTGTATACAAAGAATCTTTTTAAACTGTTTTTATTTAGCTTGCCCTGTTTTCTGGTTTTTTTTTGTTTAATGGGTAAAATTTAATACACAATTGAAATGTTACCCCCTTTCTGTTGGTAGATTGATGTTCGGTACACACCTTAGATTCTTACCACAATTCGAAATGGCGGATTATATATTTCTTCAGAATCACCTCAATATGGGTATATCGCCTTCTGAAAAATCGTGCGAATTCATTTAGATTACGATACGCCCCGCAATTTTATCTTTGAGTGTGATTAATGAGGAGAGTGGTATGATTGACTTACAAGAAGATTCCCACCACCATTGTATCTAAAGTTAAGGCACAAACTTTAATAAGAATTATTGATGATTATTAGTAGGAACTGCCTGTTATATAATAATATAAATCGTTTAATAAAAGGTAAAAAACCTGAATGCCGACAAAAGACAAATTCACACTGCAATTTATTACCTTTTTGGGCATTTCGACTTATTTTTGTGTTCAAAATTATTATTTGAAAAACAGCCCATTGTATATTGTAATTATGGTAGTCATTAGCCAGGTGTGATTCTAAGAAATTCTATCTGCGCGGTCGAGAGACATAGTGTAATTGTGCAGTATAAAGCAATGCCCCAGTGGAGAGATGAGGGAGTCTAGCGATAGCCACAAGCGAAGCAAGACATTAGTGACGAACTTTGCGCGTGTGATTGAGTCGTGCATTACGTTTGAACTGGTTGTGTAGAGTTATATTCGTACCTGTGTTATACGTGTTTGTATAGTTCTAATAAATTCTATAATAATTCCAACGCATTTTAATTCGTGTCCTGCAACTCGTAACGATTAAATACAACTTTAATACTCTAAAATGAGCAAAGTGGCAAATATAATATTACAGCTAACATCATAGCGTTATGAAATCTTTATCATACTACACGTAGTCACCCGGCATCGTTGTTTGTAATCATTGGACCACGCATTTCCGATCCTTTGAAATAACACTAGCATTCGTACTGCGACACCGAATTATCGTAACTAGTGGTTGAAATTCGACCATACTTCATTTAGATAATAAGTTTGAACATTATTAAGGTTCTGTTGTCAAAGACTATACTTCCAAAATCACAGATTTCGCCAAGGCTACACTGTTAATTTGACTTTAACAATAAACAAAAGAGTATATAATATGCATGTGTGTCAAATACATGGCAGTGTGTGTATGTTTTTATTATTGATTTAATATATTTTTATGCATAATAAAAAGAATTGGGCTTTTCACTCCTCTAAACTATAAGTGTGTGAAATTTCATACTCGTCCGTCAGCGCAATTTTCGTAATAAAGGGTTTCTTTGTTTCACTTATTAATACAATGATAAATATTAGTGTTTTAAATTTTCTTAAGTTTTAAAATTCCGTAGGCATTTATAAAAAAATGAACAACAGTAAATAAATAAATATTATTATAGTAACTAACACGACTTTTTTATATATATAGATAGATAGATAAGTACGTAATAGACAATCACAAAAATGGAAACATCAAAAGACTACAATTTTATGATATTACAGATGTAAGATTCAAGTCGGATGCGAACGAATTGACGGGCACAGCTTGTATCTACTATCGTGGTTATCGTAGGCCAAATATTCTTTTTCGACTGTTCAATATAACGTAATCGAAAACGGCAAAGCTCAGGCGATATGTCGTAATCTGGCTTCTATTCCTTTCCAGTGACATCTCCGAATCGTAGGCACATTCAATATTTCCTAGGAAAAATTGCTTTCCAAATGTAATAACACGTTACATAATCTTATTGCCATTGTCGAAATAATGCCTCACGATTATATTTTCAATTTCATTTTGTGGTAACATTTGCAATTTCTGAAGCACAGCAGATAGGCTGTAGGCCCAACTGTGATGGAAAGTGTCGTTTCGATCCGTCGCCTATGGACAATGCAATACGAGAGGTGCTGTCAATGTGCTGCAGGCCTTGAATGAGAAGCTAGAACCTGGCGACTGATGTCGGAACACAACTCAAGGTTGTTTGGCAGTATACCCTAGACCAGGGGTGGTAGCCATCCAGTCGGGCAAATGGCCTACCACCTGACTGGCACATCCATTACCATCTTAGTTGTAGCCCGATGAGCGGAAGCCGGAGTAAAGAGTTTTCACTCGAAACCCCAACCTGCCTCAATCTAGTTAGAGAAGGCAAGAAGACCCTGGTGTGGGCTAGATCATGGTCAAACGCGAACCCATGCTACATACATTCATAACTTCACGCCAGGTCCTTGTGGGGTAGGCGCGAACCCATACTACTATAAAAAAACAAAATGATTAAATTTTTAAATGTGTTGGTCCCATTCTATTGGTCCGACCTAGACGCCGACAAAAACAAATTTACACCTGCAGCCCTGTAGAAACACATTTTATTACCTTTTCGGCATTTGGACTTCTTTCGTTTGCCTTGTGTTTAAAATTTGTTATTAGAAAAACAGCCATTATGTATTGTAATCTTTAATGGTAGTCTTTAGCCAGGTGTGATTGAGAGAGCAGGCAGTAAGAATCGTGCATTACGTTTGGACTTATTGCGTTCGGTTACATTTGTACCTGTGTTATACGTGTTTGTATAGTTCGAATAAACTCTATGATAATTCTAACGGCATTTTAATTCGAGTCCTGCAACTCGTAACAATATTAAAGTTCCATTTTTGAAATGTATTAGTCCCAATTTTATTATGCCTTTTCCTTATTATCCCTGATTCGTTTGTCATTTTTTTAATTCATTGTCCATTCTTGAACACTACACGTTTAATATATCATAGATATAGATTAATTCCTAGTTATTTAATAAAAGTTCTGATAATGAAATCTAAAACTGGACGCCAGGTGTTTTTGCGCCCTTTGTTTGTCCCTCACAAAAGGGGTGAAATGTGCAAACGCTTGAAAGTTAATTAAAACGCTCATTAATGATGCAAGACTTCTTTGTTTTAATTAATGAAAGAAACAACAGCATTTTTCCTGGTTCTATGAATAAAGTATTGTATAATACAAGCCTTTCTGGTGGCTCACATTGATGTGCGGTTTAGAAATGACTGAATAAGCTCTGTGTTATCCCCGCAAATTGATAATGCACTGGAACCTTGTGAAATTAACATTCACGTGACGTCATCAGGAACTCGATATATACGCGTTCTCGCCGGCCAGTGATGCTTACGGTACTGAGTGTTCGACTACAATTACGTCACCAAAATGGCGGCCAGGCGCATTACCAATATGCGGGATAATAGATGTTTCATTTTCCTATTTCGAAACTGTGTCTAACTGCCAGTCTGTGTGTGTATCACAGCTGATTATCTCGGAAAATACTCATTAGCCCTAAGGCTAGGTATAAAAATTGGCACATTTGTGTGTAATATTTGTGTTAATAAATTATAGTAAGTAGTGTCAAAGTATCTTTTGTTTATTGAAAGTTTTCAACTTGTATATATATATCGATTGAAAGTAAAGAATACGGTACATGACAGTATGAAAAATATAGGCTGATTTTAATATATATCGTAGATTACGATCTAAATATGACAAAAATAAATTGTTTTAACTTAAATATTAAATATTAATTGGATATTTTTGAGAAATAAAATTGTTATATTGCAGCCATTAGCCACGTGACAAGAACGTCGATCAGAGCGCGTGACGTCATAGTGTGCAAAACAAAAGTTATCAATGACTTCTCAGATAACACTTCAATGAAACAGATGTTTATTTTGCACACTGTGACGTCATGCGAGACGCCATGACAGCTTGACGCGTTTTTGTGACGAAATGTCAAAATATTTATAAAATTGCTAAATTAAATATGTTAATGTTGTTTTTTTGCTGCAATATTAATATTTTGGATCACAGAGCGTTAATTCTCTATAACGATCGACATTAAAATAGGCGCGATTTTCAAATCAACCAATGACATTTTTGTATATTTAGTCGTTAATTACATCAATGCTTCATAATTCAATCCACTAGAGCTTATGATTGTAACGCACAAAAACAAGTGGAACGGGAAAAAACCTGGTCGTTATGAGTCTCCTCTGGAACGTAGCCATTAGGTGTATCTCTCCAAGTAAAAGGACTGTGACACACACAGACAAACGGGCAGAAGAGTTCTATTTATGATATTTCATTACATACATACATAACTTCACGCCAGATCCCTTGCGGGGTAGGCACGAACAACAGAGTGCTATTCAGGCTTATTTTTACACACCTCATTGCTTCTTTGACATTCATAGCTCTTGTCATGCACGCTCGTCTGTCTGTTCTTAAGGCTCCTGACATCATCTTCTGCTAGTACACGATCAATTTGATCATGGAAGGTGCGTGTCCGCGACTTCTGCATCCATCCACTTTTACATTGTATATCTGTTTAGTAATTCTTTCATCATACATTATTTCCACATGTCCGAACCACCGGAGCATTCCTTTTTTACCTTCACCCCGACACTTTTTGTTTGTCTTTATCTATGTTTCATTACAGAACCCTAAAATGTGTATTACTGTTGGCCCCGTCACGGCTCCATTAACTACTTGGTGACACAAAACGGCACAACTCGAAGTATAAGTCAAAAACCCTTTGGACTGTACGATTTTTCAGCAGCCGTCATCCCCGTCAACCTTTATCAGGCTGTGAGTGACATGAACGCAGCCCAGGTCCATTGTTCTTTAATATCATATATTTAAATCGTAACTGCCAACCGCCGCCGTTTCGCTAAAGAGTCTAAAGTCTAATTATATTATATTCTAATAGGGTTATGACAACAATATATAAATTATAATAATATAACAAATTAGGTTAATTCTGACAGCCAAATATTTAATATGTCACATCTACATATTAATACATGAAGCAAAAACATTGTACACCGTTATACGAAAATCGCGCTAGCGGAGGAGTATGAAATTTCGCACACTTATAGATTAAACTAGCTGTCCCGGCAGACGTCGTCCTGCCCGGTAAAAAATAGGGGTTGATCGTAGAGGGTTGAAAATCTAGGGTTGTATGTATTTTTGTATGTTGTATCATAAAAAAATAGAAATTAAAAATTTTGTCTAAAAAATAAATAAAAAATTTAGGGGTGGACTACCCCTAACATTTAGGGGGATGAAAAATAGATGTTGGCCGATTCTCATAGATACCGGATAAGCACAAAAAAATTCATCAAAATCGGTCAAGCCGTTTCGGAGGAGTATGGCAACGAAAACTGTGACACGAGAATTTTATATATTAGATAGAGAAGGAGTACAGTATGCTATTTTTAAAATTATGTATACTAAATACATTAAATAAATAACAAACAACATTACACACACTACCATGTATTTGACACACACACGCATATATACTCTTTGTTTATTCTTAAAATCAAATTAACAGTGTAGCCTTGCGAAATCTGTGATTATAGAAGAAGTATATTCTTTCACAACAAACCTTAATAATGTTCAAACTTATAATTTAATTTAAACAAAGTAATACTGTTTTAAAGTATTTAAAGAGTTTTTAACCAGTGTTTTTTGCACGTGACCTCTTTTCAAAATGCTCCAGACAATCGCGAAATTCACGCTACAACGGAGGGTCGCTGAAAGGGCAGGTTTAAATATAGGACTGAAATTAAGAGAAGCCAAAAGAGTCATGTTGGGGTCGCTACGTATATGTGTTGATGACAATAACTTAAAAGTCAAGTCATTTGAGACACATGTGACTGTAATGAACCTATTTGTTTAATAGGTAGGGCTACGTAAATGCGCGTTATAGCTTTTTTTAAAATATAAATTGAAAAAGGACACGGAAACTCTTTCACACACGAGTTGAGAGTGATTTTAAGATATTTTATTATTTTATTGTTTTTTTTTATAATTGCAGTGAGATTAGTTATTTCGAATGAATCAATCGTGTGGTGTAAGTGTTTTCATATTATATAAATCATTAAAATGTATTCACATAAATCGATTATGGTACTGGATAGCTTATTTTTATATATATATATATATATATATATATAAAATTATTATATTATGCTTTATGTCAATCCATTGTGAGCTATTGTATCACGTCCTGGGGAGGAGCTGCTAAACTGCAATGTTAAAATTGGAACGTGCGCAACGGGCGATACTTAAAGTGAGTTTGTCTCTACCTTTTTACTATTCCACCAAAGACCTTTATGATCGCTGGAAAGTGCTGACAGTTCGGCAACTTTTTATTCAACAAATAGTTTTAAAACAACATCTCATTACACCATTTATATCTTCTAGTTCTCTTACTAAAAGAATTCACATCCCTTGCAAACAAAACACTGTTACGACAGCCTTTTGTTGCAGATTCTTTTACTTTTTAGGCACTTATTTATACAATAAAATCAATAAGCAAATTGATATTTACTCATTAACTAAAGCTAAATGTAAGAAAACACTGACTGAGTGGCTTTTAAATCTCGATTATGACTCCACTGAAGCATTGTTAGTCTTAGTTACCTAAATATACTTTCCTAACATTACTATACTTATTTTGTTACTATTAATTTAATACATTAAAATCTGCTATGACTATATTATAACATACACAATATGCACTTAGGCTATCATCTTTACTACACCACCCCCATATACTAATAACGGGCAGGGCTCGAGGTTCCAGCCAGGTGGAAACATGTTATGGGGCTGGGTATATTATATTACATATTATTTTATTTATGGCCTTATTTTTAAGATTTGTCGTTTTTCAGATAAAATGTAGGGCTCTTTTTTTCGCATTTTTCGATAGAAAAATATCGCAACTCATTACATTTCTTTGGCACAAAAGTCCTCAGTCCTCTGTACTCACGACAAATCTATATTCTGCGAATTTTACAAAAATAGTGTTACTAATACGTCATTCACTTTAATTAAATCCTTTGAGTAGTGTCGTGGTCTATTTGAAAGAACTTTCAAACAGACTGTCAAACAAAAAAAAACTGTATGTGTGCAGTTCACACACAGTTGAAGTGAAACAAAGTGTGACAAGGGATGGGAGGGTTATAAATTTCGTAATATGACATTTCATATATTATATCGTTATAGTATATTTAAGCTATAAAACACGAATTTGAGATATTAACGAAAAACTTCAAAACATTTCCAACTTTATCTGTATGAGCCTAGTGTTTAAATATTAAATATAATGTATTCTATCTCATTCTCTCGTAGGCTTAGTCCTATGGATTCATGTGTTTATCTCTTTTTAGTGTCGCTTTTTCGTTTCATCGAATTTCAAATCACAGTGATTCTAAAGCATTTCACTTCAAAAATATAAGAACTATATATGTATAAATACTTAGTAGATTTTATTCGAATGTAGGTATTTATTTTTAAATGTCAGACACTCGACTAGTATAGAATATAGATTTGTTCCATATGCATATATGTCGGCAATTATTTTCGATACGTTTTTTTCTCATCCGTCGCGTCGTTGTGAATAGTTTAAAATTAAATATCACGGGTAATAAAAACGTCGAGCAATTAATTCACATCAAGTTTCTGTAGTGAGTGGTTTGCAATGCAACTTTTTAGTGTCGCCCAACCAGTCGGTTGGGTTAATAGCATCGACGACGTTTGAAGTCATAAAGGTGTTTATACACCTCTCGACTTTTTGTCCTTCTTTAGGGAAACTTTATTTATTAATTGAAGGACTACAGTCAATACACACGAATAAGCATTTATAATTGTCGTTAGAGGGCTAAAGAGGCTTTCGTAGATTCATACTGCGGAACATAACCAGTACCTACAACATAAGTGTAACCAGTATATCTAGACATGTCAATTTCACTGAGCAATTCTCCGAAGCCGACCGCTTTAGGCCCTCAGATGGGCAACTACAGGTTTTTGCGAATAATTATGTTAATCAAATAACACGCAAACATACAGTACACCATAAAAGTCATAAAAACTTATAGTATAGGCACCGCTTGGTTCCCGAAATTTGAGCCCAATTAGTTCAAAATTATACTGCTTACTTAGGTTATTTAAATGATTGCTGGATCCTAATTAAAGTATAGTTAATTGAACTAGAAGTTCTAATTTTAAGGTTCTAGTTTTAACTCATTAGAGCCAATCGATTTGTTCGCAAGCTGTCCATGCGCGAACCATGAGTGAACTACTTGGTGACAACCCGCTGCTCAGATTGATTCACCTCTATATATATCCTAGCAAATCGTTAATAGATTCATCATTCCTCATAATTGCAGTCGCATGACAAATATGATTTAGTAGGTGTGCACTTTAAATCAGTGTCGTGGCGGACTACGTTTCAGCACAGCATAAATGCCAACAATTCATTTTCAAATGTTGGCTTAAAATTTTTGTATACATTTTATATTGTATTATGTTACTAAATTTGTCTTGTGTTGCTATTAGAAATAAATATTTTTCCTTCTTTCATCGACATTTCGTGGATAACGTGACAGCTAGCCACTATTATTGGCTTAACTTTTAACTCTTGACTATGATGGGACAGAGCAATTGTTAAAAATAAATATATACACTATATAACACTACTATGTACATCCCGAAATCTTATTTATTTCATTGATATTATCTTGTTTATACAAATTCACAATATCTCAAGTCATACATAGCACGCACGCCGCCGCACACACCACCACGCACACACCACCACCACACCACCACACCACCACACACACACACACACACACACACACACACACACCACGCACGCACGCACGCACGCACGCACGCACGCACCACGCACGCACGCACGCACGCACGCACGCCACGCACACCACACGCACACCACCACGCACTCATACATATTTCATTCATTTTTTAGATGAATGTAACTGTAATAAATAATTACAATCTGAGTGGTACCATTGGGAAGGAGGTCCCCGTGATTCAGGTCGACCTAGTTTGGGGACCAATGAGTTTCAAAAATTGTGAATTATGTTTTACTCAATCAATGATTTTGATTGAATATATCAAATGTATGGGCGATGACGTGCCTGATGTATGTAGTTTTAGCTTATTAAATGTCGTAGCTTGTAGCTGGGTGTGTAATAGTTTCTTATAGTTATATATATATATATAGAGTTCTTACAATGTATTTAAGGAACTCATTTAAGCGGTCATTTGTCCGTATTTGTGATCTTTTAAGTTCTCGTAATAAACAAACCTGCCTAGTACGTTACATATATACGTTACTCGATTAGTAACATGGTTTAGTCACGTTTTTTGTTGTTGTTTTGTCATTGGCTTGTTTGTTTGTCAATTGATATTAGTTATTATTAGATCACTGGTAGTACTTGTGATATATTACGTGTAACTTTGGAAGAATTATACTGCGATTTTTTTCCAAACCCATTAAGGCTTGTAGTGACGCCAAAGTCCTTGAAGATTTTTCGGTACTGGTTTTTCGCGCGATAGCGAGGGTTCCATAGAGGCGGTGGTTTTCCAAATACATTATTATTTTATTGTGACTAAATTAAGAGTATTCTTAGGAGCCGCAGGACTCAGATTAAAATGCCGTTGGAATTATTATAGAGTTTATTACGGCTATACAAACATGTATAACACAGGTACAAATATAACTGTACACAACCAGTCCAACCTAATGCATAATTCAATAACACGCGCAAAGTCCGGCACCGAATGTACACACGTCTTGCTTCGCTTGTGGTTATCGCCTGATTGTCTCATCTCTCAATCAGGCCATCGTTTTATACTGCAAAAATACAATGTGCCCCTTTGTACCCAATTAGATTAATACTAGTTCGTAAGTTTTCTGTACTGGTGTACAGTAAAAATCTATCTAATTTAAAAAATATCTACATGTTTATTTCTAAAAGGGTCTCCGGTCCAATGACGTCATGCGACAGTCAACCCGTCAGCAGCAGCGGGTCGTCGCGACCGCCGGATGTTTTGAACGGCGGATGCAAGTCCCGGACCGCTTTCCAAAGGGATTCCGCTTTTGTACACCGTTTTACACTTATTGGGGCTCGTGTGAAACGTTTGCGTATTTAAATTGTTAATTGAAATGATAGGTATTGTAGATACAGGAACGGAGGATATCCAAAAATGATGCGATTTTCTCGTTTAAATTCGTATATATCGTTTTACAATAATTATTCGTTAAAGCTGGTCATTTAAAACGTATGTCGTATAGTAGTGTAATGAAGTTCGTATAGTTAGTAGTGAAGTTCGTAAAGTGACGTTTCTTTATATGTCACTGCTATTGTGACATTTACATATGGACAATGTCGCGATGGTCGATGGCAACGCTTCTATAAGGCTAAAGGTTTTGGAGCCAGAACGTAAATTGGCTTATTGTGTCTGAATAGGTATTTTTTATTTCTATTCTGGCAAACAGACAGACGGTCCACTTAATGAAAATTGGTTGCCGTAGCCTATATTATTTTATTTTTATACGTATATATGTTACGGCTAATACCCGAAGTGCGGCTACACCTAGTTCTAGCCGGCTAAAACTAGGTGTAGCCGCACTTTAGTTTTTAAACCTAGGTGTAAAAGATTTGTTCACGGCTAATATTAGGTGTAGCCGAGGCGTCTTTCCATTCGTACAAGACCAGAACGCAAGGGTATGAAACTAATCACGTATAGATTGGAAATAAGTTTTTTACGAAGTTCTTCCAATCCATACAAGAGCAGTACACACATACTGCCAGTAACTATAGGGACTAATCGTGTATGTTTCGAAAAATCTATATTAAAAATGAAAACATGTCACTACAGACCAACAGACTCCACGTAGGATTGGCTACATCTAGTTGTAGCCAGCATAAAGAAGGCTATACCTAGTTTTAACCAAATGAACTCGCCTACACCTAATATTAGCCGTAAACAAATTTTTTACACCTTAGTTTAAAAATCGAAGTGCGCTTACACCTAGTTTTAGCCGGCTAGAACTAGGCGTAGCCGCACTTCGGGTATTAGCCGTAACATATATAAATTGTTTCACCTCAGATTGTTTTAGTACGGCACACACACAAAGGGCAGTCTTGTCGCTAAAAAGAGCCATCATCATCTTCCCAGTTGGAGCCCCAGGAATCAACATTGGTATGATGGTTATTTAATAATTATCCACATGGTAGCAATCTAGTGGTCTTTCTGTAGCATTTATATATAGGTTGAAGGCGTTATATACCCCAAAAAGAAAAGGTTTAGCCAGCTGAAAATCAGCGTTGTGTCGGATGTAATTCCGGCACAGCAATATGCTGAGTGCAAACCTATCTTGTTTGCTGAAAATGCGGCGTACAAATTTTCAAAATATGCTCCGTGTATAACAATATTTAAGGAATGTAATTACGTCGCTGTTTGTTACAAATAAAGTTTTTCTTTCTTTCTTTAATGATGGAATATACAGGGTGTTTGGCGCATGGACCGGCAAAATTTTTTGGGGGATTAGGTGGATCAAGAGCTATCTTTAACCCATAGATCCCTATGTCCTAATTGTCATTGGAATCGAGATACGATTTATTTTGTTTGTTTTAAAAATTACCTGGTTCATCGTCTTTAAAAGATATATTTTTCTAGTTTGTTGTTGTAATTGAACCAAATAACTTATTGCTGTCTTTAATGTGTGATTATTCTAAATTAAACATAATTCATAGCATTAGATAACAAAAAATACTTGACGAGCTTTCAAACTCTTAAAAATGAATTGATCTAAGAAAAACGTCAAATTCAAAATTAATTATAAAAAAAACTGGAAGAATTTTATTTGATTAAACAAAATCTGTACTTAATATCCTTTCCAACGATATACCACATGGCTATGAAATTATTCCCCGATTTGTTCTAAAGCTGGAACTATTATAATATTTATGACATAATTATTGCATATTAAAATGTATCGAATATTTATATGTATGTTTTGAATAATTTCCGCCTTTACAGTGTAATAAATAGTTGTTATTAAAGTGAAGTGGAAAACTTGAAACTTCCTGGATAACAGCACTTTGGACTTCCGTAGTAAAAGGGACCTCCCAGCGGAAATTGTATCCTCGAAAGTATAATAACTTTCACGATGTCATATTATATTTGTTGACGTGCAAGTTCGTGCTTAGTTTTAAATTTCATTTTATAAGTTATAGCAACAAATATTCCGAATACCAAAGTATACTTTGAGACTCTAAGCTCCAGCCGTGCAGGAACGGAGAAAGAATAAAGAATTTCCTACGGCCGGGCGGCCTGTTGTAAGAGGCGACTAAGCAACCCACAGCCAAGTGGCAGGGCATTTGCCCGACTGGATGGCTACCACCCCTGGTCTAAAGGATGTCGCCATAACAACCTTGAGTTGTGTTCCGGCATTAGTGACCAGGTTCCAGTCTCCCTTAAGAGAGCACCAGCGCATTTGTAGCACCTTTGATGTTGCAAATGTCCATAGGTGATGGTAACCACTTTCCATCAAGTGGGCCGTCTGCCTGCCTGCTGAACTCTTGCTGGCTATTGAATAACGAACAAGACTCTATAGCATTTCGAGCGAACTTACTCTGGCATTACTAGTTTCTAAGCTTCCATAGATTAACAACTTGATATCTTTATTATGTTTCAAAACGAATACACATGTGTTTGATTTACATGGTATCCTAATATAACCCTAGAAAAATTACCATAGTCGACATTATTTTTATTTGGTGTTGCCATAATAACAGAAAATTATGTTTCCATAAAATAAGCAGGTGCGCTTTAATCGGACCGGTATATTACGTGAAAAGATGTTATAATGTAAATGAAGGAAAGGTGTTTATTACATTGAAACGTTCGTTAGGTATACGTTCGGACGGAGGAAGGTGTACGTTTTGTATTTATTTATTACTAGCTGTCCCGGCAGACGTTGTCCTGCCCTTTTTTCTTTTGTCAACACTGGGGGAATGCGTTTGTGCATATCCTCAGGCCCCGGGGATGTCACTAAGGGTATGTGGGACTCCCGGCTGTTGGTGCCTGCACCGACCGCCAGACTACCCATTAAACTTTCCAGAGTCCCTCTGCATCATAATGAGGCGCCACGGAAGAAATAAAATTTAGAACCCTATTACAGAGCCATCTGCAGGGTGCATTAAGATGTAAGCTATTCTATCTTTCAAGTTGATGAAACTGCACACGGTTGCAAATTTGATTAAAATCGGTTAAGTAGTTTAGGAGTCCATCGCGGACAAACAACGTGACACGTAATTTATATATATTAAGATTACAAGTATTCTACAGTATTTCTATAAATTTAAGGCCTAGCAATACACAATAATACATCTAGACTAAAAATGGATACCTACTTATGATCTAGGAAAAGAACAGAAACAATTAGTAAGTTACACATGCACTACAGCAAAATTAATTAATCAATCGATTGTTACAAATTGGGCTACCTACATATCTGTAAACAAAGCACATTTATTACCCGTCGGTGTTTGAGCTAATAACATTGAAACACTTCTATGACCGGCTTCTTTTGTTTACTTTGTGATTATAATTTGTGATTGAAAAAAAACAGTCAATTGTGTATTGTTTTCTTTATGGTACTCATTAGCCAGGTGTGATTCTTAGAAATTCAGTTCACGCGGTCGACAAGACATATTGTATTTGTACAGTATAAAGCAATGCTCAACGGGGGGTGAGGCAATATAGCGATAGTCACAAGCGAAGCAAGACGTTAGTTACGGACTTTGCGCGTGTTATTGAATCGTGCATTACATTTGCACTGGTTGTGTCCAGTTATATTTGTACCTGTGTTATAGGTGTTTGTATAGTTCTAATAAATTCTATAGTACGGCAACGGCATTTTAATTCGAATCCTGCAACTCGTAACATTATCTAATACTGTGACACTTCTTATTGGTAAACTAAATATAACTAAATGATTAAATTTACGTATAAACATTACATTTCTTTTGCAGTTTATTAATAACTTTACTAACAACTGATGACTTAAATATTAAATAAATAAAATAAAAAATAAATTTATTTGTTTAACAGACTTTAAAAAAGAAAGGAAAGAGGAGGTTCCCAATTCGTCGGAATCTTTTTTTATGTATGTTTACCGAGTACTCCGAGGTTTATGATCCGATTTACGCGGTTCTTGTTTAGTTTGATGTGGAATACTTGCCATTTGGTCCCCTAAAAATTTATAGTAGTTTTCATTTTACGAACATTTTTTTTCTGTAGTTAGTTTTGTGAAACAGGGGTAGCAAACAGTCTATGTGAATTACGACGGTCACGGTGCGGTACGTTGATATTCAAAGACGAAGTGAGAGCTGGACGATCGATAATAGACTTTATGATGTAATACAACAAAATGTTATGTGTTATGTTAAATACGTTGTTAAACATGTTATGTTGAACACTTCTATGGACTCCTGTGCGCAGACATGCACTTGGCTGTTTTTTAGGATTGTATAGAAGAAAATAAAGGAAGAAAAGTCGTGGTAGCTTAAAGAACGACTTTCGACCGGTTCTTTTATCTTACTATTCATTAACTTGTCTTGCAATTGGATGAATTTTGACATAACTGGTTTGGAGCTTATGTCAAATTTTAAGCGATAGTAAGACAAATTAGCAGTCGGTTAGATATGGGAACTGGGTCTTACGAGCTACTACCCATATGAATATTTCGAGTAGCCTTTCATGGCCAAAGAAACTATTAGATATAGCAAAAAAAAAATCTCACAGGAGTCTTGGGACGATTTTGATGAACATTGAAGTAGTATCATCTACAAATAGGTCCTCAAAATTGGTCCATATTACCTCTGGAGGTAGACTATGAATTGGTGTAATAATACACTAATGGTAATTTTTTTCAAAATCATTAAATTCATTAATTAAATAAATAAATTGAAATCGATTCTTTTATTTTCATCAAACTCGGATCGACACTTGTTTGAGTGTCTTTCGCTGTTTAAGATTAGGACATAGAGGCCCACTTGAACAATTCGCACTATATATTAAAAGAATACAATTTCCTGCGGCCGGGCAGCCTTGTCGTAAGAGGCGAAAAAACAACCCTCAACCAGGTAGTAGGCCATTTGCCAGATTGGATGGCTACCACCCCTGGTCTAGAGTATGCCGCCATAACAATCTTAAGTTGTGTTCCGGCATTAATGACCAGGTTCCAGTCTTCCTTAAGAGAGCAGCACCGCATTTGTAGCACCTTTGGTGTTGCAAATGTCTCGTTCACCTTCACCGTTTTCCATCAAGTCGGCCATCTGCCTGTCTGCTGAATTCCTGTAATAAAAAAAAGTGTGTGAAAAAAGATTTGTTTTAAATATGCAACATATCGTAATTCTTAATATATTTAGGAATCAGAAGGGGAAAATGATAATAAAAAGTAGAATCGTAAATAATTTAGCGATCAGGAGTGGAAAATGATAATAAAAAGTAGAAAAAGGGGGATCGTAAATAACTGTTTAAGTTTTAGAGCAAAACTGATAGTTTGGTTATGAACAAACAATGGAAATGCCTCTCTATACCACGGGGGCCCCTTTTTATATGAGTACTCTAAGCGTAGTGAAAGGAGGCGGGGCGATGTCGCTGCCGCCGTACTTTAAAAAAATAGTCAACTACCGACATTATGGCTTATTATATATATAATCTCTAATAACATTTAAGAACATAAAAGCTTAAACTATAAATACATTAAAACTTTAAATATTTCTTTGCGCAATTGCATACATTGTACATGGGTTTTTTAAGTAAAATATAAATTACTATATTCAAACATTTCATCGACCGTTATCTGTCCATTAAATACAATTTGTTGCATAAGTAGAATTATATTACTGTTCGCATGTATAGTTTTTTTAAGCTATTGTAGTTTTTATCGCGGGCGATAAAAGCTGTACAATAGCTTTAGCGGCATAGGCGATGGTAACCGCTTGTCCTCAAGTTGGCCGTCTGCCTGTCTGCTGAGCTCCTGCAATAAAACAAAAAAAAAAATACTTACAACAAACTCGTATTACACAAATCTAACAATAAAATTACGAATGGACGAAACTAGTATACTTATTCGTATAACATAATCACATTTAAAAGTTTTATATAAACTTTGTATACAGTTTTTATTTTCATTTAGAATTGACATTGAAATAATTCACGAATCGAATGCCATTAATACTAATGACATACAAAAATGTAAGTAACCATCGATTTATAGACGACGACATACATAAAGTTTCTATCCAAATGCCCATGTTTTTCTATGTTCACAGCAATGCCACAGAATAATAAGAACAGAGCGGACACTTCAATGGAACTAAATTTTGTACCTATTTACCGGCGTATATTTATGTTGTCATGTTTATTGACTAATTTGAAATTCGATGAAAGGTTATACTAGTTGTATGTCATTTATGACTAAACTTTAGCGAATAGTATAAAGAGGAAAATATTTTAAGTCTCTACCTCAGTTTTTCGGAATATGAGTAATACACCAGAAAATTCTAATTAGTGTTTAATCATAGCCTATAATAAAAAGTATATGGAATTATTGCAATTTCAATGCGCATTGTTTAGTTCATTTATTATTATTAATTGTATGTAATAAATGATTGTATCCATCTAATCAGATATGAAATAATGTCGTTATTATTCTTAGGTATATGAGACGACATTTTTTTGTATGTAGTAAAATATTATAAGTTTTAATCTAATTTACTGAATTTGTTAATATAAATTTTATCAAATAAATAAATTGAAATTAAAATCAATATATTAGGAAATTTATTATTTATTAACTATACACATGTAGCCTGTGTACGCACATTACGTGATTTTGATTTAAATTTTTATTTTCAGTCGGTTTATATCTCAATTCAGTATACGTAAGTATACGATCCTTTTTATTTCGAAGTATGAAAGTATTCAACTTGCGGTCACATGAAAAAAGTTACGAGTGCAACGAGTTCCGATTTATTTGGTATGACCTGCTCAATCGAGAACTTTCATTTCTCTAACAGGGTTTCTCAAAGCGGAGTAGGCATACCATGTGCGATACGTCGGTTAATTGTATACGATAAATTTACTGTTAATGGTGGCTATTTGGTTTAATCGCGCTTGTTACTTGTAAAATTGCTCCTAGAATGCTCCTTAATATACTTATCACATTAATTAAACCACACGTGCGTTTAGCACGAGATTAAAAAAAACTTTGTTGTGTACAATGATTTTTTGTTTGCTTCTAAGCAAACTAGAAAACTGGGTTCACTCGATGCCAAGTGGCTACTGTCGCCCATGGATATCTGCAACACTAATGGAGCCGACTAACGTTGCCTACCTTATTGAGACTTTAAATATGTGTTTACGCTCTGGTGAAGAGTCCCCCCCATATTGTAGCGCTATGGTAAAACCGCCGGAGGGAGTCCGTACAGTGTATGACTTCCAGGTGTCAAGGTAGTGTGGATGAACTCTCAGTCGACGGCGACTGGGTGCTCAGGAGATTAGCTTTTTATCATATTATAGGATAACGTAGAGTTACAAGTTTAAGGAACTGCTCTTAATAGTGTTAGATATGCCTGGAATTTACGGAGTGAGCATTCTGTTTTTGTCTGATCTGTGACAATATAGTAGTTAAGAATTACGATGCCATATTATCGGAACGTGGGCGTCCCCTTTAGGTCGTTTTATTTTATGCACATTCGTAATATTAAGATAATAAAAAATCGTAGTCTGTACGTATTATGTAAATGTATGGATCTATACATTGGCGATTCGCAAGAAATGAAACGTTAAGAACTTGTTATTTAATTCATGTTTAATAATATCTGTACCCATATATTCAAATTTAAGGATCGAATGAATGAATGAATAACTTTATTGCACATAAAATTGAAGTACAATGGGCGATCTTGTTGCCTGACTTATAATTAGGGAATGGAAATTGAAAAGTCTTTATTTAAACCTCAGACGAACAAAAAGTCCTAAAAAGACGCCTTTAAATGACTTTAAGATGTTTAAGATAATATATATTAAAAATAAGATATTATAATTAAAAATAGCTTTAGAAATAAGTTATTTTATACTTTAAGTTTTTGAAGTCGGTTTTTTATTTATCAGAGCAGGACAACGTAAACCGGGATCGCTAATAATTTATTTATTTATTTATTTATTACCAATATACAACAGACTTACTTTACAGTAATTTAAAAACCAATAACTTTGTTTTAATATAAATGTGTCAATTACAAATACTTAACACTACAGTTTTGTGCCAAACCCAAGACCGACCATAAAAGTTTGCTTATGGTTAAGCCTCTATATAAATGTAGTATATTTTTTATTATAAAAATAATTCTATTAATACCAAAATATACAATAATTTCCCTGATAAATTATCCCAGCTAGTATAGTACATGTTATATATATATAATATATATAGTATATAAGTTAAACGAAAATAATATATAATAAATACACAGATATTCATATTATATATATTTATAATATACGTATATATGATATATTTCATGATACCTAATAACCAGCTAAACAATCAGCCTAATTTTTCGAATATCTTTGATTTATAAATTAATTTGAATGGTAGAAAATATCTACATCATTAAATTTATAATTATAAGTGGCAGTAAGACGAGCAAGCACTTCGCTTAAGCCATAATTAGTTCTTCTATAGGGCACGTGAAACAATTTGTTGTGGCTAGACCGTGTTTTGAGATTTGGTACTGCGATTTAACATTACCTTAAGCTGATTATCCTTTAACTACTCTGAATGCGGTAACTACTACTTTAATTACCGCATACAGATGTTCACAGACCAATAAAACGGTTGAGTATTACGACCCTGTTTCGCGTAGGTGTTTATTGTAACATTTCTTTTATACTCTTTCTGTGTGTCGACTAACCGAATGACAAATTGCGTAATTTGTCTTTACGGTATAATAAACTTGAGATACTCTAGCGATAATTACGTGACAAGATATTATGAATATGCTATAGTGAAGAATGGAGTAGACTTAAATAGGAAATTCCAGCTCTTAACTCTTTGTAATTGTCATATACTTGTTTTGTGATTCCACTTTCATTCAATCTCTTTACATGCCGAAATTTATTTTTCAATTCTTATCACTTATCCTCTTTTAATCCATAACGTTCCCTTGTCACACTATTTCTAATAATATCACTAACATTCTTTTCTCGGTCATTCTCTCAATTGTTTGGGTTCGGCACAATATGTCTTATCCTTCCACATTCTTCTATTCTGACATACATCCTCTGTTACACCACAAATCATCAGATCATCCTTCACACCATCTATTCATAATATCTGCTTGCATATCTGCTTGTTATTTATATGATTATATAATTTCAGCCCATAAATGTCCCACTGCTGGGCTCAGGCCTCCCATTATAGGGGGAACGGACAGTATACCGGCCACGCTTGTCCAAGGCGGCTTGGCAGGTTTAACACATCGGTTATCTCGATGTGCAGGTTGCATCACGATGTTTTCCTTCACCGTTTTTAGCACGTGGTAATTTTAACAATATGCACATTAGATCAGAAAACTGACTAAGAGGTGCATGCGTTCCAGTCAGGATCGAACCCGCGCCCATCGATTTAGGGGCGAGTGCGCTAACCATTACGCTACCATGACTTTTTTCTTATATAATAATAATGAAAAATAATCTTTTTTCTTATATTTGTTATTTAATGCTAAACAATGGTTTTTGAGTCATGGTGGTCACTTGTTCGAACTTCAGTACACATTCTTGATACATGCATATTTCCTTCTCTTTTGTATACTGGTATCTATATATATCTATCTCTGTCCTTTCTAAATATGGCTTACTTCACTAAGATTGTTTCGTTTGCGGTGTTAAATAGACCAGACATGTAAGAAATAATAAGATTTTTGGCAAGTCCAATGATTTGTTGAAACAAACTAAACGGCGGCCGCCCTGATAAGTGATTGTTATTATTTGAATGATTGATCGAGCTGGTTTCAAGATATGTGTAAGATCTATCTACAGGATGGATGTTATTAATTGACGGGGTTTTGGGTAAGATAATATAATAGTCTATTATATTTATTTTTGTTATTGGTCAAACATTTACGCAACAACCGATGGCAACAACATTATACTGTTAACTTCAGCGGTTCCGTGAGTATGGAATATCCGTTTTTTTTTTTAAATTTCGTATCCGCGCTCTCATAATACTTATATTCAACTTACATATATTTCTCAAAGCTCCCATTTCAACTGCGTTTATACTATTTTCATTTCATTTTGCCGTAACTAACTTTCACTGCTATATATTAGAGATGGTACTAACCCTCTTGACGGAGAGGCAGGCGTACCTTTATACATATATCTTACGGATTTTCATAAGAGTTCAGCGCTACATTCACCTTATTGCCTTCTATTAATCCATTGATATCGCTCTGATGTTTTTCATTTCTCAACTCTTGAACTTGTTATACTTTTTCATTTCCTACCTGTATGTTACATATCGATTTCACATTAATTTTCATAACCTAATTCTTAAAAGACTTCCATAATTTTTACAATCTCTTGCAACTCTTTTTCTCCGATGATGAAAATACGACACGATCAACAATGATGACATCTTAAGGATAAATTTACAAGAAAACTACGTCATTAATTATTATTGACCTAGTTTGACAACTTGTGTTGGTAGAAAACCCCCAGTCTGTAAACAAGTTTCAAGTGTCACAAAGTTGGAGAACTCACCCACCACCCACCTACCGGATAGGAAAATGGGGGCGCTATCAATGAGATAGAGGGTTTGGTAACAATATACTGTGGAAACTACTGGCTTTAGTTTGTTGTTTTACTGTTTATGTTAGTTGGTGTGTTAAGGAAATGAGTTTTAAATTTATACCGCTATTGTTAGGGTTTAGTAGACGTTTTGGCAAAAGCGAAACTCTTGTACAATAGTCACGTACGTCTGTCTGTTTATCTATATTAGTAATATTACACAAAAATATATACTTACCCTCTTATTCATTAGTTGTATGAGGTTTATCGACTTGTGAAGGGTTTTCATAATGCATTTCTCAAGTGGTCCCAATCTGTGCGAATGAAGTTAGACAAAATAGTGTTGTTCTATATAATTGCCATTTATGAATGAATCAATGAAAACTTATTACTGTTCGCCATAACTTAAACCTAGATATTTAATATAAACACATTTCCATTAGAACAATGGGCGGCCTTATCGCTTATAGAAATCTCTTCTAGGCAACCCGGTTTCCAAAGAGATACTACTAGAAAATTTAAATAATATTTGGTGATTTAACTAAATAATAACCATAATTAACTAATATAGATATACATTATTAAATAGATTATAATAACGTAAATTACATATACTTCGTGCGAATAATAATAGAATTCCGTTTACTGCAACAAATTTTATTTAATGGACAAATAATAGTCAGTGATCAAGTGTTTGAATGTACAAAAGGATGTAGCTTGTCTGATTTTCAAGGGGAGGGAGTTCACAGGCGAACAGCCTGTACGGCAAAAGAATTTCCTACCCTTAACCTGCCCTTAATAGCTTTGGTGACAAGTAACGCCACCTGCTGGCTGCTGTTCATTTTGTAATGAGTGGCTCTATCTATTGTTAAAGATTTAGCCTGGTATTTGCTTTACGCAAATTTGATATTCTATTTATAACTCATCATCATCATCCGAGCGTTAAATCCCGGTTGCGTTCGGAGCGTTCACTCCGACGCCCAGGGTCCGCTTTCCTGCTTTTTCTACTCCACTTCGCGCGGTCTTCAGTATCCCCCGTTTTGAGACCATTGGCACGCATGTCATTCTTCACGACGTCAAGCCAGCATTTCTTGGGCCTTCCCCTTCGACCGGGACCTGGCGGAGGCGGCATGGCTAGACATTTGTTCCCCACGTAATTAGCCGGTCTGCGTAAAACGTGGCCGTACCAGCGTAAGCGACACTCTTGCAGTTTGTCTGCTATGTCACGGACATGAAGACTGCCACGGATGCGGGAGTTCCTGACCCGGTCTTTCCGCGTCACTCCACACATCCATCGCAGCATATTCATCTCCGTGACACGCAGCTCTTGCTTGTGTCGCTCAAGTACAGGCCACGCTTCACTGCCATACAAAAGGACAGGTCTGATATTGGATTTATAGACCTGTCCTTTTAATTTGACCGGCATTTTAGGGTCACAAATGACACCTGTCACCTCACGCCACTTGGCCAAGCTTCTGTGATACGGCCTTGACGTCGAGGTCGATATCCCGGACGCACTAAGGACAGATCCAAGTACTTAAACTGATTCGTGCGCTCGACTGTATCTTCGCCTATGCGCACGGATGTGGGATCTGTAGTGTTGCAGGCCAAGTACTCAGTCTTCGCCACATTTAGTTTCAAATCGCCGTTCTCTAGCGACCTCTTCCACGCATTTACACGTCCCACCAGGCGCCCCCTGTCCGCCGTTCTATTTATAACTAATCAGAATAAATTGTACGAGTGTTTCCGATGAAGGTACTTTGGTATTAATCTGTCGACGCTCTCTGTATAAATACTCCATACCCACTTTTAATCGGGTATTCTCCGTTCGGAAGTCGAATTAAACAGTTCTCCATGCTCTATGTATTTCACAATAATATCGTGCTCGACACAATATAGTAGTGCAATCGAACAATAATTAAAAATGTAAAACCCTCATTGGTTCGTGGATTTTGACGCACTTGCCCAATTTCTTTTTTCTACGCCGTATAACTGACGTCGTTGATTGATCATGATAGATGAACTAATTCGAATATTCTTCCCAGTTTGTACGCAGTAAACACTTCGTTTATCAATCAATTAACTTGTTTGTCGTATCAACTTTCTTACTGTTGTTCAGACGAATAAAAGTATAGACGGAGTCCACGTGAACACGTGTACATAGATTAGGAATGTAGTACACTTTTACTTGTACTACACTGACCTGCAAAATCTGATCTCCAGTGGGACTTATTCTGAATATAAACTGTGAATTTGAATTTGAATATAAGCGTCAAATTAAGTGAAACTTTTTTAAAACTTGTGCGCGCATTTGTGTACTCTTACATTAGGCCATTAGGCTAACGCTAGCTTGGCGAAGCGGTTAATGTAATCATGTACGAATCGTACGTGACCGAGTTCGACTCCTCAGTCCGTAGATATTTCGTGGGGTGTCCTGGTCGTATGCATGCAGGCTTGCATCGACGCTTCACGGTAGTCAAACCTATGATTACTGTTCCGTGGTGCCTCCTTACGATGCGTAAGGACGCTGAAAGGTTTATTGGGTAATCTGACGGGCAGTGCATGCAACTTTTTCTATCATCAGAAGCTTGTGTGTAGCATCGGCCGTCGGGAGTTTCACATACCACTCGGTGACCGTGTCTGTTCATATTGTTGTTCTTGGTCATATTCAAGTGGTTTGCATCTGTGTTGTTAATAGTAATGTATCCTCTGGGAACTATGCCATTTTTATACCTAATTATTCGATTATTTTATACGAAGTTCTCGTGTCGTACGCACTGCGGCGCGATGGGCATCCTTTAATCGGTTTCACTATGAGAGATCAATGCTCGCTCTACCTATTTTATTCGTCTGAGACTGCCTGTAGTACTCGTAGGTTTTCAAACTTGTTTTCGATTAATTTTCAAAACAAACTATCAAAGTATTAATTGGGATTTTCTGGTGGAAATGTTGAAGGATGTCTATTGCTGGGCTTTGTTTTTTGTTTTTGCTTTGGCTGGGTTTTCAGTAGCGTAAATTGTTTAAAAATGAATAACAATTGTCAGAATATTTTTTTTAAGCAGGAAAGGGGTATGTGTTAGAAATATCATACTTTTTAATGAAATATGCCCTTTTGAGCTGCCACAAGAACAATAAGTATATTTCCCCTTTTTGGACTACATACAATCAAGATTCAGTGTTGGGGAAGAAAGTTCCCAGGTTTTTGGCATATTTAGCTACGAAGTCATAAAATAAACGGAAAATATCCCAAATTCATAAAAGTGGTGGTAAAAACGTGTCCTCTAGTTTTAATAGATTACCCCGCTGAATATTTTCTGGCTTGGTTTGAATATGGATGGAGTAATATGTTTAAAATAATCTTTATTGTTTCAGGTACACTACTTTAATTATTTTTGAAGACACGCTGGGAGATGGGTATGTTGTTTGAACTTTTTTTATTGCTGAAGGAAAGCGAAATAACATCCTACTATTTGGTGAGTGGTACCCGGCGCTTATGGACGTTTGCAACAAGAGTTCCTCCCGTCGTTGTGCTGCCGGCCTCTATTGGGATGAGAGGGGAGAGGGGTGAGGCTGGAATTTAGAACCTAGCTATATTGGCGGAAAACAACTCTTTTTGATTATTTTATGGTTCAGCTCGCTGTTCTCATCATACTTTGGTAAATGTAACTGAAGAGCTCCAAGACTCAACATGATGTTTTATTATTGTAACTTTTTTTACCACCTTATTCATATTAACTACATAAGCTTACACGTTCGTTGAGTTAAAGTAGTTTCCATAACTGCATTAATTTGGGTCAACTAAGTCTGGCCTGACACTTGCAAGTTTTGCCGATGAAGCTTCCATCTAAGGCTAAGCGCGCACTGCAATTTACTAAGTAAAAGTAAGTTGAACTATTTTATAATGTTTCACCTATTAAATGCAGATGATACCATCAGTGGCGGATTCACAAATTTGCCGTCAGTAAGCTATTGTACATTTTCCGCCCCTAAGCTCTACAACACGATATATATACTATTTAACAATCATATTAACGTATTAATTACAGAAAGGATAATGTGAGAAATGAGTACATAAGGGGATCTTTGAAAGTTGCACCCATTACTGAAAAATTGAGAGGAAGAAGATTAAGTTGGTATGGGCATATAATGAAAAGGGATGAAAGTCACGTGACAAAAAGAATGTTAAACTACAAGATGGATGGGTACAGATGTAAAGGTAGGCCAATAAAAAGATGGATGGATTGTGTGAAGGATGATATGACGATATGTGGTGTGACAGAAGATGTATGTTAGAGTAGAAGAGTGTGGAAGGAAAAGACATTGTGCCGACCCCAAATAATTGGGATATGGTGACAGAAAAGAGATCAACTATAGTTTCTGTGAAAAAAAATCTAAGTGGTGAAATATATTACACGATAAAATGTTTGTGTTCACCTAATAAATTTGAGTATTAAATATAATCTTTGAATTTCTAAACACAAATGAATTTGGCCCCAAATTTTCCGGCCTTGAAATCTAGGCTCCAGCACATTCAGCTTATTGGTAAATCGGCCACGATAAGATTTTATTTTAACACCTATTTCTTATGTTACAATGTTATTAATTCTACCTTCAATTTTTTTTGAGGCTTCGGAACTTACGACATTAATTTGCCTGATTTTGTTATACGTTCCTCATCTTTGTTAATCATAAAACAAAAGAACATAACTTCGGTGCAAGATCGTGATCGGATAAATGTCAAGCGGTGTTTGTTTATTGACATTTGAGAAACTTCGGAGAGCTCCAGTCGTTTGGAAAATGAAGGACCTTGACGAAGCCTTTTAACTTTCAAACGAACAACTTGTGCTATACAACGCTGGAATAGTTTACACGTGCCGTCGGTTTAATAGCGCTCACCAACGTACTCAGAGTTTGACAATGGCTATTTAGAGTTATACAACGTCAATTCTCCCGCGATTTTCTCATAGCGCTACAATGTGGGTGGCTCTTGCAAACAGATTAATAGCTGATTTTTATTAAGTAATTAGCCACCCTAGAGTGCTACTACGACACGTGCATCGGACCAAAGTCTGATTCTGTCCACATGCTTTTATATTGGATCGATGACGGAACGAGCTGTGTAATGAGGGAATGCATACAAACTACCCTGTTATTATTCTCCCAGTAAATGAACTCGTTAAACGATTACAATAATCTAATAAAATATTTAGGTCAACGAGGCATGCAATGCAACCGTTGGACATTTCTCTACAGAAATTGATTGGCTATTGGGATTGGATTGGATAATAATAATACAGTATTTATGTGTTTCTTTTTTTAAAACCAGCCGATTCGATTCCTAACTAGGGTAATTTACTATTCCATGTCCAATAATAACGCTTTATTTTTTTTTCAAAATCGGCTCCGGACTCCCTTATGGCTATAGAAATTTGTAAGCCTAGCCTAATTGTACTTTACTGTTTTATTTCAAAACCGATTTTTTTGTTTCTTATTTATAGAATCAGATATTATGGCTGTAGTTCATTAAAATGACTTATTTACTTTTTAATAAATGAATTCCGAGGTTAGGTATATTAATTGAGTTAATAAACATTTAAAAGGTTATCTGTCATGTTTTAGTTTGTATTTCCTGTCATTGTTAAAACATTTGATAATTCCAGAGAAAAATACGTATGATAATTCGGAAATTCCTAAAAGTGGGTATATTTTATCAATTTAGAAATAATGTTTGTGGCTTGGTCAAGTTCAACGGAAGATTCATGGATACAAGTGTAAAGCCAGGTGGTAGGGCATTTGCCCGACTAGATGGCTACCACCCCTGGTCTAAAGTATGTCGCCATAACAACCTTGATTTGTGTTCCAGCATTAGTGACCAGGTTCCAGTCTCCCTTAAGAGAGCAGCAGCGCATTGGTAGCACCTTTTGTGTTGCAAATGTCCATAGGCGATAGTAACCGCTTTCCATCCAGTGGACCGTCTGCCTGTCCGCTGAACTCGTGCAATAAAAAAAGACAACCAAAAAAGGGATGGATGGATTTTGTAGGGATAATGACATGACGATATGTGTGTGACAAAGAAGCTTTGCCAAAATGGTGAAGTATGAAAAAAAAATATATTGTACCGATCTCAAGTGATTGGAATGAGGTGAAAGGAGAAGAATAAAAAAAAATGCTTTTAACGATAATTCACTGGAACATCTGCGTTTTGAGGTACCTACCTATGAAATATTTTTTAGAGTTCATCCCATCCTAAAGGCTGGAATAGCATTAGTATTGCCAATGCCCATAGCTGACTGTAAACATTTGCCATGAGCTGGCCGTCTGAAAAAAAAAGTGTAAGCTCTTCATCTCTACGTTACACTTTATTCTGTCTGGAGTAACAAGCACTTGTCCGTCTTTACTTTTCTCAGAATATCATGCGATATTTAAAGTGTAAAGACGAGTTCCCATGAACACATTTCAAAGCTCTACAATTATTATAATTACCTAAACATCAATAATTTTTCTAAGCAAATTTTATCTGTAACTTGCGGCCCCGGCAGATGTTGTCGTGCTCTGAAGAAATAAAAATCTAGGACCCGATCCCAGCGTCACCTACGGGTATCAATTGTGGATTTAAACCTTCCGTGGACCCACTCAAACACACATAAACAAAATCACCAAATTCGGTCCAGGTGATTAGGAGGATTGTAGAACCCGATCTCAGCGCCACCTACCGGTTCCAACGGGATAAAAAGCATCCTATGTTCGTCTCATGGTTCTAAGCCACTTCCCTACCTCACTCGCCAAATCGGTACAGCCGTTCTTGAGTTATAAATAGTGTAACTAACACGACTTTCTTATATATAGATTCATACGTATTCAAAACCATGTTACCTTCTTTATGTCGAAAGTGACACGTATCATAATTGATTGCCTTACCGTACACATATTATTGGTGTTTTATTCTTTTGAAATTCCTCAATTAGCTGCTTTGTTGTCTCGATTATAAATCTCAATATTGAATGGAATGTTTCATTGTGTGTAAAATTATGACAATAAAATTAATCATAATGTGTTACTGTTTCGGTTGATATTTGCTTGTGCACACTTTCTTCCCTCACCTTTCGATAATCGTCCTTATAAGGAAGAGTTTAAATATCAAAATTGGTCGGATATACCAGTAAGGGTTCTACTACAATGAAAGTGAGATAATCAATCTTAAATCTGAATGCGTTTGGTTGATTTTCGATCGCACCGGTTTCTTATAAAGAGCGGTTCTTTCTCACCTCACGCTCGAGTGGATCATTTGTGACCCCATTGCGGGTACTTTCACATATTTGTATTGGATATATGCCAAAGGATACGGACGGCTTTGCTTTTGTTTGTTTTAATTTATTAGCGTGTGAATGGGATGCCGGGTATTCACTTTCTTTGTTGTGTTTTGCTCTGTAAAGGAGTGAAGGTGTTTTGCGAAAAGTTGATTTATTAAGTGCTCTCTGACTGTTTCTGGCAGCTTCCTCCGTATTTGATAGATGGATAAATAACATTTTATTGCACACGACAAAAACTTTCGAGCTAGTACTATTTAAATTGTGTACAAAGAAAGGGCGGTCTTATTGATAGAAAGCGATCTCTTCCAGACAACCCTTAGCATGAATGTTACTGATTACGAGTGGCGCTGGTAGTATACATAATAATTGTATGAATACTTATATTTTTATAATAAATATGTAACTATACTATATATCAATGCTTTTCAATCTTTTGGATACGCGACCCCTTTACAGGTTGAAAAATTTTGGCGACTCCTTGGGCCATAGACAGACAAAAAGTTAGTAATTTAAATGACTACGTTTATGTCTTTCCCTATTTTGTTACCTATATTCATGATTACGGCCTCTATTCTGCAAAAAGCTGCCGAGCTGAGAAAGTACCTCAGTATGAAGTAAAACTTAATTTGCCTTTCCCTTTTGCCAGTGAACCCCTGAGCAAGGCTCTGCAACTCCCCTAGGAGTCGCGACCCACTGGTTGCATAACGCTGCTATATATAGTAATTATACACGATATAGTAATAAAATGCTAGTATTTAAACGTTATAAATATATAACTATGTGCAATATACTACGTACCTAACTCAGATTACATATCATTATATTGCAGATAGTATTTCCTACCCATGTTCTTAAATATTAATAGATATTTTGCTTGCCTGACAGCAACAGGCAAGGTATTCCAAAGTTGGACAACCTTAACCGTGAAAGAATTATAGAAAAACATTGTATTATGAGTAGGAGTAATAAGTTTATGTTGATTGGAAGGGCTTAAATTGTGAGAGCAAGAATATTTGGTGTTGAGTTTTTCGAATAAGTCTATGAAGTAGATATTATATATACCACAATTGTCTTGCAGAATGGTGATTAAATTAAGAATTCCAGTCTCTTTTAAGAGAGCAGCAGCGTATTTGTAGCACCTTTGGTGTTGCAAATGTCCATAGGCGATGATAACCGCTTTCCATCTTGTGGGCCGTCTGTATGTCTGCTGAACTTCTGCAATAAAAATAAATTAGATTAGATTATTAAACGAAATTGTTACTCGCTGTATGCAAGCGTTTAGTGTAGGATCATTGGTTATGTTAAAAAAAAATCACAATGATGTTACTAATGCCGACATAAAGGCACTTAACTGAACAGATGCGAATGTATTCTATGACATTGAATGATTCAATTTTTAGGTTATATATGAATCATTTAGGTTGAATCGTTCAACTTGAAGGAGAGAAATGTACCGTCTAATGTCGGCTTAGCCGGCAAAAACCACCTTATATAACGAAAAGAAAAGCGTACTATCACTTTTAAGAATAGTTAACTTGTTTTTTAAAAAGGTTCTTAAATAAAAACTTTTGAGTTCCTGGATATCATGTAGCGACAGAGTGCTAGCCAAAACAAGTAAAACGAGCCCAAACACGACGGGTCTAACTTATTTAGTACAGGAAGGAGTTCGCATGGCCACCTTCCGACTCTAGCATCAGATCAGCTCCATGGTACCATATTATTTGCATTGCCACGCGATATGCGTGCAAAATTTCAGCTCAATCGGAAAGCGAGAAGTTGGTCAGATTTAATTAGTAGGATTCTATCTGAACTTACAAACATAGTAGATACATTCATTGCAAGTCAGATTAAAGCTTGTAAAAAATTGTCTCCTATTCTAACTTTTAAACTGTTGGCAATTTGAAAAAAAAAGCAAAAAATACTTTCAACGAAAATTGAATTAAACAATCTCAATCTGATATTGCTTAAACAAAATAGCATTCACGAAACTTTCCAACATCTAATAAAATGAAATACGCAACTGATCTCACTGAAGATAGACAAAGATAAATATAGAAGCGGACAGGAAACGACGAATCGCGTCTATCGTATAACCCGTGCCCTTGGTGTGTGATATTCGTTGTTTTGCACGCGTGCCGTGAACGAATGAATGAATGTGTATTTTTGTAATATATTTCAGACCTGTGATTGAAAGGGATTATTTGAAAGAAAGAAAGAAAAACTATTTGCAGAAATAGCGACGTAATTACATTTCTTATACATTTTTATACACTCTTTATAATTGAAAATTTGTACGCCGCATTTTCAGCGAACAAGGTTTCCACTCAGCATGTTGCTGTGCCTGAATTATATCCGATACAACGCTTATTTTTGGCGTAAGACGAAAACGACCCAATTGTGTTAATACATACATACATAACTTCACGCCAGGTCTCTTGCGGGGTAGGCACGAACAACAGAGCGCCACACAGGCCTATTCTTACACACCTCACTTGCTTCTTTGACATTCATAGCTCTTGTCATGCACGCTCGTCTGTTTTAAGGTTGTTATGTTATGTCTCGTTTCTTCTTATTGTGTTAATAAATCAATAAAACTAATTCTACTTATGTAATACTCAATAATAATACTTTAATACGTAAAAGAAATAAATATTTTTTAATAAAAACAACAATAAATACATTATTTCTAAATTAAGATAAATACTTCTGTAAAAACTTGTATCGAATCATTTATTTGAATACAATTCCGAGTATTACCTGCAACAAATAACATTTTACCTCATAACCTATAAAATAACATTTGATTTGATGGTTCGTGGTTGGTTCCTATAATTATCTTCCTATAATTATATACTCGCCCATGTCATGGGTTGAATTTTGACATTATAAGTCGTGCGCAGAAGGTTTGCCGTTGATGACCCCTACCGCTTCCTATAACCACGCACAAAATTGGCGGCGGTCCGGATGCTATCCGGGTCGTCCTAACACCACAGGAACTGGACCAATAGATACTGCCTCTCTGACGCCCCAACGCTTGTCTGACGAGCCCGGGGTGTCCTGCGGGGAGGACACCTCCTTCAACAACAGGGGGAGAGGAGTCCGCGAGATTCAACTTATTTCCCCCTACCCTAATCCATACTACCTACAACATTCTTCTATCGTATTCTTACTATCTAAATCTTCTATCCTATACCGTCTAACCCATACTTAAAGCTGGCTACAGTTCGGCTTCTGTCTATAGATGACGGTAACCATTGAGCATTAGGCTGGCCGTCTGCCTGTTTGCCAGTTTTGCAAAAACAAAAAGTATGTATGTGGAAGTTCACACGCAGCAGAAGTGAAACAAAGTGTGACAAGGGGTGGGGCGATGCTAAATTTCGTGACGTCACATTTCTTATATTATATCGTTATAAAATATTTAAGCTTTAAGACACGAAATTTGAAGTATTAACGAAAAACTTCAAAACATTTCCAACTCTATCTGTATGATCCTAGTGTTTAAATTATTAAATATATTGCATTCTATCTCATTCTCTCGCAGGCTTAGTCCTATGGATTTATGTGTTTATCTATTTTTATGAGAATCGATTTATGGTTTCGTCGAGTTTCAAATTACAGCGATTCTAAAGAAGTTACACTTAAAAATAACAAATACCATATTCTGATAACCTTGTAGTGTAGGTAAATTTCCTAAAACAACGGATATGTAAGTACTTAGCAAATGGTGCATATTAACTGCATTTAATTATCTTCCTCAATTAGTTTGAGTAAAATAATTATCATTTTCCAACGAAATAAAATATACTTAAAATATATTTTTGTTTCAAATTAAATCATATTTGTAACATTATATAGCAAGGTCTAGAGAATAACTCTACAAATAAGAATTTTGAAACTTGATTTCGTATGTTAAAAGTACTTTTTATGATTTTGGTTTTTTTCTGACCCTATGACCCTGTTATAAAGATATATTAAAACAACTTGTCGACTGTTCAGGTGGTCAGAGGGCTAGTGCCTTCTTTGGGCTAAGGATCAATATGAGCGCGTTCCTTTAGTATCTCACAACGACCCAAATGCTGCGTCTGGCGTTCCACAAGGCGACCGCGGTTGTTGCGGTTGTTCGAAATTAATAACATCATCATTATCGTGAGCGATAATGGAGCAACGAGTTGGGTATGGAATAGAGAGCATGAAAGTAGAGTAAACGCGGTCGAGATGCGAGCACTGCGCAAAATCTGCGGAGTGACGCTCGCGGACCGCGTTCGCAATACCGAAGTAAGAAAGAGAGTTGGTCTGAAAGAGAGTGTCGGGGTGAAGGTAAAGAAAGGAATGCTCCGGTGGTTCGGGCATGTGGAAAGAATGTATGATGAAAGAATGACTAAACAGATATACAATGCAAAAGTGGATGGATGCAGAAGTCGCGGAAGGCCACGACACACTTTCCATGATCAAATTGATCATGTATTAGCAGAAGGTGATGTTAGGAGCCTTAAGAACAGACGAGCGTGCATGACGAGCTATGAATGTCAAAGAAGCAAGTGAGGTGTGTAAGAATGGGCCTGTGTGGCGTTCTGTTGTACGTGCCTACTCCGCAAGGGACCTGGCGTGAAGTTATGTATGTATGTATGTATAATTTAAAAAAAAAACTTTTGTATTTAAATACAAAAGTAGCATGTTAATAGTTTGTAATCAGTTCTTATATCTGACAAACATACCAGTTGATATCAGAGAGGTGTCAACAAAACGTTCCAATATTAATGATAACATAACCATACATACAAAACAAGTCCATCGTATCAGTATGCCCTTGGACTGATATTCGTTATAAGTATTACACACACACGTAGCGCCTCGCATGAATGAAATGTAGCGCCATTCCATTCATACATCTTAGATGGGCGTGTCTATTATTTGTGTATAGATGTTTACATGTTTATGTGGCGATTTCGCTCTATTGGAGAAGCAATTCATTGAATATACGAGCGATAGAGATAGCAGAGGGGGTTTAGGGATGCCGGTGTTATTTACTTCCTAGAAATGTATTTTTAACCGACTTCTAAAAGGAGGAGGTTCTCAACTTGTCGGTATTTTTTTTCTTTTTTTTATGTATATGTTACGGCTAATACCCTAAGTGCGGCTACACCTAGTTCTAGCCGGCTAAAACTAGGTGTAGCAGCACTTTAGTTTTAAACCAAGGTGTAAAAGATTTGTTCACGGCTAATATTAGGTGTAGCCGAGGCGTCTTTCCATTCTGTACAAGGCCAGAACGCATGGGTATGAAACAAATCACGTATACATTGGAAATAAGTTTTTTACGAAGTTCTTCCAATCAAATCAATCCATACAAGAGCAGTACGCAAATACTGCCAGTACGTATAGGGACTAATCGTGTATGTTTCGGAAAATCTATATTAAAAATGAAAACATGTCACTACAGACCAACAGACTCCACGTAGGATTGGCTACATCTAGTTGTAGCCAGCATAAAGAAGGCTATACCTAGTTTAACCAAATGAACTCGGCTACACCTAATATTAGCCGTGAACAAATCTTTTACACCTAAGTTTAAAAATCGAAGTGCGGCTACACCTAATTTTAGCCGTAAGTGTAGCCGCTCTTCGGGTATTAGCCGTGACATATGTATATACCGATGACTCATCCAGGGTCTTCTTCCTCGGTTTGTGATGAGGAGGTTGGGGCCTCGAGGTATACCTCTTTACCGGTAACTGGGTTTGGAGTTGCTGGAGTTTTCTCCGCATGGCGATGACTTCACAGCAGCTCTCGTAGCGATGACTCTGAGATTTATAATCCGATTTACGTCATTCTTTTTTGATCGACGCAGAATGGCCGCCATTTGATCCTGTTAAAATTTAATAGACTGGCCCAGTAGTTTTCATTTTATGAACATTTTTTATGAAAAAAAATTCCAATACGTTCCATATGTACACCGATCACACTGAGATTTATGATCCGATTTACGTGATTCTTCTTTGAAGGCGCGCGGCACCTTTCGTAGATCTACCCATAGATAGACAATAAATAAAAAAACATCGTTTTAAAAAACCGACTTCAAGAACTAAAATTATAAAATAACTTCACACACAGCTTTCAAAATATAGTAATTTTTATGTTTTACTTTGCACCGGCTTCAATATGTTTTAGATAATATATGTTAAAAATAAGATATTATAATTAAAAATAGCTTTAAAAATAAGTTATTCTATACTTTTTAGTTTTTTGAAGTCGGTTTTTTTTTAGATGTAATCTGTTTGTCAGACGCCCCACTGAAGAAAGGAATAATTATTTTGATCGGAAAGCGAAAATACAAAGGCATACAAATATAATTCATACAATTTTCTACATTTTGAAGACACCTACGCGGCATTGTGGCGTTGTCGTCTATTCATTTGGGTGCTTTTGAAGCGTAGTTATTCAACGTACTGGATATTTATGTGCTTATATTTTTCTTTGATTTATTTCTTCTATATTTATCGAAGGGAAACGTTCTTTAGGTACGTTTTAACATCAGACGTTTAGACCTACAACTGACAGTTTTTTTCTTATTAAGTTTTCGCGACTTGTATACATAATAAAAATACGTTTCAACGGTTTTAAGCGGTGTTTTATTTGTTTGTTATTATTTTTATTATTCCAACGTTTCATTAAATTACATTAGGCTCCCATGGAATAATAAACATAAACTAAATAATTAAAATGAACAAGTTGGCGATAGGTTAAATAAAACTTTAACAATACTCATCGACACTTGCCATGTTTGTCTTCCGTGATCAAGCCAATGAAAAGTGGCCGAAACGTCGGAATAATAAAAAATCAAATAAATAACCGCTTAAAACCGTTATAACGTATTTCTATTTTATGGGCTAAGTGCCTCCCTGTCCACATACAGTGAAGTGTACATGCAAGGATGTTAACTTTTCGCGCCTTAAGGCTTCCTATCCCTCGCTTTTATTTAAAACTAGCTGTCCCGGCAGACGTCGTCCTGCCCGGAAAAGCTTCAATCGACATGCCGACAGCAGCGCCACTTACCGGGTCAAGTTGTGAACCAAGTCAGAAATCTTCTTTGGCTCATGCACATAAACTTTGCTAAAGATCATCACATGATCAAATGTATAGTTTACGATTCAATAAAGGACATACAGACAAACATTCATTTTTATATATAAAGCTACTCCATATCGCAAAGACCATTCAGCGGATATTTTTTTATAATTAATTTTTTGTCAATTATAGGATAAGAGAGGAATCTATCTTACTCTTCTTTCGCTTGCCTTACTCTCGATTGAATTTTGACATCACTTGTATGGAGCTCATGTCATATTTCAACTGATATTTAGGCAAATAAATAGTCGGTAAAATATATATGTGCCGGCCATAAATAGTACTATTACTATTATTATCCGTGCAGGAACGGAGAAAGAATACAATTTCCTGCGGCCCGGCGGCCTGTCGTAAGAGGCGACAAAACAACCCACAGCCAGGTGGTAGGGCATTTGCCCGACCGGATGGCGACCACCCCTGGTCTAGAGTATGCCGCCATAATAACCCTGTGTTGTATTCCGGCATTAGTGACCAGGTTCCAGGCTCCCTAAAGAGAGCAGCAGCGCATTCGTAGCACCTTTGGTGTTGCAAATGTCCATAGGCGATGGTAACTGCTGTCCATCAAGTAGGCCGTCTGCCTGTCTGCTGATCTCCTGCAATAAAAAAATAAAAAAAAGTACTGCTTTACTATTTTTATATTATTTCGGAAATATGAAAAACATTTCAAGGGCACGTAATAGATTGAATTGAAACAAGTCACTTTTAACTTACCTAACTAACTCATTCAGAAAATTATAACTAGAAAAGAAAATATATTTCTATGTATGATGTCTCAAAGAAAAAAAAATGTGCATAATAAATTGATATTATTTTTCTTCATTTATTTAATTTTGTTTACAATCGAAGCAGAGTAAACGAGAAGTTTATTCATTAATCACACAAAATTCGCCGAATCAATCTGGTCTGAAGGCTGTTTGTTGTTTTGGTTGTTTACAAAATGTTGTTATTTAAGAAGTTTTTCTTTGTGATGACATACCAACAACCTACATAAAATATGTAATTGAAGGATACTTTTTGTTTAATAAAAACCAGACTTCAACCTAAAAAGCATTAATAGATATTTACTACAACATCTTGAAGTCTGTGCATTTTGCAATTTTGCTGTCGTTTTTCCTGTTTTACTGTTTTTAAATATTAACTTTTTGTTTTTTAAATTGGGACCGATTTTTTTAAAGTATTTTCTACTTTTTGAATAGCTTTAGAAATAATGTTTTAAGCGCCTGTAGAAATTGTACTACTGGCATGATACAAGTTTTGCCTATTCAAAGCGCTCGACGCTCTTCATAAAAGCTTAGTCCCGATTTACCTGGGATCTACTCATTAGACACTGACTTGGTGACAATGGGACCACCTCAGAAGTATACTCTCTAGAATAAATATATTCTATTCTATTCTAATAAAGAAACAAACTAAAAACCGTTCCACAATTGTAGTTGCAAGTTATGGCATTAAGATCCATCTTATTGTTACGACGATAGTTTTTATTAATAATTTTCCTTGTTACAAAATTAAAAGTTTAAAACCCCCCCTTTTTTTTAGTTAATTGCTAATAACTTTTACAATTTTTGCAAGCGGAACTTCATTTTTTTCAAAAATCATCTAGATGCCTTTCCGAATCGAATGACACCTCATTTATAATTTTCGGAGACTGCTGAAAAAAGTTGGTCCAAAAAGCATTTGTTTACCAGTCTAGAATAGGCATATACCTATTCGTTCGTTTTCATTTGAAAAGTGGCTATTATTCACCAACACCCAAGTCTGCTCTTACAATAGTCTAGCAATGGCCGTTTATTGACGACATAATAGCACCATAATAATTGCCTTTGTATACAAAACTAAACGCGATGCTGCCTTTATTAAGCCAGCGACCGACCATTCTGATACGATTGTTATATCATACATGGGTCCTGATCAACGAGACTAGCATTATTGGCTTAGCGTAGAAATATACAATCTCTATACACCTGCCGATTTGAAGAGGTAAATTATCTACCGAAATAATGTCAATATAGTAGCATCGGTGGTTGAAAGCGATGTAAATATTTATCGTATGATGATGGTAGTAATGCTATTATTGATAAAGAATGTAGGTATTAATAATTTCTAACTTTCCTCGTTGAGCAGCGTCTAGAAACTGATTATGTTTATAAGCTCTAATAAATTCGTCTCTGACAAAAGACCGTTAAGTGTTTTATAAAGCGCCAATCTGTGTCATAAAAATATGCGATTCAATACATTTTAAGTGATTTTAATATTTCAGCAGACAGCCCACCTAATGGAAAGCGGTTACCGTCGCCTATGGACATACATTTAGTAACACGTAAAGCGTTACCAAATTTCTCTCTAAAAGGAACTAAAACCTGGCCAGCAATGTCGGAGCATATTTCAAGGTTGTTATGGCTGTATACTCTAGAGCAGAGGTGGTAGGCAACCAGACGGGCAACTACCCAACCACCTGGCTATCAGTCGTTTTGTTGCTTCTTAGGAAAGGCCTCGTGACCGCAGGAGTTTGTATTCTTTCTCCTGCACGTATAAAATATATGGCACTGGAAGTTAGATATGGCAGAAGGAGCATGAAAGTAGAATGCAAGTGAAGTGCAATAGAAATGAGAGCTTTGAGAAGTTAATGTAGGTTAAGATGAATGATTACGATAAGGAACAGTGTAATAAGGGAACATGGTCTGAAAGAGGACGTTATAACAAGGGTTGAGAACGGTCGGGTGCGGAGAAACCAAACCCCTGTTCACGAAGTGAGTTGATAAGAGCTGAAGACTGGCCATTATCTAGCCCAGACCTCAACTCTTTAGACTTCAAATTATGGTCAATTTTAGAGGACATGGCCTGCTCTAAACGACAGGGCGACATTGAGTCTCTTAAAAAATCTTTGGAGCAAGTAGTGGCGAAATTTCCCTTGGAAACAGTGCGTAAATCCATAGATTCGTGGCCAAACAGATTAAAGGCTTGTATAACAGCCAAAGGGGGCCATTTCGAATAGAATATGTTTTATTTTTTGCTGAGGCTTTAATAAATATGTAGGTAGAAATTTTAATAATATTACATTACTTCATTAAAAAAAAATCATTTTCATTTGTAACAGAACTTATGGCTGGATTAGGTATAATCACAGATTTCGCTGAGGCTACACTGTTAATTTCACTTTAACAATAAACAATAGTATATATGCCTGTGCGTGTGTGTCAAATACATGTAGTGTGTGTAAACTTTTTCTAATGATTCAATGTATTTTTCATGCATATATTTTTTAAAGCTAATTAGCATTCTGCATTCCTTCTCTGTATAAACTAAAAGTGTGCGAAATTTCATACTCCTCCATCCGCGCATTTTTGTAAAAAGGGGTTTGCGTCATGTATTAATATAACGATGATGAAGTAAATTGATAATTTAATTAATTTCTTTCCTTGTACATTTTGCCATGAAATTTTAAATTCGGTTGTTGTCAATTTTTGAGAAACAGGTTTATTTTGAGCCTTATGGTCTATTTTAGCCGAAATATTAATATTTCAGCAAAAAAACAATATTAACATATTTAATTTAGCAATTTTATAAATATTTTGACATTACGTTACAAAAACGCGTCAAGCTGTCAAGGCGTCTCGTATGACGTCACAGTGTGCAAAACAAACATCTGTTTCATTGGAGTGTTATCTGAGAAGTCATTGATAACTTTTTGCACACTATGACGTCACGCGCTCTGATCGGCGTTCATTGTCACGTGGCTAATGGCTGCAATATAAAAAATTTATTTCTCAGAAATATCAATTAATACTTTAGTTAAAACAATTTATTTTTGTCATATTTAGATCGTAATCTACGATATATATTAAAATCAGCCTATATTTTTCATACTGTCAACTACCGAATTAAATTTTATCCGTGCAGGAACGGAGGAAGAATAAAATAACGAGTGAGCCCTCAGTTTAGAGTTTCATTTACTAGGTACATAATTAGTGAAGATCCACCTACGGTCCAACCCCTTCAGGAAACATTTCGTCGGCAGCTACAGTTGGTTGCATATTTTATCAAATTAATTTGTTAAAGACAAACTGGTCATCATGCGGGTCCGCTTGATGACGAGTTGTTACCTTCACCCATGATCATCTGCCACATGGATTGTACATCTGCATAATTTAGCATTCCATTGCAATTAATTCTTTTCGTCACGGTCGCCAGATGTTACGGATTATATCCCGTATATTATAAATTTAATAGCGAAAACGTAAATAAAATAATTCGCTTTTAAAACTTTATATCTGATTTGTTCGTAAAGAAAAATTTACACAAGTGGAAAACATAAAAACAAAAAAAATATTACGTATAAATTTAAATATGCATTCTATAAAGTTTCGATACCAGGGAACCGATGCATTGACTGCCAAGTTGCGACTTTAATTTTGTTTTACTGCAAAGCTGACAAACAGGCAGACGGCCCATCTGATGGAAATCGGTTATCGTAACCTATAAAGTATTGTAAGCCTTTACGACGGGATAGCTAGCGGTTCGCCAGATTTTGTTTTCGCTGACGTGAACGCCTTGAATTTGTGTGTTGATGTGGAACCCCAGGGTTTCATATGGACCACTTTTGGGAGGGACCTATGGGATAGAGGGATCCGACAAGAGGAATGGGATATGGGTTTGAAATAGAGGGGTGGGATTAGGGGTAATAGAATAAGAAGAAAATGGGCTATCGGAATTCTCACTCACCCCACATAACACTATTAGCTCAAAGCTAGCCGTTTCAAGCCAATATTCTGTGAGAGCGTGAAATCACACCGATTGAGCTGGTCCTATCATGTATTCAAGATGATGATTTCAGCATGGTTCTACCACGTACTTACTGGGATTTAAAGTTTGGATGACGATTATCTCAATGATGACATAACAAAGACTCTAGATCCATAAAACCTTCCGAACTAATTGGTTTTCACGGTTTAAATATTATTTGTATACAAAGTAAGGTATTGACATAAAACAATTACTTAATTACAAATTTGTAATCAACAATGCCTACATGTCTTATTGCATGTATTATTGTCCGCTCGGCATATAATTTTCCTGTCTCGTCTATTAATAAATAAATATGATCTAAGTTTTCAAATATTCACTCATTAAATAAACCACAAAATTTATACTACATGCATTAATAGATCATGTGAACGATTACAATGTAATCCTTCTCTCACACGGGACGCTTTCCTATAGTATCTCAAAACGCCCAACTGCTCCGTGTGCCGTTCCACAAGGCGACCGCGGTCGTTATGGTCGAGGCGAAAACGTCACTAATGACTTAATTATTTGCGATCACACAACGCTCCACAATCTACTCGTATGTCAAGAGGTAGGTCCATGTGGCCATTGATCAGAGAGAGAGAGATCAAAGAGGCGCGATTTTCAAATCAACCATTGACATTTGTATATTAAGTACTTTATGACATCAACGCCCCATAATACGTTCCACTAGAGTTTATGATTGTAACGTCCGGTGGCAAGTGGAAGGGGATCGTGGTCGTTGTGAGTCCGTTCTGGAACGTAGGCATAATCTATTAATCCGTTTTTTAGTATACAAAACGTTATTAGATCTGACTAGAGTTATCCGGTGGACGACCAGCACCGAATCGCCTCGCTCGCAAGCAGCCTACGCGCGGACTACGAGCGAACAATTCGACGACAATCCGCTGCCCTATTGGGATTCCGCTGATTCACGTACAGACCGAGTGACAATCGCTGAAGACTTACAGTGACTCTCAGATCACGCGAAGTTCACTGGTTCATACATACACTCTCAAAATTTGAGGGTGTATAGATAAAACTGATCCTCGGTTCGGATTCAGCGCATCGAAATATATAAGAATAGATGGGTCTGCTCAAAAGTAGAGACCACTTTTTGGGGGCTGGTGTAATCAATAGTAAAAAAGTAGATTGATTGGTTGTTTTTGTGTTATCGAATTAACAAACACTCGCTACTCTTTTGGACACCTTGTATTTTGTTTGGGAAAAGGTAATACACGGTCTGGCTCGAGAGTAACGTCGTTGACCGCTAAATATCTTATCATAAGGATAGTAGAGTTCTAAAACAATTTCGATATAATATTTTTATTAGTATGTTAAAGTAATAATTAATGATATAATTATACTATTTACCAATTGTTGTTCCACTTTTACAAACAAAGCGCTTTACGTGTGTCTGCCTTCATCTTGCGCACAGCAAGAGTGGAACTCATTCCCGGAGTCTCCTTTTGCCGATATTTAAAACTTGGGTATCTTCAAATGTCGTGTAATAGGTACCTTCTAGGTAAGCGTGCTTCATCTTAGACCTTATCTACGCTCCACATCGAGCCTGATAATCGTCAAAGGGGAATGTATATATACAAAAAAAAGACGGTAATATAGTAAAATTTCACGCTTCAAGTTCCTATCAATGAATCCTACACTTTCATTAATTGGAAAACTGTGGACAACAAATTTTAGGCGTATATACATAACCTTGTGTGCCTGTTAGCGTGGGAGAAGTTAATTATTTTTGTCGTGTCACTCAATCCCTATCGTTCTGTTTCCAGGAGCAAATGGGAACCTTTTTTAATTCATAAAAAGCTGGAATATGTTATATATATATGTTATACCAGTTTAACGGCTACTTAGACTACGTAACGCTTAATTTTTAAAAATGTAATTTGTATGTACGCCTGAGCAAATGTTTAGTTTTTGTACTTCCTCGTGCGTTAGCTTTTCGAGATTTAATATGTGTAAGGATTGAAAATAATTTTTAGTATACAATGTATTGTCTATTTTCGTTATGTTATTTAAAAAAAATAAGACAATGTCTTTAATATTTTTTTTATTTAAACTAATATTAGACATTTTGATGGTACCTATTTAAAACATTAAATGATATAATTGGTTTGAACACCTACCTGGGCAACGAATCAGTATGGCGATCCAGCGAGGAAACGTAGCCAGCCTTCTGGGCACCTTACCCATAGATGACGGTGATCTAGGCTCAGTCTTCTACATATAGTTTTGAGGGACTATGGGTAGAATACAATATAAATGTTAAGTTTTCTTTTATTGTAATAGATTATGTATGGTATTATAAACAAAATAAAACAGTCGTTTGAACAAGATCTGTTAAGTAGTTTTTGAGATATTTTGAATTATATAAATTACTGCAAAAATTAAGGATACAAAAAAATCAGTGATATTTGACGGGTTGTATATTAGTAACATATGGACCTATCGAGGACTTAAAATGAGTATTTTGAAGCTCCAAAATTCTAGTTTCTGGAATTTTAGGCGAAAAAATTAAGTCACGGTTCTTACTTAAAAACTAAAGGAATAACGCGAAAAAAGTACCAAATGTTTAAAAACGATAAATTTTTTCGGTCACTGTCTTCACGGGATTGATTTTTTATTTGTTTAACCATAATATGGATCAGGTAGACTGTTTATTTATCTTATATTTCTTTTGTTTTTATGAGCTTGCTTCGTTCATTTTTCGCGGAGATGTCCAAATTTAAATGTAAGAGCACCTATTTGTCTTGAACCGTCGACATTCAGTAACTAATGATCATATAGACCGAGACGGCGTAATCCATTTGAATAGCACAAAATGTGCGTCGTCTACACTACTAACAACATCCGACTGATTCATCCAATTGAACGCAGGGCTCGTCGGCTTTTTCATTTATGATTTTTCGTGTATTAGGTATTATTTTATTTTCCTTTTCCTGTATCGGTCGACGTCCTTTTGCGTTTCGACGCCATTTTATTTATTTAATTGATATTTATTTCCTCTCGTTCACTCATTCTAGGAGTTTTTATTGTTTTTAATGCTGCGATGCTCCTTAATTACTTTTTACTGCTAGATTTTATTGTCATTTAAGTTTTATAGAATTAACAGCTTTTCCCCGCGCCTTCGCTCGTATCGGATGACATGAAGTGGCCATATTATCTTTAGAAATGTCGAACGTAACTTTCAGATCAGCGCACCTAATAATAAATACCCGTAACGCCATCTAGCAATATGGAACTAACTCTTAGAGCAAGTTAAAATATCGTTGTCATTGTCGTTGCCATGACGATGTATTGTGCCAATAAATCGCCGATCGGAGCGCTATCTTTTCAGCAATGTTTGTCTATCATTCGGGAAAATTACTTTTTTCGGGATGGAAGGTACCTTAGGTATTATTTTATGCCCCTGACAATTTCGTGACGACCTGTCGTATCTCAAGGCAGTAAAACGTTGCAAGCGAACAAACTCACATTCGCACTTTTAATACTAGGATGGATATATCGATTGAATTCATTTAAAAATTTGGGACGTTATAATTATATAAGGTAATATATGTATTGGATACTTACTTTTAAAACTTCAAAAAACTATACAATTAATATAATTAGTTTATGAGGTTTATTTAGATCAGGGATTCCCAAACTATTTTGGGCAAGAGACGCCCTTTCCAAAATGAACTGATATAAAGTAATTTGACTATGGGGGTATCAGCCCCATGGTCAAATTACTTTAAAAAAATCGTATTGCAATAATACTTAAATAAGTTTTTAAATACTTAACAATTTAAAAACTGCGGTTGGTCAAGTGAGTAGACTTGACACAATTTCATCATCAAAATTTAACAAAATGAATAGACATAAAATTCAGTAAATATCAAGTGTAACAATTAATTATTAATACAATTTACGAGAATACTTAAGCAGGTAATTATTTAAAAAAGAAAACACATTTGTACACGTAACACAACTTTTACAATATCTTGATAGTTTCGAATAGTGGTTATAATTTATGTACTTACATTTAATACAAAAAAACTATACAAAAAAAGTATGTATAAATAAATATATCGCTTACTTGGTTTTATTCTGTTTTTATGGTATTTTTCATCATAAAAATTTTGTTTTCACAAGTTAATATTCAACATTATGCTTTAGAGACAATAATGTAAATACTTGAGTTTGATAATTAATTACTCATTGTTCAGTTAGAAGGAAATAAATGCACCTACAGGTACCTACTTATTTAATATAGTCGGCTCTCGATAATTTGACACTCGTTATTTGAATCTATCTGCATAATTTGAATTTTTTTACATGCCCTTGAAAATAGTCATCAATCAATATTAATTAGTCCCCTTGGTAATTTGAAGTCAAAGGAATAATATTTTGCCTCGCCAACATGCAATAATTTAGGGCTTCCCTACTCTCTATAATTTGAAACGCTATCCTACGCCTCTACGCCCTGAGAACCGACACGAGTGACGATTTCTTCTCACCCCTATCGAAAATATATAGGGCAATGATAGACTGAAGCCGCTCACTCAACAGTAAATTACGGACCTCTTTTCGAAATAAACATTTTTTGGATGATTATACAAATATTTAAAATAATACAGTAGTTTGAACAAACTCTTGTTTACCTCCCCCATCTTGGTTTGAACTCCTGGTAATTTTAAATATTTCGTGTGTTCCTTGAGTGCCAAATTGTCGAGAGTTCACTGTATCGTTATACAGTGGATTTACTTAATTGCAACTTAATAAAACAATCATTATATATAAGGTAAACTGACTATTTTGTGCAATGGTTCATACAGATAAGCGTTGGAAACATTTTCAAGTTTTACGTAAATAATTCCAATTTTGACTTTTGAGGTTAAATAATTATTAAAGATTAAGATTTTGAAATGTGACGTTACAAAATTGAGGAACCCTCCCACCCCTTGTCACACAATGCAATGTCACATTTCGTCGACCCCCTTAACGTGTGACGCAATTTATGCATGACCCCTTTGGCGTTACAATTGTCCATAGGCGATGCTGCTGGTGAACTCGTGTAATATAAAAATCTATCAAAACAATACATACAGTCTTAATATAAGAGTAAGTAAGACTCAAAGATACCTCTTCAATACACATTCGCAATTTTGCACGCCCCTAACCTTCGCAGCGCGGTGCCAATCGAGTGATACTATTTTCGTATAATGGGTCATTAAACGAAGTGCTCATGCCATGCGGTTTATATTTGGACATCTTTCGTTCATTCAATGTCTAGGACCGGTGAATGAGATTCTTCGTTTAGTATTAGAGCTGTGTAAGTGAGCGTAAGTGCTTAAACAAACGTCGGGGTTAATCAAGATGTATTATGACGGCAACTTGAATGGGCGATGTTTTGAAATGGGTTTAGTTTCCTAGAAATATCTCTCTCTTTTTTTACCTTCTCGGCACAATATGTCTTGTCCTTCCTTCCATATTGCTCTATACTGACATACGTCCTCTGTCACACCACAAATCATCACGTCATCTTTCACACAATCCATCAATCTTCCAGCGTAACTTTCTTATTTTTACGGGACATTGATCCCTGCCATGGCTATACCATACCACATTAGTCTCTCCTTCGTTTCAATTTTTCAGACACAAGTGTAAATTTTAAAGATATTCTTGTGCATATATACACATCTGTCCAACATTCTCATCCCAATTTAGTGGAGATGTTTTTGGATCTATTTTAGTGGCCCACCATTCGGACCCGTATAACACGACTAGGCGTATTAGAAATTTATATATCTGAATTTTTTGTTTGAGTGGCATTAGTTTTTTACACTTTACAACACATTTATGTGCTATCCACATTAATGAAATCTATAATAATATTATTTAAAGAGGTAAAGTTTATGAGATAGCCCATTTATCAAGGAAGGCTCTAGGTTATATTATCACACTAAGAACAATAGGAGCGGAGCACCAATGAAGAATGTTTCAAAAACTGGGGCTGTTGAGTCATTTTTTTAACTATTCCACGCGACGACGTCGCGGGCAGAAGCTAGTATGGTATAAAAAGAAAATTAGTCTTGGATTGCTTAACAAACATGTAATTTTTAATGATTACACATACTTAAACCTTAGGTACAATGTATATTTTATTTATATAATAAATTACTTTATTGTGCAATAATCTTAGTAATACACAAAATATCTTAGAATGATGTAAAACTGGCGGCCTTATTGCTGACAGCGTATAGGAATAAAATATCAAAAAAATATACTTAAATACAAAACCATTCAATAATGCGCCGTATCTCAAAATCCGTTCAAATCATATTGTAGAAACCAATTTTGTATGAAAATATTTTCGAAGTTCTTAATTTTTTATTTCAAAAGTTAGTGTTTATTTAGTTCGGTGTATATATACACCGTTAGTTGGCTTATATACACATCGTCCTAAATTAATTTACCGTTGCGGAAGTTGTATTGATTCGTCCGTGTAAAGTTACAACTATGGGTATCCACTATAGCATTGATGTAGTTTCTGGTCGTCATCTGGCCGTCGCAAGCCCGCAGTCCTGTTCACATCCGTCCACATTCCGTCGGTGGTGGAGTTCAATTAATTCGTATAGTATGGTGCCGTCATTTCTTTTAATGTACATTGCATTGCTATTACATTTTGAATTATACATGCATTATGTAAATATTATGTGAAAATCTCATCAAGCTCGTTTCCCATAATTCTCGTGATATACATACGTCGTCTAAATAAGACTGAGTCCTAGATCAAACAGTATTTCAAACAGTAATCAAACATTTCCTTGATAATAGGCAAATTGCAAATAACGTAACATGTTTTAAACCCATACTTTTTCTTTATTATTACCTATCGTATATAAATGCTGACCAGGCACGATGAGCGGCCGTTGCCAATCCCATTCTTCATCCGTTCAGGTTGTACCAGTTACTTCGTCAAATATCTATAGAAAAATAAAATTGGTTCATAAACGCATTAGCTTCCGCAGATAGCAGTGCCAAAGCAACCAAAGATTAAACGGGCAAACCCGTGGATAATTGCCTAGTGGCAAGCCAAACGGAAACGATGGCGGATGCGTGCGGGAGAGCAGCCCGTCGACCAGATGACGTGTTGGTCGACATGCATAGCGATCATTACCGGTCGATTTTTTTCCCTTTTTATAGGACTAAAGGGTCGAATGGAAATGAATGTTATGAAAAGAACACACTTTATTGTTCAACACATAAAATCAACAATTTTCAGTAGTGACATTAAACAGTAGAAGTGCTAGTAATGGGCGGCCTTACCGCTTTAGAGAGATCTCTTCCAGACAACTCGGGTTATGGATTTTATAAATGTGAGATTCACAAATGTTTGACGGTGGTATGTAAATTATTACATATATAAATATCACAGAATTATTGTATGCAATTATTATTATATATATATGCTACATTGATCGCCTTAAACTCTTAAACTGATATAAGTTTGCATTAGTTGACTTGTGAATAAGTCCTTTCATCGTTTGAACAAACATCTAGTTATGGTCGGTTCCTATACTGTTCATTCAATCGCCTTACCATCGGTTACATTTTGTTATAGCTTGTTTGGAGTTTATGTCGAATTAAATGAACCGGCCATTAATCAACAAATTATTATTTAACTGGTAAACTTTTGTCCAAACGATGATATGGACTTAACTACCCGGTTTTACAACTTAACTAATGCAAAAGTAAATCAAGCTTCTAAGTGGAAAACGCTGTTATTCAACTTGTTCTAACGCATGCGTCAGAGAATATCGCACCATGACATGACATAGATTTTATAATGCAGTATTGCATGACGTCTTTATTCTAGCGATGGGTGACCAACCGAACCGAATTTTCAAAAACTTTCCATCCGGTTAATGGCGGTTCAGAAGCTGGCAAAAAATTTAGCAGATTATTATCCCCGCAAATTGGTAATGCGCAGTAACCTTGTCAAATTAACATTCACGTGACGTCACCCGCAACTCGATATGTACGCGTACTCGCCGGCCAGTGATGTTAACAGTACTGAGTGTTCGGCTACGGTTACGTCACCAAAATGGTGGTCAGGCGCAATACCAATTTGCGGGGATAATACAGTTTGGCTAAGTGGTGAGTGCTTGCTAACGGGCAACCGACCAACAGCTGACGGCTAAGCTGTAACTATAACTTGTTAGTTTTCCCTTTTATTCGAATACCACAAACCAGCTGGCGAGCTAATGGATAATTTAGCCTTGGCTATATTCTAAACAACCGCTATTTAACTTTTTTTCACACTAACCACCCATCTCGACTTTCCATACAAAGATCTATATCGTTGTATTTGCATCACCTTTGTATCATACAACAATGCACGATTGCAAAACCTAATACCTCTGAATCGGGTAAGATTTCGCAGTTGTTGTGATATGAATCACTTATATGACGCTTTGTTAACCGTAATTATTTTAGATTTAATACTTTTGAATTGGTGATTTGCATAAAGAGCTTGCAACTATAGTCAGTCTGTCACAACATTGTAGCCAATGTCGAAATAGAGGTCTTATATATTTGAAAAAACATATGTATTTATATATCGCTATGTAGATTACTACACCTGTGGTGGGTGAAGTGGCCAAGGGTTTCGTACAAATAAGGAACTTCAACTGTTTAATTTCCTTTCACCCATTTTAATCTAATATACATACAATTCTCGTGTCGCGGTTTTTGAAGTTAAACTCCCCGAAACGGCTTGACCGATTCTCATGAAATTTTGTGTGCATATTGAGTAGGTTTGAGAATCGGATATCTATTTTTATTATTTTAAGGGTAGTCCACTCCTAAATTTTTTAAACTTTTAGATGAATATCTTTTTTATTTTTTTATGATCAATAGCATTAAAAAATACACATAGCCCTAAATTTTCAACCCTCTACGATCAACCCCTATTTTTATTTGTTAATTATAAACTTTAATAATGTCGGCATATCGACTGAAGCTTTTCCGAGCAGGACAACGTCTGCCGGGACAGCTAGTATTATATAAAACTATTAGAGCTAGGCGTGTTTGCTGAATAGTTTCTTGCGCCGCTTCTTCTCTTTAAGCCACAACAAGTTGCGAAGCGGTGTTAAATTAGATTGGATTCCCATAGAGTAAATAATAACCATGAACAAAATTAAAACTAAATAATTAAAATGAACAAGTAATGGTGTACTGCGGGATTCGCCGGCTGCTTTGGCAGAATACCCACCAAACGCCTTGATGGTCCTTCGGCCTTCGAATGCCAGGGTCACGAGAACAGGCCGTGGCCGACGCTGCAGCTCTGACTGACGTGGTTTCACCCCCGTCTGCGGGTGAGCCACTCTATAGAGTACCTAAGTAGATAGTTCCTAAGAGGCACGAAATGATCGTCTAATAACACGATATCCAAAGTGCATTGCACTATAAGAATGTTCTAAAGACGATTTCTTTAGAGACGACACTGTACTATTTGCATGAAGTAACACGAAATCACGATATATGCATCAGCTAATTAAAGACTGATCTAGGCAACTATGTTTTCACTATCAATAGTTAGCAGACATGTCTTGATACAGTTGTAGGTAACAACTGGCTATTCTTTAAGACAGAGATCTGATCGCGGTAAGTACGACGCGGTCTAGTGGCGCCAACTCTACCACCCACATTGTTATCGTACACTTGTTTTCTCAGTCTCTTTTCATTATTATTTTCCTCTTTTCGGATATTACGGAGATTATTACTTATTAATATTTTGACGAGATTACAATTATAAACAATAATAATAATAATCGGCAGACAAACAACACATTGTATATCCCCAAATCAAGCAAGTTACGCTTGTGTTATGGGTAATATACAACGGATCACTCTGGGGCCGATCCCAGACACCCAAACCATGGTAAATAACGGAGAAAATACGTTTCCGAAATTTACTATACCGACAATCGAACCCAATAAACAATACTTTATATATTTTTTATTTTTTTACTGCAGTAGTTCACTTAATGGAAAGCGTTTACCATCGCTTATGGAGCCTTGCAACACCAAAGGTGCAACAAATGCGATGCTACTCTCTTAAGGGGGGAGACTGGAACCTGGTCACTAATGCCAGAACACAAGTCAAGGTTGTTACGGCGACATACTTTAGTACCAGAGGTGGTTGCCGTGCAGTCGGGCAAATGCCCTGCCATCTGGTTGTGGGTTGTTTTGTCTCCTCTTACGACAGACCGCCCGGTTGCAAGAAATTATATACTTTCTCCGTTCCTACACGGATAAAATCAAGATTATATTTGAATTTAAAACACAGGTAGAGTACAAGTAATAAATAAGCATTAATGTGAAATTGATTTTATCACTGAGCAGACATATTAATCCGAGTATAATTTGAGTATTACAAAATTCCGTGGGATGTATTAATTAATAATTTATTGGAAAATCTAAGTCAATATGTATATTTGTGTCGGCAAGTATTTAATTGGTACAACGAGTAAAGCTTTTGTTCCAATTTTGTAACAAAGTAGACGTCTAACTCTCTGAAATAGCTTTTAATAAATTATAAGCACTTGTAATAGAAACGTCCCAGGAATAAATAGCCTTCACCTTAGGGCGCCGTCCCACTTTGTCGTGACGACAGATAATCGTGTAGTCGTGGCTTGTATATTTGAATGGAGGTGTTCACATATAGAACGACACTATTTACTGTCGTCTACGACATTGCGGTTACGACAGATTGTCATGACGGTGGAAACGGCTAGCACGACAGTCGTAAAACGATAAAAAATCATTACGACTAAATCGTGACGGCAAATCCCTCGTAGCCACGATAAAAATATCGTCTCCAACACCACATTTCAAATGCTTCTTTCTAATCTACCGCGACCTCTTTGTGTCATTGTCCATGCTTCACACCCGTATAAAGCTATGCTCCAGATATAAATTTTACTTAAACTTTTTTTAACCGGTTGTGCTATTATAGATCTAAATAAATAGTTTTTACTAATAAAAGCTCGTTTTGCAATTGTTATTCTCGCTATTATGTCGTCTGTGCATCGAGAATCTGATGTATATATATATATATATATATATATATATATATATATATATATATATATATATATATATATATATATAAAGATAAAATGTTTGGGGAAAAGCTACATACCGTATTATTCTCCATCGCTTAGCGCGCTAAAATACTCGCGCGTAATTACAACCCTTCGGGCCGTTTGGTGTGTCATGCCAACCAAATAGTAAGAGCGATAATGCAGCCGCTGAAGTGTCGAATACAATTGCAGCGATTGCTCGCTGCGTGTGGTGGCCAAGACTTAATTTCGGCTTACGAGGTTCGTTTTTACTAAAATGGCTACGGAATGGATCGTTTTCGTCGTACCCCAAAAGGAAGGTTTGCACCGAAAATCAGCGTTGTGTCGGATATAATTCCGGCACAGCAATATGCTGAGTGCAAACCTTGTTTGCTGAAAATGCGGCGTACAAATTTTCAAAATGTGCTCTAACAATATATAAGAATGTAATTACGTCGCTATTTTTGCAAATAAAGTTTTTTCTTTCTTTCTTCTTTCAAAAGAAATTTTGTACCCCATTTTCTTCGGTGTTTACCAATGTATCCTATGTGTCCTGTTTATCCTTCATGTCTTCAATTATTCTCTTATATTTATAATGTTACACGGCGGCAAAAGTAAATGCACACCTGGAGTTTATTGCCTTTCGGCATTCGGACTTCTTTTATTTACTTTGTGTTTTAAATTTCTAATTAGAAAATGATCCTATTGTGTATTGTAATAGTTTATGATAGTCATTAACCAGGTATGATTTTTAGATACTATTGTTATGGATCGAGCATTGCGTCAAGACATATTGTATAGTTTAGTATAAAACAATGCCCGAAAGGAGGGGTGAGGCAGTCAAGCGACGATTACGATACGACCAAGACGTGTGTACATTCGATAACCTATAGTGACGGACTTTGCGCGTGTTATTGAATCGTTCAGTTTGTACTGGTTTTGTTCAGTTATATTTGTACCTGTGTTATACCTGTTTATATAGTTCTAATAAATTCTATAGTAACTAGGAATAATATAAATAAAGCTCAATAATGACGTCCGCTCGATTACCTTAAACTGCGTGATGCGTAAACGATTGTTTACCGTTGCGTGTGCGATTCGCTTGTTAAATTTCGCATATTACGTTACCGAGACCATTATCGTTAATTTTGCTCTTGGGTTGTTCTTTTGTTGGTTAACTAACCGTGGCTTGTCTTGCCATATATTGCTTTCGAGTTACGATTTAAACATTTCTGTCTTCGTCTTCCTCGTATCCTCTGCAATATTGTAAACGCTAATGAGAATTTGTGACATTTTTACGCCTTAACTACACAACAGGTCGTCATGGAAATTTCCATTCGCGTTATCAGAAGTATTGAAGAGAATATAGGGTAGCTTTCTTCCGGGAAAAATTCTTCGATATTGTTCCCGAAGTTAGCTGGTTGATGTAGCAGTGGGCCGGTCACGTCTGGATGTAATTTTAATACCGAAAATGGACATAAATATTTTTCATGCCGGGGATAGGATAGTTTGCGCTATATAACGAAGTGAATCTTGAATAATGTATCCGCAAAACTCGAAAGTAGTCGATAGATTGGACTTCTCTAAACAATTAATACCAGATTAAGCCGACAATGAAGCGTGGCTGGATTTAGCTGTTATTTTATACTGTTCAATACATTATTTCCTAGCAGTTATTTTTTTATGAATTAAAATTAAATGTAAGCCTTTGAATTTGAACGAAAAATGATCAAGGCTACCTACGTTAATTGAGAAGGCTGTCGTGGAATCGCTTTTAATTTCCGAGAAAATAGAAAAAGTGTCTTTGTTACGAAAAAACGTTGGTTGTTCTTTCACGGTCTTCTTTATAGGTGTGCGTAGAATATTGTTTTAATAAAGCTTTTGTTTGTGTACGACTTTTGAATGTATACACAGGAGATAATCTCGCAACACCTGTGTATTATCGGATCTAAAATATACAGGTATATTTTCGTTCCTGTTATTTTGAAGGTAACTTCCGAGGGAGTTAACGAATAGTAATTACCCGAAGTGAATTAAAATATATCAAATCAGAAACTATGAATGGAATATTGGCTAACAGAATGAAAATTATGTTAGGTTTAAGATTGTGCCCTAGAAATTCCAAGGTTACAGGATCGTAACCTTGGAAAACTAATCTAAAATAAATTTAAGAAAAAAAATCATGTGTGTGTGAGCAGTTCACACGTAGTTGAAATGAAAGTAAGTGTGACAAGGGATTCTAAATTTCATGACGTCACATTTCATATGTTATATCTTTATTATATACTAGAGTTAACTCCGCGGCTGCGCCGCGGATCGGCCTCTAATGCCTGCCCCTTGTTTAAAGCAGTCATTAATACAGGTTACATTGTACTACATTTTTATATTATTTCATTTTATTATATTATACTCTATAATTTTGTTTTCTTTTTATGGGAAGTAAATAAATAAATAATAATAATCATTAATTATTATATCGCAAACTCCCGCCTCCCGGGATGAAAAGTATTTATGTCCATTTTCGGCATGAAAACTCCATTTAAAAAAAATACAGCAAATTCGATACAGTAATCCTAGCACTGCCGTGAAAGCTTAACAGAAAGATATATCGAGTTACTATTGTTTTTTTTATAGACGATGCATTTTTAAATCTATAAACTTTATATCTATACCATCCCAGTTTGATTTATCTATCCCTTGTCTATGAAACTACATAAATGACAAAAAGGACAAAAAGTGCTGTTGTTCTGGCGGGAGTAATAAAAGAGAAGGAAAGGACTTACAGGGAGGACGCACAAGGCACGCTATTAACGAAGCGGGCTTCGCAGCGGCAAGCGCTTACTCGTGATCCTTTCTTCTAGTCTTGCGGTTCCTTCGATAAGTGGATCAGCTGGAACGATACAGCGGGTATCTTCCAGCATGCGGGTTGATGAAAGCGGGTGTAAAAGGCGGCATAACAAACAAAACGCCTCGGAAGCAGCGGTGCGTTCAGCGGTCAGACGTAGATTATTTCACATTACATAGTGACAAATGCGGCGAAAGGCGAGACCGAATGAGGCGGTGACCAAATAGGTCGGCGTTAATAAGTACAAAAAGGACAAAGATGACAAAAAGAACAAAGATGACCAAATTGACCGGCTACCGTGGGATTGCCGGACACTCGCCCGCACGACGGATAGTGCGACGGACGACAATAAATTGTATATACCATATCTACGAATACACCAACATTAGCTTTTATATACAGTCCACAATAATTTAACTACCTCATCAGTGTGTCTGTTAAACAAGCATACTCTTCTACATCACCCAAATAAGTATTGCATTACGTTCCTTCCATTTCACAAATAATTCCAAAACCCCAATACACTCGTAAAGTTATTCGGAAATGATTTCTCTGGAGAAACGAAGGGCCCCCTAGGCGACGCGGCTCCATTATTTATTTTTACAAATCATTCTTCTTTTCTCTCTTCGATTTGGTATTAGGAAGAGTAATTTAATTGTGATTGCAGAAAATGGCAAGTGTTTACTTTATTGTTTTAACTTTACTTGTTTTTTGACAAAAACAAAACCGTTGGAAGTTGATATTATTTTGTCAAAAGAACAAATATATATATTTATAGTTTTTAGTTGCACAAATACTTGAATAGATTTATGGTATACAAGTTTGCCTGTCGTTGAGTCTAGGAACTCTTCAACAAGTATGGTATACAAGTTCGCCTGTCGTTGAGTTTAGACACTCTTCAACAAGGGTTGCTCTCGATTTCCCTGGACCCACTCATCAGATCCTGATTAGTTCTTGGGACAATGGGAGGATCTCACGAGTATGATATTTCGAATAAAAATAAATGAAAATCGGTCCACATTTGACGGAGAAATCGGGTAACAAACACACCAAAGAGTACATACACTCGAATTCAGAACTTCTTACTTTTGGAAGTCGGTTAAAAATGTCCTCCGGCGATAGAATTATAATGATTTCTGAAAGCGGTTTAAAAAACTTCCAGTAAATCAAAAAATACTGGAAGCAAAAGAAAAAGGAATTAACCGCTCGCTTTGTTCAATTACGAACATCACAAACTTTCATGGGCGCAATAAAGGAACATGCCCATCAAAACGGTGGCCCGGAGCAACCCAAGATGTCAACCGCATCTCAAAGTTTGGCACTTTTAAAGTTCGAGAATTACTTTGAAAGCGCTTTATAATTAGATCTGTAATTACGTGTTATAGTCCAAACTAATCTCTGAAACGGTTGGACCGATTTAACGGGGATCACTGACAGATACTTGATGTCATAAGGAGTAACTTGGCTACTTTTAAAATAAGGGTTCGGGGAGAAAATTTCCACGCCGACGAAGTTGTGGGCACAGCTAGAGTCAGTCATCTAATAAAACATCGCAGCCTCATAGATTCTATACAAGTGTAGCTAGTCGTCATCGTACGTCATTGCTATAAAGAGTCAAATACCGTATTTATTACTCTGTTTAAGCCGTTATTTAATATTACCTGTGTCATGATATTTTGAAATTAATATGATGTACTTTTTAATATGAACATCCCTTAGAATTTATTACAAAATGTGTCATTTGTCTGTGCATCAGATATATTTACTAGATCTGAAACCGTGGGAAATACCTAAAATGCTACTAACTTCAAAACGAAAGTTTTACTCTAAATTAGCTGTGCTCGCGACTTCGTCCGCGTGGAAATTTATTCTGTGAGGGACCCTCATTTGAAAGTGGCGTAAGTTGAAATTTTATGGATGGATGAATACATAAACAGTTGTATGACATCAGCTATCTGCCAGTGAAAGTCCAGTCAAGATCTTCTTTCTGGTCTGAATTATGTCTCCTGATTTTTTTACATTTATATTTTGACATTACAAACGGACACTTCAATTTTATTTATTTGTATAGATTAGGGTGGCGCAAAAAACCCGACTATTTTTTGTTTTTTGAGTCTCGAATAAAAAAAATGATGTTTTTGATGTTTTAAGAACTCCCTCCAAAGGACAGCACAATTTTTAATTAATGTGTTACGTCAAATTTTAAAATTTCAAAAATTGCCAATAACTGATATTATTTATTCATTTTTTTCTCGTTACGGTATAATTTTATAGACCAAAAAAGAATAAGTAATTACTTTAGATTTTTCGAACGAGTAATGAATGCACTGGTAAATTGAAATAAAACATGAGCGACCTTATAAAAATCAAAATTTGAACTGAAAGTTTCAGTTTTTTTTAAATATTTGGTATTTGGCGCTTTATGCAATCTTAAAAAATTTGGAGCGACCGCTTAATAAATTTTAGACAGCTAGTATAGATGTATACATTATCCTGTGTTGCTTGTTCCCTGTTTCGAAAGTCAACCTGTGACTTTCGCTCTGTTGGATAAAACTAGAATCACGCTGTTCTTTGTACCTAACCATTGTTTTATACGTAATTCCTTTGTGTTTAATAAAGCATAAAATACCTTGCAGTAAAATACAAAGAGATTTGGATTAAAGGGCCCGGCAACAGATCCAGCGTAGAAATTGTCTTACAAAAGTCGAGATTACCTTCATTACACGAACGCCGTGTTCTCGTTGTAATATAATAATTTCGCCGAATTCCCGACTGCTCCAGGCAGTTTCGACCTTGTGCTTGTAACTACCACAGGTAAGAGAAATACGAAACAGTTTGTTAAATTTAAACGCTCTTGTGTGGCTTGCCAGGGATCGGTATTCTTTTATGACTTGTCGTCTCTGTCGCTACATTTTACAGGGGCTTTGCTAGGAAAAAAAATTGAAGGAACTTATAGCCTAAGTATAGTATAGGTGTAACGGCATATATTCTACATGCCGCTATACCCTGTTGTAGTAAAATTGAGAAAAATAAAAAACTTTGGAGTGCCATATTTTCACAATTCAAGTTGTGAAATTCTCAATGACATCCTCCGAGCTCTTGTCAGCAAGAGGCTGCATGAAATGTCACTTATTCCTTGGAAGATGGGAAGGCCGCTTAGGACGAGACATGCGTTGACACTCGGGCGGCGTCACATCTTCCAGTGACTAAGTCAGGAGCTGGCAACGCTGCTTCAACAGCTGAAGATCTCAAACGGCGCAAATATGGAACCATAAGAAGGGGTCACATATTTGTGCCGTTTGCAGTTGAAACTTAGGTCCGTGGGGTCCATCGGCAAAGGATTTCTTCAAAGAAATTTGTAAGAAACTCTTTAGTATCACTCGTGATCAGAAGGCTGGTTCGTATTTCGCGCCACGAATCAGCATTGTCATACAGCGTGGCAATGCAGCCAGCCTTCTAGGCACGCTTCCGTCTGGCAGCGATTTGCTACATACTTTATATTAATTAATTTATAATTTAGTTTATTTTTAAATTATTCAATATACACAAATGTGCCAAACAATAAGCGAGCTTAATGGTTAAAGTTTTTTAATTTCAAGTGACATTTTTAAATAAATATTTTTAAAATGAGGTCGTGTAACTTGGCACTGGCACCTCAGAAGTCATGTTACATTTAAATTGTTTTGACATCATGTTTGATATATTCTTCTGTCCTCTTATGTCTTAATTTTTCAATCGTGTATTACTAATACATTATAGTATAATAATATCCTTTAGTGTGCTCATTTTAGTAACAGATAACAAACCACTGCCGCTCCTAATTTATCTACAAATATTAAAATAAAATAATTAAAATGAACAAGTTAAACTACATAATAACTTAAACTTAACTTGAAATCTTTGCCTTCTGTGATCATGGCTACTGAAATGTGGCTGAAACGTAGAAAAAAATCTAATAAATAAAATGCTGTGCTTAAAACCGTTAACATGTAATTTTAATAACGATTAAATTTGTTTCCTTGTTACATTCGTTTTGTCCTGATTTTATCGAAATTAAATGACATGAACCCGTGTAATTTTGGCTTAAAATAAACTTTGAACTGCTTTCATCTTTTCTCATTAATTTGAGATCGGCAGAGTATCTATCTTTTCTCTTCCATATTTCACTCTATTTGTCTGTCTGACATACTTTATTTGTCACTCTATCCAAAATTCTTTTAATAGTTTATGAAATATATATCTACGATTAAATATTTTTAGAATTTCTTCGCCGAATAACAAAACTAGTGGCGGTTTCAATTGAACAAACACTAATTTTGTTATTTTCTCACCAAAGCTATGCGGTTTATGTAGGTTGTGGAATAAATAGAACTAATGGTCGCCCAGTGGTCTAAATTCGACCATAATTGATTTAAATGATAAGTTTGAAAATTATTAAGGTTCTCTTGTCAAAGAGATATCTAATATATAAAATTCTCGTGTCACAGTTTTCGTTGCCATACTCCTCCGAAACGGCTTGACCGATTTTGATGAAATTTTTTGTGCTTATCCGGTATCTATGAGAATCGGCCAACATCTATTTTTAATCCCCCTAAATGTTAGGGGTAGTCCACCCCTAAAATTTTTTATTTATTTTTTAGACAAAATTTTTAATTTCTATTTTTTTATGATACAACATACAAAAATACATACAACCCTAGATTTTCAACCCTCTACGATCAACCCCTATTTTTTACCGGGCAGGACGACGTCTACCGGGACAGCTAGCATTATATATACTGTTATAATCACAGATTTCGCCAAGACTATAATGTGGATTTGACTTTAAGAATAAACAAAAGAGTATATATGCATCTGTCTTTAATACATGCTAGTGTGTGTAATGTATTTTAATGCATAATTTAAAAAAAAATATCATTCTGCACTCGTCTATATAAACTTTACTATAAGTGTGCGAAATTTCATACTCGTCCGTTCGGCAATTTTCGTAAAAAGGGATACATAGTTTTTGCTTCACGTATTAATATTATGATGATTTAACATATCAGACATGTACAACTCAATAATAATACGACAAAATTAGATACAATATTCAAGTAAAACTTCGTACTTTGCGACGACAAAGCACCGACGTCATCTTTAATAAGTGCTCGAGTATGAAACGATCAAAGGAAACTTTGTTGACGAGTCCGGCGAGTGTTCAAAGATTTTTGTTATGTTTCAAGTATGCTTATATAAGACGGGCCCAAAAACCACAAGCTTTACCACTCTCTTTTCTTTCACCTTCTCTCACAATTTGTTTTTCCTTCCACAGTTCTGTGATATACATCTTCTGTCACACCATGGCCAGGTGGTAGGACATTAGCCCGTCTTGATGGCGACCATCCCTGGTCTAGAGTATGCTGCCATAGCAACCTTGTGTTGTGTTCCGGCACTAGTGACCAGGTTCCAGTCTCCCTTGAGAGAGCGGCAGCGCATTTGTAGCACCTGTGGTGTTGCAAATGTCTATAGGCGATGGTAACCGCTTTCCATCAAGCGGGTCGTCTGCCTGTCTGCTGAACTCCTGCAAAAAAATCATAAATCATCATTTCGTCCTTCATGCAATCCATTCATCTCTTTTTTATTCTACTTTTGCATTTGTACCCACATTATTTTTGTCACATGGCAGGAATGAACTGCCACCGCCCCCCCCCCCGTACCACCTCGGTCTTCTTCGTCTCATTTTATGAGTCACGAGTGCAAATTTTAAGATATCCTTATGTTATGTATACACATCCATCTCCAACATTCCCATCCCAATTTAGTGGAGACGTTTAGTGGCCCAACATTTCGACCCGTATAACACGACCGAGCGTAGGTACAAATTCATATATCAGACTTTTTTGTTTGAGTAGCATTAGTTTGTCACATATTACAAATTTATTTGCTAGAAATATGGGGCTTTACTTATAATAATATCGTTAAGAAAGGATTAGCCATCTCTTAAATAGGAGACTATTAAGCTCCTAATCAATGGCTGTTTCAAATAAAACTTGTCATCTTGCCTCTTAGCAGTCACTTAACTACCTCTCGATATTGGTTATTTTTGACAATTAGTTATGAGTTGCTTAACCACCCCCTCTTATCCTTAAGAAGAGTTTATGGATAAGATTTCAGTTAATCAGTTATTGAGCAGTTTCATGAAATGTAACAAACGATTATAAGTAAGGCCAATGGTATATAAAGATCTTAAAATTAGTTATGTGTCTTCGATTACTTAACGAACTAGTAAGGTAATTTTTAATGGCTATTCGTACCCTTGGGTACAAATGTAAACTTATTGGTCGACCTTTACATTTTTACTCATCCATCTTGTGGTTTAACATTCTTTTGGTCACGTGACTGTCATCCCTCCTGATTGAGCGCGTGAAATAGCTAAATGTCTCCTAAAGAAAAAGATAAATATCATACATAGGATGCCTCCGTTAGAACTTGTAAATCAGAATGTACTAAGATCAGTGCAATAAATCCACCGGAAACCTTGAAGCCAGAACTTGCAATACCAGTTTCACGTTTCATTCTAACTGTGCCATCCTATGTCCCGTTATCCGCCACGAAATGCAGTTTGTGTCCCCGAAGAGATTACAGAATGTCGCGCACACGTATTTTACAATATACATATACACATTATTTTTATACCTATAGATAATGCGCTGCCTCTTGCCGTCAGAAGCCAAAACATCGCCTTGATTTAAGAACGCACTCAGAAAACACTACTTCTTCTTAAATAATTATGCCTAATTCTTATACTACAGACTAATTAATATATATATATGATGATGATGATGTTGAGCGATGGCGTTGTCTTCGATGGCCTAAAAAACAATATTGTTATCTAGGGATTATAAAAAATCTATCAATTTTTTTTAAAATTCAATCTATACTGGTAGGTGATGTCCGTGCTGGCACGGAGAACATATATAATTTCCTGCGGCCGGGCGGCCTGACGTAAGAGGCGACAAAACAACCCACAGCCAGGTGGTTGGGCTCGACTGAATGCGGACCACCCCTGGTCTAGAGTATGCCGCCAAACAACCTTATGTTGTGTTCCGGCATTAGTGCTCAGCTTGCAGTCTCCCTTAAGAGAGCAGCAGCGCATTAGTAGTACCTTGGTGTTGCCAATGTCCATAGGCGATGGTAATCGCTTTCCATCAAGTGGGCTGTCTGCCTGTCTGCTGAACTCCTGCCATTAAAAAAAACTGATTCAGCTTCTCCCAATCATTTGGGGTCAGCACAATGGCTTTTTTTCTATACTTCTCTACACCAAAAATCATCATGGCATCATTCATGCAACCCATGTAACTGGTTTTAGGTCTTCTTATGTTCTTCTATTCATAATCTTTCCACTATAACATTATGTCCTGTATTTCCATCCCTCTCTACATTGCATGTCCAATGTTCATACCACGCTAGACTTCTTCCTTTCAAAGTTTCATTCACGACTGCAACTATCACAGACTTATGTATTGCTTTAATTAACGCCGTGTAATAAACCCGAAAATTGAGAATTCAATACGAACCCGTGACGACAATACAGCGAGAACGGATAAATAAAAGTAATTAAAAACGCTGGTGGACAATAGACGCGAGATTATTTCGAAAAGAAAGGAATTGCGAAACGAAGACTGAAAACGTCAGCCGATATTAAAATGGAAGAGAATATTTCGATTTTAAATACATTTGTTCAGTATTCTTTATTATTTACATTAATTCACTTTATTCTGGTGTTAACGTTTGTAAACTTCTTCACAATAAGCCCCAATGCCTCGAATGTCTCAAGTAGATATTCGGTCGAATACTCGTCATTATTCGGGCGGGCGGAATACTCCTGACATCTATATATTGATACATGATTTTTTAAAGAAAATTGCACGGTCAGAGGTGTATGAAATAACTCACGCTTATCTATACATACATATAAATAAAATTCGAGTGTCTGTTAGTAATATTGAAAAAACCGCTTTTTACTACATGCATATGAATATATATACGGTACATAGTTACATACATCAAAATAACATTTTTTACAACTTTTGTCCGTCTGTCTGTTTGTTCCGGCTAATCTCTGAAATGGCTGGATCGATTTTGACGGGACTTTTTTGGCAGGTAGCTGATTTAATAAGGAGCAACTTAGACCACTTTATTTTGGAATTTAATTATGAATTATTCAAAATATAACGATTTTCAATCACCACGCGAGAGAGACCGCGGAGCGCAGCTATTCGGTAGTTTATATAGAGAAGCAGTGCAAAATGCGAATATTTATTTTAAAATCTTTATAATGTATAAAATGAATATCTGTATGTCCTTTATATAGAATCGTAAACTATGCATTTAATATGTGAATGATCTTTAGCAAAGTTGTTGTGCATGAGCCAAAGATGGTTTCTGAGTTGGTTCACAATTAGTCCCGGTAGGTGGCGCTGCTGTCGACATATCAATTGATGCTTTTCCGAGCAGGATAACAGATACTTGTGTATAAAAAATACATTAAATCAATAAAAAAAACATGTATTTGTATGCGACTGAATTCTTGCTGTACTGCGCATGACTGCGGTTTGGCAGTGTAAAAATCAAATAGGTACCAAATTAGAATGTATTTACGATGGTCCATATTTAGTATCAGAAGATTTGTCTCCCAATATAAAAATTCTGAAAAATGGTAAAGAATATATTATCCACAAAAACAATACGAAATTATTTTACCAATAATATAATTGGTTTCTTATTTCATAATCGTATTTATAATGAAATGACATTTTTTTTCTTTAAGCAAAAATATGATGAAGCAAGTATGAGTAAGTTTGTCCAAAAAAAATTATGTAATATTTTTTTTCTTTTAAGGGGGCGTATGTAGTATGTAAGCATTCGTATTGTTTATTGCAAGGGGGACCAGCGCACAATAATTAAGTATTTGCACACTTAGCAATAATGTAAGTAGTATATAAGGTTTTCATTTTGTTAAACGCAAACAGAATAAAGATATCATACACATCGGGACAATGTAGTTTTACTACTGCAACCAGCTCAGTCTGCGAGGAGACCCGATACTAATACCACAACGTCATGTACCGTTTGAAATCGTTCAAAACCGGTTTATTCAACGCAACCAATTTAATGAAATTTTGTTCCTAAAAACCCTTTAAATTGAGCTTAAAGTTAGAACAAAACCGAAATATAAAATTCCTTTGTACTTAGGGTTTAACCGGTTCGATTTTTCACCGGTTTCCAAGCCTTGGGAACAGATCACAAGTTTGTGTCAGCTCACTGTCACCAAACATTTAATTTCGATAAAAAAATATATGGACGGTATTACGGTTCGCTGTGGTTCAAGTTTTGAGATCGAGCCTTTACAAATGTTAGTCTTTGTTGGAAGTTTTCTGATTATACATGACTGCGCTTAGGCAGTGTGCGTCATGTACCGTTCGAAATCGTTCAAAAACCGGTTTATTCAACACAACCAATTTAATGAAATTTTGTTCCTAAAACCCTTTACATTGAGCTTAAAGTTAGAAACAAAACCCAAATATAAAATTCCTTTGAACTTAGTGTTTAATCGGTTCGATTTTTCACCGGTTTCCAAGCCTTGGGAACAGATCACAAGTTTGTGTCAGCTCACTGTCACCAAACATTTAATTTCGATAAAAAATATATGGACGGTATTGCAGTTCGCTGTGGTTCAAGTTTTGAGGTTGAGCCTTTACAAATGTTAGTCTTTGTTGAAAGTTTTCTGATTGTATTCAATCAACCCGTGTCAACATCAATATGGTCAAGATAAATATAATAAAAATGTTTTCCCAAGTAGGGTTTGATGTTGTAGCGAAATTTTATAGGCAATATGACATAGTTTGCCCAAGGGAATTGCTGTCGTAACGATATTGCGGTAACGTGTTAAGAAATAGGTATTATGCTAGCGTACTGTTACAATCTAGGCGTCGACAAAGACAAATTCCACGTACAGTACTGTAGAAGCACATTTTATTACCTGTCGGCGTTTGAACTAATTGTAATAGTTTCTTCATTTTCTTAAGCCTATGTGTAGCACAGCTGAACTGTAGGTAACCAGCTAGTGCCATTCAACGGAGTTCTTGTGATAACTCAAAAGGCCACATTTGACTGTATAGTTCACATTTCTCACAAAACACATAATTACTACTCAAAAAGAAAAACTATCAATATCCTACAACTATTGTTCGTTTTAGAGTAATTTCACACATTTTTAGGGAATAAAACTGCACAGCACAACATCTCCTTTCAGTTCCCGCCAAAAAAAAACCCGGATTAAACCTTATATTACTAGACTTTAACCTGCGGCTACGCCGCGTGAAAATCCCTGGGTAATACTTCCTACTAGTAGCTCTTTATTAATCACATAAAAAATAAATTAGGCTTTTATTTTTATTTTAGACACAGTTTACAGTTTCTTGATCTATTCGCTACAATAAAAAGAAAGAAACTAAGTCCCTATTGTCTAAACAGCTGCCCAGCAAAGAATAGAGATGAGTCAAAGCCAACGTGATTTAAAGTATTAGTAATATAAGTGAGTGTCATTTAAATCTGTTCAGTAGTTTTCACGTAATGCTCTAACGGACAGGCAAAAGTTTTAATTTCGGAATCTGCTGGTCCCAATTATTCCCTGCTGACTTTTTTCACATTTTTAAACGCTTTGTACGAGCTCGAACCATTTACAGATTCACTATAGTATAGATAGATGTAGCTACAGCGCTTTCGTAGTGTTACATACCGACAAAGAAACGCGCACCTGGTTTATTGCCCCTCCCTCATTCGGAGTTCTTTTGTTTATTTCGTATTTAAAATTTGCAATTAGACAATATCCTATTGTTATTGTTTTCGACTTTGTAGGCCGTTCGCAGGAATAATTAACTAGGTGTGCAAATTACTCTTTCTCGGAAACCCCAATGCACGCGGTCGATTTTTTTTACTGTATAGTTAGTATAAAACAATGCCCGTACGGAGGGGTGGGGGCAGTCAAGCGAGGATACTAGCAAGAAGTAGATTCGATGAGCGATATAGTGACGGACTTTGCGCGTGTTATTAAATCGGGCAGTTTGTACTAGTAGTGTCTACTTATATTTGTACCTATGCGTGTTTATAGAGTTCTAATGAATTCTATAGTAATTCCAACGGTAATTTTAATTCGAGTCCTGTAGCTCGTAATACTATCTTATACACAATGCTCTATGCATAGCGCCTACACATTGAATTGCGTGTTATTGAATCGTGCAATTTGTACTAAAAGTGTCTAGTTATGTTTGTGATTTTGTTATACGTGTGTTTTGATGATATATTAAATTGAAAAATCTGCTTCGAATTTATATATATATTTGTGGTTTTACAAGTTTTATATGTAGATTTAGTTTTAATAGCAATTAATATTTGTTGATGTTTAGACGTATGTAAGGCGAGTGACATGAGTGATTTTTAATAATATAATGTTTTGATGTAATGAGGTTTTATGAAATGAAGATTTGCTTTAGTAGCAAACATATTCCCGAAACACAGAGAAATATGTACAAACATAACTTATAGAATAGTTGAAAATTAAAAGATTAGTGCATCCACATGTTACGTAGTGACGCAGCAATAAATAATGAAAACAAAGAAAATTAAAGGTGCATAGTAGCGAAATTAAAAACAACTCAAAGGACCATTACAAATTAAATTAATATAATAATATGTGGATGTATGAACACGTAGAAAAGTTTAATGACGTAGGTATATAATGGAAACTTATGTGACAATTATATACCCTTAATATAATAGACAATGTAAGGTCAATAATAATTAGAGCACGAAAATGTAGTATTTACAATTGAACAATTATTGATTGCACCACTAAAATCTTTGCCAATATGCATAAAAACGTGGTCTTGATGTTGCTACCTTTAGTGTGTGCCTGATTGAAGAAAATTACTTAAATAAAAGACTGTAATGTTATTAATGAGTGCGAGTAGTGAGGATGTGTGTAGTGAGAGTAGTTATTAGTGTGTGTATACGGTAGTGTGAGTCTGACTATGTATGTTCAGTGAGATTGTATATGAACGAATGTATTAAATATACAACCCTTCCTCCGACACGACAAGAGAGTTGGCTATACAACCAATTTTATTAAATTGGCATGTTAATATTGCAGTGTCGCAATATTTTTATATAAGGATTTTGTAGCTCCTAGTTGCTGATACGTTGATTTTGAAGGTGTATAAAAGGCTGTGGATGTTAGAGGTGCATCGTTACTAGTTGATGGCGAAGGTGGAACATTATTAGTGGCAATATTTGATGTCAAAGATGAATGAAAGATGGCTTTTCTGGGTGGACAATCCATATGCAGTAGAGAATGGTGTCGAAGGCGACATGTGACACATTTGTGTTTTGAACATTTGTGATTTTCTTTATACAGTTTCAGACAATTAAAACAGAGATGGTTATGCTTTACATACTCGTTTCGTTGTTGAGGAGTAAATTTTAAAAATTCCGGGCATTTGTATATCAGATGGTTTTCTTTGCATAATATACAAATATCTTCATTTTGAATAACTGTTTCCGTATATGACACTTTTTGTTTGATAGAATCTGACATGTTGTGATCTTTGTTTCTGTCATTAATTAAATCGATAGCTGTCGTTCGCATGTTTAAAAATTGCATTAGTTCAGTGAAGGTCGGTAAAGATGTGTCCTTTCGGCTTAATTCCCATGCAGCTCTGAAGGAGTTGTCCAGTTTCTGAGTGACTAGGTAAACCAGAAGTAAATCCCAATTGTATGTGTCTATATCCATTGCGTTTAGCGAATCTATGCTTTGTTGTAGTGTCATAAGAAAATCTTGAAGGTTGCAGCTAGTTATATGCGGAAAATTTAGAAATGATTTCAAATAATGGTTCACAATTATGACTTTATTCTCGTACCTGGTGGTTAATATGTCCCAAGCTTTGGTATAGTTGTCCTCAGTGATAAGTAGGGAGCTTACTAGTGCAGCTGCTTCACCTTTGAGTAATGATTTAAGGTATACTAGTTTCTGTATTGGCGGGATGTTAGCGTTGTCGATGGTAAGCATAAATATGTTCTTGAAGCTAGTCCATTCCTGCAGCTTGCCGTCAAAAGATGGTAGTTCGAGTTGTGGCAGTTTAATGTGATGTATACTTTCCTTATTGTAGTGGACTATGCGCGGTTGCGAAGCCGCCTGGGAGTCAAGAATACGGCTATAAGCTGCCCTGCTGGCGTAGTATATGTCTTCGACGGCTTGCCGGTCCTGCTGATGTGCTCGTTCGTCATCCTCTAGCTCTTCTATTGATGATTGAATTTTATCATATTGATCGAATATCTTTTCCAAATCGTTGTATCGGTTTTGAATTTGTGATATGTCGAAGCTTTCTTGTAAGATGTAGTTCTGAAGTCGAGTAAGTTTTCCTTTTATTGATGTACGTTTTGTTTTGAATTGTGAAATCGACATTATGAATATTGATTTTTTTTTGAAAATATAAGAATCTGTACTTGCTGGTTTAATCCGGGTCGATTAGGGCCAAATGTTTTGATGATATATTAAATTGAAAAATCTGCTTCGAATTTATATATATATTTGTGGTTTTACAAGTTTTATATGTAGATTTAGTTTTAATAGCAATTAATAACGTGTTTGTATAGTTCTAATAAATTCTATAGTAATTCCAACGGCATTTTAAATCGAGTCCTGCGTAACTCGTAACAGTATTATCGTAACGTAATTGCGTCTACCAAAAATATTCTATAAACCGCTTAGCTACTATTGTTTGTCTATGTGAAATATTTTACATTTATTGAATACACTTTATATACTCTAATATATTGCCAACAGAAAACCCATTTGAAGTACAATTTCCTTAATAAATATAAAATCCGTTTGTACACGCTGTACAGGCGTCAGGCGTCGTCAAAAGTAATATTTCTGTTTTACTTCGTTAGTGAACAGTGTGGGAAGATTGGCTTAGAATTTACAAATATATTATTGTTTTTTATTCACAAATATATTAAACACACTTCATCCTATTATGATAATTCTTTTACAGTGCAGGCTGTCAATCTTTGGAATATGCTGCCTCTTACTGTCAGAGAGGCCAAATTCATACCAACATTTAGAAATTTATTAAGAAAGCACTATTTGTCCTTAAATAGCTATGTTTGATTAACACAGTATAATCATGCTAATACATTTATTATAATAACTTATGTATTTTGTTATATATTATTGTATACGTGTATATTTATGACTATATATATGTGTATGTATTTCTATATTTTTTTGTTAAATTAGTTTGAGTATGTATATATCCATTGCCTTTTTCCTGCACCACCTACATCGCCTGATTCAAATTTGTTTTTGATTTAGGTTGCCTGGAAGAGATCGCTTTGAGCGATCAGGCCGCCTATTGTATCGCCTAGAAAATATTGTAAATATGGTCTGTTTTTGTAATTTTATGTTTTGGTTTGCAATAAAGTGTTATCTCTCTCTCTCTCTCTAAATTTTTAAGTTATTTACAGTTAGATACTAAACATAAACTAAGATACAAATAATTTGATATAAACTATGTAGCAAGTCGCTGTCAAAGGGTAGTGTGCCCAAAAAGCTGGCTGCATTGCCACGGCAATGCTGATTCGTTGCGTGAAATGTCATGAATCATGAACTTCGCAACTTCGCACTGAACTTCGCAATATCATTCACACGTACCAATATTTCCCCACTTTAATTTAATAGCACTGTGGTTACATCCAGTACCTTGCAATTTAAGCGAATCGGGGAGTTAACCCACCACCTTTAATCTTTCTCTGTCACACATTTAGGTCATACGTAATCCGGATGAAGGAAAACACACACACAACATAATTGTGCCACGTGTGGAACGTTTGCAAGGATTTCACGAAAGTAATCAGTGCTTATATTACACACCCCGTTTGATGTTTCGACTCGCTTATATATTTATGATGTCTTAGTAGATATTTGTATTATGCTAGCTGTTGCCCGCGACTTTGTCGGCTTGAATTTTTACATACATACATACATAACTTCACGCCAGGTCCCTTGCGGGGTAGGCACGAACAACAGATCGCCATTCAGGCTTATTCTTACACACCTCACTTGTTTCTTTAACATCCATATAGCTCTTGTCATGCACGCTCGTCTGTTTTTAAGGCTCCTGACATCACCTTCTGCTATTACATGGTCAACTTTTGCATTGTATATCAGTTTAGTCATTCTTTCATCATACATTTTTTCCACATGCCCGAACTACCGGAGCATTCCTTTCCTTACCTTCACCCCGATACTCTCTTTCAGACCAATTTTAATTTTTATACTGATATTTGTGGGATCATGAATTGCCATTTTAAAAATATACTTCTGTTCTCAGTCTGTTGAAAGTTCTTCTCGAAAATCGACTCGACGGATTTCAATAAAATTTTGTAAAATAAAATGGTTACTGAAAAGTGGTCAAAACGTCGGAATAAAACCTCGCTCAAAACCGCTAAAACGTAGTTTTTAACCGACTTCAAAAAGGAGGAGGTTCTCAACTTGATTGGTATTTTTTTATGTATGTACACCGATTACGCTGAGATTTATGATCCAATTTAGTACCTGTAGTTTAATGTAAATCTTTCTTAGTTTGATGCGGAATATTTGCCATTTGGTCCCTTAAAAATTTAACATAATTTGGCCCAGTAGTTTTTATTTTATGATCATTTTTTGTGAAAGAAATTCCGTGTCGTATGTACACCCATTACGCTGAGATTTATCATCGGATTTACATGATTCTTTTTAGTTTGATGCGGAATAGTGGCCATTTGGTCCCCTTAAAATTTAACATAGTTTAGCCCAGTAGTTTTCATTTTATGAACATTTTTTATATTATATGTACTAGTCGCGAAATTTAAGAAAGTGCCATAAAATGGGAAGGGATTATATCTTTGAAGGTTTGTAAAGAAAATTAATAATGTAAAGTCTAAGTCACACAGTTGTTTGCGTAAATCGTGAGTATGTTTGTGTGTGACGATTTCCTAAGGAAAATCAAAAGGTTCACACGGAACACTTAAAGTGTAAAATGGCGTATAAAAGCAGAATCTCATCGGAAAGTGGCTCGGGACTTGCATCCGTCGTTCAAAACATCCGGCAGTCTCGACGACCCGTTTCTGACGGGTTAATTGCCGCATGACATCCATTGTATTGAAGATCCTTTTAGAAATAAAAATGTTGAAAATATATATTATATATATATTAGGGTGGGTCAAAAAAAATTTTTTTTACAAGTGACAGGGAAAAATGGGTTGCTAGACACCTTAAAAAATTCTCACCAAGCATGAGCTCTTAATTTTAATAGGAAGATCCTCCGCATCGCAGTTTTGTATTTTTTTCTCAGTCCAATAGAAAAAAATCATACCTCATCATTTATCGATTGAACAGAAAAATATTCCGAGAGATTTTTTTAGGAAATTTAATGCTCTACAAAAAAGGTATCTTATATTTTTTCCGTAAACCTCACCATTTGAAAGATATTAAGGATTTAATTTTGATTATTTTAAGACAAGTTTCATTTTTGTTTATGAATTTTATAACTCGACAATAAATGACTTTTACAAAATGCGCTTTAAAAATTATTGTTGGAAATTAACTGCTCTATAAAAATGGTTTCTTATGTTTTGGCGATGAAATTAACTGTTCAAAAGATATTCATCATCAAACTTTCATGTGTACGGATTTTAAAAGTTTTTGATGAGATATTCGAAAAAAATCAATTTAATTTATAATTTTTGAGAAAATTTACACGAATTTTAGTTGTATATCAACTGAGAAACTTCAAAATATTTTTCAAGTTTTTATTTATGTTTAATTATATTTGTCTCCATTTAAAAAATAAATTGGACATAATTTATCGCTTAGTTAAATATTTATTAATAAAAAAGCAAAGTTTTCATTATACGTATATTATGATATGTTTCAGTATCAGAGAAAAAATTCCAATTAGTTATAAATTTTCGATAAATATCAAGTTAATTCACGTAGTAACCGCAATATTTTTAAATAATTAATCGTTCGATCACATATATACGAGATCATAAATTTTGGAACACTAAAAATGCTGAAGAAATAAATGTATACAAACCAACGACAACATAACGATAAAAAAAGTAGGTGGCGCTAGTTCACAATTCAAACAGATGAAATAAAATACAAAACAAAAATTCTCTAGAGGAGAAATTTTCCCTAGGATCGTGATTTCTAATGATTAAATATAAAATGTTTAGAATAATTGAAGAATAAGAAGAAAATTTTGAAAATAAAACTCAAATAATACTTATATTAATGACAAGAAATGAAATTCATATGAAATTTATAAATTAAATTGAAATTTTTCGAATATCTCTTCAAAAACTTTTAAAATCCGTTCACATGAAAGTTTGATTATGAATATCTTTTGAACAGTTAATTTCATCGCCAAAACATAAGAAACCATTTTTCTAGAGCAGTTAATTTCCAACAAATTTCAAACAAAAAATTGTATTGCGCATTTTGTAAAAGTCATTTATTGTCGAGTTATAAAATTCATAAACAAAAATAAAATTTATCTTAAAATAATCAAAATTAAATCCTTAATATCTTTCAAATGGTGAGGTTTACGGAAAAAATATAAGATACCGTTTTTGTAGAGCATTAAATCTAAAAAAATCTCTCGGAACATTTTTCTGTTCAATCGATAAATGATGAGGTATGATTTTTTTTCTATTGGACTGAGAAAAAAATACAAAATTGCGATGCGGAGGATCTTCCTATTAAAATTAAGAGCTCATGCTTGGTGAGAATTTTTTTAAGGAGTCTAACAACACATTTTTCCGTGTCACTTGTGTCACAATTTTTTTTTTTGACCCACCCTTATATATATGTCGCAGAACGACCTCATTCTCACAACATCATCTTTAGTTATTGCAGGTTTAGTGGGCGTCATCAGGATAAAATGCGAGCATAAAACACAATAGCCACGATTAATACACTTTTAATTTAGATTTGATCTACATTATGACATAGTTTAGACCGAGCAGCAGGTTCAGGGCACCCGCTCATACTTCCAACTACAATACTTTCTTTAAAATACTCCATGGTCCAACTCGACCTATTGCCATCAACCAAATGTGTCACAAAAACTCCTCAGTCTACCGAAGTAGATACTACCAAAGTATAGAGGGCGTCCTTGACCCCGCTCCGCCATATGCTCTGCTCTGATTGGTCGTTTATTAAATTACAATATTCATAACTTTTATTAGGTTAGAACGATCTTTAAGTTATAGAAACATTTAACAAATCTAATTAAATTAAATTAAGAATTTTAGAAGTAATTAAAATGTAAACAAATTATATTGTGCGTTACATCCAGTCATACATCCAGTCAACAATACATCTAATAATTATAGCTTCCCTCCGACATATATATATATATTTTTTTTCTTTATGTTTGCAAGTAGGCAAACTGGCAAATCTTGCAACACTAAGGCTCACTGCAACACTGAGCCGAAGCATTGCATACCTCGTTGAGACTTTTGGGGTCTGTTCACGCCCTTTGTAAATATTGGCCAGTTCCAAAATTACATTATAAGAAAAACAGTCTATACATTTTTTATTTTAGTATAGGTTAACGTTTGACCACGATTTCGATGATGATGGTGTCTGGAAAAAATAGGTCTAGAATGAAACACGCTTACCTAGAAGGTAATCTATTGATACGGGACTTCAAGATGCCCATGTTCTAGCTGACGTTATAGAACCATGCCGGTATCATCTATACCTATGCTAATACGTGAAGCAAAAGCGTTCTACCCCTTGTTACGCAAATTGCGCGTACGAAGGAGTGTGAAATCTCACACACTTATCTAATATATAAAATTCTCGTGTCACAGTTTTCGTTGCCATACTCCTCCGAAACGGCTTGACCGATTTTGATGAAATTTTTTGTGCTTATCGGTATCTATGAGAATCGCCAACATCTATTTTCATCCCCTAAATGTTAGGGGTAGTCCACCCCTAAATTTTAATTTTATTTTTAGACAAAATTTTTAATTTCTATTTTTTTATGATACAACATACAAAAATACATACAACCCTAGATTTTCAACCCTCTACGATCAACCCCTATTTTTTACCGGGCAGGACGACGTCTGCCGGGACAGCTAGTAGTTTATATAAAGAAGAAGCGACGAATACTATTTTTTTTACTATGCTTAAAAATACATTAAATTAATAAAAGAACATTACACACACTACCAAGTATTTGACACACACACGCATATATACTCTTTTGTTAATTGTTCAAGTCAAATTAACAGTCTAGCCTTGGCGAAATCTCTGATTGTAGAAGTAGTCTCTGTAATTAATTATTATGGTCGAATTTCGACCACGGGCAACCACTATTTATCTTTAGTACAGATATTAGCCGGCTCGATCGGTGTGATACCACCCTCTTATAGAATACTAGTTTCTGCCCGAGACATCGTCCGCGTGGAAAGTTCTTTTAACTATACCACGGGAACTCTTTAATTTTTCGGGACCAAGAGCAGCCTATGTTACTTCTAATACCTCCAAGAATATGTGTACAAAGTTTCATGATGAGCGGTTGAGTAGTTTTCGCGTGAAAGCGTAACAAACAAGCTTACATTCACATTTATAATATTAGTAGGGATTGACGTGAACGTGAACGTGACGATTAGCTAAAGAGCTGATCGTATTTCGTACGTTGCGTGATAGTTCCGATGACTTCCTCCTATCCCATCATCCTTTACTACCCCTATCTTCTCCCCTCCATTCCACACCTATTATCTGATCACCCATCCTCGTTATCCCATACCTCCTATATCGTCCTAAAGGCTGGCAACACGTTGACTCCGCCTTTGGCAGGGTCTCCAGAAATTTCCCTAACATGATGAATTTATTAGGGCCAAAATTAAGTTGAGACCACTTTAAGACACTGTTAAATATACTTCCGTGCTTTGATCGAAATTTTGCAACCAAAGGAAATTTATTACATTATATACGTAGAAAATTTTGTGTACATTAATTTAGGCTAAGGTCATTTAAAAAAAATGATATAAAATCTTTTTTAGCTAGGCGTGTTGCTGGGCGGTTTCATGCCGCTTCTCCTTTGAACAGCGATAACACATTGCGAATCGATGTACATACAATAGAATGTAGATTTAAATTTTGTAATGTATGACCTCAAAAAGTGTTCTCCATTGGCACTTATTTTGAATTAGTTATATTCGCCAAAAACTAAATAGACCTTTATAGAAGCCTAGCCCTCCCTTAGCTCCAACCTCATCCTCAGTACTTTTAGTGTGTTATTCAGGACACATTCCGCTACAACTGTGCCAAAATTAACTTCCACACCAATCATTACCCCTATTTATCCTTCTTTGCCTGGCCTGTAGGTAAACTGCTTGCCCGTTAGTCAACTACGCAAAGCACAATATACAGTCTAGGTATGAAAAAATATGCGTTTTAGATGGTGATTGTAATCATTACAGTCACCGATGTTTATCTTATAGTATAAAGACCTCGGAGTATGCGTTACGAATTCGGTATATTTGAATAAATAGAAATCTAAAACGATTCTAACCGATACAACATTAAGATGCGCCGGCGCAGAACTAACGGTATCAACAGCAGCTGTCATTAATTGATCAGAAGTAAAACGGTGTCGACGCTTAACGGAATATTGTACTTAACCGTTTTTATGTTTGTAATATACGGTAGTTTTCTTGTTTATTGTTTGGTTATCTCCATATAAATATATGGCTGAAATGTAGAATAGATGTACCGTTATTAAACTGATATAATAACGAAACTGCGAAGAACTTACTGCCCTATATAAAAAGCTTTACGCGGGTAAAATCGCAGGAATTCCTGATACTACCCGTGCGCAGAAGGTTTGCCGATAGATGATGTCACGCGTCGATGGTCAGCAGGGTTGACAAAAAGGCTACAAAAAAGTTGTTGCAATAAATTCATTATTTTAATTTATTATTGTATATACTTTACATAAATATATATACAATAATAGTGAGTAATACAATACAATAATGGTAATTAGTCATCGGCAAACCTTTTGCGCACGGCTTATAGTTATAATATGCTTGGAATGGTGTTGTTTCACAACATACAACATATAAATTTAGGTAAATATTACACATAATAATAATAACAATTCATTTATTTCAGGAAATTGAGTATTTCTATATTATACATATTTTAATTAATTTCAATGTGATCAAATTTCAAATTAATTCCCGGCACAATAATTAATTAATAAAACAAATACTAGGGCATTACACCCGCGTCGCTATAATTATCTATACATATAATCAAACTGTAGAGGTTGAATTACTGTACTTACAAATGAAAAAAAGCTAAAAACCGGGTCAGGGGGAAGTAAAAGTGAAATAGAACTAATTTAGATTTTTTCAAATTTTTATTTTTCTGCGTGTCTGTTTGTACGGGCTAATCTCCGAAGCGACTGGACCGATTTAAATGAAATTTTGTATGGCGGAAGCTTATATCCCTGGTCAACATATAGGATATTTTTAACCGGAAAATTAAAGAGTTCCCGTGGGATAGTTAATAACTTACTTTATTGAAGTATTCCACGCGGGCAGAAGCTAGTTATCAAAATTCTACTCTACGGCGTCAAAGGGACATGTGTACCAACTTCACTTCAAGTATGGACTGGGTGTGCAGTTGCACCCATTTACGTACCAGTGGTGAATCCCATCGATCTACAAAAAGACTAAGCATGCTATTGGTGCAGCCGCGAATGCGGGCCAGTAGGGATGCGCATCTCTTTCAATATATATACATGTATGTTTGTATTGTAACCTATGTTTTAAGTATAAATTTCTATTAAAATTATCATTTGCCTTTATATTTAAGGAAATATCAAATCTATTGCTACCTACCCCCATCCATACCGAGTTTCTGTTTATCCAAAGCTTGTCTGGAAGAAATCTCTCCCAGCGATAAGACCGCCCATTGATCATTACGATTACATATATGAACTAGCTGTGCCCGCGTGGATTATTTTTCAAACCCCCCGATTTTTAAACATTCTTCATTGGTACTCCGCTCCTATTGGTCTTATCGTGATGATATCTGTCGCCTATCTATCGCCTTCTTCGATAAATGGGCTATCAAACACTAAAAGAATTTTTCAAATCAGACCTGAAGTTCCTGAGATTAGCGCGTTCAATCAAACAAACATACAAACAAACTCTTCAGCTTTATATATTAGTACTAGCGGCCCCGGTAGACGTTGTCCTGCTCTGAAAAAACAAAATCTAGGACCCGATCCTAGCGCCACCTACCGGTTCCAATTATGGATTTCAATCATCCGGGGCCCACTCAAACACAGAAAAACGAAATCACCAAAATCGCTCCCGGTGGTTAGGAGGATTCTAAAACCCGATCTCAGCGCCACCTACCGGTTCCAACGGTATAAAAATTATCCAATCTTTCAAGTTGGATGAAACTGCACATGGTGTGCAAATTTGATTAAAATCGGTAAAGGAGTTTAGGAGTCCATCTAATTTATATATATTAAGAAAGATAAGATTTATTTTGTACCATTGTGTATATAAAGTATATTCTATTCTCTTCTTATACTTTCAAAAAATGTTCGCCACTGGAATTTATTTTGCATAAAACTTTTTAAATTTGCATATATTTTGCTGTTTATCCTTTTAAAGTAAAAAAATATGATATGCAGATATGCAAATAACGCCTTTGTAACGTGATGCTTTGTGAGGTGGTATGTCCAAGTTAATTGGCAATTAGACAGCTAATATATATGTACGAGGTTACATGGCGTAATGCGATGCATATTTTATAACTGGCTGAGCCTTCGACTTTGGTTGTATGTTTTGTGTTGGACAGAGAAGCGTTATTTTTGTTACTTTCAAATGTTTTCTTCTCGTTCTTAGGCCGGGCAAGCAAGATTTGCCCAGGTCTACTACTATTTATATTTATCAGATTTGTTACTATTCATATACCCTGTTTTCAATGAAAATGAGTCTATCGTTAGTTTCGGTTGTGAGCGGTTGCTTTCTAAAATCAAGTACTTTCATCATTGTAACGTTGAATTAAAAATATTCTTTTTTAAGGGTAAATTAATTTTGCCGTATAACAGGTCGTTGGTATTCCCTTAAGCTCTCCTTACAAATGTCAGATTTAGTTTCTAATTCAAAATAAACGTAACCCGTAGCGAAGGTGGAACCGAACTAACCATGCGAGATAGAGCAACACGTTTAAATTGTATTATCATTGTCGTTGCCATGACGATGACCTGAGACCAAGGCTTATGGGGAACCCTAAAAAACTAGTTCACATATACAAGCTATATGCCTGTAGGGTCCAAGTTTATGTTCTGACCTTTGTCTGATCGATACATAATTCGCAGCTATATCAATAGTTTTGGCAGCCGCGGTATTTTTTGTTCGCAACACGAAATAGCACATTCGCGTGTTGAGAGCCCATTAAATGAAAGCGTATTTATTGTATCTACATTCAGGATTAATAAATTCAAGTTCGACGTATACCTATAATATATAGACTTTTTGCTTCAATGGTGCGTTATCTTGAAAATTGAAATTTTAGAATAGAATTTTCTATTTTTTTTTAATGTCTGTGCAGTGCAGACCACACACAGTGTAAGTGAAACTGCAGAAAATATACTCACTGATAATTCTTCGCTAATTAATATTTTTTTCTAAATCAATATTAGTATTATAAATTATTTTCAAAACTGGATTAATTTTAAGAATAATTTTAATAATAACAAATAATTTCATACAATAAAAGAAAACCTAACTTATTTATATTGTACCCATAGTTCCTCGATACTATAAGTAAAATACTGAGCCTAGATCCCCGTTTTTATGGGTTAGGTGCCCAGAAGGCTGGCTACGTTTCCCCGCTGGATTGCCATACTGATCCGTTGCTCGAGGTAGGTACCAGCCTTCTGATCAATGAATCATTGAGTCAGTGAGTCGTTTTGATAAGTTTTGCTCATGGCCTCAGGACCCCACGGCCCAAGCGTCTCGACGGCAAACGGCACTAACATATATTTCAAAACGGTTGTTGAGTTGTTTAATTTTTTTTATTATATTTTAATTTATATTTTAAAGATAAACACATTGCTGAAGCAAAAAGCGATATATTTTATTTATTTATTTCTTGAGAAAAATAGTTTTTATTAGAGATATAGTTGATAAAAAAGTAACAATAATATGGATAATACACATAAAATGCATGCCTTTTTAGCAATTTAAGGCCAGACTTGTACGATATTTAATGCATGTAAATTGATAGGTCGACTCGATAATACCTTACGAAACCAAATTTTATTTATGTGGAAATTTCTAGTGCTCGTATTACCTAAGTTCGACTGTACTGTACGCGAAACCGCGCAACATATTCCCCGGGGAACATTAAACAATTTAAGCAAAAAGAAGGAAATATTTTTTCGACTCGATCCCTACGGACACGGTGTCGAGAAAATGGGGATTTAAGGGACAAGTCTTAAGGGAAAGATACTGACGGTTTCTATTGAAAATAACTGCTGCTAAGGGCTTTGACATCGATAATTACCGAAGGCATGTTTTATGACACTAGCTGTACTCGGCAAACGCAGTTTCTCTTAAAAAATTAAAAACTAAAAACCGATTGCAGCACCATCAACCGGGACCAATTGTTAACTTAAACCATCCCGGAACCCACTTGAACACACAAAACTAATTCGCCTAAATCAGACAAATGAAAATGAGTTTTCAATTCAGTGACCATTGCTGAAGTCGACCGGGAAAGATCAAGAAAATGAATGGCTAGACTGATGTTTTTAATGATATTTTTTTTATTGATGAATATCGTATTTTAATACTTATTATCCTGTTCCGGACGAATACAACTCCAAAAACACAAAAATCATAAAAATGAGTTCAGTTAGTTCTTCAATTGTAAATGGTGTACTAACACGAGTTGTTCTATATATATAATATATATATATATATATATGTCAGGAAGTTACTGGATGTATATTTACTGATGTAACGCACAATATCATTTGTTTACATTATTATTCTAATTTATTTTTAATTAGATTTATGTCTATCTCAGACGTTCTACCTAAAAATAAAAGTATTATAACCCAACGAGTATCAGAGCTCAGCCCTATACTTGTAATTCTGGTAACTGAGATTGGCACATGGTGATGCAGAATATTGACCTTAATATGTTAGAGTATGTATTAATAGCGGTGCCACCGCTGCTGTCAAACTATGCATGTGACAAATCTATAGTGTATATGTATTGTTAGTCGCATTATCCGATGACGACTAAATGCATACTAGATGATCGGAGATGAGTTCTGCGAATATATAATATATATATATAGATTGAAGATGTTTATTTTTATTTGTTACAGGTAATAATCAATAAGGTAGTCGAGCTCAACAATGTCCTAAGCAGGTATTTTGTTACGTGACGTGTTGGAATGTAATTTCATTTTTGCTTCGAAAACCAATTAATTCGTCTAATAATAAATTCGACGAAGTGGGTGTTACTCCACGCAATATGAACTGAGCTGAAATTAATGTTTTTTTTCCAGGCGTAGACATTAGAACGAAGGCCATCTTCGATGCTCTCTCGTCCACTTTTAAATTCTGCAATCCATCGTTCACAGTGCTCGGGAAGATTTCTTTAATGTTATTGGCATGCCATTATGAACCTTCTCGGGTCATATTTTTTACACAAGTATTTGTTTAGCGCATGATGTTCAATTTTCTTTATTTTCCAATATCGCACATTACCGGGTACTAGGGATTAGACCAAAGCGACGAGAGGTGAGACCACTAATGGCACCATGAGTCAAATTGCCGGCTTGTGTGGAGACTCGAATACTCAATACTCACTAAACCACCCCTCTCCCACGTGCCCCGCGCTTATGGCAGGAAGAGCGTGAGACTTGAACGTAGTTACGCCCACACTGATCATAGCGCATCAGTGCTTGAGAATGCCCGGGAAGCAGTGCAAACTCACTTCGTCAATAGGGGTGAAGACGGAGAAAGAATACAATTTCCAGCGGCCGGGTGGCCGTCGTAAGAGGCGACAAAACAACCCACACCCAGGTGGTAGGTCATTTGCTCGATTGATGGCTACCACCCCTGGTCTATAGTATGCCGCCATAACAACCTTGAGTTGTGTTCCGGCATTAGTGACCAGGTTCCAGTCTCCCTTCAGAGAGCAGCAGCGCATTTGTAGCACCTTTGGTGTTGGCAATGTCCATAGGCGATGATAGCCGCTTTCCATCAAGTGGGGCGTCTGCCTGTCTGCTGAACTCCTGCAATAAAAAAAAAACCTCCCGGACCCTGACAGACGTCGGTACCCGAGAGACACATGCGTACTTGTTGCGCTTGCTCTCACTTGACTCTCTCTAACATATAAGTGACAAAATATACATAAATAAAATTCTGCACTGTGACAACAATAGAAAAGACGACATTAATAAGGGTATACCACATATAAAGACGATATTTCTATGTCAGGTCGAGATCTTTTCAATCCACCCTCGTACCAAGTCTCATTGTAACCAACTTCTTGGTATAACGGATGTTTCTTCTCTTCAAATTCTTTTAACAAAGTTAGACTGTAGTATAAGATATATGAACTGGCCATCAAACTACTGGCAGTGAACGTGGATACCTACTTTACTTACCCTGGGGACAAGAATTAATGAAATTAGTAATTAGCTTTATATCAAGATTGAATGTTCAAGTAATACTTGAGCTATCTCTAAAATTGCTTGCAGTTTCCAGAATAAATTCACAAACAGTTAGTTATAGGTATTTTATAAATGTAATAGTTCAAAGTTACCCACATACTTGGGGTCTTAGGTCATATAAGATTTTGGAGGTGGGCACTGAAAACCAGCGCTGTGTCAAGCTATTTTTCTGCACAACAAGACCCAATTCATAAATTGCGGCTTTCATTTATTGTTATTTTCTTATCAGTTTGTGTTGTGTGAGTCGCAAATAATTTTTTTTTTTTTCTTGTTGCCCTCTCGCTAGTGCACCGCTAGCCGCGCTCGCGTTTTCTGTCTACATGAATAGACGCTAAGAATCGTATATGACAAGGCACTAAAAGTGCGTAAAAAAGGTTAAAACACTCATTACCACCGACTCACGTAGCCCATTAGCGAGGGAGTAAGACGTTAAAAGTTTGAACGCGACCTGAATTTTGAACCGATTACAACGTTAGGCAATTAACTGGAGAGTGCTTGATCCATTTTAAACGAATGGATGTCATCCGTTATAGTACTACTCTCTTTGGCATTCCGAACAAGTTTGTTTCGCAATTGATTTTGCGCAAGGCTTGGAACCGGTTTAAAATTAATCGGTATAACCGGTTTTAGGTGACTATTCATTCCGAGTGCAAACCTTAAGTGTCATATAAACCTCAGTTAACCGGTTTATTTAGCGAGAATTAGTTTCTCATTCTATCTTTCTCGTGATAAACAATTCGAATTTCGAACCGGTTTATTGAATTAAAACTATTTAACGAACAAAAACGTCTGTATTAGTTTAAAGTGAGTACAAAACCGAAAAGAAAAGTTCCTATGTTTAGGCTTTAACCGGTTCGAAATTGACTACCGGTTTTAAGTTCTGGATTTTGGATCTTGTAAGCTACCGTAGCTACTTTGGTACGTCGATAGAATCGTCAGAGCCGCCTCTCTCGCCGCGCTGCCTCTGTTTGGACCCCATACTTAGAAAATATCTGGTCTTATATAGATACATACAAATCCGCGAAGGCCATCGGATGCCGCAGACTGGCCAACGAGAGCTGTGGAGTGACCACATTAGGAAGGCTCATTGCTCCAAACCCGCCATCAACGGGTTGTTGTAGTTAGTCCGTCGAGTAGAAGCCAAAGAGGTTTTCCTCGAGCCCAACCCTCACCGCCTCAAATGGCCAAGAGGAAGAAGACCACCACGTATTAGAGCGCTATGCGGTTACGGTCACAGCTGGCAGATGCGTACGCGGCTTTACAACCCGTGCGGATTAACATGGCGCCTGGCTCGATAAATTAGGTTAAAGTGCTTAGTGTAAAAAAATTAATTTTATTTTAGTTCTTTGATTATCATCATTTCTTTTGCGCTAAATAGTTTCTCTTGTTATACTACTTTACGATGCTTTAACGTGACAGTACAAAGCAGCGGGAGGACGGTTGTTTTCGAGTCAGGTGCCATGTTAATGCGCACGGGTTGTACGTCGTCGACATAAACTTTTCTCATTAACGATCGTAATCACTGGCGTTCATTATGAACTGTTGAATGTACAGACACTTCTGAAGTTCTGAGACAGCATTTACCTTCATTCATATGAAAATTTATGCTAAATGAAAAAGCGTTCTCGCGACGCACAATGGTGTGACGCCGAGTTTGTTCAAACCTTAATACGTTTGCTTTAGTTTTTTGAATATTCATAAGCATTTTTTTTAATATTCCACCCCAGGAATTCTCAGGGTCTTTTGTTGTCAAAATAATTTGGAATCTAGAAGCCAATATAGGTACTATTATACTTTGTCTTTTTTATACTCACGACTTTCCCTTCAGAGAACAGTAGCGCATTTGTAGCACCTTTGGTATTGCAAATGTCTATAGACGATGGTAACCGCTTTCCATCAAGTGGGCCGTCTGCCTCTCTTCTGCATTAAAAAGAGTTAGGTATTAAAATGGTTCGAACATGTTTTAAATTAACCATCTAAACGCACAATTTAACTAAAATTTTATTCAAAATATCAGATCTAAAAAAAGCGAAAAGTAATTGATAAATACCATTTACGTTGGCTGTATTACTACCAAAAATTTGGATCTTACAATTGACAAGAACAAGCAATTAATAAGGTTTTCCAGGCGAACCGCTGTACCAAGAAATTGTAACCGGGAATGTTCCTTAATTAAGACGTTTCGACTGAGTGTACTCGTAGTTCTGTGAAGTTTGATTACATTTTTTTTAATTTATTTGCGAAACATGGAACCTTAGTAATGAACGTAAATGAAATTAACATGCCTGTTTCTTGGAAGGTACTAATGCTCTTTCCTTTCATTCAGTGGTAATTAAAAGTTGTAGGGGTTTTTAGACTATTTTTCAATAACTTTTTATAATTATGGCTTCTCGAGGTATTTTTTTTATTGCGATGCTGGCAAACTGGCAGACGGCCCATGTGAAAGAAAAATGTTTTTTGCTGCCTATGGACGTTTGCGGCACCAGAGGCGACGCGAACGCGTTGTCAGTCTTTAAGATAGTATAAAGGGGGATGGGCTAGAGGTCATGGCTTGATTCGATAGAGTCCCCCCCCCCCGTAGCGGTCTAGCCGATATCAAACTTTGCAGGACACCTGCCTCCTCCTCGAGCGCACTGCTTCCTTTTTTTTTTGACCAGGGGAAATCCGATTGAGGACTAAGTCGCGACAAGGGCAGAACCTTGGGGGGATAATTCGCGACCTAGTGTGGGATTCGCCAGATCGGGAGTGGCACTAGCATGCCCAGTCAGAACTGGTGCCATGCTATTGCCACTCCCCAGTTAGGGATACCCACTAAAACCCCTGGCTGTTCCGTCCTTCGCCTTATGCCAGGGCTACGGGTATATGACCTAGCCTCTCCGCAGCCCTGGCAGGCGTGGGCCTGAGAGGCCTCTTCCACTGCCGAGGGATTACTTTTCTCCCCCAGCATCGTCAAGCTCTCTAGGCGTGGGGCGGTCTGTAACTCGACCCACGGGAGGAGAGGTGAGCGCGCGCGGAACACGCCGCGCCCCCATCTCGACGGCATGTGCAGGTGAGTGAGAACTTCTATACCCCAAGAGGCCCCATCCGCGCCGTCCGCTTATAGCGGCCGAAGGTCCTGGCTGGCCCTCCGACACCGACGCGTCCTCCTTTGGCGGGAGCGGAGCAGTGATGTGCGCTCACGCTCCCGCTGCGCCTCCTCCTTCGCAAGCATGATGCGCTCGCAGAAGGAGGAGACGGCGTCCCATCCTGTTGTACCATGGCACGTACCACGGCCGGGAGCGAAAGTTCATGTCCGGTAACGGCGACGAGGTCTCGGCGCTGCTCTGTCCAGGCAGGACACACCTGGAGTGTATGAAGCGCCGTATCTTCGTCGCCGGTGTCACAATGATGGCACTCTGACGTTGGCTTACGGCCAAGGCGACACAGGTACCTCCCGAAGCAGCCGTGCCCTGAGAGGAACTGTGTCAGCCGGAACGTCGGGGTGCCGTGTCTTCTTCCGATCCAGTCCTGCAGGACGGGCCTCACCGCTTCGATGGTGGCGAGGCCCGCGCTGGGGTGTTTGAGGCGTTTTTCCCATGCCAAGTGCACTGCTTCCTGTTCTAATGCCTCCGCTCCCATTGAGTCGGGAAGTCTACCAAACCCGGTATCGCTGAAACAGCCGCTCGTGGCTATTCAACTGAACTCTGCACAAAAGAAGAACAGTAAGATGGGATCAGCAGGATACATTAAAGTGGGACATGGTGATATAGGGGTGATAGGGTACAGGAAAGAGAAGTGTGCCATCGGAAATTTCACTCATCATACGCAACACCACACTAGGTCAAGTATAACCGATTCTCGCCTTTATTGCCGATTGAGTCGGCCCTAAAAAGTATAATTTTTGTATTGGCTCGTTCGGTTTATTTGTTACCACGTTCTCAAAGAGTGTCGGCTTGAAACAGTTGGCCTTGAGCTAATCGTGTTTTGTGCGATGAGTGACAGTTCCGATGACCCATGTATGTTAGTTCTGATGATCTATTTCCTGTTCAATAACGTATTATGTCCGACAAATAATTGTTTTACCTTGGTAATTAATTAAAACGGCCGTTTCCGTTTTTATTTTTTAAAAATCTTAATATCTTTTATAACAATTTGTAGATTAGCAGTAAAAGGATTATCCGTTTCTTCAGAATTTTATTTTGAATGTTAAGAAACTCTCCCTACCATTAAATTTTTTAAAGTAAAGAGGTGATATATAAACCTTTTTGAAAAACCGTTTAAAAATCGTTGAGTAGTTTAGGATCAGTTTTTTTAATGTATGTGTGCAGCAGACAGGCAGACGGCACATCTCATGGAAAGTTTACCGTCGCCTATGAACATTTGTAACATCAAAGAGGGCACCAATGTGCTGCCGCTCTCTAAAGGGAGACTGTGATTTGGCCACTATGCCAGAACACAATTCAATGTTGTGAATGGCGGCATACTCTAGACCAGGAGTAGTCGCCATCCAGTCGGGCAAATACCCTACCATCTGGCTGTGGGTTGTTTTGTACGTCTTATGACATGCCGCCCGGGTGCCGCCGGAAATTCTATTGTTATGAGTCGCGAGGCTCGTTAATGCCGTTGGAATTATTATAGAGTTTATTAGAACTATACAAACACCTATAACCCAGGTACAAATATAACCGAACACGACAAGTCCAAACGTAATGCAGAAGGTCGTAATTCCATAAAACGCGCAAAGCCCGTCACTAAAATATACTACCGAATGTACACAAGTCTTGCTTCGCTCGTGGTTATCGCTCGACTCGTCCATCAACCGGGGCATTGCTTTATACTGCATACACGAAATATGTCTGCCCGACCGCGTAGACCGGATTTCCTAGAATCAGTTTGTACTTTTAATCCGAGACACCTGGCTAATGAGTCGACCGCAACGGCCATAAACGACTACAATAAAACAATGCACTGTTCTCTAGAATAATTAGTAAACGCATGCCAATAAATAAGTAAACAAAAGAAGTCCAAATGCCGATAAGTATAATAAAATGTATTTTTACAGATATGCAGGCGTGAATTAGTTTTTGTTGGCGTCTAGGTTGTAACAGTATTCTTTCTCCGTTCCTGCACGAAGAACTTAGTAGATGAACAGACAGACACATGGGAAAGCGAGTTTGAGGAATTGGGTCGTTATGGTCTTACACCAAAAGGAAAGTTTGCACTGAAAATCAGCGTTGTCTCGGATATCACTCCGGCACAACAATATGCTGAGTGCAAACCTTGTTCGCTGAAAATGCGGCGTACAAATTCTTAAATAATGTTTTGTGTGTAATAATGTGTAAAGAATGTAACTACGTCGCTATTTTGCTGAAATAAAGTTTTTCTTTCTTTCTTTCTTTGTTTCTTATACTACGTAAAAAGATAAGGTTATTTATTGTAACCTGTCACCTGCCCAATTGTATGCCATGGGGCGTGACCGTATAAAATATGAATAACGCTTAGAAATGGGCCAAATCAACACGCGAACTCTGTGTTGTTTGCATGCCGTTTTGGCCTACGCGCCCCACCCACGCACTCTGGGTTGGAGTAATTAAATTGTTTTGTCACAACCCAATGGATTTACTACCGGATTAATTGACGGAGCTTTCGAGCCATGCTCGAAGGCTAATTAATTTCTTATAGTAGGTAGTGAAGTAGTTCTGTGGAAGTTTGAGAGTCATATTATTTCTTTGTTGCGAACCTGTCAAACAGGCAAACAATCCGCGTAATTAAAAGTGGGATGAAAAAAAATCGTCTACCGTCGCTGTCGACGTCTAGAATACCAGGGGCGCTTTGCGAGTCTTTGGGATAGGAGAGATGGATTGAGGGGATGAGATAGGGGAGTGGAATAAGGAATGAGATAGAGAAGCACGGACAGGGAGGCGAGGAAGAGGGCCAACGGAGCTCTCATAATCGCACGAAACACGATTAGATAAGACTAACCGTTGCACGCCGATAGTCTCTGAAGTATGGTATTGTATGGACTCCTACATCCGGAAACGTGTTGGATATGAAGAGGAAATAATACCATGCTAAATCTTTTTTCCCTTCGTGACAATCGTCACATATACAAGGGCGGCTTTCAACGCATAATATTAAATTTTCCGTGTCAACATCGCGCCTGATCACAATTTGACAAGTCGCAACACGTCTAACAGTTATAATCCCCGGCGCGCAACTTGGCCAAAGTCGTAAGATGCGCAAAAGTCGTTTTTAGGTCTCTTTGGTTGTCAAGCGCGACGCGGGGAATGAGTCTACTCAACTGTCTCCTTCACACTCGTAAGCTTGTACGCGCGCCAATGAGACAGACAGACTTTTCGTGATGCGAATGCAGTGCGAAGTCACACCACGCGGTTATTCACAGACACTACACAAGCACAACGTTTATACATGTGTTGAACGTGCAATGCGCGTACTTACCCCCACTACGCCAAAACGTGGCCAAGTTACGTGCCGCGTACTACACCGCTCTCAGTGTCAACTGAACTAATTCATAATCTGATTCCGGTGTGTGTGTGTCCTCGCGTGTTCGAATGTATAGAAACACGCGCGTTATGAAATAATAATCTTAAATATTCCGATCCGGAATTCAGAACATTCGTCAGTATCATTCTTACAGATCGATCTGAAAAATCAGAATATGTGTAGAGCATAATTGAATTGTATCCAATTCCGGGCTTTCTGAATGAATAATATGAATTCAGATTATGGATTCAGAGAAGAATTCCGGATGTATGAGTCCGGCCTAAGAGCTGTGATCAAAATAATGGTTCAGTGTGGCTCTGCCACACATTTAGTGTACTTTGAGACTTCAATTTTATTTTTTGAAAACAATCGATAGTGTGTTCTGTGCAGGAACCGAGAAAGAGTACAATTTCCTGCGGCCTGGCGGCATGGTGTAGGAGGCGACAAGACAACCCACAGCCAGGTGGTAGGGTATTTGCCCATTTCGATCGCTACCACCCTTGTTTAGACTCTAGAGTATGGTACGATGGTAACCATTTTCCATCAGGTGGGTCGTCTGCCTGTTTGTTGAACTCATGCAATAAAAAAAATAGTAGTATAGTAGTAGTGGTCGCGATCGAATCCTCGATTATTTGTCGTGCCTGGGTCATGATAAATTCAGTGCCGGGCCACTTGTTGATACGCCGCGGTGCATCCGGCTGTCGGCTGGTGGAGGGCCAATGCGGTAACTCGTGGATGGAAGTCGTCATCGCACTGTACCCGTATTGTTAATAACATTTGTAGTAGTAGCTAGTTGTGATTATTTCTCGAAATGAAATTAAATTAAATATTTATTCTTGCATAAATGTAGTTGTACACAGATGTCATTCTTAGAAATACATGGTTCAGTACATTTTACCAGTTTCACTGGTGTGCAAGTAGGCAGTATCTTAATCGTCATTATTTAATTGGTTTGTTATTTATTTTATTAAATCTTTACTTTTATCCCATTGAGTCGTATTTATTACATTTATTTATTAATTAATAATATTTATTACCTGTATTAATTACATAGATGTCTGTTTTTTTTTAAATTATTATTCCTATCTCTTTGTCAATTATTTAATGTCATTAATTAAAATATTATTATTATTATGTATAGATATTTGTTTCAAATTTGTCGTTTAGGAATTCATTTGTGGAATAATAGGATTTATCTATTAATAATTTCTCAGGCTCGATTCGACATCGCCCTGGTATAAAAGCGAGCGGCGTAGCGTCAGAACATCATTCGGGCATCATCAGATTCATCCTTCTCTCATGGCAACAGTCCAGCCGAGGTAAAACACCCTAGGGAGCTGATCGAGCAAGTTGCCCCCGGGCTCGAGCGCTCGCCCCAAAAACCCCGGTAAAGTTGTGAGGTATTCGGACCAACAACATAAAGTCAAGTCAAATAAAAAAAAAAGTACATCATTCGCACTTCGGGTTTGGTTGAATGCACATGTCATAATAGTGCCCCCAGGCTATAGTGCGAGAATAATCTATACTAATATTATAAAGAGGAATGATTTGTATTTTTGTATGTTTGTAAGTAATAACTACTCGACTGATTTCAAAAATTCTTTAACTATTATAATGCTACATTATTCCAATTAATATAGGCTATATTTATTACCAGAAAAAATAGGGATCCCTACGAAAATGCAAATATGTATCCTAAGGTACAAAAAAAGTGTTTGAGTGTTTCTAGGGTTGGTTGAGATTCACAATTAGACCCGGTACGTAGTGCTGAAATCCGTTCTAGATTTTCGTTATTTCAGGGTAAGACAAATCTGCCGGAATCGTTAGTAATTTATAATTAATTGTGTCCTATTAATAGGCAGTCTTTGTTCGGAAGACTAATAAAAACGATCCAAGTTCTACGTATTTTGTTGTCTAATTCTGACACTATCAGTATCTATATATACTTATATATTTATAAAAACATTTTTGTATGTATGTGGAAAATCGGCATTAACTGACATCGCCTTACCTAAAACGGCACGAATTTCAAAACTTTGAAACACATTTTACTAATAGTAATATTATTAAAAGCCTTTAATACTGTGTACATATCTACGCAATTTCTAATGAATAGTAGCTACCAGAATGTGCGATAAAATTTAATGTATCATGAAATCGCTATCGAATCCTCAATTTTATTGGTCGTGCCTGCGTCGTAATGATAAATTCAGTGCCGGGCCACTTGTTGATACGTTGATCGGGGGTGGCACTAGCATGCCCAGTCAGAATTGATACCCACTAAAACCCCTAGGTGTTCCGTTCTGCGCCTTATGCCAGGACTACGGATATATGACCTAGCCACACCGCAGCCCTGGTAGGCGTGGGCCTTGTAAGGCCACTTCCACTGCCGGGGTACTATCCTCAATCCCCCAGCATCTTCAAGCTCTGTGTGCGTGGGGCGGTTCTTATCGCCCCATGGAGGAGAGGTAAACGCGCGCAGAATACTCGCGCTCTCATTTCGACGGCATGTGTAGGTGAGTGAGAACCCCTATACCCCAATTCTTACCTTAATTAAAGGTCAACCTTTTGGTTACATGAGACCTCTACCAATCGTGACGACAAGATAACAAGAACCCCCTCTGGGGAGACTTTTCTAGACACCAAAAGACACAATATTTAGAAAATGAGGTATAAAACATTTGGTTCAAAAAAATTTTTTTTATATGTTAATTGATTAAATGTATGCATATTTATTTTAAGTGCATATTAATATTATAATGATAACAGTAAGTTGAAATTTTGTATACTTACGATTATTGATGAAGATCTAAATTTCTGAACAACTGGAAGTTATCATTAACCTAGGATATAATTATTTACACTATTACAACGTTTATTAGATTATTATAGACTTGCTTTTAGTTTATTAGGTCGCCATAATATGATGAATGAATGTTCCCTTCCTTAAAGAGTTGATAATTGAAAATTATTGTTGTGTTAAATTCCAAACGCTGGCTATCTGACGATGATTGATTGTTTGCGCTCCGTTTGATTTATGGACTCTTTACATGTATTTATTAGTAGAGTATCTCAGATGAAAGAATAAATATAATAAGACAGCGCCAATGTGTATTAAAGTGTAAATGTCACATCATCTCTCCTTAATTAACACCTGTACACACTTCTTCCTTCGTTGATAACTCTTTCACGGTACTGGCTGCCTATTTATGGAAGTTACTGCCACTAAATATCACACAAGCAATACATATTGTTTTTTTAAACTGATATTTACTAAATAACTTTGGTCCTCGCAAGTCTAAAACATGCTTCTGATTCTGTATATTGTATGATATATCCTTTTTTTAAAGTATATGAAATATATTATAATTTATTTTTCACTAATTTTTGCGATGTTTCATAGTGTTACAACCTAGGCCCGACAAAGACAAATTCCACGTACAAATCTATAAAAGCACATTTAATACCTGTCCGCATTTGAACTAATTGGAATCCTTTTTTGTTCACTCATTTATTGGCATAAGTTTTTAGTGGAGAACAGCCCATTGTACTCGCTCATTAGCATCATTAGCCAGGTGTTACAACTAATTCTAGAAAAGGTGTCGCCGTTGCCGGGCGGGCACATTTTCATTTGTGAAGTATAAAATGACGGCCTGATGGAGAGGAGTAAGTTGAGCTTAAACTAGATACGGGCGTGACGTGTGCACATTCGGGAATCTAATAGTGACGGACTTGGCGCGTTTTATTGAATTACGACCTTCTGCATTACGTTTGGTTTCGTTGTGTTCGGTTATATTTTCCCTGTGTTATACGTGTTTGTAAAGTTCAAATAAAGTCTATAATAATTCTACATTTTAATTCGAGGATATGATTTATGGATCACAAGGAAATCGAGAACAACCCTTGTCGAAGAGCATATACATCGAACAGTGAGATGGCAAATTTGTATACGCGTGCCAGTTGCTTTATTTCTATAGCTGCTTGATATATTATTTCTAAAGCTATTGAAGTAATTTACGCAACTCAAAAGTTTTAAAAAACAAAACCGAGTTTGCACTAAAAAAACAAAAATATTTTAACCGACTTCTTTCTACAACATATTGAAGTCGGTTTTGTATTTTTTTTAATTATATATTAAAAAAAACAACATTTCACAACCGAATCTTCGAAACGCGCATACGTTAAGATTGAATCCAATGAAACTTGTGTGGTAGAAAATTTTCTGGCTAAATAAACAAGGGTTACGTAGGTACGTATATATATTTTTAAGTAAGTTTAATTAATTTTATTAGTCGTTTTAGTAATAGTAAATATTTTAGTTGAGTAAAAATAAAATATTTCAAATGTACATTATATTAGCCAAAATCAGTTAGAGGTTAGTGAATGTCACCTTTCTACATCATTTACTTATTCGACCAAATATAAGCTAAGGTAACCGACGATATAATTAGGACAGATTAGAATTTCGCAACACACCCCTGAAGTTTAGAGATGGGACAGCATTAAGCATCTATCGATATTTAACATTCATCGCCATTGGTGATCTCTCTCTGAGAGCAAAAAACATTTTTAAGCATAAATATCGATAACAACAAACAGTGATTATAAATAATATATCTTGGTAATTTCATGAGAATATTTTTTAAACTTTAAGCTTTCGTAGCCATTTTAGCAAAACCGGAACCCTAAGTTTCCTATGTCATTCTCATTTTGTTTGGAAACTATTGCACTTATATTCGTGACATTTATCAGGTAATCTGTATAGTCTGTACGGTGCTACACATTAGTGTGAAACTGTAATTGAAACTAAAAATTACGGGAGTTTTCCGTATTTTGACAACATAATTTTGTAGCTTATAGCGGTTTATAGCAGATAACTTCTTTCCAAATATCCATGATTGTACTCTAAACCTAAAAACTCAAAATGTCAAATTGACACTCAATATGTATTTTTGCAACCTTTCAATTACACCTTGGTTATTCTTAGAAAAAAAAAGTATAAAATTTTACTTAAAATCATGTTACTTTCTTTAGATGATTAATCTAAAACATTTTCTACTATATTCAAATTGACCGTGTACTAGCAGAAGGTCAGGAGCCTTAAAAACAGACGAGCGTGCATGACATGAGCTATGAATGTCAAGGAAACAAGTGAGGTGTGTGAAAATAAGCCTAAATGGTGCTCTGTTGTTCGTGCCTACCCCGCAAGGGACCTGGCGTGAAGTTATGTATGTATGTATTTTCTACTATAATATCTAACTTTAGATATGGCTTGTGGTGTGTAAGACATTTAAAAAACATTAAATAATGTAATTCATTGCGAAAATCCTGTTTATAATGTTCGAAAATGATCTTACAAGGATAAATAATGTATAGGTTACCAACGAGCAGACCATCTTGCAACAGAATATTATTAAACATTGATTAGTCACGCAAACTAAATCACTGTTTGCCTTAACAGACTCCAATAAGCAAATTAATTAACATTCAATGTAATCGCACATCTGTGCCCCATATCCGGTGGGGCTTTGTAATGAATTTTAAGGACTTGCAAATGGGTTCATCGCTTATTCGCGTCCGGCATCAATCAACTAATGAGAAGCTTAGTTACGTTTAATTATTTCGCGGCTCACTTTCTCTGACCACCAACTCTTGATGAATGAATAGAAACTGTTTTTTATTTTATTGGAACGAAGTTCCTTATCGCACGTTGCGAAAGAGGGCTAGACGGAACAAATTAAGACCAAAAGTTGTAACGACACTTTTTGCTATAGTTGTAAGCCGTGCGGCGTGCGCGTCTTTCTCTCTCTGTCTGTCTCTCTCATAGAAAGAAAGCCAGTTATTACTAAAATTGAGCCTTACTAAAAACTATCATAAAATATTATAACTTATAGAAAATAAAATTTTATTACAATTCCATCACTAATTAATCGAAGGGAACTTCGTTCCATCCTGATGTCCCTTGTCACTCTCAAGTTTTTTTTATTGCAGGAGTTCAGCAGACACGCAGACGGCCCACTTGATTGGAAGCGGTTACCATCGCCTGTGAACATTTGTAACACCAAAGGTGCTACAAATGCGCTGTTGCTCTCTTAAGGGAGACTAGAACCTGATCACTAATGCCGGAACACAACTCAAGGTTGTTATGGCGACATAATTTAGACCAGGGGTGGTAGCCATCCAGTTGGGAAATGCCCTAACACCTGGATGTGGTTTGTTTTTGCCTCTTACGATAGGCAGCCCGGCCGCGGGAATTGTATTTTTTCTCCGTTCCTGAACGAATTTATTTCAGTTATTATTCAAATCTAGACCCTTGTACTATATAAACAATTTGTCCTTGTCATTTTGTTTGCACGTTATTTAAACTTATAAGCAAATCTTCCCAGGAAGATATCGAAATGTAAAATACACGCAAATTGAAGGTAAAAGCTGTTTAAATTCCTAAAATTTTCATTGCGTTGAGTGGTTCCGGAACTTATTCGAAAGTAATTTTTACAGTCATTACGTATTAAAACAATCGATGATGTTTAAACCATATTAATAGTTCAATGTTTGTGTAATAAATTTGAGGGTAGTTATAAAATTATCATAATGACTTACATTCGTCCATCGATATCGACATTTGACATGTCACGCCACTTCTTTATATCTAGATATCTCCGGCTAATGTAAACCGCCCTCGGCTGATTGGGTAACTTGACCCACTAAGCCGACACCCTGACACAGCGATCAGGGGCTTGAAAATATACCGTTCATTTTCTTATTATTATCTTCGGGTAGGCGTGCCGGTGTTTGTGCGGTGTAAGCGTTTCCGACAAGCTTGTTTTTTGTACAAGAGTAATGATGGTTAATGTGTTTACCGAGGTGGACGAAACAGCGTGTCGTGTGTTTTCAACGCGTCGTATGGTTTAGTCGATTAATCTAGTTGTTTGGTTGTGTAAGAAAAAAGATACTCGATATCTTTCAGGCCCAGTTCGAAGTAATAGTTTTATTTATGTTAATATAGATCTGACGCGGTAGTCTTGCAGAAATCATTATCTTGATTACAGCTCTTGGGCCGTCTACATCGATGTGAACTGATTCTCTCAGAATATCGATGTCAAATGGTTAGCCTGAAATCTGGTATATATATGTAATCACAATACAAGATTGGACATACGGTATTTTTGTTCGTAAATAGGTTTTTCCTTAAACGAATACCGTCTAGATGAAAATTTTAATGCAATACAACTTGTAAGAATGCTTGCTCTCAAAATAAATCGAGAGTTAAAATAGTCGTGTCATATTTAGAAATATTTTAATCTAGAGAGCTAGAAGAAGTCGCTAGATGTGTCAGAAATATTTTTTTATAAATTTCTTAGTTTTATCTTTTTCAAAAAAAAAACCATGTCATTGTATCATCGATAATGAAGTGCCAGTCGCATTTCATACATTCGATACATTTTATAAGTTGTTTAGCAAATCACTATTAACCATAAATATCAGACATTTGCTGTTATAAACGTACTTCATAGTCATTTAAACGAACCTTCATAAGTGCGGGCGGGTAAACGTGGAAACGCTCTTTCATTCTAGTATACAGTCGCGGAATGAAAATGTTCGAACCGTTCATGAAATGTTCACCTTACAGTCGACTTTTGCTTGCATGTGTACAAGAGACAATTCTGTCACGATTTTAATAAATGTTACGTTTATAAAAATTAAGAACATGATTAAATTAAATTGCAATGTTGACAATGATTAATGAGATTACCAATAAGAAACATAGAGATAAAATCACTACGCTTAACAATAAAATTAAAACCAATAAAAAAGGTTTAACATGTCAAAACAGTCTTCTTTAGACAAGATAGAAAATCAAACAACTTTGACTGAGTAATTTTAAACTTTATTGTGAAATAGTTAAACACAGTCTTCTCACTTCTATTATTACAATCTACGACTATAGCTTTATAAAATATGATGTATGTATATGGTAATTATAGTAATGTTAATATTGTATTGGAGCTCTATTGGAGCCGAACGGTATTGCACGTGATGATGGCAGGCGCCCTGAGGGAATGACTCTAATTCCCTGGCAGCGTGGCAAGCCTTTGGTGTGGGATGCGACTTGCGTAGACACGTTGGCCGCATCCCCTTTACCAAACACGTCTAGATCGGCCGGTTCGGCGGCGGAAACAGCGGAATCACTCAAGCGGCGGAAATATGCAACCCTCAGTGAGAGTTATATGTTCGTGCCGTTTGCTGTCGAGACGCTTGGACCGAGCCTCTACCAAAATTTATCAAAACGACTCATCGACTCTTCAGGTGATCAGAGGGCTGGTGCCTACCTCGGCCAACGGATCAGTATGGCGATCCAGCGAGGAAACGTAGCCAGCCTTCTGGGCACCTTACCCATAGAAGACGGTGATCGGGCTCAGTATTCTACTTATAGTCTTGAGGGACTATGGGTAGAATACAATACAAATAAGTTAAGTTTTCTTACATTGTATTCAATAGTATGTAATTTTATAATTGTGTTAATAAATAATATAACGAATGTTAATATTAGGGAACTTGAAAAGTAATATGGAAAGAATGTGTAATTTCGGTTTAGAACGAACAATATTGTGTACAATAAAACTTTTACAAGGCAGGACAACGTCTACCGGGACCCCTATTTTTACATAAATCTAATTTTAAAAAATGTAAGTCAGCAATCACCAAGATTAGTTTGTAGTAAACGTGGAGCGCATAATAAGACGCCGTTGCAATCTCCCATTCATCCGCATTGGTAGTATGCAAATCCAAAACCGCATCTAGGACGTTGCGGTGCACCCTCGGGATTTATTACTTCAGTATTATGCGATGTAGGAGATGGATGATTATTGCACGACCTAGTTATTTGATCTGAATTGAAAATGGTCTTAGATTGGATCTTGGCTAGGTAAATGTGGATTTTAGTAAAGGATAAATAAATGTTTTTGATGTGATAACGTCTTATCGGAGGGTAAACGGAATCGTTACGTAACGCGTTACGGCGCCAGTCTGTCTGCCTTCCCTTTCTCTCACGCATACGGCAGCATTAGGTAGGCTTCTTCTCTCTCAGTCTAACCCACACCGCTAGCCGTATTCTGGTAAATAGATTGAATAATGATACTAATAATGTACGTCACAAAATTCTAATGTACATATTCAAGAATTGTAACTAAAAATAAAATATGTTTTATAATTAATAACTTTTTTGATTAATAAATAACTTTCCTTACTAAGCTTTTCCTCATGTTAAATAATTTCAATATTAAATAGTTCAACTTAGATTTGTTTAAGTTATCACTTCTGTCGGGGGTCCCGAGACTCACACGTTTTTATTTAAAAAAATCTTACCGTTTCGAGATCTTCTCAGCATCCGTTGTTTCGAGACCGTTGGTACACATGTCATCTTTAACGTCATTAAGCCAACAGTGGGCCTACGTCTTCTACCGGGACCAGGCGGAGACGGCATTGCTAATTAGACTCATAGATTTGTCCCCCGTATAATTTCCAAGTAAATCCTCGATCATTAGAAGAAACAAAAGCTCGCTAATCGCTTTAAAAGTTTAAAAATAATCAGCCGCTTTGTTGTTCGAATATTTTTTTCACAATGAAAAATGTTTTGAAGAAAATTCTTTTGTTACTTAGTATATTTGTATCGATTGAGAAAATAACAAAGGGATTATCTCAAACATATTTTTAATTCGTAATAATATTACAAGTAATTGATTTAGCTTTGGTTGCCGTTTCACGAGTAAGAGAGTTTTTTAATTTTTGTTTTTTTTTACTTGCAATTAGTGAAGAATTTGTCGTGCGCAAACTGTTTAATCCGAGTTTGAAAGTGTCCTGTATTCATTCTCGATGTTGTGCTAGTGTGGGCAGTGAAGCGTGGCTTGTGTTTGATAGACACAAGCAAACCTGTGTGTCTCGTAGATGAATATGCTGCGGTAGGCCTGTGGAATCATGCGGAAGCTCTCATGTCATCGTTCATGTCGACATTGTGTTGTTACATACCGACAAAAAAATGCGCACCTGGTTTATTACCCTTCCCGTATTTGGAATTCTTTTGTTTACTTTGTGTTTAAAATTTGCTATTAGACAATAACCTATTGTTATTGTTTTCGACTTTGTTGGCCGTTCGCAGAAATAATTAACCAGGTGTGCAGGTGTTTCTTGGAAAAACGTACACGCAGTCGATTGTTGTATTATACAGTTTGCTATAAAACAATGCTCGAACGGAGGGGGGGGGGGGGCATTCAAGCGAAGATTACGAGCCAGACGTAGATTCGATGGGCGATATAGTGACGGGCTTTGCGCGTGTCATTGAATCGTGCAGTTTGCACTAATAGTGTCTAGTTATATTTGCACTTATGTTATACCTGTTTATATAGTTCTAATAATTTTTATAGTAATTTCAACGACATTTTAATTCGAGTCCTGCATAACTCGTAACAGTATATAAACTGCAGGAGAGTCGCTGCCTTACAATCTATACTATGTAAATCTGTAATTGGTTCGAGTTTGTATATTGCGTTACTACACTTATGATGGTGTGCACCGACATTTAAGTGGCGGTTAAAATAAAATAACAACTGTTTATGCATACATTTTTAGCGATTAATTTATTTTATCCATCGGTTAAAAGTCGGTACACACCAGCCTTAGCGGTCGAAATAATAACAAAGAATGCTGAAGGCTACACGAAATCGAGAAGAAAAGATAGCAAAAGCAAGTCAAACCTCCGAAGTTTAAATTACAAATGCTTGTACGTTAGATTTACCTAACATAAAACTATTGTTACGAGTGCGGAACTCGAATTAAATGCCTTTGGAATTACTATAGAATTTATTTGAACTATACAAACACGTATGACACAGGTACAAATATAACTGGACGCAACCAGTACAAACGTGATGCACAATTCAATAACACGCGCGAAGTCCGTCACTATAATTATCGCTTTTCGAATATACACGTCTTGCTTTGATCGTGGTTCTCGCTAGACTGCCGATGTCTCCATGGGGCCATTGCTGCACCGATACAATATGGCTGCTAGCCCGCATACATCGGTTTTCTTAGAATAAGTTCGACACACCTGCCTAATGACGGCCTTAAAACAAGTACAATAACAGTAGAATGTTTTTCTTAATTACCAATTCTAAACACAAAGCAAACAAAAGAAGTCCAAATGCTGGATAGGTAATAAACTGCGCTTTATGACAGGCATGTGTGCACCTTTGTCGGCATGTAACAATATCATACTTAGGCCTATGGTACCTGGCGTTATCTTCGATTTTATTTGATTCGAAACTATTTATTCTTTTTATTTTCTCGAGTTGAAGGTGAGTGTAAATCGCTTTTCTTTCTATTGTGAAACTAAGCCTCGATACTTTTCAAAGTGAACAAAACGTTTGTATTTCAAAGCGTTAGATACGTTTGAAGTTTAATCCCTTGAAAACGAACGTGAGCCGAGATTAGAATATGTCGTAGTATATTTTATTGATGTAATGACAAACAGAATAAAATATTTTTTAATATACAGTAGAATCCGTTTGGATTCTACTTTTCTAAAATCTGTCATACGACGATGTTTTTCTTCACCGTTAGGACGTGATATTTTTTATTGCAGGAGTGCAGCAGACATGCAGACGGCCTACTTGATGGAAAACGGTTACCATCGCCTATGGACATTTGCAACACCAAAGGTGCCTACAAATGCGCTGCTGCTCCCTTAAGGGAGACTGGAACCTGGTCACTAATGCCGGAACACAACACAAGGTTGTTATGGCGACATACTTAGACCAGGGGTGGTAGCCATCCGGTCGGGCAAATGCCCTGGATAATTGTAACAAAATGCAAATTAGATCAAAAATTTGGCAAGTGGTGGATGGAGAGAGAGAAATATGGCACAAAAGCTAGGGCAGGCTTTTGTTGCACAATATTCTAAATATTCTTTATTGTACACAAAATAGTTACAAAAAAGTATACAACAATGGTGATGTACAAAGGCGAGCTTAACCCTGAAAGAGTTTTCTTCCAGCAAACCTATGGGTCATAGCGAGAGTGGAAAGACAAGAGGCAGGGTTGTGTACATGAAACTTATTATTACATAAAAGTATTATTGAAAATAAATATTACATTATAAACAACATACAGATAGATATGCATACATAAACTTAACATACATACACATATATCGATACATACCCAGCATATACATATATATAAAATATATATATTGTAAAATATCTATATCTAATATATAAAATTCTCGTGTCACAGTTTTCGTTGCCATACTCCTCCGAAACGGCTTGACCGATTTTGATGAAATTTTTTTTGCTTATCCGGTATCTATGAGAATCGGCCAACATCTATTTTTCATCCCCCTAAATGTAGGGGTAGTCCACCCCTAAATTTTTATTTTTATTTTTTAGACAAAATTTTAATTTCTATTTTTTTATGATACAACATACAAAAATACACACAACCCTAAATTATTAACCCTCTGCGACAAACCCCTATTTTTACCGGGCAGGACGACGTCTGCCGGGACAGCTAGTTATATATAAAATATAAACACATATATATATATATTGTTACAATTCACGCCTGTCTGTAAAAACACATTTTATTACCTTTCGGCATTTGAACTAATTATTTTATGATCTTCTTTTGTTTACTTATGTATTGGCATGTGTTTACTATTTATTCTAGCAAACTGTCCATTGTTTTCTTGTAGTCGTTTAAGGTCGTTGCGGTCGAATTATTAGCCAGGTGTTACGAAATAGGTCGACTACAATGTCACATTTCTATTTGTGAGGTATAAAATCCGAGCTCGATAGAGGGATCACACAGTGAAGCGATAGCCACGAGCGAAGCAAGACGTGTTTACTACAATCGGAGTATAATAAGTGACGGACTTTGCGCGTTTTATGGAATTACGACCTTCTGCATTTACCTTTGGACCTATTGTGTCCGGTTATATTTGTACCTGTGTTATACGTGTTTGTATAGTTCTAATAAACTCTATCGTAATTTTAACGGCATTTTAATTCGAGTCTCGCGGCTCGTAACAATATATTTAATCACTCAAGCTAATACATTAAATTATAAACTTCACAATGTAGGATGCTCTTATTTTATCTTTCTTTCTCTCTCTCACTGTTCTTTATAGTATAATTATTGTTTTTATCATACCAACTACTCCTGGTCTCAAGGAACGCTACGAATTTCTGTACGTTTCTAGCTCCTATTTGCGCCCCTCGACTAGATTCAGAATAAACACACTCTTGTTTTTTTAATCACTTATTTACCGTCCGGGTTGCGCGTCTCTGGAGTGAGCTACCTGTTGCTTTAAGACAGACCAAATCCTTACAATGCTTTAAAAATCAGGTTCAGAAGAATTATTTTTCTATGGTATATATTCATTCTTAATCTGTTATATATTTATATTCGTGTGTATATTGTCATATGTATATATACATGTGTGTATACCTATGTGTATATACATTCGAGGACTTCATAACCAATGGATGTACAGATAAAAGTGCAGTTCTACACAAGGGACATAATTGTGAATAAAACAAAACTAGTTGATTGTTTTAGGCTGAAATTTGAAATGCCCTTCTTTTTAGGTACACTTGCATACTGGTAGGACTTTATAGATGGTAACATGCATAGTTTTTAGCAAACAACAAAAAAAGGGCATTTTTGCGTATACGCCTATATGTTTTGAAGCCCTCGATATTATGTACATATAGTTATATTGTTTTTGTAGTTATATGCACTGAGTATAGTTACTATTAACAGACTACACCACCGTCAATTTTCAAAATATTAATCCCTGTCGAGGGTTGTTTGTAAGAGATCGCCTTTTAAGATAAGGCCGGCTGTTGTACTATCTTTTATTTTTGTACTTCTGCTTGTCTATGCTTTGGTTTGCAATAAAGAATTTTAGAACCTTACCTTACTAATATTATTATATACCTACACAAATAAATACATTTTCTACAGATTTATTATATTAAGTACTAGGTGACCCGGCAGACTTCGTACCGTCACAGAATCAATAATGAAAAAACGTTGATTTCTGAACGACCGCGACGGGACGAACATCAAACGCTTGATATTCAAAACAAAAAAAAAAGGAAAAAAGTCTTCTCTTTAAATTTAATTTGATTTCTGAACTATTTACATTTAATTGATTTCTAAACCACGAAACAAGCATCAAATGTTTGCCAGGTAGGAATAGTTTCTAAGAGGTAGGAGTACCAGTAGTTCCAGGTAGGAATAGTTACTATATTCCAACGATTTTTTCATGTTTACTCACCTTTTAAATGGTCTGAACTTCCTCATATAAAACAAAAATTATACAATCAGTCCAGCCGTTCTCGAGTTTTAGCGAGACTAACGAACATCAATTGATTTTATATATATATATAGATTATTATGTCTACAACGAAATACTACTTAACGAATCGTAAAGCTTGTTGGTATTTATTGTTAGTTTGTTAGTGTTGAAATTGCTCAAGTCAGGACTGCTTCGCATATAAGGTGTTGGCGCGACCTATTGGGCTCACGGCTAATGCAAACAACACCATTTATGATGCCAGCATAACGTGACAAAGGTTCATATTGCAACTGGGGAGGATGAGTCATAGAGTTATGGCTCAGATTAGTTACAGATTTTGATCGAAATCTTTTTTATCTACAAAAATATTATGAACTAGGATATGATAATTTGTTTCATTTTATCCCGGAAAATATTACATTTTCCGGAATAAAAATAACTATATCAGATCTCGATATTGAGAGTATACGTAAATATATATATACTTATACTGTAGTAAATTAGTGATTTGAAAAAGGCGACTGCAGCGCCATCTATTTACCTAATTTTCATAATGTATAAAATAATAATTATATGGAAACATATCATATATAGTGTTTCATTTAAATACGTCCAGTGGTTTTCCCGTGATGTTCTAACAGACAGAGAGACGGACAAAATTTCTAATAATCATATTTTCGAAATGTGCATTTACAGATTTATTATGGTATAGAGAGATAGAAGAATAACACTTTATTGCACATCAATACAAAAACGAACTTACAGACTAGCGATCTTATTCATAGACAGTTAGTAGTAAGTTTGAACGCTTCTTTACTATTAAGAACGGTAAAAAATCAGAAGAAGCAAGAGGGGTTCAAACTTATTCTAACTCTCATTGAATAAGACTAATATATTCACCTAAAGGCGGTTTTATAGCTAAAAACCGATCGCTTCCAGACAACCCAGAAATGAATTGAGAATGGTGATCTTGGTATACGTCGTCTATAATACGACTTCTTACATTTTAAGTAAAATTACAAAAATGATATATATACAGTCTTTAAATAGATATATACTGATACTACCTGTCGTTGGAATATGATACTTAATTTCATATATAAATATTTACATACCACGATCGCCATTATCGTTCATTCCTGGGGTTGTCTGGAAGAGATCGCTTTTTAGCGATAAGACCGCCCTTTGTACACAACTAGATATTATGTAATGTATTTAATTTTAGTCTTTAATTTCATTGTTGTTTTGGTGTATAATAAAGTGTTATCTATTTATCTACTTAATATATATACATATTATGTGTACACATATGTACTAAATAATACATATGGCACAGTTTCATAAATCTAAAATATCATAGCGCTCTAGGGAATCTTCAGCTGGGAGCTCATTCCAAATCCTCACGTTAAAACGAAATGCACTATTGTAATATGTAACAGTTTGAAGGAAATCCCATGAATGCCGCATGTCATTTCATGCGGCTCAGGTATTGATTTGAGTCGAGTGTCCACGCGGCAATGTACCGTCTGTACTTAAAAAGTATGAGAATATAATGTATGATATATGAAGTAATATAATTTTTTAGCTAGACGTGTTACATTAAGACAGGACCGCTTGCATAACGATCGCCTTTATATAAAATTATTTAATTATTGTTACATACCGACAAAGACCGCTAACCTGCATGTTGTAAAATCGAATTCTTTTATTTACTTCGTGTTTAAACTTTAGAAACATCTATTGTTATCGTACTTATTTTATGGCTGTAATTAGTGTCGAACAAATTAATCGTTGTTTTTTTATTGCATTGCGTCGACGCTTGCCAGATGTGCATGTGAATAATACCGACAAAGGGGCCCCTTTGTTGATATTATACAGTTTAGTATAAAAATACCCGAACGGAGGGGTGGTTCCAACAGCATTTATTTTAATTCGAGTCCTGTAGCTCGGACCATTATTATAATTAATAAACTGCCTAAATACGTTTTGCTTAAAACGTATTGACAGTTCTTTAAACATATTTAGCGGCAAATATTGTGCCGGAAGTCATTCCGTCTCAGCACGGATTTTCGTTTCCACATCATAATCTATGTCTATTTTCTTGTGACCTGTATACTTGTAGAATGTTAGTAGGTATCTAATCTATTCAGAGCAATAACTTGAACATAATTTTAACGTAAGAATAAATAAAAAACAGTATGCATACTGTTACAAGCTACACAGGACTCGAATTAAAATGCCCTTGTTATTACTATAGAGTTTATTAGAACTGTACAAACACATATAAAACCTTCATAATAATTATGACTAGATATAACCAGTAACACTGTCCGTCACTATATCGCTCTTCGAATGTACTACGCACGTCTTGCTAGTATCGTAATCGTCGCTTGACTGCCCCACTCCTTCGTTTGGGCAATGTTTTATACTAAACTGTATAATACCGACAAAGGGGCCGCGTTCACCGAGTTAATCCGCACATCTGGCAAACTTCGACGCAATGCAATAAAAAAGGATTAGTTCGACACTAATTGCAGCCACAAAATAAGTACGATAACAATAGGATATTTTTAAATTTTAAACACGACGTAAACAAAAGAACTCCGAATGCAGGAAAGGCAATAAACTGCGTTTTACGACAGCCAGGTGTGCGTTCTTTCTCGGTATGTAACAATATTAATAAGAAAGAAAAATAATCAAGGCAAAGTTGTAAAAATACTTTTAACAAGCTTATTTTGAATAATATTCGTTGTAGTTGGTCGGGAACAGTTTCACCGCACAACTGAATCATATCCACAATGCCATAACACATAGATATATGCAAATATCGTCCGTCTGGCTGTACGTGTTCGTACATAAATTTTGGGATGCGACGAGGGGTTGCGTTTGGATTCACAATTATAATGCTACCTGTAACATGGAACAAGAAAATCCCAACAACATTATAGTAGAGATTGTCCCACTACTATAGGGTTTAACTTGAATGAGTAAGTTCAGCAGACGGGCAGACGGCCCACCTGATGATAAGCGGTTACCATCGCCTATAGACATTTGTAACCCCGAAGGTGCCACCAACATGCAGTCGCTTTCTAAAAGGAGACTGGAACCTGGCGACTAATGCCGGAAAACAACTCAAGGTTGTTATGGCGGCATACTCTAGATTAGGGGTGGTAGCCGTCCAGACGGGAAAATACCCTACCACCTAGCTTTGGGTTGTTTGGTCGCCTCTTGCGATAGGCCGTCCGGTTACAGGAAATTGTATTTCTTCTCCGTTTCTGCACTGATAAAAATTTATCCCACCCCCTCTGGCTGGCAAGGCGTGGGTTAGTCCTTGATGTTGCAAACGTCTATAGGCGACGTTAAAAGCCGTGGTAGCGGACAATGCTTCACTCAGTAGATTCACCTCGCTACACTTAGAGTCCCCACGGTACAAGTGTCGGCAAAAATTTCGACTGAGATATAATTAACCAGTCAAGCAGGTGATAGACGTGCCAGAAAGTAGGCGTATTTACTCGCACATCTATCAGCACCATAATTTCATAGTTCCGTTGTTAATAATTGTAACAAAATAACAATTTTCTAATATGAAGCATTAATCAAAATATTTCTCTCCATTACAGTACCCTGGTGCCGTGGAAGCATTTTCGCGAAGAATTAAACAACGTGCACCCAATATCGTCCGGGTTGGAGACAATGGCATTGAAGACCACAATAGATCTAACATGCAACGATTTCATCTCAAACTTTGAATTTGACGTGTTCACTAGGTAAGAATAATTTTCAAGACTTTGTTGATTATAAAAGAAGTAATATAAAATATTCAAATTCTCGCCTGAAACAAGCATTATGCATGATGCCTAATAAAAGAAGAAAAATATTGATTTTAAGATATAATCAAACAAAGAGTAAAAAGGAACTGACAACTAAATACGTCTGTATTCAGATTTTTAATTACATGGACTAAAATGACAGTTGAATCAACAACTCAGCACTGTAAGTTAAACCCTACAAAATTTATTTAGAAATTCTATAGGATTCAACTCACAGTGGTGAGTTACTGCAAGCTTGCAACAGAAAAAACGGTCAATTGCAGCTGTCATCTTAGTCCAGGTAATTTAAAATCGGAGTATATTCTGTTTTCGTATATCACCAATGCACTATTTAGTCAGTCGTCTGAAGTCAAACGTCTCCCTCACTGAAATGAGAACGTTCAGATTGATGTGTGGTGTTACAAAAATGGATAAGGCTTAGTGTTAAAAGTTAAACATTAGGGGATTTTTGACAGTTGTACCCCTGACTAAAAGAGAGAGAGAGAAGAAGATTAAGGTGGTATGTGCATTTTGGAGACAAACAAATTAAACTGGAAGATTGTTACGTAAAATGTAACGTCTACCGTTACATTTTATGTAACCAAAAAAGATTGGAAGTGTTGGGTAAAAAATGACTGATGATTTGTGGTATGACAGAAGGCGTATGCCAGAATAGAGAAGTACGGAAGGGAAAAACATATTGTGCCGATCACAAATAATTGCATTAATTTGGTTGATCCGTCTAATATCAGAATTAGATGTGAATTCTATGGCGTTTCAGGTTATTTCAACCGTGGAGTACGCTACTTCGAAATTGGCAGCTCCTCGCTGTCACGCATCCTGGCTACGTCGCATTCTTAACATACGACGAGGTCAAAGCGAGACTTCAAAAGTATATACACAAGGCTGGCAGTTATGTATTTAGGTAAGACAGATGGAGTCAATTTGCTGTTCGTTTTACGTTGAACTTTCTCATGCTCGGGCGCAATTCGGGATAACGTTATAGTTATTGAATGTGGCCAAATGCATCTTCTTTATAGCGTTAAAAATAACGAATGACTATATGAGTGTATACATAAGCTATCTGTCAATATTTAACCTCATTGACTGTAAATGAGGCATTAAACATCTGCGTGATACATTAAATAAATATAACACTATCCCAGATGGAAGAATAACAACATAACAACAAATTCATAATAGGTACATGAATTCTATTAAGCTTCGCTACCCACTGCTGGATAAGAGGATCCGTTAAGGGTTAATGATGACAATTGGTGGACGTGAGAAAAATATGAAATCAAAGAGCTGGTGAGCATAAACTAAATACACTTGGCGAAGCCTTCGCAACCAGTGATTGTACACCGACCAGTCACTTGATCGTCCTAGATAGAAATCGCTAGAGTGACGTAGTAGAGGCTGAACTACATGGACTTCAACCCTATAACTGGCAGGATACAGCCCTGGTAAGAAATGAGTGGAATATTCTCATTTTAGATCAATTAAGCTGCAGCCGTTAGTCCACTGCTGGATGTAAATAAACCCTTCCGGGACCTCAACTTGTACAATCTCATCGACAACCTTGCACAGCTCATCATTAGTTGCTATTCCGCCGGAACTAATGACCTTGAATGCCTTAGAGATAATTGAATACTATACCTGTTCACGAAATCTTGACATCATACCAAAATATATCCCTGTAAAATGAGACATTCGTTTGAAGATTTCAAATGATAGAAATTGTGATTTCTGTTTCAATCCATTAACGTGTAACGTGTAACGTTGATCACTTGTTATTTTCATGTCCTGCGTTCCATTACAGCGTTTAATTTTTGAAAGTTAAGTGAATTTGACTTAAATTATGCCCCCCGCCACTTGTGTGATTCATTAAAATACAAAGAGTGTTTCTATCCGCTATATAAATACAAACAATTTCAATAAATTATAAAAACCTGTGAAGTGCTGAATATCCAAAACAGACATAGCTTAAAGGTCTTAAAACAAAACCATAAAAAAAACATGACACCTAGGGCTATAGCATTCAAAATTTTAGATAATTATATTATTGTTTTCAGGTTATCATGTACGAGATTAGGTCAATGGGCGATAGGTTACGTGACGGTCGACGGTGAGATACTGCAGACGATCCCACAGAATAAAAGTTTGGTTCAAGCACTACTGGACGGATATAGAGAGGGATTGTAAGTGGTTTTATTTACTAACAAAAATAGAAATAAAATTTTAAATTACATTTAAACGTCATTAGATAGTGTATTTGATTGGGAAAATCTTGTGTGTGTGCGTAATATACCAAAACTATCTTATGAGGACAAAAATAATGTATACGTTGATTGGATTGTTAGGTATGGGGATAAATTACGTTGCGTGATGAGTCGAGGGATGTATTGATGCACCACTGTCTGGAGCCCATGGCTCAATCCCACGAGAGGGGAGTACAAAACAAGAAGACGAATGTTGTACTTTACTTATTGCTCAATTAATTTAACATCAAACTTAACTATATATATACACAGAAACCTTAAATACTATGTGAAAATATGTCCAACCTTAACATTTTCCTAGATGCACCTTCGAAGGTTTTCTGTATTGACATATTTTGGCACGTACACGGAGAACTCTGTTTTATCATTGCTATTATGTAGAAATAAATTATTCCATGTACATGATGTAACATTAGGCATTTGCTGCTTTGCTGTATGAGCAATACTTAAATGCTCCCATGAAGTTCGTACACGGCATTGCGCAGAATAGAGTTATGAGGCTCGCAGACTAATGTGCATAAGTCAGAGTGTCGCGCTTTCACTCGGCTGCTATGCGAACTCGTATGCCATCTCTTTCGCACAACACACTAAGTTAAAATAAATTTGACTGGACTTGTGCAAACTCAGGGAACTAACTTCAGTCGAAGCGCATTTAGCTTTCGCGCGTACTGTTTGTATTGTCTTTGCAAAACTTAGTATTACTCCAAAAACATTAAATAAATAACTTTGAAATCTTGAAATTATGCGAATAGTGTGATGTTCTATTAATTTCTTAACTTTCTTTTTAATAAATATTCCAGCTATTTATATCCGGACGGTCGTGATATCAATCCGGACTTGAGTAGTGCAATTATATCGCCAGCCGAGGATCATATCACTGTCACTCAAGAACAATACGAGTTGTATTGTGAAATGGGTGAGTTTTCTTTTTTACTCCTGACTCCTACTCCTGATGGAAAGTGGTTACCGTCGCCTGTGGACTTTTGCAACACCTGAACCTCGAAGAGGGGAGACTGATACCTCACTTCTTATGTCGACACGATCCGCTTCTATAATGTTACGTTACAGAGAAATGACTTTTAGTCTGTTATAAGCTGTTTAAGTAAATAAAGCTTTTTAACTATCCCACGGGAACTATTTAATTTTCCGGAATCAAAAGTATCCTATATGTTGACCAGGGTTATAAGCTATCACCATACAAAATTTCATGTAAATCGGTCCAGTCGTTTCGGAGATTAGCCGGTACAAACAGACAGACAAACAGAAACAAAAAAATATGTAAAAATCTAAATTAGTTCTATTTCACTTCTTACATCCCCCTGACTGCATTTTTTTCATTGTACAGAAATTCGACCTCTACAATTTTATTATATGTATAGATATTTAAATACATATCATACTTTACAATAATTATATTCATTTCCCTCATTAATTATTAAAATATGACGTAAACTCAATTTAAGAAAGTCAATTGGTCTACCAATGGCTCACAATACACTTCCTTTATGCTGGCCTATATTCGCTGTTACATCACAAATCATCATGTCGTCCATCTCTCATTTGTGTGTTGGTTTTTTATGAGATACGCAAGTATGGTCACGTTTCTGAATATAAAAAAAACTTAGTGGTTGCCAATTCGTTTTCGCCGGAATACTCACATTCATTCATTGCTTTATAGTATTTTATACATCCCTAATACTCCACAGTACCTTTAAGAACGCTTCGAATTTCTTGCTCTCACAATTTACGCCCTTCCAGTCAACATAGACTTATTATTAATACATCGTTATTCAATAATTCTTTCACAGTTAAGGCTGTCCAACTTAGGAATTCATTGCCTGTGTCTGTCACACAAGCAAAATCCCTAACAACATTTAAGAATTTGCTCAGGAAATTCTATCTGCAATATAATGATATATAATTTTATAAAATTAGTAGATATTATATTGCATATAGTTATTTGTTTATTATGTTTAAATAATTGCATATTATTGCAAGTTATATACATATACGAGATATGGATCTTGTATATGTGTATAACTTATATGTATATTTGTATATATATATTATATTATTTGTATAATCATAAATATATAACTATACTATAGTATAGTTATATATATATTATTAAAAGGTATATAAGTAATAATTATGTACACCACCGTCGCCACTCCTAATCAGCAATACTCTTGCCACGGGTTGTCTGGAAGAGATCGCTTTTTAGCGATAAGACCGCCCTTTGTATAATACGGCCGGCGTATCTTGGCGAATGTGAACGTAGGCTCTGCGAACTTTAGAGCATGTACACTCGTGTGATGAGTGGGCATACGACTCGTCAGTGAGTGCAATTGGTCGCCCTTCATCCGTGTATTTTTTCATTGCTTTGTACTAGTTGGTCACTGTATTCTCTTCACGAGTTTACATGCGCTAAAGTTCGCAGAGCCTATGTTCACATTCGCCAAGATACGCCGGCCGTATTATATCCAATTAGATTGTTAATAGTTTGTAAGTTTTCTGTAATGCTGTACAATAAAGTGTTATCTATCTGTCTATGAAAACTATATACATATAATCCTATGTTGTTATATTGTTTATTTGCAATTACAGGAAGTACGTTTCAGCTTTGCAAAATATGTGCGGAAAACGACAAGGACATAAGGATAGAGCCGTGCGGCCATTTGCTGTGTACACCGTGCCTTACTGCGTGGCAGATTGTGAGTATTCGTTGTATTCGTTATGGTGTGCCTCAAGGCTCTAGTGTTTGATCCATACTCTTTTATACTTGTTTTTTTTTTAGGGCAACGAACAATTACACCACTAAATGATCAAATAAAATATAAACTATTGGTAAATATTACTTGTGGCGCAACCAGCGATGTTGCCCACAACTATAATAAAAAAGGAATAAATCCGTCAGTCAGTTATTATATCTACAGAATTACGATTTAATTTTATAAAATTTGGTGGTCAATAGATGTGAAATTCACAGTACTTGTCTAATATCTGTTAGTGTTGAGCAACAGTTACATCCATTGACAGCTCTAAAATTTTCTTTTTGTACAGAGAAGGGCTTAGAAACAATATGTCAGCTTCTGTATAGTATTCATTGTAACGTTTCATTATCCTGTTAATTGGGGCACGTGCACCTGCGTTAGTTCGAGATATCTTAGCCGCAAACATTTCACGCGTACGGGTCTTCCGAATCACGTGAAATCTTTGCGGAACCCAAATACTTATTTGGTTCGATAATGTAATACAATCAAATTTATCATGACAAATGTTATATAAAAGCATAGCATCTAGGAGGTTTCTCCTCGTCTCAAGTATATGCATAGAGTACTTGCTAAGGAGTGTCTCGTACGAGGACTTAGAATGAGAACAGCGATAGTTTACGGAGCGTAAGAATTTGCGTTGAACGGATTCTAACTGCTTATTATATTTAGCATAGAGTGGGTTCCAAATTACTGTGGCGTATTCGAGCTGTTGTTAAATGTATTATGCATTTTAATATTTTATATATGATTTATAAATATGTGAGTACAACTGCCACATCCACATTCCACAAATGATCATAACAAACGCCATCTTTCTCGTTTACTTTATCTATTTACTACATATTTTCCTTTCATATTCCTTTTTCTTCTGGTGTACATCTTCTCTCATACCACAACTCATTGTTTGTCATCCTTCATACAACCTATTTCCTTTTTTATCTACCTTTACTCTTATGTTTATGAATCTGCCATTTAAGATTAGTGACTTTATGTAAAGACTGTGATGTATGGACAGGACGAAATTATATGGATTTTACTGCCATTTTGGAATCTGGAAAGAGATTACGACGAATTTCTTTATTGTACATGAAAAACTGCATACAAAACAATAAAATAGTGTTGATATACAAAGGCGAGCCTAACCTTAAAAAAAGATTTCTTCCAGCAAACCAATAAGTTTAGCGAGAAGAAAAGAAACCAAAGGCAGCCTTGTGTACAGTAAAATATTTTTATGTTTAAACTATATAATATAATGTTACATACCGACAAAAACCGCACACCTGCATGTCGTAAAAACGCAGTTTACTGTCTTCTATGATTTAGCAGTTCTATTGGTTGCTTCGTTTTTAAAATTTGAAAACATCCTATTGTTATCGTACTTATTTTATGGCTTTTATTAGTGTTGAACGAATCAAGCCTTGTTTTGTTTTGTTGCATTGCGTCGAAGCTTGCCAGGTGTGCGGGATTAACTCGGCGAACGCGATTTTTTGTTCTATTATATAGTTTAGTATAAAACAATGCCCGAAAGGAGGGGTAAGGCAGTCGAGCGACGACTACGATACGAGTAAGACGTGTGTAGTAATATTTTCTTAAGTTTTCGCGACTTGTACACATAATAAAACTACGTTTTAACGGTTTTAAGCGCGGTAATTTATTTTATTTTGGTTTATCCGACGTTTCGGCCGCTTTTCAGTGGCCGTGGTCACGGAAGACAAAGATGACATTTGTGTAACGTGTATTGTCAAAGTTTTTATTCAGCCTAACGCCAACTTGTTCATTTTAATTATTTAGTTTTAATTTTGTTTATGGATATTATTTACACTATGGGAGCCTAATCTAATTTTACCACCGCTTCACAACATATTGTGGCTGAAGAGAAGAAGCGGCGCAAGAAACTCTTCAGCAAACATGCCTAGTTCTAAAATTTTTATATAATATTAAAATGGGTGGAAGGAAAAAATAAAATAAATTATCAGTCGGGTTGGTTTGTGACGTTACGTTGTTGCACGTTAGACAAATATCATCTTTGTCTTCCGTGACCACGGCCACTGAAAAGTGGCCGAAACGTCGGATAAACCAAAATAAAATAAATTACCGCGCTCAAAACCGTTAAAACGTAGTTTTATTACGTGTGTAGTACTTTCGATTAGCGATATAGTGACGGACTTTGCGCTTGTTCAATTACATTGAATCGTGCAATGTGAGCTGGTTGCATCCAGTTTTATTTGTAACTGTTTTATACGTGGTTGAACAGTTCTAATAAACTCTATAGGAATTCCAACGGCATTTATTTTAACTCAAGTCCTGTAACTCGTCACAATAATATTAACATATTAAGAAAAAGCTAACTACAGGTACAGAGGTTTTCAAGTGACGATTTTTTTGCAGGATTCAGATGGCCAGGGGTGTCCTTTCTGCCGAGCAGAAATCAAAGGCACCGAGCAGGTTGTTGTTGATGCTTTTGTGCCTCCAAGACCGCCTAATACGACTTGCGATTCTAAGTTAGTATTATTTTCATTTTATTTTTTACTGTCCACAACTGTATTGTACGTTTATATAGCTAGTACACAATAGCTATTTCGACGTTTTTCATATATTATTTACTTTATTTTACAGAAGTATGGGTTCAAAGACTGTGATCAAAGCTGTTTCATCAAATTCATCAGGATCATCTGGATCATCGGGCTGCAATGGATCAAGTTAGTAACTAACTGTTAATATGTTGTATAATTTTTAATAGAGTTCATATCAATACCTATATATAATTACTATTGTTGCGGTCGCTTTTTCTTTTTAGTAATAGTCCGAGCTCTGAACCTCAGGTCAGGAGAAAATGCTCCATGGTTAGCTTGCACCATGTTCCTTCGTTTGCTTAACTTCAAAACTCTCAAAATCTTCGTTATAGATCATTTTGTTAAAAATAATTCTTACAAGCTATATGGTGTAATACACTTGTGTTTTTTTTTAATTAGCTATATCGTTTGCTGACTAAAGGAAATACCCTGTAGTCATTTTTCGAAACCGTTTTTATACTGCTTCGTTTCTCATCAAAATCGACCCCGAGAGTTTTGGATTTAGCCATAGAGACCGAGACTTTTTCGAAACTGAGAAACGGTCTACGTTTATAAAAAGAGTTACCGTCGTCAGAGACGTTTGCGAAACCATGGGCGAAGCCAACGTATTTAGAGCCTTTAGCATGGGATAAAGACGATGGAATAACGGGGCTTGGGAATTGAACTTAGCCAACGGAAGTCCTCATCGTACGAAACACAATGCTCACTTTGTTCCTATTTTCACTTTTTTTATCAGACGAAAACCACCGTGGGGGGGGGGGGGTATTAGAACGAGGCGGATGGCACTAGCATTCCCGCATTTTTTATTTAGGTTTATGGTTTGGCAGCTAGGCCTTTAAGCCAGATCTTAGTTTATAATATACATTTAGTTTCTTCATTTTCTTAGGCCTATGTGTAGCACAGTGGAACTGTAGGTAATCAGCTAGTGCCATTCAACGGAGTTCTTGTGACAACTCCAAAGGCCACATTTGACTATACAGTTCACATTTCTCATAAAAACACGTAAATTACTACTCATCAATATCCTACAACTATTGTTCATTTTAGAGTAATGTTCCCGCCAAAAACTCAGCATTCCCGCAGGAATGTCATTACCACTAGAGATGCTACGAATATTCGGATTCTATTCAGCCACTATTTTGACTATTCGGCATTCAGCCGAACACTATGTAGTATTGCCATGAATATTCGGCTTGGCTGAATATCGAATAGGAATATAATATAATATTCGGCCACATAACGAATATTTGAAAAAGATATCTCCTATACTTCTCAGGTGTAGATTCGTCGACATCCAGCAACGCGAACGGATGGTCGTCGAGAAGTACTACCTTCAACGGACTGACGGACGACATCGACGACGGCGAGGTAAACTATTTCAACATATTATATAGATATCTAGGGTCCTAAAGCGGCCGCTTCTAATGAATCATTTATGGCCGGTCCCTATATCTTGCTATTCATTCCTCACTGTCGTTTGAATTTTGACATTAGATGTATGCAGCTTATGTCAAGTTTTAACTGACAGTGACACAGATGAACGGTTAGTGAAATTGGCACGTGTCTAGATATACTGGTCGTTGTGAGACTTAGCATAATGTTCCACTTCAGTGTGATACTCGTCATAAGCGTCTTCGAAAGCGGCCGCTTCAGGATCCCTGGTATTTTTTTATAATTTTGATTAATTTTATTAATTGAATTTTATCGTTTAGTTCGTTCGGTTAGTTTATTTCAAAGAACATATATTTTAATTTGTGGGCGGGTAGCATTTATCAGAACTCGTGTAGATGGTTTTTAATTATTTTTTTTTAGCGAAAGTTGTGATAGTGTATTGTAAATTTTTTTGGTACTAAATATGAAATTAATAACTTAAATAATATTTTCTATCCTTTTATTGCGGTCTGTCTTATTGAATATGCGCTGTTTGCTACTCCATTAATTCTTCAGTCATTCTGTAACATAATTCTGTATAAAACTTAAAAAAAGAACTTAAATATAAATAGAATAACAAATATAAAGAAAATCAATTCTTAGCTAGACGTGTTGCTGGGGAGTTTCTTGCCGCTTCTTCTCCTTAACAACAATAACACGTTGCGAAGCGGTGTACATAGACTAGGGAGTAAAATTAAATTTTAACCTATATGTATGACCTGCAAAAAGGGTCCTCCAGTGGAACTTATTTTGAATAAAAGCTTTTGAATTTGAAAGATTTCGGTAATGTTTTTTTTTTAATTTTATTTGTGGTAATTTCTACAACAGCAACAATAAATACTCTTCATAATGTCAACATAATAAAAGTAACGCGCTTTATTGTGTTTAAAACTATAAAGTATTGTGCATCGGACGGCCTTATTGCTTAAAATCTCTTCCAGACAAAGTTTTTGAACATTTCTAATCATGTGTAAATCCAGGGACGTCTTAACCATAATGGACATAGGGGTGCAAAACTCAGACAGCCCCCCCCCCCCACCGCTCCCCCCAACTCCAGTAAAAAATTGAATGAATATTAGTTAATAAATTTCAATATGCTCGATGGTTTCGGTGTTCGAGTGAGATGATGTTAAATAATTATCAAAACTATCAGATTATGAAAGGCGAGTATGTGTTAGGTGCTAGGCCGTCGTGTAGCGCCACATAGTCTCTACATTCGGGTTACGAGAACATATAAAATCATAGTCGACATCAAGTGTTGAGATAATTTACATTTTTTAGATTTCCAATAAATAAAGATTTTAAAAAAACCCATATGTTATGAAGGTGGTATATACCTGGGGCCCGATACTTTTATTACTGTCTCGAAATCGCCGAACGCTATCGTCTCAATCGTATTATTGCCCTATTTAGGTGTTCTGTTAATTCCAACGCACGGCTGGTTTTATATTTTTGAAGTGAAACTTCTTTATCGGCGTTAGAAAAAAAAATACCGTCACATTTTTTCGGTTACGCGTCACGTCACATTTTCGGTTACGCGTCACATTTTTCCACAATCCATCTATCAACAACTCGTTGCGTAGCAGTAAATGGATTATGAGACGAGCATTGTAATATTTCTTTATTGTGTTTTGTATATATATATATATATATATATATATATATATATATATAAAATGATCAGGAAAATTATAATTTAACTTTATTTAATTAATATAAAAGAAAATATAAAATTTCTGTAAAGTTGCATATAGTAGATCATTATTCGAAAAATAAGGTCATAAAGAAGTTTCACTTCTTACGTGTGTGTACACTAATTAGCCTTCATTTGATAAAGAAAAGGCAGACAGGCATTTTTTTATTGATTTGTCCCGCCGACACAAAGTTGCGTAAATCGACAGATCGACAGTTTTTTTTTTTTACATTCCGCTAACTGTACCGTTATCTGTAGTTGAGTGATGTAGCAAATTTAAAAATATGACTGTATGTATGTGCAGTTCTCACACGCAGAAGTGAAACCTCGGAAAATATATTCACAGACAATATATTACACTGGTCGGCAACCAAATCCTCCTTTAAATAAAAATTCGATAAATACATAGAATTTGACGTGCTGAATTTAGATCTGGTTTTACTTTCTTGCTATCACGTATATTTTTTTCATATTTTCCTAACTGAATATCTTTTTGTGCAAAACTTTTTTTTCATCCTATCAGTCGATTTAATTTTCTTTTCCACAAATCTTTAAGCAATATAATATTGTTACGACCTGAATGCCGACAAAAGACAAATTCACACTTGCGTCTGTAGAAACACATTTTATTACCCTTTTGGCATATATAAAAGAATAAGAAAGGATTAGCCATCTCTTAAATAGAGACTAAGAGACTTCGACGATTAGCCATCTTGCCTCTTAGCAGTCACTTAAACTATCTCTCAATGTAGGTTATTTTTGATAATTATTTATGAGTTACTTTACCACCACTTCTTATCGTTAAGAGGAGTTTATGGGTAATATTTTCGTTAATCAGTTGCTGAGCAGTTAATTTAACAAACGACTATAAGTAAGGTCATATAATATTAAGTTTCAAATCACGATTCTAAAGAAGTTTCACTTTAATAATTGCAATAATTACCAAACATACTAGTTAAAATATGAGGGTACTATACTATTATTCATTACATTGCATGTATTTCTGGTTCAATTGTTTTTTTCTATTGTTTGCGTATCAGGGTAAACCGTATAGTTCTTGGCAACGCCACTCAAATATTGGCACCATGACAATTTATTCAAGGTATTCAATGACAATAATGTCATTGTAAGGCTACAAAATTAAAAAGATATTAAGATTTGTTGATATTTGAAATAAATTGTAGAGTGCCAATCATTGGATGGAAGTGTGTCATTTAGCTTTTTTTTGTATTTGTCTCATTTTCATAGGTTGATGTTTATATGCGTACAAAGTTATAAACATATGACTAAGTTGGCCTCACTAAATCCATATTAAATAAGAAAACATATATTATTTAAAATAAATTTGAGTACTTAATAAAAAAAATTATAAGCATATATTTTCTGTAACAAAATAATCTTTTTTAATCAAAAAAATATTTAAATATTTTTTTATTTGTGGAGTAAATGTTCTCCAGTGGAAGTTTAGTATCAATAAAACGTTTGTATACGTCAAAAGGTTAGATAAGTAAGAATAAACTGACGTGGAGCGCCATATAGTCTTGTTGGATTTTTTCAGCAAGAGATTGTCGTTCGAAATGTATTGCTTATATGATAATACAATACCTGATGATCTGGGAATATGCTAAATATAAAAATTATGGTTTCTTAAGAAATTTATCTACATCAAAATATACATTACCAGATGCCAGGTGGTAGGGCATTTGCCTGATTGGATGGCTACCACCCCTGACCTTAAGTATGTCGCTATAACAACCTTGAGTTGGGTCCGGCATTAGTGACCAGGTTCCAGTCTCCGTTAAGAGAGCAGTAACGCATTTGTAGCACCTATGGTGTTGCAAATGTCCATAGGCGATGGTAACCGCTTTCCATCAAGTGGGCCGTCTGCCTGTCTGCTGATCTCCTGCAATAAAAAAATAATTAAAAAAAACATAAATTATAGAATAATTAATTTAACGAAGGAAATTTAATTTATATTGTATTTTACATATAATTCCTTAAGAATATTAGTAGAATACCGTTTTAAATGACTGGGGGCGAATGATGTATGCATATAAACATCGACCGGACCGTTGCATGTGCTGCCATCTTCAGGAAGTGTCATCATTTGTTTGTTTGTTTTGCAGAGGCACCAGAGAAAGTCACCGCATGCTTAGTTTGCACGTGCGTAGCGTTCGATAAAAAATCTAAAAATAAAATAAAAAACCGTGAAAAAATAAAAATAATGCTTCTCGTGACGCGAATGGCGCTTCGTCAATGTTTTATTTGTGAATTATATTACAGTTTTTAAAATCGTTTGGCATGAGTTGAACCTTGTATTGTGGTTTATTTCTAACTTATACGTTAATTGGGACAGATAGTCGTGGTCAGTTATTACTATAAATTAATACAAAAAAATATTGTCAATAAATTGTTAAGTCCCCGTAGTAGATATTTGATATATAACGTAAAAGTTGATATTATTTAAACCGTTTTTTAGTCTAATTTGCGTTTTGATCATTTTACCGTAGTCGTGATCAAAGTAACGAATTTGGAAAAAAGTGGTCAAATTTTTCAATTATTAACTGGTTTGACCTAAAAGACCATAAATGTTAGTTTAAAATTTTGTTGTATTTTCTGTATCAAAATGTGACAGAAGAATGACTGGGAACCCTTTGGTTTTCAGTTTTTAACTGGGTGATATTTTTCTATGGTTACTACATAATGTCCTTTCTTAATCATCGATGAAGTAACGTAACAAAAACGTGGGACTTCAGTTCCGAATTTCTCTATTTACCCTTATACAGGTTTCAACTCATTTTTGTATTATCTTAAACGTCCGTATTTTTTTAAACCCACGAGGGAAACGACGCTTGAGACGATGATCGGTAAAATGGAATAACACATGACAGTGTGGTTCATTTTACACATTGGCGTTTATTGCCAAACATAATTGTGACTGTTTACAATGAAAAGGGATGATATTAGTAGGGTATCACCATTAAAATAGCTTTAACGTAAAATCAGTCAATTTTTATTTATATTATAACGATAATGACTTAAAGTATATTTCAAATAAGACGGTACGGCTAACACGTCTACAAAACGTAATCCGTAGCGTAAACGCAAAACGTAGCGTTATCGTAAACTTTGTTATGAAATAAACATTAATTTAAATTAAATAAAAAAGTATGTTTGCCAGTTACGATTTCATAATAATAAAATAATATTTATTGCTCTGTTTACGAAATTTTCGCCTTGTGTTTTATTTGAAATAGACCGAGAAAAACAGCTTTGAGATAATAATAAAAAACATTATTTCTCGTTCAATGAAAACATTCTCGTGATATTTTTATATTTTAGTATTTCTAAAAAGTAACAGAATGTAAATAGATCTAAATTTTAAAGTTTTAAAAGGGGCAAAGTATGTATAGTCATTTTGAAATTAGTATGTTTTACCTTCGAGCTATTTACTGCTAAGGGACTACCAAAATGGAGGTCACTTTTTCGCTCGCGAAATACCATGTTTTCGAAAATATACATTGACAGAATTTAGTAACGACAAATCTGTGTTACGAGTACAGAAGTCTTATCAATAAAATTACGAATGTTTCACAGAAATTCGATTTTGGTTATACAAGTATTTTTATTATTTGGTTATACAACTTGTTCGGAGAAGGTGGGCTCTTAATTACCGGATCATCGTCTCAAACGTTGGTTTGCAATTGAATATTTTTCTAGATTACAACGGCCTTAGTGTGTATTATTTATTTATATTTTTTTTGTAGTGACTTCATATTTTGTAATTTTTGTCAAGCTTGGTGCCACATTGAAACTAAAACGCATGCGCCTACTAACTTTATGTTTCCATTTCGCATTATTTATTTATTTATTTTTGTGTGATTAATTATAGCGCTTGTTTCTTTTTCATTACCTTATAATTGAGTCTGAACTGGAATGATAAAAAAAATTATCATAAATCTGGCGCATACTTAAGTTGATGTGGCATGGAGTTATATAGACGTGGATTTTTTGTTTTAGAAGTTAGCTTGTACTTTCATTTTAAAAGTTAAAAAATGCAATATTGTATATAAATAGGCACAAAATTATATGTACTTTTAATTATAGAATATTTTTTGTTATAAGATATTAGTGATTTAATGGTAATAATACCTTGTTATGTTAAATAAAAAATACTTCAGTACTTAAATGTTTCACAAAGTATTTTTTTTATTTGAAACAACCAGTTTTATTGAGTATTGTTCATTTTTTAGTATTAATAATTTGAGAGCAATTTATTGTATTTATGTAGTTTATATTATTTATTTCAACGTACAATAAAAAAACCGTAATCTTAAAATTTTGATTTAGATTGCATTATAAGTATTTTCCTAAAGCAACAATAGATCTTTTTCATTTTTTTATTTAACAATAATAAAATACAACTTAATCTTTTCTCAGTCAGCCATGTTTAGTACTTCTTTTAATTTTTATCTTTAGGGTTCCGTAGTTGTAGCAAAACGACCCCTATGAAAGTCTTTATATTTTTATAGTATTAGCGTTTTTATGCCCTATAAGATATAATGCATGTAATATTTAAGCTATAATTATATAAAACATTCATTTTACATGTACAGTGGTAGTGACTGTATAATGATTTTCTGTTACGATCTATCTCAGGTGTGCAGTTTAGAAACCTATCGACTTTCATGGTTTTTTAAATGAAGGTTTTGCATTTGTTGTCTTAGCATTTTCTGATGTGTTGTGCTTGACAAAACAAATAATGTCTATCAGAATGTGGTATCGCTCCCAATAAACTTAATAAATAGTTTCGAAGTGGTCTATATATTACGTTAAGGATTTTACTTGTTGTGAAGCACTATACATCAGCAAATGCTAAGTCAAAAAAGAAACAAACATTCATTTAAAAAATAATGAACGAGAGCAACGATGGTAACAAAACGTAGTAAACGGTAAAATAATCGTTAAATTTTGTATTTACTTTATATTTATTTAACGGTAAAATGGTCTAGAAACAACGTTATATTTTATAACGATATTTATATTTTACCGATATCTGTAATTAGCATAGTGAAAGATAATATATTTTTAACGGTATTTCAAGCCCTGGCTTAAGAGATATTTTTGCGCTGTAGTGTAAAATTTATAGGAATACACTGGTTTTAAAATTGTCCACCTGAATTCTGTGAGTATACAAACGCACTTTCCGCCGTTTACTATGGTCTGAGATCGGTACCAGAGTAGTCATATAAATCGAGGGCTTCATAAAAAAATGGGCGTATACGCAAAAATGCCATTTATTTGTTGTTTACTAAAATCTATGCATGCAATGCAATTTAGAGTCTTACCAGTATTCAAGTGTACCTAAATAAAAGGGTATTCCAAATTTCAGCCTTATACAATCAACTAGTTTTGTTTTATTCACTATTTTGTCCCTTGTAAAACTGTACTTTCATCTGTAGTGGATGCACTTAACACGTTTAGTCATAGATAATTTTATATTGGCTGAGTCTATTAATACGGATACTATACGAACAATTTATAATTATTAATACGGGTACTAAGCCCGGATAACCTCGTTCGTCTGGAGAGAGGATATTAAAAAAAACCTAACCTAACCTAATTAAAGATTGAAAATAAGTATTTTACGAAGTTCTTCCAATCCATACAAGAGCAGTACGCAAATACTCGCGTATACTTTGTAGTAACATGTAAGCAGATCTTGTTCCGTAATGTACAGCGCCAGTACACATAGGGACTAATCGTGTATGTGTCGGAAAAATATTTTTGGGTGGTTATAAAAAAAATAACCACGAAGGCTAAGGCGCATACTTCGCACCCGCCTTAGCCTTCTAACCTATATTAAAATGTTCGGATTTGTTCATAATAAATAAATGTGCCGTGTATCTATATACCCCACCCTCATTTTAGAATTTATTTATTTATTTTTATTTTCATGTTTTCAATAATTCTTTAAAACATGTCATTAAAAAATACCTAACCTAACCTAATTAAAAAACAAGCTAATCATCCAATTTATTCTTAATTTAATACCCGTACAAATAAAAAATAAGCTAATCACCCAGTACCCCGTACAAATAGTCACTCCGTTTTATATTATATTTGCTTGAAATATACTACGATCCTGGTTACCACACGCTCAGGCTTTCAATACAATTGTTTGCTTGTTTATTTCATTTATTTATAGTATTTCAATTTATTTCTATTGAAAGATTTTGTAATAAATAAAACTTGTATTTTAATCTAATTCTCATTCGTAAACAAAAGCCGGTCAAGTTCAAGGTCAGCCTTTTGGCATTTGACTTTTGACGTTTGACAAGTGCTAGCGTATAAAATACATAGCAACAACATTCTTTTAATCTACGGTATGTTTTACATTCATGTTTAAATCATACTTTCTAATCATAAAACAAATTATATATAAATATCTATTTCAATTTCCTTATTTATTTAATTTAATTTATCAACTACATAATATTGTATTTTGTTACTCAATGCCCATATACCTATGTTAGCCAGGTCGTAAGGATTTGACCAACCAATGGGAGACGAGTATAAAAGTCGCTCTCATTGGTGGGAATTCAAAAATGAAAGGAGACACCGTTTTTGAATTGAGTTAGGAAGAGACCATTTTGTACGACAAAAAAGATACTTACTAAAAAGTGAAAATAAAAAGCCAGTTTAAGATTGAAGTTATATTTATTCAAGAACCTTACATCACAACAATAATGTTATAGCACACTCTTCACATCTGTGCAGGAACGGAGAAAGAATACAATTTCCTGCAGCCGGGCGGCTTGTCGTAAGAAGCGACAAAACAGCCCACAGCCAGGTGGTAGGGTATTTTTCCGACTGGCTGGCTATGGCTACCAACCCTGGTCTAAATTATGTCGCCATAACAACCTTGTGTTGTATCCCGGTATTAGTGACCAAGTTCCAGTCTCCCTTAAGAGAGCATCAGCGCATTTGTAGCACCTTTGGTGTTGCAAATGTCCATAGGCGATGGTAACCGCTTTCCATCAAGTGAGCCGTCTGCCTGTCTGCTGAACTCCTGCAATAAAAATATAAAAAAAATACCACCCTTTTGTCTGTACATCTATTTGTTATGAAGCCCTCGATATGTTATCCGTAACACAAGCGTCACTTGCTTATTATGTTCACTAAAGTTTGTATTTGCAAAATTTTAAAAACTTCTTAGTAACAATTTCAAATCGTAATCAGAACTAATGATACAGACATTTGTGTATTCAAGGCTATTACTTAATTTTTGTTAATTTTTAGGATTTTATTTGTCGTATTTATTTGTTAAGTGTAATAATTTTTTTACGTTGATAATTATACGCTTAGTGTCATTTGCTTTTTTGTTTTATTTCTTGTAATGTTGCATGTGGAATGTATCATACTTTATGGAAATATTACCCTGAAAAAGAATCGAAGAATTCGAACACCTAATAAAAATAATTAAACTATACTAAAAGGTACTTAAAATCTGAGTAGATATTGCTAAAAGCTACTTACTCTTTTCATGTTTTATTTATATTTGTATATATTTTAAAAAAATTGCGGAGCTTAAAATTTTTTAAATTAAAAATTTCAATTATTGACTGATTTGGTCTAAAAACGTTTTCAAAAGAGTATATAAATAAAATAAAATTGCCCTTATTTCTACCGATTTAAAAATTGCTATATATTATTTACATGGAAGTCGTCGTATTATTATTATTATTATTGCGACATAAGTTTTTCTCAATAATCCAATTTTCTCTCTTCAGTTTTTTTTCCCACATTTGTTTAATGCTTAACCCATCCTGGCTATGATTTTTAAATATTTTTTTCTATTTTCTCGTTGCGTCGTGTCCAAAGTTTTTTATCTTTGCATGCCCATCAAGTTGCACATTTTTGACAGTAAATGTCATATGTCACAATCGTAGTACTTCATTGTTCCAAACATGCAATCGACGTAAAAGTGCCGCTCTGTGAGTCATCTTATGCATAGACTATAAACTATCGTCATCATATTAAAAGTAAAAGAACTTTATCCGTGCAGAAACGGAGAAATAATACAATTCTTGCTGCCGGGCGGCCTGTCGTAAGAGGCGATAAAACAACCCACAGCCAGGTGGTAGGGTATTTTTCCGACTGGATGGCTACCACCCCTGCTCTAGAGTATGCCGCCATAACAACCTTGAGTTGTGTTTCGGCATTAGTGACCAGGTTCCAGTCTCCCTTAAGAGAGCAGCAGCACATTTGTAGCTAGCACCTTTGGTGTTGCAAATGTCAATAGGCGATGGTAACCGCTTTCCATCAAGTAGGCCGTCTGCCTGTCCGCTGAACTCCTGCAATAAAATAAATGTTTCAATTATTGACTGATATGGCCTAAAAAGATTTTTCTAGGGAAAGAGTATCTAAATAAAATAAAAACGCGTTTATTTGTACCATAACCTTTTTGAAACGATTTGAAAATTGCTATACATGATTTACATGGAAGTCGTATCTCACTTCAGTTTTGCCCACATTTGTTTAATGCTTAAAGGATTAGTTTTGATTTTAAATGTTTTTGTGTCTTCCTCATTTTTCCCTGTCTAGAGATTTATTTTCTTTTTGACCTTTGCATGCCAAACAATGTTATACTTCATTGTTGCAAACATGCAAGCGACTTAGTAGTGCCTCAGCGTAAGTTATCTAATACATAGACTATAAACTATCGTCATCATATTTTAATTTAAAAGTAAAAGAAACGTAATTATTGGGATTCAAAAAGTTAAGATATGTATTGAGTCAAAGTTAAGAAAGCGGCCCCTTATGTCTTTCTTAGGGCCGCTTGCATAACGATCGCCTTTAAATAAAATTAGTTAATCATATTAAACTGCCTAAATACGTTTTACACAAATCGTATTAACAGTTCTTTAAACATGTTTAGCCGAAAATTTTGCGTTGTGCAAGACGCTAATTGTATTTAAGAGTGTTAAATGCGTTTTGTTTTTTAAATAAATTTAAGCAACCTTATGCAAGCGGCCGTCTACCTGCCCATTAACATTTTATTATTATTGTACTTCTCCTTATTTGTTTTGCACTTGTCCTGTTGTCATACCTAACAGAGCAGTATTTACCTTCCTTATGCGCTTCGCGATTATAGTATATTATTTTAACCATCGGTTAAATGTCGGTGCACACCAGCCTTAATATCTGCTAACACTCGTATACAGGAAACTGTGGCGTTATTAACGATGAGTATTCATTCACAGCTACAATTACGGTTTTAACTGCTTGACCATCCGCCTTACTCGCCAGATCTAGACAGAGCTCTATAAATCCTAGTTTAAGCGCCGATTAATTACTGTAGATGAATCTTGGATACACCACTATACGCCCGAAACAAAAATACAGACCAAACAGTGGACTGCGAAGGAACCTCCAAAAGCAGTAAAAACTGTCGGACTGGATAGTTATGGAGTTATTTTAATCGATTATCTTCAAAAAAGAAAAACAATTACAGGAGCATACTACGCATCATTACTTCACAAGCTGAAGGCAGAATTTGCGGAAAAACAGCCACATTTGCAGAAAAAGAAAATCCAGTGTCACCAAGACAACGCGCCGTCTCACACCTCAGCGGTTGCCATGGCGAAAATGAGCTAATTAAGCCTCGTATTCATGGTAAACATTTGTTTAACAAGTTGATCAACGTTGTTGATGAACGGCGAGAATGCTGCTGGAAACTTTGTTTAAATCGATATGGATTGTCCACACACCCCAGTCTGCGTTAAAATGTTGCCCGAGGAAGTAGTGTTGTTGTGTTCTCCGTGTCTGATGTATAACGCTTAATACGCCCGTAGTAACGCTTTTGATTGAAATAATTCTATTAATTGCATAATTTTATCGTTGCTCCACACTACCGCCATGTTTATAAACAATTGCAAACACGTCAACATTTGTTGGTAAACTAATGTTTTCGCTCGCCCGGCGTCAACTCTGTCAACATGGCGTGATCAACTTCGCAACACAAGTGTTGCCTGCAATATGTTGACAGCAACTCGGCAACATGTTTATACAACCATGTTGCTAAACAAATGTCTACCATGAATACAAGGCTTTACGGTTTGAACTGATTGACCATCCGCCTTACTCGCCGGATCTAGCCCCAACCGACTTAATTTTGGTCCCTCGTCTCAAATTGCACTCGGAGGACAGAGATTTTCGTCAAATGAAGAGGCAATCATCTTCGTGAACAATTATTTTGTAGAGAAAAACGCCGACTACTATTTGGACGGATTACAGAGATGGGAGCATCGCTGGGAGAAGTATGTAGAGTTACTGAAAAACAAAAATTCTGAAAAAATGTCTTCAGACTCACGTATTACGATGATTTTGTTGACATGGTACTGTCATGCTGGAATCATTATCTTGATTACAGCTGTTAGTGCCGGCTCGAGCGTGGTGTAATTCCAGGCTCTTAGGCTATAGAATATCGACATGAAACGGTTACCCTGGAGGTAACGGTGTTTTGTACTGTTATACATAAAAGTGAACAAAACGTCGGAAATAAAAAATAATTATTTTTTTATTGTGAAACTTAATACTATTAAGGTATGTTGTTGATTTCAGGATTGGGCAGAATTCAATGCTGCAACATCAACAATAGACGCTCTTCGTCCGTCAGTCCGATCCCCTGCAGCATCCCCCAGGCACTCCCCACGAGCTTCTAGAAGAGCTCCCCAACCGAATGAGAACGCTTATGGGGAACTAAGAGCTCCCCCTTTACCACCAAGAAAAAGCCTTTCACCAGCTGAAACGACGATTGTGGCCGCTTCCAGTGTTCAGGATATTGCAAGTGCTAGCATTGTGTCAGGTAATTATCTTCTTATTTATAGTCTATCTATAATAACATTACAAGCTAGGCGCTGACGAAGACAAATTCCACTGACAGATTTCATTACCTGTCGCCATTTGAACTAATTGTAATCCTTCTATGATCGTCTTCTTTTGTTCACTTATTTATTGGCATACGTTTCTAATTCGGTAGTTGACAATTTTTGAGAAACTGGTTTATTTTGAGCCTTATGGTCTATTTTAGCCAAAATATTTATATTTCAGCAAAAAAACAACATTAACATATTTAATTTAGCAATTTTATAATATTTTGACATTTCGTTATAAAAACGCGTCCAGCTGTCATGGCGTCTCGCATGACGTCACAGTGTGCAAAACAAACATCTGTTTCATTGTTCAGTGTTATCTGAGAAGTCATTGATAACTTCTTGTGTTTTGCTTATTATTATATATTATATTTGTGAATTATAAAACGACGGCCTGATGGAGAAAGGGGGCAGTTGAGCGACGATTACGATACGGGCGTGCCGTGTGTACATTCGGAAATCTAATAGTGACGGACTGCGCGTTTTATTGAATTACGACCTTCTACATTACGATTGGATTAGTTGTATGCGATTATATTTGTAGCTGAGTTATGCGTGTTTGTATAGTTCTAAAAAATCTATAATAATTCTAACAGCATTTTAATTCGAGTCCCGCTACAACATCATAAACCTTTTGGGAGTGGTGAGTTTTTACATTGAATTCAAAGATTGGAAAAATCCAGGGGGCTACAATGTTGGAAATGCAGGTTTTACAATTTTTATCTCGCTGTCTCGCCTGTTAGAGCATTACGTAAAAACTACAGAACGGATTTAAATGAAACTCGAGACAGTGGTAGATCAACACATGGATACTACGTAGATGATATTTATTTTATTTATTAGTACAAATTTATATAATACCTGGAGAGGTGTTACACGTAATTGAGTAGGTACTTGAGGTATCTTGGAAACTTGTGCAATACTTCTTTTATGATATCTGAAAACAAAAATGCACATCGTTCTAAAACGTACCGGTGGCAAAGTTCAAATATTTAAATGATGCCTGGGGAGTTTTAGATTTAATACCTATGAATTAACCATTTCTCCTCCAGTGTTAAGAATACTTTTTGCGAAAACAAAACCTAGCCAGGCGTTAGCAAGACTCCGTTTGGGTTGGAGTTGAATACGCGAGCTCACAAGCCCGGACGAGGGACGTTCTCGGGTTTCTCCTCCCAAAAAAGGCGTTATCAAGATAAATTTGCAAACGCTGGAATGGTGATTAAATAATCTAGCATTGTTCCAATCATCATTCATTCAATTTAAAAGTGTTCATTTTTAATACATACGCTTCAATAATTTTTTTGTGAGAATAAATATTTTCACTACTTACCTGAAAAAATTAAACATCAGTTTTGTTGTCACCCTTCAGTAAAATGTACATTTTTGTATTCAAATATCATAAAAGAAGTGTTGCAAAGTTGTCATGGTGCTCTTATGCCTACTCAAAAATATTTAACAGCTCTCCAGCTTTAATCCCACGAACGAACAAAATTGAACATATGGTTTTGGTATTCTGCTCACCAATCAAATACTATAACAGAGCCAAGAAGAAGGTCTTCGTTGGAACCAGAACCAGATTCCAGGCATCGTTTAACTTCCGTCATCACCGGTTCAACTGAAACTATCACTGGAATTATCGATACAAGACACGAGGTAACTTCTATATTACTTTGAATACCTGTTACTGATAATAATTATTTACACGTATTTAGGATTCGAAAAACTCAAAAAAACCATCGAAAAATAAATTATGATATGCACAAAACTTATATGCGTTTCGAATGAAATTAGTAGGTGTGTTTAGGCAGGCCCAATTAAATGTTACATTCGTTACGGTAAGTTGTGCGAAAGGGACAGCATGCGAGTCTGCATAGCGTCCGAGCGAGAGCGCAACACTGTCCCCTTTCCGCCCTGTCTGTGAACCTTCGTTCTGCAAAATGACATGTACGAACTTCACGCACGCATTTAAATATTGCGCGTACTATAGTCAACGACTTGGGTTAAGAACGATCGTAGTCTAACTATTAAGACCATTAATTATTTACACTATCCTTGTGCTTTAGTCCGCCCTGTCACTTAAATGACCAATCAAAAACAATCGAATGTATTTCTGCTTCCAAAATAGAACTAATTGTTAATTGCTTCTGTGGGCTACATGTACATGTATACATATTATTATCACGTCTTGCGTAAGCATGCAGTATGTCGCCATAACAACCTTGAGTTGTGTTCCGGCATTAGTGACCAGGTTCCAGTCTCCCTTAAGAGAGCAGCAGCACATTTGTAGCACCTTTGGTGTTGCAAATGTCCATAGGCGATGGTAACCGCTTTCCATCAAGTGGGCCGTCTGCCTGTCTGCTGAACTCCTGCAATAAAAAAACCAAGTCACAGACATGCCGCCAACATATCGGCGAGTAGCACGCGCGCATGTAACCGATATGATTCTTTGCATATAGGACGCTTGGTGGTGTTGGCGAGTCGGCGGTTTTAGTGTGACTTGCTGAGATTTGGATATTTTTTAAATACTATATATACTAACCACTACAATAGCCCCATCTATATGAAGGTTCCTCAATCTAGAGGAACTGAAAGTACACCCGTTACGCATATCTAATGAAATGGTAGGTTTCATATATTGAGAGCTCCAATTTTCTAGTTTCTTCATGATATTTTCCTTCACCGTTGCTGTAACAATATACACTCTAGAAAGTACCTAAATGGTATATGCCAAAGGCATTTTAACCTTTATTTCGGCGGGTCTTTAATAGAAATAAAAACTACCCATACATTATTTATTACCTGTATTGTAATTACTCGTATATGGTGGTTTTCAATAAGTTATTTTATGTGACTTGATATTTCTCTGTAAGTCTGCAAGTTGTCAGGTCACCTACCATGATATCTAGTCTACCGGTCATTGGGCGAAACACGCTTTATTCGCCATAATTTCAATAAGATACTATTTATATTGGAAATGCTTAAAAATATTGAAATAATATTTCAGGTTCCACCAGATCCACGTGCCTTTGAGAAACCCCGTCGAGCTTGTACCCCACAGTCAAATAGCAGACCACTTCCAGCCACACCTCCCGAACGAACTGACATAACACCTACAGAACCAAAATCCGACCAACGATTAGTCCCAAACATAGACAATCGCTACGAACGGACAGACAGACACGTGCCCAGTCTTCCCGAAAACCGATCTCATGTCATCGACAGACCGCATTTACAAACAGACAATAGACTAGATAGATTAGATAATAACAAATAACCGGACAAGATAGAAACGTACCATCAATACCAGATAACAGACCGACAGACAGACACGTGCCGAATTTACAAGAGAGACACGTTATACCAGAAAGAATAGAGAGACCAGAAAGATTACCCGAAAGACAAGAGAGACCAGAAAGGCATGTAAATTCAGAGCGGCATGTACCTAATCTAGAAAGACATGTACCTGAACCAAAATTGGAAAGGAATGTAGATAGACATGTGCCTTCAGTTGATAATCGAGAGAGAAACGAAAGAGTTGAATCTAGAAATGCATGTTTGGAGAAATATAACTCAGTACCTGAAACCAGATTACCTCCAGAAAGACCAGAGAAGCCTGAATTAAGAGGTGGTAATGATAGATTTGAAAGTAGGGCTCCGCCGAGGCAAAGGTCCTTACCAGCGAGCACCAGTAGCAGTGTTGATCATCCTACAAAGTCCACTACTATGCCCAAATTCCCATCAGAAGACATAAAAGATCCTCCGTACGAAAATGTCGCCGTTGAAATAAATGAATTGGCAGTTGCACGTGAGTTTCTTTGATCTTCTCTTTCGCTAAGTGATTATGTATGAAATAGAAAATATTTTTTTTAATTTTTTGTTTATATGTTAATATTTCGTAGTTTTAAAATAATTTTAGTAAGAACTAGACGAAAGCTAGACTACTAATATGAATTATGTTCAAACCGTATTTAAAAGATTCCTTACGTTCATATGCAGTATATTTGTATTTCTGTGAGACTAATGTAAGTGCTGCTTGCCACGCTTTTTACGACTTTTACCAATATACCACTAGAAGTGATTTGCTCTTGTGCATGCTCTATAAAATTTAGAAATTAAGAAACAAATCTTCGATCTCTATGATACTCTTGAATTTATATAACGTTAGTAGACACTTGTAGTATTCACAAACGATTTACTATACGTCGCCTATAGACGATTGCAACACTAGGGGCCAAACCAGTTCACTGCCAACCTTTAGGATGGGCTTCACATTTATTCCTTCTAGGTGAAGGAATTCCTTCTTCTAGAAGGAATAAATGTGATGGGATAGGGAGATGTGATAAAATAGAGGGATAAGACAGAAATAATGAGATAGAGGGGAATGGATTGAATAGAGAATGTGGAAATAAACCATTTGTGGCATGACAATATTTATATTAATATTGTGGCGACATTAGTGCCAACATCACAAACAAGCACGCAAGCGCGGAACCAATATTTATCTGTGGCAAGCAAAACATCGCGCCGCTTATAACAAGCGCGCGCCCAGTTTTTCGCGGCAATTCTCTGCCGCGAAACAGTCAAGAACCGAAGCTATTTCGGGACAATTCGACACAGTCCGACTCACGTCTTCAACGCGACCGCACGACATACGTGCTCGTGTACAAACGTTAGTTTCCGCGCTCGCTGCTTGCCTTCGTACCAAAATCCTTCTGAACTATAATATTGTAACATTGAGAGAGTGTGTGTGTGATTAAAAGTGTACGACACAAGTAATCTTTCATTTCTTCGTACACCGCTCAACGGCCACAACGTAACCAAACAACCAATCATCTCATCATCATCACCACCACCTCGAATGGAGTTTTGTGGCGGCGAAAATTATCCGACTCGGCGACGGTTGTTGATGAAATATTAGGTTGGCTGCAGGTTAGCTGTTAGCTGTCGGTGAACCATGTAGCGAAGTATTACCCGTCCGTGGTGTGTTGGCCGACTATACCCGAGGGTGCAGGGGATGAGTGGCACCCGGGAACAGAGTCGTGTATGCAGGTAGCGATACGTGTGACACCGCTGGCAGGAACCGGCGTATGTCTGCTCTGCACTTGTAGAAGTTACCTTGGACGTGAGTGTGGTTGACGAGTCCTTGTTTTTCGTTTCGTGCGCGTTGTGCTTGTGCCTTCTTGCGTGTAGGAGGTGGTCACCATTTGAGGTGGTGACTGATGAGTGAGATGATGGTGATGAGGTGTGACGGTTGATGGTGTACGAAGAAATGAAAGATTACTTGTGTCGTACACTTTTAATCACACACACACTCTCTCAATGTTACAATATTATAGTTCAGAAGGATTTTGGTATTAATATCAATGTCATTTTGGTTATTTTTGTATAATTGTGGTTTAGAATTTACGAGCTTCTAACATAAACAAAAAACATTTTTAAGACAAGTGCGGAAATTATTGTCTTGCATGATGTCCAAATTAAAGATGAGCAACAACAAAAATAGATAATTGCTTACATATTTTGTAATTACTATTTGATAATTTGGAGTTGCCATACTAACACTTTAATTTTGCCGTGCTTTTTCAGTCTCTAATCTCATTAGCCAAATCTCGAGCTTTTTTTCGAAGACAGATTTTTTCAAAGATTTTTAATTAAAATCATTATTGATTCCAGCGAAAAAAATTAATCCCCTCACCCATGATAAGCATGGTAGAAAGTATGGAGACAACGTGTCGTATGAGAACATTAATTTGGATTACATAGCACGTTTAGTCGGCGAAGGGTATCCGAAGGAGATAGTCGTCCGAGCATTGGGCATCACAAGGAACGACTTGGAAATGGCCTGCGATATACTACATGAGTTCGGATCAAAATTACCTAATAAATGTTAAGTTTTATTTATTGTTTTGGTTGTACTTTCGGTGGTTTAATCCTCGTTTACGTTACGGCCATTTTCACGGCAGTTGGGTAGTGGCGAGTTAAGTGGGCAGTGCAAGTATCAAATCAAGGGGTCTTTACCCCTTGTTAGTTTTTACATTTTTTCATCCTAATGTCCTAAAAGTGTCGGTATTATACCTTTGGCAGGCGTGTCGTTACACTAAGGGCCCTTGTACACGCTAAGAAATTTACCGTGTCTGCGACAGATAGGTCAAATTCATAATGTACACGACTAGAATTTAGTAAAATCTAGCCACATTTTGTCGTGTATGCTCCGGACAAGATAAATAGGAACATGAAAACGGTATGGTAGGGTGCACTAGTCAAGTTTGTAAAGAAAAGAATCATGTTAACTATCCGAAACAAAACAAATAGATTAGTAAACAAGTGCCTTTTGGACCAACTTTTTTCAGCAGTCTCCGAAAATTATAAATGAGGTGTCATTCGATTCGGAATGGCATCTAGATGATTTTTGAAAAAAAAATGAAGTTCCGCTTGCAAAAATTGAAAAAGTTATTAACAATTAACTAAAAAAAGGTAACTAAAATAATTTTCGATGTTACAAAATTAAAAGTTTAAAACAACGAAAATTATTAATAAAAAAATGAAAAATAAACATTTCCTAATTTTTCCAACGGGATTCTATTCTAAAGCCTTTCAAGAAATGCTCCAAGAAAGGAAAAAATCTTAAATTTATAGTTTAACAATTATCACACTTGCAATGTTCATGTTCAAGCAAAAAAAATATATTAATTAACTATTGAATAACTAAATGACAAATTGTTGTTAAAAAAAATTTCAAGCAGATTATTGTTCATTCAACTATTCAGTTAGTGCCTGAATTTTTTCAATTTTTTATTTTCATATTTAGTATGTTTAAATAATATTTATTCATTAAAGGGCCGATGTGGGTGTGGCTTGCGTAAGCCAGAGTACCCATTTTCGGCTGTATTTTCATCCCTCTGGGAAAATTATAAATATTAATCTTACAGTTTCGGGAGTCGAGACTTTTTTTAGGAAATTTCCTCCTCTTTTCGAATCTTTTTTCAAATTAGAAAAATCTTTATTACTTTTTGAGATATTTGCAAAAAAACTAAACCCCCCCCCTCCCTTTTTTTAGTTAATTGTTAATAACTTTTACAATTTTTACAAGCGGAACTTCATTGTTTTTCAAAAATCATCTAGATGCCATTCCGAATCGAATGACACCTCATTTATAATTTTCGGAGACTGCTGAAAAAAGTTGGTCCAAAAGGCACTTGTTTACTAGTCTAAAAATAGTATTGAATATTATAAATGAATATGACTGTGAATGAAAAAGGAAAAAATGCAAGTGACTTTGCTGGGTTCAACCAATACATCAAAAACATGACTGGCAGGTTTATCATGAAATGCGATAATATAAGAAAAAAATTGTGGATCGATATTCCGACAAAATTTCACTAAATTACAAATTTTTTTCATGAGAATTTCAAGCGTGGACGAAGTCGCATATCCTAGTAGCCAATAAAACAACAATCTTGCTCAATTTACTTGAAATACTAAAATAAATTGATAGAATCAAATTACGATAAGTCTGTATTCTATGAATCTTAGTAATTTACGAATGTTTCACAGAAATTAGACTCTGATACATTTCTATGCGTAAAAAGATTTTTACTGTAAAATTACATTGATAAATATAAGTAATTAAAATAAAATATTGTACCTGTATCAACATGTAATCCCTTAAGACTATTATGTATATATTTAAAAAAATATGTTTTTTAAATCGAAATTATTTTTTGTCAAAACATTGTTAATGTTATAGATTTGTACAATGCAGATTTGTCGTTAGCAAATTGTGTCAATTTGTATCTTCGAATGAACTACATTTAACTCAAAATACAATGTCACTACCATTTAACATTTTAAATGGAAACCAGTCACATTACATAGATCAATATTTTCAAAAATAATACATGTTTTATTCCTAATACATTTTTTGGGTCATTTGAAATTTTAAACTCTCCCAACGCATTTTTCAAATGTCGCTTAAGACAACTAGTTTTTTACCCTTCGAAATGTTTAAATCAGTTGCGTTTCTCGCCACTTTCCACCTTGCCGGCATGGATGTTGGCATATTGTAAATGATTCAAAGTTTTTACTGTAATTTTCAACCCATTGTAAATTTATGTGTACCTAGTGAATGACAAAATGGCTCTCCATAAAAAACTAAGTCCACTTTGTAACGTTCTAAATTTAAAACTATTATTATTTCACTGATTTGATGAATAGTGCGTTCCACTGGACGATCATAATGCTCAAAATGCTTTCAGCCATTCCAAATGATGGCATAGTTTTCGCTCACAACAATCAATCTTAAGAGGTGAGTCGAAGTGGGCGTAGATAAATTCGGCGCAAAAAATTTAAAGCTTGCAAATTCGAAAGGATTCATACAAAGTAATCAGATTTAATCAAATTTCGACGTTTAGTTGTCCTAAAAAGCTATTCTAACCATCCTAAACAGACTTTTTCATGAGTTTTATCCATAATTATAAAGAATTGTAAAAATCATAATAAAAAAATTAAATCTACGTCTTCTCTATTATTTTTGAACATAAATATAGTTAACTTATTATGATTAGTCTATCAAAGTATTTTTTAAGGTTAAATTTCTTACAGATTTTAACAATCTTTTTCAGCTTTTGATTTGTTTTCAAAGTCGCCATTTGCAATGCATACATCAACAATGAGTTTATGACCAATTCCATTCTATTTGAGTTTATTACTGTAACGCTCGCATGCAAATGGAACAAGAAGAATCGCAGTCGTGAGCATGGTGGTTTGAGCGCTTAGTGGAACGTACCCTAAGTCAAGGTGCGTATTTATTACTTAAGCCCTAAGTAATAGATACGTACCTTTTGTTATTTTTATGGTATGGATACAAGACCCTTAAGCCAAGTTTGTTTTACTTTTTAAGTTCCTGAGGTGGAAAATAATGTTGTCAGTTTTTTGTATTATCTTTATAAGTGACTTTTAGGCAAAAATCTACAACTTAAATATATAACACTTAAATAAAAATGACAAAATTATTCTAAAAGTTCCTTGATAAATAAGGCACGTTATACATTAATGCACGATGTTGATTATTGGACATTATTAAATTATGTGAAATTTTCTAACACCAAATCGTTATCTGTATTCATTATTAGGCACGCGTAGGTTGTAATTATTTTAATAAATTAAAATAAAATGTAAAACAGTGACATTAAATATTGCATAATCATCTTAATACATAATAATTTGTAAATATATATATATATTCAAATTTTTATGATACGAACATTTATTTTGATTATAACCTATATTTGAACTGTCAAATTTGTAGGTTATAAAATAGAGCGTTCTTAATTTATGCATTAATTTTATAAGTCAATTTATAATTAACACTTATTAATGGCTATGTTTTTTCTTATTTTAATTATGCTTAGTTATTTTCTAATTAATTTCAATTGTACGACGCTTTAGTTAAATAATTTATAAATTAATCGTAAAGGCATTTTTATTTTGTACAATTAATTTTAAATGTAATATTATAATTAAAAAAATATTTTACGACACATTTTCAATAAAAAACTATTTATTTCAAGTTTTTGTTATTTTTAATAGTTCATTAATTCCAGTGTTTGTTCTCCGATCAGTATTTTCTTTACTCAGTTAATATTTCATTTGTTTTCATGTTATAAGGCTTTGTAAATAGATATTTGTATTATAAATATCGCTTATATTTTCTTAAAATAACTGTCGTAACGTAAAAATAGTGTTTCACATAGAATATATTTTTTCATATTTATGTCTATTTAATATTAAAATTGTGAAGATATTCTTGAACGCTACGACTTTGACACTTGCAATATTTAAAATTTAGCATAAAAATCATTTTAGATTGGAATACTATTGAATTTGTAAATATAATGTATCTAAAAACCTTTTTTTCGACTAGTGTATAAATATTATGACCTAAAATAAAATTATAAAGTCATCAAAATTAACAAATGCTTCGTCAAATTTAGGATGATAATTTTGGCAGCTCGTGTCCATGGATCATACTTTTTTCAGTCGAATTGATGTGTATCGCCCACTTAGGCTGGTGTGCACCAACTTTAACCGATGGTTAAAATAAAATAATGGTTATTTTTGGTTAACCGTCGGTTAAATTTCGGTGAACACCAGCCTTAGTGCAGTACCACGCATAAAGACTAACCAGACTCTCGAATATCTGTTTTGAAATAAAATCTTTGCAAATATAAAAATAACATTTAAATAACTTTATTTATTTAATTTTATTTATTTATTCAATGCTTCATGTATATATAGACTGTTTTTCGACAGGTCATTTTCGTAAATTACAAGCAGAATTTTTGCAATGAATTACACTATTTAATAATGTTTAAATATCATATACGACGACGACGAAGGCACACTTAAAATATATACAATATACTATACTCTTTATTGTACATATAAAATATACACAATAAACTTACACACTAAAAGGTAGAGCTGTCAAAATCATCTTTTTTTAAAATATTTATGGCTTGGCAACTAGGCCTTTAAGCCAGGTCTTAATTATATAAAATCATCTTAGGTTTGACTTTGCATAGGTGTTTCAACCCATTGTGTTAGTTATGAGCTTATATAGCACCTAAATTTCCAAAATTTTTAAATAAATATTTCTTCATATTTTTCTAATAAAAATACTCTGAAAAATTGTAGTTTGTTTAATTTAATAAGTGCAATTTTGTTTTTGTATTGTTAAATAATAAATTAATTAAATCTGTGTAGTTATAATTCGAATATATTTTGGTCCTTTTTGCAAGTTGATGTGTTTTAGTGGATTAATTGACTGAATTTCTAGAATATAAAATGTCTAGTCTTAATCGTTCTTTTATTTCTAATTTCATTAAGGGTCGTTTTCACCGCGTGTAATCGTATTAAGTCATGACGTTGCAATACTTTTTTGATATTTAAGTAGCGTAACTAAATATTGTGTTCATCTGTTACTAAAGAATCAAATATCAATTGAATCGTCAGCTTCAAATGAAAGGAGAAGAAGAGTTAGGTTATCAAATTATTTTGAGTACAATAATGACTGAGAGAAGTTCCTGTCGAAGCTTTCCCCTTAGTCACCACATTAAGTCATTTAAGTAAGTATCTGGTATTGGCAACACCGGATGCTTTCTTACATGATGCCTATGGACATGTGCATTAGCAACGGAGCGTATTTGGTGGGCTGACTACAGCTGTCATTTTATCAGATTGTGGTCATAAAGTAAATAATTAAATTGTCTTTACAAAACCCCTATTCCATCACCTGTGTTTCCTAACTTCTCCGTTTCAGGAGACTGGAAGATTACACTCGTCCTTATTGCTCGAAATTCATTGCTTGAATATACGAAGTAACAAAGTGAACTCAATCGTGATATCTATACGCACTAAATCAAATTTTGTGTTCATTTGCGTTATTTAGTAATACTAACTTATCCTTGTCGTCCATATTTCATATAAACCAAACACTCGTGTTGCGCACGTGGTGAAACCGCCCCTTAAGTTAAAACAATTACTTGTAATTAAATATAATACTTGAATATTACTGTAAACATAAAATAGCACTTAGTATACAAAACTGGGTATAGATACATGTTTATAATTGAAATACTCGTACATATCCACCAAATCACTAGTAGATAAATTGTGTTTATTGCTTTAGTATAATTTACACATTAGCGAAGAAACAATTATCACTAAATTTATTTATATAGATATGGTTAATAAAACTACGTTTTAACGGTTTTAGGCCCGATATTATTTGATTCTGGTTTACCCGACGTTTCGGCCGCTTTTCAGTGGCCGTGGTCACGGACGACAAAGATGACATTTGTCCAACGGGTATTGTTAAAGTTTTATTTAGCCTACCCCAAATTGTTTATTTTATTTCTTTACAAACATTGTCGAATTATATCTTCTCAGAATACGAGCAGTGGTGGATTTACAGTAGGGGCAGTCGGGGCTAGTGCCCAGGGCTGCAAATTTTCTAGGGCGGCAAAATTTGGAAAGTGAGAAAAAAATTCTATACAATATATAATTAACTGATTTTTTCAAATACACATTTTATCTTTCAAGAAATATAATTTAAGTATTATGTATCAAATTAAAATGTTGTATATTATAATATAGGAAATTTAAATAAAAACTATTCAAATAGTTTAATTAATTTAATTCCATAAAGGTTTGAAAACATTAAAGTTGATATTTTTATTTTCTAGAATTGATAAATTTATGTAGTTTTTTTTTTAAGAATTAAAAATATTTTCAAATTATGTATTATATATAATAAATTTCGTGCAATCAATTAGTAATTCTAATTCTTAAAAAATAAGATATCAAAACTATTAAAATAAAATTTAAGTCATATGGCGGCATTTTCTTCAGTGCCCCAGGGCGGCACAAATTTAAATCCGGCCCTGAATACGAGTGCCGTTTTTAATTCTTTTTTCACGCCTTATTTTGTTACACCTGTGTCATTTCTCATACAAAGTCGTAAATGTGTACATTACATACATAACTTCACGCCAGGTCCCTTGTGGGGTAGGCACGAACAACAGAGCGCCATTTAGGCTTATTCCTAACACCTCACTTGCTTCTTTGGCATTCATAGCTCTTGTAATGCACGCTCGTCTGTTCTTAAGGCTCCTGACATCACCTTCTGCTAATACAAGATCAATTTGATCATGGAAGGTGTGTCGTGGCCTTCTGCGACTTCTGCATCCACCCACTTTTGCATTGTATATCTATTTTGTCATTCGTTCATCATACATTCTTTCCACATGCCGAACCACCGGAGCATTCCTTTCCTTACCTTACCTTACTTACTGTGTACATTAAACTTATTTAAATATAAGTATGGTTGTAAAAATGTTTGCAAATATAGTTTCTCTGCGACATTTGAGTCTGTTGAAGTTTCATGTAACATGTACGACGAATACGGCTTATGTTTTGATATATTTTTATGACATTTGTGAAATAAATATGAGATAAAATTGACTACTTTAATTTTACAATTTACGTAAATGAGGTTTTGTTTTAGTTTGCGAATTTCTCTTGTTTCTCTAAAATATTTAATCTATGGATGAAACACAAAAACGGGAGATAACGTATTCAAGTTACATATCCATATGTACATTATGTCATGTATTTTTTTATTATATACGATTATGTTGTGGGTATGTTAGATTTGACAGTCTTTTGTATTTTTAACAACTAAATTATTTTTTATTGCTCTCGTTTAAACCAAAATACTGTAGACTGTTCAGATACTGAATACCTCAGTTTGGTAGATGTTGAAACAATATGGAATAACAAAGAATATACTTTAATAATAGAGATGTGTAAACATTAAACAACTTTTCATATAACAAGTTTGCGAGTCAAAACATATATATATACTAGCTGTCCCGGCAGACGTCGTCCTGCCCGGTAAAAATAAAACAAATAAAATTTAGGGGTGGACTACCCCTAACATTTAGGGGGATGAAAAATAGATGTTGGCCGATTCTCAGACCTACCCGATATGCATACAAAATTTCATGAGAATCGGTCAAGCCGTTTCGGAGGAGTATGGCAACGAAAACTGTGACACGAGAATTTTATATATTAGAAGAAGAGTATATATATATTTTTTTGACTATATATATATATATATACATTAGGGTGGCGCAAAAAAACCGACTGTTTTCTTTTTTGTTAGTCTCGAGTGAACAAATGTTAGTTTTTGATGTTTTAAGAGTCCTCTCCAAAGGACAGCTCAAAAAAAATTTTAAGAGGTCGCTCCAAATTTTAAAAATTTCAAAAATCGTCTAAAAATCGATTTAATGTTAAATTCGATCGATTAAATGTATGGAATTTAAATTTGAATATCAAAAGGTCGCTCGAAAAAATCTAAAGTAATGCTCTAATAATACAAAAAAAAATTATGAGCGACTTTTCAAAATTTTAATTTTGAACTGAAACTTGCAGAAACTTATTATTTTTTGGTCTCTAAAATTTTACCGTAACAAGAAAAAACATTTAAAAAAATAGATTTTCGTCGATTTTTGAAATTTTCAAAAATTTGGAGCGACCTCTTAATAATTTTTTTTTTGAGCTGTCCTTTGTAGAGGGCTCTTGAAAATCAAAAACTATCATTTTTTCACTTGAGACAAAAAAAAGTCGGTTTTTTGCGCCACCCTAATATACATATTGATCCATAATTTGTAGTCTTCTCCTGTAGACATGTTAAACTTTTTTGTGTTTAACTCATATGTTTAAAGCAGTGTTTTTCAACCTGTGTGTCGCGACCCCTACGGGGGTCGCAGAGCCTTGTTCGGGGGGTTTAAATTTATACCTCTTACTTAGGTACTTTCTAAGCTCCGCAGCTTTTTGAAGAGTATAATAGGTCCTAATAATGAATATAGGTAACAAATTAGAGAAAAACAGAAATGTAGTCTTTTAAATTATTAACTTTTTATCTGTCTATGACCCAAGGGGTCGCCGAAATTTTGCAACCTGTAAAGGGGTCGTGTATTCAAAAAGATTGAAAACCACTGGTTTAAACAATCAACAGATTTTGTGAAGGAACAGCAATTTGTCTTTTTTTACGGGGTGACGTGATAACTAGAGAGTGCCAATGGTAAATACTATCAGGACCGTCTTTACACGGGGGTGCAAGGGGTGCGGAGACCTAGGGACAACAAGCTGACAACCTCATATCTCTATCTACACACGATACAATAATCTACTATTTTTGAAAATTACCTAACATCATTTCAATTCGATTACACTGGTCGGCAAAAAAAAGAAAATTCACTCCTTGTAATTATTGTAATTTTTTTATAATTTCGACACTTCCACGTAATTTTTTTGTAATTGATGTTTTAAATTAAGCGCTTTTTTTGCTTTTCATACAAAATACACATTCAATTATTATGACAATAGCTCATTTAATTCCTTCGAAACATTTAAAATCATCAAAACTAAATGTTTAACTAACTAATAATCTCATTCCAGTTAGTAGTTTTCTCCAATAATAATTTTGTGGCGAATGAAGTAACATATAATTCTGAGCATATACCATTCGTATCGTTGCTCTATATATGCCAAAAGTATAATAAAATGTGTTTCTACAAACAAAGGTATGAATTTGTCTTTGTCGGCATTCAGGTCGTAACAATATTATATTGCTTAAAGATTTATAGAAAAGAAAATTAAATCTACTGACATGATAAGAAAAAAGTTTTGCACAAAATATGAAAAAATACGTGATAGGAAGAAACTAAAACCAGATATAAATTCAGCATGTGAAATTCTATATATTTATCGAATTTTTATTTAAAGGAGGATTTGTTTGCCGACCAGTGTTATTGAAAACAAGGAAAAACTTATTGTGCTGACTCTTATTGATTTTTCTAATTTTTTTATTGATGATTCTTATTAATTTTTGTACTGAAAATGGGGGATGGGGGACAAGCTGATTTTCGCACCCCGGCGCTCGATATGGTTAAAACGGTCCTACACTATACTTTAAAAATTTGTTTAGAGAAATCTAGTCAAATATCATATCAATGGACAATATTTTGTGCTACATTTGCCTGTGATTTTGAAATTTTTAAGTGTTGTAATTATTTCTTTGTTCTAAAAATAGATGTAGAGGCAATCGCATATTAAAAAAATGTAACTGAAAATTCTACATTTTCAAAAGGATGCGGAATGTGATTATGAAAAAAATATTCACTCTCATTTAACGAGCGTATAAACCTGGTATAACTAACATGAATAAGGAGGTTTTATACTTTATACATGCACATTTATATTATCACTAAACAAGAATATCAAGCTAAAAATTCCAATACTTTGATGTGTTTCTTTAATGTTTAGTACATTGTATATATAATATACCTAACATCTGTGGGAACTTATTTACTTCTTATATTAATTAGCGTGCAAATAAATCAATGAAGTTAAAATACTACATGTATTTAATTGTTTGGTCATTTATTTATGTATTTGTATGAATTTTTATTTTGGTGGATTTGTATGTATTAATTATATAAAAATTAATAGTTCAATTAAACCCGAGTTACTTTTGTTTTATTATTTACAAACCATGCCCCGACTTCGTTATTTGAATCAAATCTAAGAAGTCATTCTTAGATTTGCTGCCAAGTTTTGTCACTGAAATGTAAAAAAAAATGGAATTGTATGGTCAAAAAATAAGTATTTTCAATGATTTAATTTATATTTTAGGTATTTACTGTACTTTAGCACTTTTTTCGAAATGCATACCAATCTAGCAAATTTCTTTAACAAGCATTGGCAACACTGAACACATCCAAATTTCTATCTGTCGTCCAAACGCTTAAGAATAGCCCAAGACCAAAGTTACGTCCGCGATTTACGTTGATAGTTTGTACTGTACATTTAGGGCCTTACTTACAATCGTTTGTTAAATTTTAAGAAAATGCTCAGCAACTGATTAACGAAAATATTACCCATAAACTCCTCTTAAGGATAAGAAGTGGTGGTAAAGTGACTCATAAATAACTGTCAAAAATAACCAACATCGAGAAGTAGTTTAAGTGACTGCTAAGAGGCAAGATGGCAAATTTTATATGAAACAGCCATTGATTAGCGGCTTAAGAGTCTCTTATTTAAGAGATGGCTAATCCTTTCTTAACGAGATTATTATAATTAAGACCCTTATTATCCAGATAACTATACTACATGCAACTGTCAGCTGCGTCTGACAGTTTTGTTTCCATTTTAAAAGCTTCGTAAGACAGCAGCGCCAAAACGGGTCAAGTGAAATTTAGCTATGGGTTCCCGAGGATTTGTTACTGCAGCCTGTTTTAGCTCGGTTATTCATAATACCCGCTAGAGGGCAGTGATAGTTACAAATTTATTATTCTGACCTTGTATCCTATTACTAAATCAAAATGGAACATACCCGAAAATTTAAGATAAAACATTAAAGCTCATTGACGGGTCGCATACATAGAAATTGTTACGATGTTCCTCTTCGCCATCAGCTCAAAAGTGATATTTAAAAAATTAATATCATAAGAAAGTGCTTTAAAGGGTTATAGGTTATACTTTAAGATACTTTAATAGTATTTTTTTTATTGCATGAGTTTAGTAATCTTGAATAATCGGCAGACAAACAAACAAAAATTATTACATTGTATATCCCCAAATTAAGCAAGTTACGCTTGTGTTATGGGTAATATACAACGGACCACTCTGGGGCCGATCCCAGACCATGGTAGATAACGGAGAAAATACGTTTCCGAAATTTACTATACCGGGAATCGAACCCGGAACGTCTTGGTTGCAGTGAGGTAGGCCGTCAAACGATTAGCCCGCTCAACCACAGAGGCCGTTATGAATTTAATATGTAATTATTATGTTAAAATTTATTTCAATAATATAAACAATAGAATAGAAACACTTCCTAAACAGTGCATACTTCCCGATGAAGAATCCAACCACAGCCGGCCCCTAGCCTTTATGCTGCCGTAGGCAATTGTGAATTGAAAAGTGCCAATTGCACCGAAGCTTAAGAAACCTAGAAGAAGTAAGTCTTCTATCTAGTTTTTTCCTCCCAGAACCCTGTCTATTTGTGTTGTATGTCTGCATATACTTGTTGAATTCACTACTCATATTTTTTTAGATTCAAGTTAACGAATTGAAAAATATGTTTTAGGGGGTTGTGTCTGTTTTCTTTTGGGAATTATAGTAGTTCAAACGTTTTGCAGGGATTTTTGCGGCCCCTTAATTTGCTGCTGTTAACCGTTGCCTACCGTCTGCAGCCGCTCCTACTCGAACCGACACCAGCAATATGAGATTTGGCTACATTAACAACAAAATAATAACAACTATTCACATAATTGTTTTCAGGACGAAAGCATTCGATTCTGTATAGAAAATACACGATTTCAAGAGTGGTACGTGCTTCTATGTGGTAGAGTCATTCTGGGATCATAAAAATCTCGATAACAACTCTTAGGGTTCGGCATAAAACGGTTAGCTTTGAGTTAATCGTGTTTCGTGCGTTGTGAGACTTACGATGGCCCACTTCTCCCTCCCTCTATATCTTCTTCCCTATTCTAATCCCTTATCCTCCTCTATCCCATTGCTTGTGTCTGATCCCTCTATCTAATCCCCTTTTTTTTGATGACGCAGGGGGAATGCCTTCGGACACTATCATCCCTTCCCTCGTGGGGAGGGAATACATCGTGGAGGCCACGGGGAAGTCGGCCACCAGATTACCCACTAAACCTAACCTCCCTCCTGCGCACTTACGAGATGTCTCAGAAACTAGTAACGTGATACGACATCTATGACGCCCCAACGCTTGGCTGACGAGCTCAGTATGTTCTCTGGAGAAAGGCACCCTCTTCAACAACAGGAGGATAGGGGGACAGTCGGGCTCCTAGCTATCTCATCCTATCCTTTTTATCCTAGACTACAGGCTTGCAAAGCGTTGGTTTTACTCTTGGTTTACTAACGTCTATTTTGTAGAGGATGGTAATCACATTCTCATCAATTCAATTACAAAACAGCTCCTTTCAGAGGCTGTTTCAAGTATGCTGCCACTCATTGCTGGAACGATATTCCTCCACCCATCAGAAACCTGAAATCGATAAATTCGTTTAAGTTCCATTATAAAAGACATTTACTTACCTTACAAAAAGAAGATCCAGCATATTCATTGATAAGCCTTTGAATAACCAAAGTATTTAAAGAATATATTTGTTTAACAACTTACTTAGATATGATACAAGTCCTTGCACTGAAAACTGAGTACAGGGCAATGTAGCGTAAATCGATATACGTTTTTTATGGGAAACATACATGTTACAACATAGACAAGTATCAGTTATATACAATATATATATATATATATATATATATATATATATATATATATATATATATATATATATATATGTGTGTGTGTGTTTTTTGTTTTTTATTATTTGAATCACAACATTAACCAAATATTTATACTATTTATTCTATGTATGTATATATTATAATTTACAAAGTAAATAGTTTTTAAGTTAAATAGATTTAAATTATTCGGGTCGTATTATTATTAGTATTAAGCCAAAAGAAGGTTTGCACTGAAAATCAGCGTTGTGTCGGACATTATGCCGGTACAGCAACAAGCTGAGTGCAAACCTTGTTTGCGGAAAATGCGGGGTACAAATACTCAATATATGTTACTTTTAATACATGTTTACAATGTAAGTACTTCGCTATTTCTTCAAATAAATTCATTCTTTCTTTCTTTTCTTTCTTTTACATTTTTCCACGAGCCATCCATCTGCCTGTTTGTCAGCTTCGTAATGCAACAAGAATCGCGACAATCAGTTCATTTCAATTACGTATTTGAATGAGAACAAAACAATCTCCACAAACAATAACCATAAAATTAACAAAAGTAATCAAATACTTTAATTGATTTTGAAACATGATGGATGTTGATGGGAATATCGTTTTCAAAGTTATTATGATAGTATAAAACCCTTATATAGTTCCCAGTAATTCCTCTCTCCCTCTTCCGAAATTCCAAATAATTTTGCAGGATTAAACAAATGTTTGTGTTGCAAAATGCTCTACTTCGTTAGCTGGTTATTGTATATTGTAACCGTAAGTATTTTTTTTTATCGACGAATATAACCACTATATTATACTCTTACAAGAATTAAGATCACTGTCTTCTATGGGCAAGGTGCCAAGAAGGCTGGCTACGTTTCCTTGCTGGATCGCCATACTAATCCGTTGCCTGAGGTAACCACCATCCTCCTGATCACCTGAAGAGTCAATGAGTCGTTTCGATGAATATGGGTAGAGGTTCATGGACTCAGGATCCCACGGTCCAACCGTCTCGACAGCAAACGGTGCAAACATATAGTTCTCACTGAGGGTTATATTATTGCGCCTCTTGAGTGATTCAGCTGTTTCCGCCACCGAACCGGCTGTTCTAGACATGTTTGGTAAATAGGATGCGGGCAAAGTATCTACGCAAATCGCATCCCAGACCAAAGGCTTGCCAAGCTGCCGGGGAATTAAAGTCATTCCGTCAGAGCGCCTACCATCGTCATGGGTAGAATACAATACAAATAAGTTTTCTTGCATTGTATTCGATTATATGTAATGTTACATATTTTCTGTATAAAGTATATATTTTTTGCTGAAAATACAGAATTAAGATACCTTGCTTTATAAACCTGTTACTGGACTCATAGTGGTATAAAAGTAATAACAGCTCATGAACTTCCCACTGCTAGACTCGGGTCGCCCAAATGTTTAAGGGACATGGACTTGTCTAAGGTGGCCTGGCGGATTCGATCTACAAGGTTATCTCGATATGCAAGTTTCGTCACTATGTTATCTCTCTCCGTCAGTACGTGGTAATTGTAATAATAAGCATATTATCTGCAGGGGGCTTTAGTGACTGCTTGCCTTAACCAGCCAGCACGGAGTGGAGATCACTAGAGCTAAGACTCAGCTCCAAGGGAAGAAGTAATAAACGGCATAATGCCAGAAGTAGCTTCGGTGTACCTCCTAGCCTAACTTTCTTCACCCCTTAGCCACTCACATCTATGTTGCAGGAAGTGGCGAGTCACCGTCTGCCCATTTTTCCATGTTCCCCGAATATTGCGACGGGCAGACGCCATAGTCCCCATATTCCCAGACCCTAATACCACTAGCAGTTCACCCCATTAGCCCGGTATTTTCTGTTCTCATTTCCCACAATACTCCTACACTGGCCGGGGCTTATCCTTGGGTGTATTATTATATAGTGTAGACCGGGATAGTCGCCGGTTAGTGTCACGCCACATTTACGTTAAATTTGTTAAAGGACTTCTACGTGTTGGCCATCCCATGGCCCCACGCATGTCTTAATAATAAGCATATTAGGTCAAAAAACTACCTAAGAAGTATATGATTTTTCAGTTGAAGTTCGAACCTGAGTCTTGACTTTCGGACGCGAGTGTGTCAACCATTAAGCTCCCACGCCTTTTTTACTGTACAAAAAGTATATAAAGAGAATAATAAATGTATAGCGACAGACCTGCTGAGCGTTCCTCGCGGAATGCTCACAATATTTTCAAATTACCTATGGCTCTTTATCGGAAATACAGCCCAGTTACAGCCCCGTATCTATTGCAAGCCGCGGCTCATGCTCCGGACGGCAAATTCAAACCTTGCAGACAAATAAACCACTCATCATTACCGCAACTTTGATCACTGAGACGTCCAGTACTTTAAGCTCTTAAATTGCTTTACGCGGGGCACGTAGGCATAGGTTAAAAATGGATGGTTAATGCGGATATATTAAAATATATGTATGTCCTACACGTCCACATATTATTATGTATTTGTCAAAAAATAGGCCTAACACACAAAAAGCAGTGCTACACTGGTCATTTGATTCTATCCGGGAGGCCTATGTCCATCAGTGGCAGTCTGATGGCTTTAATGACGATGATGATTAAGGTAAAAATATAAGTGCACGGGGCAACATTTTTCAGTTCCTCCGAAAGAACACAGGTTCGGAATTACCGCCGATCCTTCTGTTGTCGACTTTTCTGCGCGAAAGGTTCCGCAAGTGTGTCACTAGACTAAGATGCTAAATTGAAGACAAGCGATGTAAATATTTCTGTTTAAGCCATCTGTGAATGTTGAGATGAATATATTTTGAAAGTTTGAGTCCTCTAATTCAAGGTTGAGCCTTGTAAAAAGCCTTAAGCAATCCACAAGTAAAATAAATAAAAACATCCTAAAGTACGTTGAATATACCAATTTATTTAAAATTTCAGCTAGATCACATCACTTGTCAAATCCCAAAACACATGGATTTACTTTATCTAGGTGATGTATCGCTACAAAATAAAGAAAAGTACAAAGTTCTTAGGCCCGTAACTCATGAATTGACTGATCATTTCAAAGAATATATGCTAAGAACAATCAGCTCAGCTCCTGGGGAAAAGCTCTACATGGACGAGAATGGTTTCAGACATAAATGGAAATTTGTAGAAGAAAACTCATCAAGAAAATCAGCCGATAGAAGTAATATAGAAAAAGACAATAGTAAAGTCCAAACTTATAAAACTAACGTTAAAATTGTTAATTCAGATGTTATCAAGAATCAGACTGATACAAATAAAGTAAGCTTAGCTCCTAACAGAATAAAAAATGCTTATAACTCATCGTTTATCACAGCTAAAAAGAAATATAGACCTAAAAGGAAGAAGAAAGATTTAGTTGAATCTAAAGAAATTGTTGAAGAACCTAAAGCTGATCTTAGGCAAGGCATAGATAGGACTATGGTGAAAACATCTTTCTTTTGTCCATTTTTTGGTGTTATTACTATGCATTCTTATTTGGATTAAATGAATAAAATATTGATGTAAGTATGTCTGATTAAACGTCCAAAGATGTTTCAAGCAAGACGTAGATCTAGTAGGTATAACAAAATTGACTCGATACCTGTCCACTAATTGTTGTAAACAATAATATAAAAGGGAGGGAGGGAGGGAATGTGGCCAGCAATAATAAAAAAAACTCAATAATTAAAATAAAATAATTTGTGGTATCTTATAGACGGAAGTCTGAGAAATAAAAATATTATTATAATTTATTTTTAAAATATTCTTCTTTTTCTTTACTAATCAATTGAATCAAATTATTTAAATTTTAATGTCATTATCTTCCTCCTTTTTATCAGAGCCAGCAACCATAAATCTTCTATTAAATCTCCTGGTCATATATGGGTCTGGATCATCATCCATTTTGTACCTGTCAAATGTACTCATAAAACTGTGCATCGCTGAAGCGAAAGCTCTTCTATAACTGGCTACAGGCATTTTCTCCTTTAACATTACAACAGGCTCAAAGGGGATCACTAAACCTGCAGCAGATGCTATAAGGGGTATAAACGGAGCTGGAAAAAAGTACGATATAATATCCATCGCTCCATTCACAATACATGTGCCTATATTCCTCAATACCAAACTAACTTTAGGTGTTGAAACAAATCTTTTGAACGGTTCAGCTATTGCAGTGCAAACTTTAGTAGTAATAGAAATATTTGGTACATCTTCATGAAGATTTAAACTATTATTTATAATTTTGATGTCGTCAATGGATATTGTGTTTTCTTCTATTTGTTTGATAGTTGTTGTTGGCTCGATTGTTTCGAATTGGTCATTTATTTCTGGTTGTTGAGGCTATTTAATAAAAACAATCAACGTTATTAAGCTTGTTATATTGATGGACTATTACACGTCTGTTATAATAAGTCTAATATCATGAAGAAACTGTTGTGCATCCTGCGCTTGTTTTTTTATATTTTTTTATTGTAGGAGTTCAGCAGACAGGCAGACGGCCTACTTGATTGGAGTGGTTACCATCGCTTTTGGACATTTGCAATACCAACGGCGCTACAAATGCGCTGCTGCTCTCTTAAGGGAGACTGGAACCTGGTCATTAAAGCCGGAACACAGCTCAAGTTTGTTTTATGGCGGCATAATTTAGGCCAGAGGTGGTAGCCATCCAGTCGGGCAAATGCCCTACCACCCGGCTATGGGTTGTTTTGTTGCCTCTTACGACAGGCCACCTGGCCGCACCCTTTAAACTGCAAAATTTGTTATGATTATGATAAAGACGATTTATGGAATCAGCAATAGTAAAGGATTAGAATTAAAGAATGATTTTACATTACAATGAGTGAATGAGGTCACGAGAACTAGAAGTATTGTAAGTATGTGTAGTATCCCTCTTTCTCCTTATTCTTTATTGTACACAAAAAATTACATACAAATATTATGGAATAGTAGTGATGTACAAAGGCGATCTTAACCCTAAAAGAGTTTTCGTCCACTAAACCTATGAATCTAGCGAGAAGGAGAGAAACAAAAGGCAGGATTGTGTACACTTAAATATTTTATGATTTAACTATGTAATATATTATAATAAAAACATTAAAAAACTCATTATAATATCCAATCAATATTGATACAAGCTAGATACTACATCTAAAGTAAGCATATTTTTAAAGCAAGATTCAGTAGGTGCACAAAAACTTCATGATAATTTGAAAAAATCTGTAGCTAGAAGAATATGCGTCAGTGTAAATGACGACCACCATCATATTTGTATCATAGTAAATACAGAAGTGCCGCTTACGAAGGTATGGCCAGCTTTTACGGAAACCGGTTAATTATTTGAGGTATAAATGCCATTTCGCCACTCTTGAATCCTGATAGAAGAGAAAATCCAAGAATTGCTAGTTAGAGAGCCTGACGGATAGTATCCTTGCACTTGCTCATGGTTTAATTATAATGGATGCCGAAGACCGTGTAAATCGAGGAAAAAAACATAAGGCAAAGGACCCAGGTTCTGGAACAGACGGTCCAACGCAGTCAGAATTTAACATCTTAGATGATCATAATGATGGCAATTGCCTATACTTAATAGAGGAAATTTAGAAATACACTTACAATAGAATTTGCTTTATAAAATAATAAACTTCCTATAAAAAATAATATATGCAAAAACGTAAACATTTCGAATAGACGAAGAACTGAAAAGTAATACAAAATTGTTTTTTCAAGTAACTTACAATAAAATTTTAACGTATATTATATGTACATGAAATTGAAAATAATCTTGAAGTAGGAAAGTATACAAGCGACTAGGAACAATTTAATTTTGTAAACACAGTGGGGAAAAAACGATAATCATATACTTAAGCTCACAGGTACATTTTGTATATTTTATTACTTAATATTAATCATTAGGAATTCCTTATTACATGTGTAATGTTGTGTTGCAAAAATATGATCACGTATTCGAATTTTTGCCGAAATACTCACATTTTTACTCTCCTTTACAACACAATATTTACCCCAAGTAGTTCTCATTACTTAAGGAACGATTTGCATTCTTTCGCCCCTCGACTGCTTCCAATTTGTGCACTGGTACATACATAATCTTGTAACACCTGCACACACGTCATCATTCTATGGTAATTCCTTTACAGCGCAGGCTGTCATACTTTGGAATGCGCTGCCTCTGAAAATCAGAGAGGCTAGAACATTACTGACGTTGAAGAATCTACTCAGGAAGCACTACCTTTCCTCCTTCTCCTACAACTACGCCTAAATTATATATATATATATATATATATATATATATATATATATATATATTCGGTATGGTATGGGTGGTCGATTCGACGATTCAAGTAAATTTTTGGGTAATATCATGTATTTTCAGGAAACTTCTTCATACTTAGAAGTAATAATTATTTTAAGATTGGAAAAGTTTTAACAATGAAATACCTGCCGTATTATCATTCTCAGTGATGAATTTCAAATTATAGTTTCAGAAAAAGTTTGAAATTCTTCGTGATTCAAGCTTATCTTTCAATTTTTCTTATATTTTTAATTTTAACTTGAATCGTCTTGAGGCACGTGATGTCTTGACTTGAAAAAATTATAAAAAAAATCCCAGTGTTTTTTCATTAAAAGGAAGCTTTTTAGGGGGCGTCGCAAGAAATTTAATTTTTAACGACCACCCTAATATATATATATTATGTTATATAATCTGAATTTATGTACCTACATCGCTAGAGTAGCTTAAAATCTAATATATAAATTCTCGTGTCACAGTTTCCGTTGCCATACTCCTCGAACGCTTGACCGATTCTCATATTGGGTAGGTCTGAGAATAGACAAATCTATTTTCATCCCTAAATGTTAGGTAGTCCACTCCTAATTTTTTTTTTACCGCAGACGACGTCTGCGGACAGCTAGTATTCTATAAATTAGGTTACCTGGAAGTGATTGCTCTAAGTCTAAGCGATTAGGCCGCCTATCGTTCTCCCTAAAAATATTGTAATTAATGATTGTTCTATTGATGTGTGTATTGGTGAGCAATAAAGTGTTATCCCTATCTAAAAATAATACTAAGATTTCATAGAAGTAACAAAAGTACTAATCAATATTGTAAGAAATGAAGGAAGAAAGAAAGTTCATTTGCCAATTGCGACACAGACAAATTATAATCTAGGTAAAAAAAAAACTAAAAAAACACGCTTTCATAAAAAATCCAACTAAAAAACAAAAAATAAAATTTAATAAATTTGGTTTCTGGTGAATGGGGTCTTTAAAAAAGCGTGGGGTGTTTTCAAAGCGCTTTTTCTTCTTTAATATCTTAAAAAGGACTTTGAATACGCCCCACGCTTTTTTTTAAGACCTCATTCATTAGAAATCAAATTTATTAAATTTTATTTTCTGTTTTTAGTTGGATTTTTTATGAAAGCGTGTTTTTATGAAAAAAATAAAATAGTTTTTTTCAAACTATTATTTATTTTTCTTTTTTTAGTAGAATTTTTTTTAATGTTTTTAAATACAAGCTTTTGAGATCCTACCATGTAGCAACAGAGTGCTAGCCAAGACAAGTAAAACGAGCCCAAACACGACGGGTCTATCTTGTTTAGTACAGGAGTTCCTATGGCCACCTTCCGACTCCAACATCAGATCAGCTCCATGGTACTATATTATTGCATTGTCATGGACCTTTGACAGGTGTGCAAAGTTTGAATTAAATCTGATCGTTCAAAGTAGGACAAAATCGAGCTCAAAGGGGTCGGTTACAAACATACATACAGGTGAAGCTAATAAAAGCGTGTTAAAAAGAAACAAGACTTTATAGAGTTGTGTGTCGCAATTCGACAAATGAAGTTACTCTGTATACTGGTTGTTGTGTCGGAAGATACTCCGCCACAGCACTGATTTCCAGTAAAGGTGGGCTTACTACACGTATCATTTTGAGACCTGATTTTAATAAACTGTACAATTAACAAAATTCTCCATCTGTCGGTCTAAAGCAAACGTTTTATTTGACACAATTTGGTTGAAATCTTATGGTGTTTTCATAATATTAAAACGCAAGAGAAACTAGTGATGCTCTCTGAAATGTGCATTTAGCTTCTTTATCAAGGTTGCCCTGTTTACTTGGAGATTTATATTTCTAGTTGCGATTAACGATGACCGATGGAAAGTCCAAAAACTTTGCCCTCCAGCTAATTATGGTTCATACCCGGCTAATAAACCATTTGATGGCTATTTAGGTAATGGGTGACTGACTCGTAGACTGCTGACGGTCTAGTTCCAAGCTTGTCAGTTGTCGGTTTTCGACTTTATTTGACAACCATTAGCCGGCTAACGAGTTGATGGACGACTTAGCCATGGCTATTATCATCTCTAAAACCTACTAGTAAGCATTATTTATTTAATCATTAACTTACAAACATCGGTATCATTACAGTTGTCACCAATACGATAGCGTGGTACACATAATACTGCAACAACCTAGGCGCCAACAAAAATCGTTATATCTAAAGTATGCCGCCATAACAACCTGGAATTGTGTTCCGGCACCTTTGGTGTTGCAAATGTCTATAGGCGATGATAACCGCTTTCCATCAAATGCCGACTGCCTGTCTCCTAAACTCCTGCAATAAAAAAATCGAGTCTCTCAAATCGTAACAATATTAACATTCGGTTCTTATAAATTCAGTCACAGTACGAATGAAAAGGTCAATTTGTTGATATATCTTGTTCAATGTTCGCAAGGCTTGTCATCGGCGCTTAATTAAGTGAGTTGGTCCTGCCGTATGGTACTACGAACACTGGTGGCCTACGTCTCATCACATAATTCGCTCGAATGTTGAATTATATAATGGAAAAACTTGTAAAAACTAATTAAATTTATCAATTACAGAGCTCAGCTGCTACTAACTGAAAATAAACATACAATCAGAACATTCCGTAACGAAACACTAGAATTTTAATTAACTCAATTCAGGCTTCTTAGATAAGAACTTAATTAAATTTCACTTTAGTAACAATCAAGACAATGAAGTTGGTTTTTACATGTATTGTTGTATTATTCGCTGTCAATATACTAGCACAGGTAAATAAACTAATATATATCATTAACTGTAATAATGTAATAGAGTCATTAAAAAATCTATACTTTTCAAGATTTTGTGGATATGATTGTGATTTAATAAAATAACTCATAAAAAATTTGATTAACAAAGTACTCCCCAAACTAAATCATTCTCTTGACGGTTCGTTGCAGAAATAAATACCCCTTCATTTATAAAATATGTAATTTCGTATATAATATGTACATATCCGAAAGAAGTTTTTATCCGTGCAGGAACGGAGAAAGAATACAATTTCCTGCGGCCGGGCGGCCTGTCGTAAGAGGAGACAAAACAACCCACAGCCAGGTGATAGGGCATTTGCCCGACTGGATGGCTACCACCCCTGATCTAAAGTATGTTGCCATAACAACCTTGAGTTGTGTTCCGACATTAGTGACCAGGTTCCAGTGTCCCTTAAGAGAGCAGCAGCGCAATTGTAGCACCGTTGGTGTTGCAAATGTCCATAGGCGATGGTAGCCGTTTTACACCAAGTGGGCCGTCTGCCTATCTACTGAACTCCTGCAATAAAAAAGAAGTAAAATGAAGTATATAATGAGATTTAAAGGGATTAAAAATACCTAAATTTTTGTGATGACTTTTCTCTGTGTATCTAATGTCACATCACAGTTGTCAATACTAGACTCTCAATCTCGCCTGCCAGGCAGTGGGCGAAAAGGTTTGTTTCGCCACACTCTCTTTTGTTTCACCTTCTCCAAGTTACCTATTTGGGATCGGCACAATGTATCTTTTACTTCCTTTGTCACACTACAGATCATCCTTCACATGATCCATCCCTTATTTTTGGTCATGACATCTAGACTCTTGAATTTGTATGAATACCGGTTCAATTAGAAACATACTTGCCATACGCAACGCTATCACACGCGTCCCATGCAACATTAGGTCTATTAATTTAGATCGGCGTGGGATGGTAGAGGGGATAACCATAAGCGATCCCACGCGTAAGACCAGTGTGTTTTAGAACTTACGTTCGCAGCACATCAGTCTTGAATAGATTTTGGTTGGTACGCTTTTCGAAAATGGGAGTCAAACAATTGATTGATTTGGTTAGGCGATATGAAGCCATTTATAATATTAAATGCATTGAATCGATGAGTAAATATTCATTTATAAATAACAAACGTAATAAATCGTTATCAAACTCACTCTCAGAATCGGAAAACATTGTACACAACAGCACCTAAAGAAATTGTGTACCCGGGACAAGTGTGCACACCAGCAATCCCACATTGCATCGCATACGTAGTATACGTGGGATCAGTTTTTTAAACACTGTGTCTGATTAGATGTATTTTGAAGTATTGTATATGTGTATATATGACTATGAATATAATGTTATATTTTTATATTTAATTCTTAAATTAGTTTAAGTATTTATGTATCTAAAGCATTTTTCCTGCACCACCTACGTGGCCTTCAATTTTCTTTGATTGAAGTTGCCTGGAAGAGACAGCTTTGAACGATAAGCCGCCTATTGTATTGACAATAGCTTATCGCAAAAAATATTGTAAATATGGTCTGTTTTTGTAATTATATATTTTGGTGCACTAAAGTGTTATCTTTCTCTCTATAATTTTTCCTAACTCTTGAGGGTTTTTTTGCTAAAATGGCTACGGAATCATGAAAAGAATAAGTTACTTGTTTCTAGGTTCCGTACGACTATATTCCTCTAGGAAGAGAAGCCCGTCGTCAAGTTCCTTATGCTCAACATCCGTCAGACGTGAACCTGAACTACGAGAAACTTTTCCCATCGCGCCGGAAATGGACTGATAATTAAAGTTTTTTTATTTTATTTATTGTTTAATTTTTTGATTAACTAACTCTTTTTATTAGATACGATTTCATACATCCATTTTTTTAATTTTTTTTATTTGGAAAAAAAGTATTGTACAGAATTTAGTACTATGAGTCTTATACATAAGTAGTTACAAATAATACAACACCAACATTCTTTGCCACATATTGAAAACAAAAAAATGTAATAAATAAATAATAATAATAAATATTGAAAAGCTAGCGTAAATTAAAATAAAAGAGAGAGATAAAAAGTTGGTATACAGAAACTGGAAAGAAGAAGTAGAAGAAAAAAGGAGAAGAAAGAGAGACCTCACCAGAACGCAGAACCGGAACCAAGACCACACCGATTGCCTGCGACCAGCCGCAAGGAGAACGTTAATTGTCAGAAATACTCGATATACTGGTTTACATGTTTTAAAAAATTAATATTATTTATTTCAGTTCATGTCTAAGGGCCGATTATCCAATCATCAGATAAAAGTTACCTGAGTGAATTCAAAAGTCAAGAATCCATTCAACTATATTGTTGACATTTATATTTTTTTCAGGTTTTACTTTATTCTGTGAATTACTTTAGTGCGGTGATTGAAAAATCAGCCCTTAGTAAAGTAAATTGGAAGAATAGGTAGGTAGTTCTGGGGACCCAATAATTACTATCTTTTAGTATTGAATAGTGTGTGTATTTTTTTTATTATATAGTATATTGTCTTATCTTATGTTAGGGTTTCCCTTAGTTATTTTATGATATTATATGGAATTACTATAGAATTTATTAGAGCTATACAAACACGTATGACACCGGAAATATAACTGGACGCAACCAGTACAAACTGCAGAATTCAATTACACACGCGAAGTCCGTCACGATATCGCTTATCGAATGTACGTCTTGCTCGTATCGTAATCCTCGCTTGATTGTCTGACCCCTCCGTTCGGGCATTCCTTTTATTCTATGCGATATACCTCGATGCAAAACAATACCAACAGGAATTAGTTTGACACAGCTGCCTAATGGCTGCCATAAAACAAGTACAATAACAATAGAATTTTCTTAATTACAAATTTTAAACGCAAAGTAAACAAAAGAAGTCCAAATGCGGGATGTGTAAGAAACGAGGTATAAACCTGGTTTGCCATAAGGCAGGCAGATGTGCATTCCCTTTTTGTCGGTATGTAACAGTATAGTAATTTCTACATTCTCAATAAATAATAATAGCCTTGAAATTATCATTGAGAACTTGAAGGAATATATTTCACTTTATCATTCAGACTTGGCCGCTTTCCGTTTTGTAGGTTCAGCAGTGACGCAGAAACGGTAATCGCGATATTGAAACCTCACAATTTAAGGACCGAATATTGCGTTTTTTAGAGGACGCAATTTCTTTTTTGGGACATGTGTGGGGGGTCAATAGAAGCTTAACCTCAAGTTTGTGGGGTCGCCACCCTTGGCCGGCCGCCATCTTGGAAAAAGGGATGAAAACACTTTTTTCGCGATATCTCAGACTCTGAGCGCGTTTTACAAAAAAATTGTTTTGCCTACAAATATGTTTACGTAACTTTTGCACTAAATTAAAAATTAAAGAAGTTATAAGCAAAAAAGTGAGATTTTTTTTATTAATTCCTAACTCTTTTCTTTACCATAGAACTTACCAAATTTAACTTATCGAATATTAAGCAAGTAGAAAAGGTCCTTCGGTATCCCTGCCACCTATGAGATAGAATCCGTAGGCGCGTCACCACTTTTTCCAAGGTTGCGGCCGAGGGACAAGGGTGGCGACCCCACAAACTTGAGATTAAGCTTCTATTGAACCCCCACACATGTCCCAAAAATAAAATTGCGTCCTCTAAGAAATGCAAAGCTCATGTAAAATTTCACTGGACTAATATGCTATTCCGAAAACTAGAAGCGAACCGAGCGACAAGAGCTTACCTTGTCAGATTCAAATGCTGTCTTCTTAACTAATTTAATAGCGCTTTATTATTGCTAAGCCTAACCCCGGCAGAACGTTCGGCGACTTAAGTATCGGCATTAATCTGAACGCGACCCAATTTCTGCTGATTTGGTATATAATAGAAAAGATTGTACTTAATTGTGTAAAAATGCTACATAAAATCAAGAATATTAATATACAAGTATAACCGGTGCTTTTATCGGTCACGGCTACTCCTTCCAGACAATCCTTGGATGAAGTATAAGAAGGACAACTACTGTCGCTAGTTGCTAAACCATCATTTGTACATCAATTTGGTACATAGTAATTAGGGTTGTAACGGAGGCCTTCTTAGCGGAGGCGGAGGCGGATGCGGAGGCGACGGGTTTCACCTCCGCGGATGCGGAGGTTAATGGAGGCGGAGGCGGAAGTGAAATTGGATGTAGAAAAAATAGTAGTAGTTTATGGTTTATTAAAATTATCAATAGTACAAAATATTTATTTTAAATCAAATAAGTACCTATGTACTACGTCTATCGCGTCCAAGCAATTCGACAGATTGATTCCTGTCGCGTATCATTCATTTGACAATGACGTTTGCACGCCCCCCGCCCCACTTCAACCGCGTTCCCGCCGCGCACGCTTTGATTCTTGTTCATTTGCCGCGCGCGGCCCGACGGCTGAGTTGTCGCGAGCGTCGCTGCTTGCCTATGATTAGTAAATAAACCTCCGTTATGACTCCGCAAAAATTACACGGATGCGGATGCGGAGGCGGAGGTACGATTTCTTGCGGAACTTCCGCAGTAACGGAGGCGGAAGCGAAGTTCCGTTACAACCCTAATAGTTATATATAAGGTAATTTAACACACTTACATTAATATCTACTATACTACAGTACACTATTATGTACACACACATATAATTATATACGTTACGAATGAATTGTTTACCAAAGTTAAAATTACGTTCTTAAAAAGTAAATACGTCTCGGTACGCCCGACAGAAGAGATAACTTAGCATGCCTATCGCTGCAGTATGCGTGTGAGAAAGGGAAGCTTGACGGACAGGCCCCGGAACCCTCTCTACCCTCCCATAAGAAGTTATCACTTCAATAAGTAGTATGAAACATTCAAAACATGTAGAAATAAACAATAGACTTTGAATACTTTACAAACATATATCAAACAACTATAAATTACATACTATTGAATACAATGTAAGAAAACTTAACTTATTTGTATTGTATTCTACCCATAGTCCCTCAAGACTATAAGTATAATACTGAGCCTAGATCACCGTCTTCTATGGGTAAGGTGCCCTGAAGGCTGGCTACGTTTCCTCGCTGGATCGCCATACTGATCCGTTGGCCGAGGTAGGTACCAGCCATCTGATCACCGGAAGAGTCGATGAATCGTTTTGATAAATTTTGGTAGAGGCTCATGGCCTCAGGACCCCACGGTCCAAGCGTCTCGACAGCAAACAGCACAAACATATAACTCTCACTGAGGGTTGCATATTTCCGCCGCTTGAGTGATTCCGCTGTTTCCGCCGCCGAACCGGCTGATCTAGAAGTGTTTGGTAAATGCGATGCGGCCAACGTGTCTACGCAAGTCGCCTCTCACACCAAAGGCTTGCCACGCTGCCAGGGAATTAAAGTCATTCCGTCAGGGCGCCTGCCATCACCATATGCCATATATCAAACTACATTAAAATCAGCAATATTAGACCATCACTTTAAACGACGATACGAATTCTGCTTGTCTGGCGTTGAGTGGCGGTATTTAATTTTAATATATATTATGTAAATAATAATCCCACACCGCTGTCAGTGTGGAGATAAGGTGGAGCACATCTGCCAGGGTTTACCTTGTACCAGAAGTGCCGGCAGGTCATGCAACATTTAATGACATAATCCGTCGTGCTCTTGTAAACGCTGGGGTTCCTGCCGTGCTAGAACCGAATGGCTTGTGCCGCGACGATGGCAAGACACCCGATGGAAAGTCTTTAGTGCCCTGGAGGATGGGTCACTCTTTAGTATGAGACGCATCTTGCGTCGATACTCTGGCGGCTTCCCATATTTCAGCCACTAGCATGTCTGTTGATACAGCTGCTGCACAACAGGAGGCCCTTAAATGTCGCAAATATTCCGTAATCGGAAATGGTTACATATTTGCGGTTTTTGGGGTCAAGACCGTGGGACCATGGGGGCCTAAGGCGCACAAACTTTATCAAGACATAGCAAACGCCTGGTAGAAGTCTCACGTTGCCAAAATACTGGCCTATATCTCGGACAACGCGTTGCGATACAGCGAGATAATGTTGCCAGTCTTATGGGCACTTTTCCAACTGACAGCAGTCTGGCACTAGATTTTATAGTTTAATTTCAATTTGTATATATAAATAATAAATATAGACGTTATACATACATAAATAGGTTATAGGCTACTTTAAAAGCACTGCGAGCGTATTTAGACGAACTTTCAACATCGTACGTTCCACACGTGTACACACTTATACAAATATAATTCAGGCAGCCTTTATTAATATTATTCAGAGGTTATTATAATAATCAACAACGTATAAAACTATTTCAACAATCGCTGACATAATCAATACAACGCAGGAGGCGATTCTGGTGTACTTCTTCAAATGATGTGCAACATTCACCGATTCGTCTGGCAACAGTTGCGCGTAGCGACGAAGACGGGCAATCGGGAATGATATGCGCCACGGTGCGTCCTTTGGAATTAAAAAACAATAATTAGGGAATAAAGTAAAGGACGAAAATTTGAGAGACGAGAATTATATCCATAACTTGGTAGATTAGGAGCCGTTAATTAATTACGTAATGATGATTTTGACTCCCAGGCCCGAGGATGGTGTCCCTGCGTCATCAAAAAAGGGATAGGGGCAAATGGGCCTTCGGAAATCTCACTCATCATACGAAGAACTCAAGGCTAGCCGTTTGACGCCGTTATTTTGTGAGAGCGTGGTATTAGTCCCACCGAGCCGGCCCTAAGAGCTGTAATGAAGATAAATAATTATCCCAAGATGGCAACCATGTCAGATAAATGATAATAATGAAAAGGGTCTGCGTTGAGTCCTTCCTCAAATGAATAATTCATACTTACATCTTTTGGTAAGAAATTAAAGAAATCAAATCAAATCATTTATTTGCTTAAATTTGCATGTTTATTTTATTCAGACGTTGAATATATTGCAGATGGAATTGCGGATAATATCTAGTTTTGTATATAAAGGAAATTATGAAGCATTAATTACTACTCAAATTTTTACCTTATTCGGCGTGAACTCTGGGTTAAGCTCTTGAGGAATCAAAGCTGACTGCATATCTGCCTCATTTTGAAGTGTCTGCACCTAAACCCGCATAAATCTGTATTAAAATTTAAAAATATCTTTTATATAAAAAAAATCACTGAAAAATTTATCATAGATAAATTCTTCATTACTTTTATTTCGCATAAAACATAACCGATGCGCAAATAATCCCCTATTTTTTCCCGAAAAATACAATCTAAGTGTCTTTAAGTCTCGCGTGAACAGGTATCTTCTAGGTAAGCGTGCTCCACCTTAGACTGCATTTCCGCCTGAGATAAGGTGAGTAGTAGGGATTCCAGAGTTCTGGCTCACGGCAAAAATCGTGTTTCTGGCGGGCAAAAAGTGTTGCGACGGACAGCCCTGGCTAAAAAAAAAAAAAAAAAAAAAAAAAAAAAAGTTTGGTGTCAAATTGGGGGTTCTTAAGTACGCCCGATCGTTCTGCGCTATCAGTTTTTTGATATCTGCTGTATTTACAGAGATAGCTTTTTGTAATTCCGTGCTAATTACAGCACTAATTAGCTACTCATTTGTTTATTCTTTTCTTAATTACTATTTCACGTTCACTAATTACCCTCGTCTGATACTCCCTATTGTTCTTAATGATGTCAACAACGACTTCAAAACAAAAACAACATGTTCTTTTCTTCCTCAACCTTTATTTAAAACAGTATTTGTACAAATCGTATACTAATATATCATTAAGGAGTGTTTCCTGGCTTTCGAATAAATTGGTCAAATCCGTCATACTATATCCATGAAACTTATAGTATAAGTACACCAAACAGTATGCACCACATACTGAAGTCCAGTCATTTTGTATTCTCTTAGTATTGAAATGCCATATTCTACAATTCCTATTTAGAAAAGCCAAGTGGAATCCTACAGGTGACCGACCAAAGGAATCGAAGTATTGTCCAATGTTGTGTTGGTCTATGTGCATGGCTACCCAGTGAGAGCCTGGCTGGGTGCTTGGATCCAGATTGCTCACTAAGAACGTAGGCGCTTCCATGTGAATTGGTAAGTTGTTTGCTGCATACACGTTCCTCTCTAAAGATGGGTGAATTTTGCATAAACATTTCTGGATCTCGATTGTGTTCATATTTGTAACCAAAGTGCACACGTGCTACTCGATGAAGAATACTATTGTAAATGTTCAACAGAATCTTGTGAACTTATCATGTAAAGGAAGTTGTAAATAAAAAATATGAAAGCTATGTTGACAGTTTTATTTATTGATATCTTTCTTATGATTAATACATATAATTCTATCTTAACTACTATAGTCTACGATTACATTGCGGTTCTTATCTATTTCAATAACATTATCGAACTCGGCATACACAATACAGTTAATAGTTTGTGAAAGAGCAGATTCAAAACGAATTTCTAATCTCACGCTACCATTCCTAATCAGATTCCAATGACTTGAGGAGTTAGCTGATAAATCAGGAGTTAAGTCAAAAGCTAGGAGACAGTAACCTTTAGCGTACTGTTCCCTAGATATCCCGTTACCTTCGTTAAGAAAATGTATACCCGTTCCAGAGAATAACGTATGATAGGCTGCAGTGAAAATATTACTCTCAAATGATGGTTGTAACGCTTTAGAAGGTATTTGCTGACCATCAATGTATAAACAAAATGAACTCATTTCATAATTCTCAAAATTAAAATATTTTACTTTATTATTTAAATTTGGTATTAGTTTTTTTTCTTTTGTACCCCCTATTGATATATTTTCAGGACACAATGGTAAATCGGAATGTAAATCATGTAGTTTCTCAGGATACTCCAAATTAACCTCTAAAATGAAACCGTATTCAGATGTATCAGTAACTTCATAATTTGTTTCCGGACTCACCCATTCAAAACCACCTTCAGGAAGGTACTGAGACATGGCCCAACCATAAAGATTGTTTGCATCAAAATAAACCAAGTATGATGGAGGTTTATTTTCATCAAAATCATCTAAATATTTATTGTTAGCTTTTGCATGTCGATTACTACATTGAGATATACCACCCCTGATACCTGCTTTAATGAAAGCAATTTGGTCAATGTCTGTTAGTAGTTCCAATTCAACTTTTGTTTGTTTTAACATAGCATCCCAACTTAAACCCGGTGCTGTATAATAGTGGGAAGGATCCAAACCATATGTTTTGAGACAAAGGTCACGGAAACTTTCAAAAACATCAGCTAGCAATAGCACATCTGTTTTTAGATATAAATTCGAGTAGTCTAACATGTTCTGACAACCAAAGTGTTGCCAAACATCCTGTGCACGATTGTAATCATTATCTGAAATTTTGGTATCCGTAAGCGAACTATAAAACTTATCTTGGCTTGGTAGAGAGGTTACATTTAGAGAGTCAAACGAGGTCATAAACTCATATGGGTAAACACCTTTCTTACAAAGACGATTGAAGTCTTCTTTATCAGGAAATTGGTTTTTTAGTTCACGAAATTCTTCTACTTTTAAGTTTTTTGCTAACTGATCGAGGCTGCATGGTAAAAATTTAAAGGAATCTACAAATCTTAAGGTGACCTTTTGATTGTCTATTGTTACGTGTTTTGAGAACGAAATATATTTTTCTTTGTTTTGAGGAATTATATCGATTTCACCTTCAACAAAATTAAGCGCATGGACGATGAAATGTGCATCGTAATTACTTAAATTATGTAGAAATACTGGAATATAACAAGGGTTAATGAACTTTTTCTTACATACTTCATGTACAACACCTAATTGCTTATCAATATCTACAACTTCTTCAGCCTTTAAATCAGTTTCACAAATGTAACAAGTATTCGTATCTACAGTTAACAGTGATTCAGGTGGTTTTTGAAAACAATCGTTTCTGCGAATAGTTTTTAAATCATCATATAAACGATTCATGAATACTTGAGTGCAGTTTGGTCCAGTGTATGTTTCATACTTTGATAAGCTATCATCGAATGAACATTTGATATAATAACCGAAACTATAAACTTCATGTTTCTGAATGTTGTTAGTATTTGATTTTGATTGATCGTTAGTACATGTTATAATGGGGTTTAAAAATGCCTCAAAGTCAGCGTACACAACAAAGGGAATTTTAATTTTTTTTTGGAACTTATCGAATTTTAGTTTATCGGTTGATATAGGTTGTCCGAACCAATTTTTTACTGTTTTTTCACTGCTAGGTAAATTTGTAGTGATGTGCGAACAATCATGTTGTTGATGGTTAATCAATCTGTCTCTAGTGGAAAAACGCAACAAACACCCATCACATATATTTACAACACCATTTGTATTCGATATTTGCTTACTTACTAATCGCGATAAGTTTTTTATGTAGCAATAGTGACCGACTGTCCCATTTTGTAAGTATAATAGATTTATATGTGTACTCTTACGGCATTTTGTAAAATAAAGCGGACCAACAACAGAATGTTTTTTTTGTTTGATGTCATATTCCAACCCAAAAACATTTATGCTTAAATTATTTTGTTTCTCTATTTTAGATATATCGTTCAATTTAACTGGAAAAGAAATACCGTGAAAATTTAGTTTATTTGAATGAATAGTGTAAGATGACAGTCGTCCTGAATTTTTGTTAACAGGGTATAATGCTGAGAGCAATGCCCATTTGAAACATAAATTGTCTGAATTATTAACGTTTATGACGGCTTTTTTATCTTTGATATCTTTTGGTAAATCAATATATGAATTTCCACGTAGTGGATTATATTTGTTTATGTTTAGTTCTATAAAATTTATTTTTGTGAGACTCCATCCACTATCTTTCTTTTCAAAAGTACTTATTTTATGCATTAAAGTGTCACGCAAGGATACTATGAAAATATTTAAATCATCCGCTTGAGAAATAATGAAATTACTAGTTTGAAAATCGAATGAATTAGTTAGATTTTTTGATTCTTGAACAAAGTCTGCATGTAATACAAAATTTATTTTAACAGTAGAATGTTGTTTAAGTACTTCATCAATCAAAAAAAATATATCACTTTTAATTAATTCAAGAAACAATTCCGGTGTTTGGAACACTGAATCAGATTGATGTTTATTTTTAACTTTGTAAGATATGATACGCTGTCCAAAAGCTGAATCTACAACAGATACATTATCTAGAGAACAGTGAGATTTTAATATATTATTTTTATGTACTGTGCTCTTAGTGTGATTAACAAAATATCTTCTATTAACTAGTATATTACACGTTTCACAATGTAACTTATCTGTACTGGTAGAAGGTTCATCGTGTCGTTGTCTCTTTGCGTCACTATTACTGTTGTCTAATTCAATGCTTCTTTTAAACATTCCTTGTCCTGTCTGTACTGAATGGGATGATGATTGACTGTAAAAAATAAAAATTATATTTAAGCTAAATATAAATGAAAGTTAGCGAGTAAAAATGTAAGTATTTTAAGTTAAATAAGTTAAGTAATTAAATTATACTTACATGACATTATTCTCAATCGTGGTACAAATTTCATAAAGGTTGGTGTCATATTCAGAATCGAATAAATGTTCATACATGGTACAAATTTCGTACAGCTCTTCATCGTATTCAGAATCGAATATATCCGTTTTTTCAACATTTTCACATAACTCCACCATATCCCTATGTTCACACATTTCATCAAGTTCACGTTTCTTATCATTTTCATTGCTTTCAAACTCCGACGACACAAAAAAAGCACTGACACAAACACGTTCCATTTTGCGATGATGTAGCAACAAGATTGAAATTATAAATGGTTATCACTTTCGGGTAACACAGACTACTTATATACCTGAGAAGTGGTATAAATCTGTTATTTTTAACTTAAATTACACAATAACATAATTAGCTAAGTACTAGAGCAAGGTAGTAAACAATCTTTGTTATTTATTATCACTATTGTTATAATGAAATTTTTTACATGAATCAATCATGGAAATTTCTTTTGTGATATTGTATGCAGTCTTTTTGATGCTTTCAAAATGTTTGTTTTTGTCATCTGTATAATATTTAATTCTTATTGTGGCGTTTTTCCAATGCTCACTGCTGGGTATTTTTGCTAATGTTTTCAATTCATACACTTCAATTTTTATTAAGTGCGTTGAGGAACATGCATCTTCTCTATTAGTCGATAAATATGCAACACCACCGTTTGGTTGAGCTCGGGATACAGATGAACATTGCTTTTTCTTTTTATTTTTTGAAAACTCAAAAAACTTGTCAAGACTTTCTTCCTCGTCTCTTTTTCTTTTTTGTTTTGGAGAATCTTTAACAATACTCAAATTATCGATATTGCTACTCTCTTCATCAGAAAGTGTTTGGTAATAATACTGTTTGAATGTATTTTCTTCAAATAGGTTCTGAAACAACAAAATTTGTAAGAAACTGTACTATCATTTTGAAGATAATTTAATAATTATGAAAAATATTAAGTGGTGATATTAAGTGACATATCTTACCTCCATTTCAGATCTGAAGTATTTAATTTCACAACACGAAAACACACTCCACTGACTACTTTACTACAGTTAACTGATAATATTTTATTTTGATTTTTAGTTTATATAGTTGGAGTCATCCCATTAAATCTAATTAACAAATGACATGCAAATACATACATACAGCTTTCAAACAACTCATTACGATAAGTGTTAATTTGTAATTATTGACCAATAAATGGTTATGATACATAATTATTGTCAAATAAATCGTTATGATAAGTGTTGATATGTCTGTAAAATTAGTTCGATCGAGAGAAACGTTTAACTTGATGGCTTCTTCAAACGATTTAAAGTTAAAAGTATGCATAATGGATGCAACTCTCATTGTACGTAGATCTCGAATCAGCCCAACTGTTTTACTCGCACATCAAAAAGTTTTAGCCTCTACTACTGCAAAATATCCTATTACTCGAGCTGAAGTCAAAGTTTTAACGATACCATCAGGGGTTCAAGGAAAGACCCTCGATAATATATTCCTGGGACAGGTACCTAAAAGATGCATAGTTGGTTTTGTTAATAACGCAGCGTTTAATGGTAGTCTTACTAAAAATCCTTTTAATTTTGAGAATTATGAAATGAGTTCATTTTGTTTATACATTGATGGTCAGCAAATACCTTCTAAAGCGTTACAACCATCATTTGAGAGTAATATTTTCACTGCAGCCTATCATACGTTATTCTCTGGAACGGGTATACATTTTCTTAACGAAGGTAACGGGATATCTAGGGAACAGTACGCTAAAGGTTACTGTCTCCTAGCTTTTGACTTAACTCCTGATTTATCAGCTAACTCCTCAAGTCATTGGAATCTGATTAGGAATGGTAGCGTGAGATTAGAAATTCGTTTTGAATCTGCTCTTTCACAAACTATTAACTGTATTGTGTATGCCGAGTTCGATAATGTTATTGAAATAGATAAGAACCGCAATGTAATCGTAGACTATAGTAGTTAAGATAGAATTATATGTATTAATCATAAGAAAGATATCAATAAATAAAACTGTCAACATAGCTTTCATATTTTTTATTTACAACTTCCTTTACATGATAAGTTCACAAGATTCTGTTGAACATTTACAATAGTATTCTTCATCGAGTAGCACGTGTGCACTTTGGTTACAAATATGAACACAATCGAGATCCAGAAATGTTTATGCAAAATTCACCCATCTTTAGAGAGGAACGTGTATGCAGCAAACAACTTACCAATTCACATGGAAGCGCCTACGTTCTTAGTGAGCAATCTGGATCCAAGCACCCAGCCAGGCTCTCACTGGGTAGCCATGCACATAGACCAACACAACATTGGACAATACTTCGATTCCTTTGGTCGGTCACCTGTAGGATTCCACTTGGCTTTTCTAAATAGGAATTGTAGAATATGGCATTTCAATACTAAGAGAATACAAAATGACTGGACTTCAGTATGTGGTGCATACTGTTTGGTGTACTTATACTATAAGTTTCATGGATATAGTATGACGGATTTGACCAATTTATTCGAAAGCCAGGAAACACTCCTTAATGATATATTAGTATACGATTTGTACAAATACTGTTTTAAATAAAGGTTGAGGAAGAAAAGAACATGTTGTTTTTGTTTTGAAGTCGTTGTTGACATCATTAAGAACAATAGGGAGTATCAGACGAGGGTAATTAGTGAACGTGAAATAGTAATTAAGAAAAGAATAAACAAATGAGTAGCTAATTAGTGCTGTAATTAGCACGGAATTACAAAAAGCTATCTCTGTAAATACAGCAGATATCAAAAAACTGATAGCGCAGAACGATCGGGCGTACTTAAGAACCCCCAATTTGACACCAAACTTTTTTTTTTTTTTTTTTTTTTTTTTTTTAGCCAGGGCTGTCCGTCGCAACACTTTTTGCCCGCCAGAAACACGATTTTTGCCGTGAGCCAGAACTCTGGAATCCCTACTACTAAGGTGCAATGTCGGTCAAACGCGAACCTATTCATTATAAAAAATAAAATAAAATATTTCCCATAGGTATAGACAGAGACGACGCATCTACGATTTTGACATACATCTGTTTCACCATCAAATTTCTTTAACCGTCGATACCGATTTTATGGTGGTAAGTACAAAGAGGGCTACCATTTTTTTTAACGAGGGGAAGCCCGATTGAGGGCTATTACCCACGTAGTGAACTGGGGAAATCCCGGCCGGTTGGGGTGGACCTGGGTTAAACACACCGCAGTTAGGGACATCCACTAAAACCCTCGTTATTCCGTCCTTTGCCTTTAATGCCAGGGCCACGGGTAAATAACCTCTCTCTCCGCTGGCCCTGGTAGGAGGTGGCCCAAATTCTGACCGCCATAAAGTTATCATACACTTGTTTTGTCAATTTACGTTCATCCATTATCTTTACAAGTCCAAACCACCTTAACATTTACTATTGTGAACCATATTTATTTGTGAGGTAGTTTTTAAAAATAATAATCGTCACACAAACACACATCTTGTATATTCCCAAATTCAGCAAGTTTTACGGATGTGTCATCGGTATAGTATACCACGGACTACTCTGGAACCCATCCCAGACACCCAGACCATAGTAAATAACGGGAAATTCGTTTCTGAAATTGACTGAATTTCAGGAATCGAACTCGGAGCTTCTGCGTTGCAGTGAGGTACACAGGCAAAGGCTTAGCCCGCTCATAAAGGCCGTCACACACAGAGTACTTCAGGTTCTAGTTTAGTTATATTTGTGAACTGTTGTTAAATAATTGTATTGGTAATAAAATATTTTTAAAAAAATCGTTTCAGTTTTCATGTTTAGAAAAGCTTATTAAATTATAATCTTAATAAGTATATATAAATCTCCTGTCACGATGTTTGTCCGCGATGGACTCCTAAACTACTCAACCGATTTTAATCAAATTTGCACACCGTGTGCAGTTTGATCCAACTTGAAAGATAGGATAGTTTTTATACCGTTGGAACCGGTAGGTGGCGCTGGGATCGGGTCATAGATTTTTATTTTTTCAGAGCACGACAACGTCTGCCGGGGCCGCTAGTATAATTATAAATTGATGTATATCAAAGCTATTCAAGATAAGTTCTAATTGTTCAACTCAACAGCTGTTGTTACAAACAATATGTTTCATTTAAGACTAACAATAACAATACATCATGTCTTCAACTATTGATTGATATTATGCTCACATAAGTACAATCAATGAACGGCGACTGATACGAACATAACTGGACCCCTATTTATTATGAGGTTGAAATTTATAACGTAACGTATCCTCGTCGTTGAAATGTACCATGCATAGTCCCCATCAATACTCATAGTAATGTCTGGTTATGGTATAATTCTTTTATGCAGAATTCGGTAGTTGTCAATTTTTGAGAAACAGGTTTCTCGTGAGCCTTATGGTCTATTTTAGCCGAAATATTAATATTTCAGCAAAAAAACAACATTAACATATTTAATTTCGCAATTTTATAAATATTTTGACATTTCGTCACAAAAACGCGTCAAGTTGTCATGGCGTCTCGCATGACGTCACAGTGTGCAAAAGAAACATCTGTTTCGTTGAAGTGTTATCTGAGAAGTCATTGATAACTTTTGTGTTTTGCACACTATGACGTCACGCGCTCTGATCGGCGTTCATTGTCACGTGGCTAATGGCTGCAATATAACAATTTTATTTCTCAAAAATATCAATTATTATTTAATATTTTAGTTAAAACAATTTATTCTTGTCATATTTAGATCGTAATCTATATATATTAAAATCAGCCTATATTTTTGATACTGCCAACTACTAAATTACTTGTTTGGAATGGGTTATCATGATTACTATGAACTATGTGACAAACTGCAATGAACATTATATGTGAAAAATGATAAAATGTAGGTGGCTGAAATTCAATGGGAGAAGGACCAAATGTTGCGGAGATGACCCGTGGAATGGTAAGCTTTTGAATAATGAATGCATGTAATGGAAAAATGGTAAAATACAATGCAATCTTTTACTATGTGACTGACAGATAGTATTATTATTTTATTAAAAAATATCTAAAAAGTTGCAGATAAAATGAGTACGTAACATGGGCTTTTCATATTCGTTTGATGGCTATTCGACCTGGGGCCCGATTCTGCTATTGCTATCTCATCAAAACTGTCGAAAACTACCATCTTAATCGTAGCTTAGTCTGATTTCGGTATTCTGTTAATTCCAACGGCGTGCTCGTGGAACGCCAATCTATCTTTTTAAATGTTAACACCTGGTTTAAGTGACGTTGCGATTTGGGATGGAGCACGCTTACCAAGTAGATACTTATACACTCATGACTTTAAACCACTAGTGTGTATGAATCGAGGAACACAAACTCAGAGAAATTATTTTACATGACAACAGCAGCGGTGCCCAAAAAAATTGGTGGAGGCCTTTCAGTCCTGATCAATGGTATATCCACTATATGACGGTGGTGATTTAGACGACCATAAAATTAGTGACTATATACATATATATGAAACTGATTTGTAGCAGCGAAAGGTAGAGATTAAATGATACTTCAGATGGCAGAGAGTAGTATTCACGATCGATTGCTGATATTAACTGAAGTGAACTTATTTATTTTGGAAACGGTAACCTTAAGTACAAATATTAACAAATCCTATAACTAGTACAACATATAGCACAATATACGAACAGGGCGGATGATGTGCAAGGGAGATAGAGCAACTATTAATATGTGCGCTCCCGCGTTGCGTTAGCCAGTGGCTCGTTGTGCGTTGTGATAACTAGACATATGAAGCTCCCATAGATTAAAAGTGAATAGTAGTTGCATAATATTGATTGTTTTACACCGGTTTAGGGAAATTAGCTTTTTCGATCGCCATAAAAACTCTTTTTTGAGGTCAGTCGGTAGAGACTTTTGCTAGAACATTATTTTAAAATTTCATTGATAATTGACCTTTATGTTAATGCGGGATTTATAAATAAAGCACGAAACTCTAAAATACAATTAGTTATAAGATTTGATTCTCAAACAATACTAATTATTGACGTCTGTGTTGAGCGGCTAGCTTTGGCTATCACTGCAACGGAGCTTCGATTCCGTATAGTAATGACTATTATTGGTTGGGGCCCCTTGAACGCTACTATGACATGTACATCCGACTAAAGTAAAAATAAGTATTATTGTTCGGTTAGTCGGTCGCTACGACTGCTCGCTTTTATATCCGAGCGATAACGAAACGAACCGAGTAATAATCACGACTACCCGCAAATATTACAATAGTATATGTAATAGGGACCAGTAATTTTAGGACAAACGTTACTTACACTAGATTTATAAATCGAGTGCCAAATTTAACAAGAAAAAGATCAATTATAAAGAAGTTACCACGTTGCAGCGCCATCTGTTGGTAAAACAAAGTGAAATGGGTACTATAAAAATTGGAACGTGACGGTAATACAGGTGTGGACGTGAACTTTAACCTCTAACAAGATCTTATTTTCGTACCAATACATGCGTTAACAGAATAAGGCCTTTGAGTTATTGATCAATAAATTAGGTACTTACAAATAGAATTGTTATTGTCTAGTTGTTTACAATTCTTTGTTTCTCTAATTTAATATTGTTTGCTTGTTTTGCCAAATGTAGATAACTGATTATTATGCTGTATAGACAATAATACTCCATACAGTCGTATTATAAATGTATCCAGCTATTTATAATAGTAGAACACGAGGTGAAAGTGATTAGTATTTTGAAAAGCTTATCTTGTACTTAGACATAGAACGAACTCAATCATCGAAATCGGCCCATTAATTTTTATATGCATCCCAACAAACAGTCAATAATTTAAAAAAAATGCATCTTGTTCTCTATCGTTTATATGGTTTATTCCAGGTATTTGATTAAATAGCTTCAATATAAAGACACGGCATGTTTATATAATATTATAGATTACCTGAAGCTGGTAAAAAGGCAGGCAGTCAACCTAATGAAAAGTGGATACCATCACCTATAGATCTTCGCAACTCCAGGGATGATGCCGATACGTTGCTAGCTTTTAGAAGAGGTAACGGAAGTGTGATAGGAAGCATGCGATGAAGAGCATGGAGTGGGAAGAACACGTCCTTGAGTTATGTTCTGCTATTGGTGGCCAGGTTTCAGTCCCACGTACGAGTCTGGCAGCGCATAGGTAGTCCATAGGCGATAGTAACTACTTTCTATTAAAGTTGGGCCTGTCTGCTGTACTTCAGCAAATAAAAAAAGGAGGTATGAGATTATGGAATCAAAAGGAAATGCGATAGGAAGGTGAGCTTTAATTTTTCATATGGGGCAATGCTGTATTAGTTACTAGCGCCCGTCTCGGCTTCGCACCGGTGGACATTTGTTTTTAAACATTTTGGGATAAACGTATAAATATAGCCTATGTTACTCAAGAATAAAGCAGCATTCTAATGGTAAAATGTTTTTGAAATCGTCCAGTTATTTTTGAGTTTTATTCGTTACAAACATATAAAAATACAAATATTTTCTTTTTGTTATCTTATATATATAAATCTCGTGTCACGATGTTTGTCCGCGATGGACTCCTAAACTACTCAACCGATTTTAATCAAATTTGCACACCGTGTGCAATTTGATCCAACTTGAAAGATAGGATAGTTTTTATACCGTTGGAACCGGTAGGTGGCGCTGGGATCGGGTCATATTTTTTCAGAGCAGGACAACGTCTGCTGGGGACGCTAGTATTATTATAGATTTAGATAAATGAGCATACTCACAATCGAACGAATTAGGCAAAAAAATTTATATATATATACATATATATATAATATATATTATAACTAGTGGTCGCCCGTGGTCGAAATTCGACCATAATAATTTATTGTCAAAGACTATACTTCTATAATCATAGATTTCGCCGCTTTTCGCAACACTGTTAATTTGACTTGAACAATAAAGAAATGCGTGTGTGTGTCAAATATATGGTAAGTGTGTAATTTTTTTTAATCGATTGTATTTTTTTGCATAATTAAAAAAAATAAGCATTCGACGCTTCTTCTCTATATAAACTATAAGTGTGCGAAATTTCATACTCCTCCGTCTGTGCAATTCTCGTAAAAAGGGGTACAAAGTTTTTGCTTTACGTATTATTAATATAAGCAGAGAGCCTAAAGCGGTCGCCTTGGAAAACTGCTTAGTAAAATTAACACGTGTCTAGATATACTGGTAACTGTATGACATAGTATAGGTACCACTTTATTTTGATACTTGACGTGTTCATCATACGAATTGCTTAAGCGACCTCTTTAGGGCCACTGATACCTTCTTACCTTACTATGCCACAAACTGCATTGAAAAATAGACCAAATATTATAATTTTGAACATTATATCACGTATTTCGTACTATATATAGTAATTCCTTTCATATATTACTAAACTATAAAATTACAAACAAATGTTTATTTTTACGATCAGATAAAGTTATATGGATTTTTTTTGATAGATGAAAATAATGTTGTAGAAAAAATGTAAAGAAATAAGATGAATTCGATTACTTTAGTATTTGCGTGTTGTTTCGTATATTCTTATTGCAATATTCAGGTAAGCAAGAAAACAGCATTTTATACGATTGGTGAATATTTTAATTTTAAACAGAAGGATAATAAGAACGCAATGTAATAAATTAACTAAATTACATAAAATTGATAATCACATTACCTTAATTTAATTGTTTTATGAGTAATAAATAACTGAAAAAGACATAATAAATTAAATATTACATATTGTTGTAATTATAATAACATCATAATCGATAATATAATCATAATATTGTTACGAGTGCGGGACTTAAAATGCCGTTGGAATTACTATAAAATGTATTAAAAATATACAAACACGTATAACACAGGTACAAATATAACTGAACACAACCAGTCCAAGGTAAAGCACGATTTAATAACCCGCGCAAATTCCGTAACTAAATAGTTTACCGAATGTACACAAGTCTTGCTCCGCTTGTAGTAATCACTCGACTCCCTCATCCCTGCATTGGGGCATTGCTTTAGACTGTACAAATACAAATGTCTGCTCGAGTGCGTGAACTAAATTTCCTAGAGTCACACCTGGCTAATGACTACCATGAAAGATTACAATATATATAGGCTGTTTTTCTAATCACAATTTTTAAACACAAAGTAAACAAAAGAAGTCCAAGCCGAAAAGATAATAAAATGTGTTTCTACATAAGCAGGTGTGAATTTGCCTTTGTCGGCACCTCAGTCGTAATAATATTATATGTAGTTTTGCAATTACGACAGCGTTCAATCCGTGTTGCTTTCAACCATGGTATACGACACGTGGTCTATATATCCTCTGCAAATTAGGCTTTCAATGTAGAAACTTGCAAAGAATTACATTTAAGATAATATCTATATTACAGCATCCGTTTAAAGCAAGAGTGAAACGTAGCGTGGCGGGAGCTCTTCACATTCTAACGAATCATGCACAGCCCATACATGCAGACGTCAAATCCGACGTTACTGGAGTTACTCCTGATCATGTAGAAAAGGTAAAAGAGTTTTCTTACCAAGAACATTCACAGTTGGCGTTACTAGGCTACCACGTCTGTATTGAGCTGAGGTTAAACTCCCAAAATTCCTCCTAGTTTTTATAGAAAATCTCAATTATTTAAGAAATATTTACATTTAAACTTGAATCGAATGAATCATATTGTTATACGACCGACACAAACAAATTCACACTTTCATTTTATTACCTATCAGCATTTGATCTTCTTTTGTTTACTTTGTGTTAAAATTTGTGATTAAAAAACAGCCCATTGTGTATCATTGTGGGACACTAAAGCCCAGTGATGATAAGCTGATTCAATTGGTGATGGACTGTATGATAGAGATATGACCAAAATCCTTGCACTAGCAAAGCAGAAACTCCACCAACCTTGAGACCGGCCCTCTCCTGGCTCGGTTCAGGTTGGATGTACACAGGAACAGCACACGGCACTATGTTGCACTTTGGAGCTGACAATTGTACAAAGTTTTACGGAGATTAAATGTTCTTGGCACGGCCAGTAATCACACCAAGATGCTAAGTTTACAAAAGTATCTGCGCATGGCGCGATGTTGTTCTCGTCAAACGTTGACCCTACCCCGCTGTGCATTGGCCGTCACCTTACACAGAAAGGGGTAGTCAGCAACATTCATGGAGCGATATTCTACCAACTTCACTAGGCAAGGACCGAACAATCATAATCTTTTACGGCCTATTGTTGTATTGTGATCACTGCCAGGTGAGGTCCATGCGGCCGGGCAGACATATTGAATCGGTACAGTATAAAGCAAAGCCCCAACTGAGAGATGAGGCAGTCAAGCGATAACCACAAGCGAAGAAAGGCTTGTGTACATTCGGTAATCTATTTAATTACGAACGTTGCGCGTGTGATTGAATCGTGCATTACGTTTGTGTTCAGTTATATTTGTTCCTGTTTTATACGTGTTTGAATAGTTCTAATAAATTCTATAGTAATTCTAACGGCATTTTAATTCGAGTCCTGCAACTTGTAACAATATTATCATATATTTACAATGTTACAGCCATGTCATAGTGACATTCACCCATCATCAATTGAAATGGGTACAGTTTTTAAGGTAAATTGATAAATCAATTACTCAGCTTCAGCTGAAGACATTAAATCGTGCCTTATGAAAATGTTACACGTTTTCGCCGTTTTGAGTTGAAACAGTGGGTCTGTAAGGTCCATCTGAAAGAGTTTCTTTAAAGACATTTGTAGGAAACGGTTTTGACATTCGGTCGTCGTCAGAATCGTAAGAAAAGTGTCTCACCTCCTTCCCCGTACTTAATCCTTAAACTATTGAAAATTCAGAAAAAATGTAAAGTTAAAACGGCTATGAGATTTGGTCGCGTAACCCTCTAAAGCTAAGCGTGCATTACGATTTATCAAAATCAGATTCAGATGGAACAGATCAGTCATAACGGACAATTGTAATGCATGCTTGGCTTTAGACGCTTACGCGCATCTTACGTATGTAAGAGACTAACTAACCCAGCTCAATAAGTAATAAAAAAATTGGTTTAGAGATTTACGAGATTTTTTTGAGATGTGCCGTATTTTGGGATAAATGCATTATTACTAAGCGAGAGTTGGGTATGGAATAGAAAGCATGAAAGTAGAGTAAACGCGGTCGAGATGCGAGCAGTGCGCAAAATCTGCGGAGTGACGCTCGCGGACCGCGTTCGTAATACCGAAGTAAGAGAGTTGGTCTGAAAGAGAGTGTCGGGGTGAAGGTAAGGAAAGGTATGCTCCGGTGGTTCGGGCACGTGGAAAGAATGTATGATGAAAGAATGACTAAACAGATATACAATGCAAAAGTGGATGGATGCAGAAGTCGCGGAAGGCCACGACACACCTTCCATGATCAAATGGATCGTGTACGCTAGTTCTGAAGAAGATAGCTTAAGAACAGACGAGCGTGCATGACAAGAGCTATGAATGTCAAAGAAGCAAGTGAAGTGTGTAAGAATAAGCCTGTATGGCGCTCTGTTGTTCGTGCCTACCCCGCAAGGGACCTGGCATGAAGTTATGTATGTATGTATGTATGCATTATTACTCTACTCTGTAGCCAAATAATGGATACAGCAAACGTTAGACTGAACATCGCCTAACCCACGAATTACCGAACAATCTGTCTGTGAACGATTGGTACTAGATCTATATGCGAATCAAGTCGAGCAGCGGGTTTTCACCGAGTGGTCCACTCGCCGTCCGCACGTGGATTGCTTGCGAATCCAGTGCTGGTTGGGTGCTGAGTGGATATAAGCTATGACCCTAAGCTAATTTTTTTACTTGTTTTTAAACTAGGTAACAGCGCCAACCAGTGGGACTAATTCAGTAAAATCACTAAGAAAATCATGGCCACTCAACAACAAACTGGATTTTGTTAGAAATATCAATAGGTTAATCACGTTAGTCACTTTACTATTATCCGCTGTATTTGAATTCTATCCTATATTACAGAAGTTTTATAACAACATATATCAATACATGTATTACATCTAAATAAATATTTTTTGGTACTTTTGATGTTTTAATTTAATTTAATATTGGAAGCATATATTGTATAGTAATATATAGTAATTAAAAAAATATATAAACTACAAATAGTAAATAGGTCCCAAACCGTCAGTTGGGAACGTTCCCAAAACGCTGGCCGCATTACCACGTTGTATGGCAATGCTTATGCGTTGCCCAAAATATAGGCCAGCGTTTTGATTTCGTGAGACAGCTATCAGCCGTTTTGATAGGTCTCGATAAAGGCGATGGGCTTCTGGACCCCATGGCCCGAGAGTTTCGACACCAAAAGCCGCAAATATGTATCCACTGCCAATGGATGCATATTTACGGCGTTTTAGGTCCTCTTGTCGGGCGGCAGCTGCACCAGCTACCACAGCCGTATCGGGAAGATAGGACACTGCCAAATTGTCAACGCACGTTGCGTCCCAAACTAATGGTCGTCCCATCTTCCATGGCACCAAAGACATCCCGTCCGGTCTCTTGCCATCGTCGCGACACAGTCCATTTGGCTCTAAAATGGCTGGGGTCCCGGTGGTGACAAGAGCCAAGTTGTTTAAAAGTTATATTTTAGCAGACTGTATTAAGATTTTGCTGGTGTATGCGCGTAAATATACAAAATTAAAACTGCACTCACTTCGACTATGGTTTGTATTAAATGAATAGCAGATAATAAATATTTTTCATCAACAGTTCAATAGCAATACCAAATCAACAGTTGTTACTTCAGCACTTACTCGTTGGCACCAACCAGCAATTTAAAGGAAACTGATGCCACATTCATACAGACCCAACAATTTATATATTAATATACCTGTACATTTATGACTATGTATGTATTTGTTAAATTAATTTAAGTATTTATGTATCAATTGCCTTTGTCCTGCACCACCTACATCGCCTGATTTAAATTTGTTTTTGATTTAGGTTGCCTGGAAGTGATCGCTTTGATCGATAAGGCCGCCTATTGTATTACATACATACATACATAACTTCACGCCAGGTCCCTTGCGGGGTAGGCACGAATAACAGAGCGCCATTTAGGCTTATTCTTACACACCTCACTTGCTTCTTTGACATTCATAGTTCTTGTCATGCACGCTCGTCTGTTCTTAAGGCTCCTGACATCACCTTCTGCTAGTACACAATCAATTTGATCATGGAAGGTGTGTCGTGGCCTTCCGCGACTTCTGCATCCATCCACTTTTGCATTGTATATCTGTTTACTCATCCTTCATCATACATACTTTCCACATACCCGAACCACCGGAGCATTCCTTTCCTTACCTTCACCCCCACACTCTCTTTCAGACCAACTCTCCTTCTTACTTCGGTATTACGACGTATTGTATTGTATTGTATTGCCAAAAAAATATTGTAAATATGGTCAGTTTTTGTAATTGTATGTTTTGGTGTGCAATAAACTGTTATATCTCGCTCTCACTCTGAAATATCTGGTATTAGTGAAGACATTTATTTATTTACTAGCGTTTACCCCATGGCGCAGCCATGGGTACCACACGCCCAAAGGTTCTACAAATTCGCTGCTGCTCTCTAGGGAGACTGGAACTTGACCACTAATGTCGGAACACAGCCCAAGGTTGTTGAATGGAAGTACAAATATTCCATTACACAATAATCCTCTAAGTCCCACAGGGGGTGCCTTCTGCTGGACAGTTGTCCGTCTAGCAGTGCATTCGGGTAAGCATACTCGGGGCCCCAGCCCCACTTTCACACTACCTTTGTTCCGTGGTAGTGGTGTTCCACCTCTCCGTGTTTCCAGTTTCCTTTCCTCTTTATACCCTTCCTTCCCATTCTCCTTATCACATCCTCTTCACGCCCTAAGTATCCCTCCCTTCCCATCCTAGCCCTACTCCAATCTTAGCGGTTCCCGCCCCATTGGGGGGGACGAATTCGTGCACCTGTGTTCGCGCAAATGCTTCTGCACCTAAATATATCCTGCGTACTTGACCGCTTCCGTTTTACTAGCTGAAGCGATCGTCGTAACCGAAATCGGTTAGGAAGACATCATCATCATTATCATCAATCTTCTAAGTTTAAGTAGTGCCTTTTAATTACAATCTTAGTTTATAAACACAAAACAAACATTTAGCCACATACACACACAAACATACACATATATCTTGTATAAGTATTATTGTAATAAAGTTATCTTTTTATGTATAAGTTAATTAAGAGTGTGCCCTTTTGAAACAAGTACATATATTAATACTTGATAGAATGTCCCAACTCCAAAACTTATATATGTACTTTTGGAATAGAAATAAACAATTTATTATTACGTGGTCGTCAAATTCGACCATTATAATTAATTTAAATTATATCGTATAAGAGCTGGCAACGTTTTCGAGAGAGAATTTCAAGAAGGCCAGTCTTTAGATATGCTATTCCTCTCACTCTCCCGGACGTCATACGGGCAGTCTGGCTGGTGGTAGTGGTTGCGTTCACCAGTGCGCATCGTATCTGTACAGGAAAAACATCAATTTTTCAAAGCATTTTACGGTCTGGCTGAAGGTTAACAATTGAATTACTGTTTGGCAAATTAATTTTGTAGCTAGTTAAATAACGTCATATAAAAATTTCAGCCATACTAAAATAATTTGAAAAAAAAATCAACTTTGAATTGGCGTCTGGCACGGTTTAAACAACAAGAAAAATGTCTGGCAATAATAGATTCATGTTTCAAAAATTCCAATTAAAATAATAAGCAAAAAAGAAACCTTCTTAAAATGCTTTGAAAAATTGACATTTTCCCTGTACAGATACGATGCGCACTGGTGAACGCAACCACTACCACCAGCCAGACTGCCCGTAGGACGTCCGGGAGAGTGAGAGGAATAGCATATCTAAAGACTGGCCTTCTTGAAATTCTTGTTTTTCCGACGTTGCTCGCTCTCGTACCAATAAGTTTGAACATTATTAAGGTTCTGTTGTCAAAGACTTCTATAATTACAGATTTCGCCAAGGCTACACTGTTGATTTGACTTTAACAATAAACAAAAGTGTATATATGCGTGTGTGTGCCAGATCCATCGTAGTGTGTGTAATGTTTCTTTTATGCATAATTATAAAAAATAGCAGTCTGTAAAACTTCTCTATGTAAACTGTAAGTGTGTGAAATTTCACACTCCTCCGTCTGCGCAATTTTCATAAAAAGAAGTACAAAGTTTATGCTGCGTTTTTGCTTCACGTAGTAATATATAGATATGTAATTGAAATACTATTAAAAAACATAGCAGTCGCTTTAACCAAAATCGGCTAATACAGAATCATCATTCTATGCCAGTGGTTCCCAAACTTATTTGTATACCGCCCACTTTGAGAATAAATTATTTTTTAGCGCCCCCATTTTTTCACTAACTTAAAAAACACTATAACATCAAACTAAATTAATTGATTATTGAGAAATAAGGCGGAGATAAAACATTAATTCTAAACGAGACTTTTACTATAGCCCGTACACAACGGCACTGAAGTCTCAAGTTAACTCTTATGGGCTACACCGCCTGCAGCGTCCACAAGAGGGCATTATCGCCCACTTTGGGAACCACTGTTCTATGCTATAAGGATGTAAATTATACGTACCTTATATTAAACATTGATTTGATCGCAAAACTTGATTGATATAAGAGATGTTTTAATCATTATCGTGTATAAAATTTTATTTCAACTCTGTGAAGAATCAATTAAAAGTATAACGATTTCTTTCTAAACATCAGATAATACTTTGCAAGTCATTTGTTTCGTACAGTCACTGGGCACGTGTACGCTCTTAAATAATGACCTAAATATTTACATTAGGAAAAATGAAGGGAGTTGTAATCATTTTGAAACTGACTACGTTATTGATTTTACTGAGTAATAAAGCTTCTAATACCACTGTAAGTACGTTTAATGTAATTTCTTCGTTTTTCTTTTAAATATAAACACTAAGGGCCTTAGTTATAATGGTTTCTTAAATTTAAAGAAACTGCTCAGCAGCTGATTATTTAAGATCACCCATAAACTCCTCTTTAGTCAAATATTTTGGGTACAACCTACGTTAATCATTCAAATTTCGTTTATCTGTACTCGTAAGTGGAAAAAAAAGATATTCATTGATTAGGGTCTGATTCTGATTCTCTTACTAAAGAGATGCCTAGTCGTTTCTTAACGAGATTATTATAAGTAAGGCCGTAATTGTATATCCAGTCAGTATCTACGAAGATTCAATTTTAAAACTTCAAGCAAATACCTTAGTCGAATTGTAGGCCTTTTATTGATGAATGGAGCAGTTCTAGAATTGCAAATTTCATAAAAATTGGTTTATATCTACCTACTTTTGGTAACGGAGATGGACACAACACATATTAGTTTTACTATAGAAGACGTAAGATTATCGTTGCATACATACCCGAAACTAAACTTAACAGTCTTTCATCAGTGTGTATATTAATAATTACTTTTAATTTAAAGATGGAGAGTAAAGATTATATAATAAGGAAGACCTTTCCATTGGATCAACCGGAAATGAGGACAAAACTAAAATATCCGTCGACTGTCAGCGAAGAGCAAAAACATCTTAGAAATTATCCTGCTCGAAAAAATTCACCAATTACTTTCATTCGTGTTAAACCAAATGAATTTCATAGAATTGCTAATAAGAATAACACAAAGACAATCAATAATATTAACATGATTGGTAAATCTATAAAACCAACTTATCGTGTAGTGCTTCTAAATAAAAACCCCAATAATATTACAACTAATTTTCAAAGCCCAATTATAAAGTCGGCCAGAGAAATAACGAAAATAAACAAAAATATGACATAGAGAAAATATCACATTAAAACATGACGATAATCAGCCTGTAAATGAATTTTACAAAAAAGATAATTCAGACGACAACAAAGGGATTATTAATGACCCTAACTTTGAAATGTAAAGCACCAAGCAGCACACAACTCTAATATTCGAAAACTTAAAACTAAAATAAACAAAAAGCTTATTAATGAAATCACTAATTTATCAGGTTCCAAAACACAAGGAACTGAAATATATAATAAACAAAAAGAGTTTCAAAGAGATGCATCAAATGATGATCATGAGGCTTCAAACCTATATAATAATAGAAACGATGATGAGAATAATAATGTAATTCAAGAAACAAATAGTCAAAACATCCATAGAACTGATGATAGAGGTCGAAAAATCATAAAACCTAAAGAAAAAGCTGTCTCAGGAATAGGAACTTGGTACAAGAATTTTGATAGTGATAGAAAACAACTTTACTCTGACCACTGTATCCCACATTGGTATTCTGTACAGTTTGAAAATTCATTTCTGCCTAAAATACATTATTCTACAACTAATAGTAAAATTCAAAATCTAAAAGATATCTTGTTTTCCAATGTGGTATTCCAAAATTCATTACGGGAAAAAACCCGATAAATAATCTGCAATTCAGTACTGAAAATGCCGGAACAAATAATTTATTTGCAAAAAACTCTGTAAGTTATATAAATTACAAAACAGCAACTCCATACATAAATTATAAAAACAAAACACTCGAAAATGATTATCCAAACAGTGAGAAACGAATACAATATAATATACTCGATCCTTACAGCAATATTAACTGCGATGAACACCAAACTGCTTACAAAAGTAAAAACAACAATAGTGTTAATGTTAATAATCAGAACACTAATACAGACGTAACTTTTAATACAAATAATTATAGCGGAAAAGATACAGCCTACTCTAAAGACACATTGATAGATCTTAATAACTTCTACCAAAACACCAAAGAAAACTATAAAGAGAAGATTATGAAGACATAAATTTAAATGAAAATAATGATGTAAATGACTACTCTTTACATCCTTCTATTACAACCGAGCGCTCAGATAAGCAAACAAAAAATACATACAGTGATAAACTTCAAGATTATTTAGATATTGTCCCAATAGTTGGTTTTGAAACTGAAGACAATGAAATAAAAACTGACCCCTTTAACTCTGCTGTAAATATAAATGGAGCATCTAACGAAGAATATATAGATAATACCAATAACAATATGTTAACATCAATTTATGTCGATGACAGTCCTAATTCTGCTTCTAACAATGAAATAAACAACGTTAATTAACCACTAGAAGAATATTCTGAAGAAAATTTAGATTACCAAAAACATTGTTTAGCTTTTTAAAATAACACAGGCAAGTGGTAAAAATATCAGAATGGAAAGCAAACTCATACTATCTGTAACTAGTAGCATGTCATACAACAATTATAGTAGTTTTAATATATAAGCTACTACAATTAATAATCAATGATGGTATAGATAAATTTGGATTTGTTAGATAGCGTGAAAACGTCTTATACTATCGCAGACATTAGTCAAGACTCCTACGTGACATGACATTCTATTTATCACTTTGGTGGAGGTTGCTGTTAAGGTGTACAACCTCCGTGTTACACAATTTATTTTGTGAGATGCCTTACAGTTCACTTTTTCGATTCTTTACGATTGCCTAAATGTCTCGACATAGCATTGTACACCAGCTTTTACATTTTCTATTCTTTAAAGCATTTTAGATCAAGCTAGTCAAAATTGAAAAGTAAAATGAATATTTTAAATTTTTGATTAATTTGGTTTTACAAAAATGTTTAATCAAATAAACAAATAACTAGTTAGATAAAAATTAGTGCAATGCGATATCATCTAATCATTTGGAATTATTTTTGTCTCAAAGATTCCTTGTTAAGTAACAAGTAAAGAAGGGAAAGTTGCTTTCCTAGTCCATTGTCCAATTAACACAAATGGAAAATTATATTTATATCTTAAATTACACATAGGGTAAAGAAAATATACGATTTTTATTAAGAACTGTTAAACTTCTTTTATTCATAAAATCCCTAATTTAAATGTCCTTCCTCGCCTTAATTATTTAAATGTGTTACCTACATATCTTCATAAACTCTCTTAATTAAAATTTAATGCAGATGAAACCGCATGGCAAAGCCATTCTGAAATGCCATAAATTCCATACATTCAATGAACGGTATGTACTAGTAATAAATGAGCCACTTTCCGGTTTTTGAAACCATTATGACCAAATTTTAATAACACTTTTATCGGATTCGCATCTCCGTCCATCCAATTGTATACTACGTATGCTCCAGTCGGTTTAGAAAGCTAACCCTGTCTCTAGATGGACAAAATTCTGCAAGAAGGTGTTCTGCAAATTGCAAAAGATGTTAAGGTGATCACTATAAATTACATATTTGGCGGATTTTTGACTGATTTGATCTCGAAATACAGTTTTAAAAAGTGAGAGAAAAACGATCTGAGGTGGAACTTAATCATTTGATATTTCGGAGCTGTGTAATACTGGATCGCAGACAGGAACTATGGAGTCGTATAGCCTTCCTCGATAAGTGGGCTATATAACGCTGAAATAATTGTTCAAATCAGACAAGTCGTTTCTGAGATTAGCACGTTTAATCAAACAAACAAACTAAATCTTCAGCTTTATATATTAGTACAAGATATGATATTACATTTCATAAGGCTGCATTGAGGTGAGGATCTGTGATGGATGTTGGAGTTACAAGAATGGATAAGGTGATAAATGAGTACATAAGAGAATTTTCGAAAGTTGCACTTGTGACTGAAAATGGAGAGGAAGAAATTAAGGTTAGATTAGATGCCTCCTCATTAGGAGGGATGAAAGTAAAGGGACAAAAACAATGTTAAACTAAAACATTGACGGGTACAAATGTAAAGATATACCAAAAAAGAGATGAAAGGTTTATGTCAAGAATGATATGATGATTTGTGGTGTAACAGAGGACGTATACCTAAATAGATGAGTATGGAAGGAGAAGCCATATTGTACCGACCTCAAATAATCAGAAGTTAAAAGAAAATAGAATCCACTCTATAAAGTGTCCCAAACAAAATATATTTTGTTATAAAAGGCTGAATATTGCCTTCAAAAAGTTTTTGATTAATTCATTTTGATGTTTAAAAAATAAAACAATTTTCACTAATTGGGTAACTTTTCTCTACGCCTATTTACGAAGATATTTGTTACATAGTTACTCCTAGTTATTTCATAACAGTCCAATCATTCAAATAAACTCTATTCTCATTTATAATATTCTAGTTGGTAATTGCGACTTCGCACGGGTAACTACACCTTTTCAACCCACTTAGCGATTGAATTTCCTAAAATAGACGTGTATCTGTAACGAGATATATAAAATTTCGTGCTCCTTACTTTGTAAATAATGGATTTTCACAGAAGTTTATTTACTTATAGGTTGCATTCTTCAAATTTTTCTCCGTGCAGGAACGGATAACAGAATACTAATTCCTGCGGCCGGGTAGTCATTTGTAAGAGGCGACATAACACACCACCGCCAGGTGGTAGGGCCATCTGTCCGTCTGGATGGCAACCACTCCTGGTCTAGAGTATGCCACCATAACAACCTTGAGTTGTGTTCCGGCATTAGTGGCCAGGTTCCAGTTTCTCCGTCAAGACCGGCAGCACTTCTGGTATTACTAATGTCCATAAGCACCGGTAAGGACTTTCCATCACAGTTGGGCCGTCAGCCTGCAATATTTCAGCAATAAAACAACATAATAAAATCCTTAAGTACTTAGTGCACACCTACAGTATAGAATGAACCCGCATGCAATGCGTCATGCCCCGGTAGTCTGGGCTGTGGTTGAGATGGCAGTCAGTGAGGTCAAGTAATTCTATATGTATAGTTTGACAGAAATATAGGTGACCTAGCGTTAAACAAACATCAATACAAACACACCAATCTTCTCTTTTAATTATCCAATAAATTTTAAAACAGTCATTAAATTCGACTCACTCCATATCGACCTTTATAGTATCGAATTGAGGGTCGAAATTGGCGTGCAGCGTTACATTTAGGTCAAATTTAGCTGACAATGATGGGGTCGAAAGGAACAAGCCTACAACAAATGACAGGGGCTTTATGGACGCTATACAGTGCTAATTGTGCAACATTATAGAAATTGTCACTTTCCACTTTCAATTTAACTTCAAAAGTTTTTATTTTAAAAAAGACGGTATGCGTCTCGGGACGCCCGATATAAGTGATAACTTAAACTAATCTAACGTGAGAGAAAGGAAGCCAGAAAGACTGCGCCGTAACGTGTTACATAACGAAGCGGTTTACCCTCCATAAGTTATCACTTCAATAAGTTCCACTGCAGAAATATTTTGGAAGTCATACATATAGGTTAAAATTTAAATTTACCCCCTGCAGCCAGCCTTCTAAGTTTATTAGTTTAGTTTTTCTTAGTATTTAATAATATTTTTAAGTTAATCGTATTGTAGGTTATAATTTCATATATTATATCGTTATAATATATTTATAGCTTAGGACATGATCTCATTGACCATTGAAGTTTAGTATATAGAATAAAAAATATTATTTCTGTATACGTGATAAAGTAAATCGCAAGTAAATTTTGATGTAAAACAGCGAACGGAAAACATATACATGTGACTGGGTAGTAGCCGAGATTTATTATTTATGATGTGTATACACCAATTAGACGTCTGCCGCGATCAATAGAAGTTTTTAAGACATAATAAACAAAATATATCACTGGCAGATCTGGTCAATTCTTTCAAATTTTTTTTAGTATATTCAAAATTGTCTGCCATAAAGTAAATCCGCGCGATAATGGTCTGCCATTCTTATTTTCCGATAATAATAAGCCTATATTTTCAAATATCAAAACGGCAAGCCCTGGTCAAATGGATTTAAAATTCGTCAAAAATCATACCTGTCTTGCCTCAGCGCTCGCCGCGTCCCACTTGAGCTTAGTGAGTCCCCGTACTATGCATGGTAGACATAGGTGCTTCAATGTACAAAACCTCAGGTCTGGTCAAATACATACAGGTAGCCGATCACTGGCTCTTAAACTATTAAGCTTTATAGAACACGAAATTTGAATTATAACGAAAAACAACTGTTTAAAAATAAACTAACTGATTTAAACTAACCTTGCTCTAACTGTATGAGCAATGTTCAAATTATTATATACTAGCTCCTGCCCGCGACTTCATCTGCGTGGAAAGTTTTTTAATATCCCACGGAAATTCTTAATTTTTTCGGGATCAAAATATCCTATATGTTGACCAGGGATATACCTACCACATATAGCTACCACAATATAAGATTTTATTTAAATCAGTCCAGTCGTTTCGGAATTAGTCCGTACAAACAGACAAACAAAATGTGAAAAAATCTAAATTAATTCTGTTTCACGTCTTACATCCCCTGACTCGGTTTTAGCATTTTTTTTCATTGTACAGAACTCGACCTCTACAGTTTTATTATATGTGAGATACTATATTTTATCTCATTTTCTTGCAGGTTTAATCCTATAGATATATGTGTTTATCTCTTCTAAAGAAGTTTCATTTAAAATAGGGCAGAAATGAAATCACATTGTTTATAGGCGAATATTAAATATTTAATATAAATCTTAAATTTATCCAGCAATGTACAGGAAATTCCAGTGAGAATGTGTTACAATACATATTTAAATAACAAAGTAGAAGCGTATAAATTATATCCAGAGTTGAATGAAAGCTCGTAACATATCAAAATCATACAATCGATAGGATACCAAATCAAGCGTACATAGCTACTAATTCTATTAAAATCTTATTTTCTACTTTTATTCTAAAATAAAATCTTACATATTTAACAATTTGAAGAATTAAGGAATGTTTTATTAAAGGAATAAAAGTATGTTGATGAAGTTGACATGAAGCAGAAGTAGTATTGATCAAAATTCAAATACAGAAAAACGCAATATATATATCTGTAATAAATTTTTAATAATCTTGTGACAAGTCAATGTAGTTCTTCTTCTAAGACAACAGCAAGGTTCGGAAAAATTGACATACTATCACCTAATATTAAAACTTTCACACGCTCTCAAGTGTACTGCTTTGTAAATGTTCATCTTTCTCAAATCTTAATTTTAATTTACTCAATGAATAATGTTTTGCTAAAATGTATGTACGCAAGATGTTACAATATGCGTTGTTTCAATACATTTCGCCTAATAAGGCGTGCAATGTCGAATTATAAAACTAAATTACATCAAAAAAGTATGTATGGTATAAAATATTGCAATGAAATTATATGTCTAGAGCTTCAAAATAATCAAATCAACGAACTGATCGCATACCTATTTTGAGGGCTAAGAAAATAACTAAAAGATTATACCTTCAAATACTAAACAAAACATCTGGTATGTCATAATTCCAGTGAATAAATACAATTTGTCAAAATACAAAGAGAGAAAAATGTTTTTTGAAGGTACAAAGAGATACAAGAGAGTCATGGCCACGTTGTACGGAGACAGGCTAATTATGTGGGGAACAAATGTCTAGCCATGCCGGCTCCACCAGGTCCGGAGCGAAGGGGAAGGCCTAAGAGAGGCTTGACGATGTGAAGGATGACATGCGTACCAATGGTCTTAAAACGGGGGAGGCTGAAGACCACGCGAAGTGGAGTAGAAAAAGTAGGAAAGCGGACCCTGGGCATCGGAGTGAACGCTCCGAACGCAACCGGGATTTAATGATCTGATGACGATGAAAGATATTTTATCTTTTACCACTTTACGGAACGTAGTACTGGAACATCCAAAAGTTTCAATATTAAGCTCTTAAGATATAGCCTCATTAAGCTACCAATACTGTGGAAGTGTAACGTATTTTTACAAATGTAATTAACAAAGTTCTTGATTATTATGTTTTTTAACTTTTAGTGGTTATATCAGTAAATAAAGTATTGACATATCAGTGATTAATAATTCGATAACATAACTTATAACTGCCAACGTCTCCAAATTTATTTGTATTTTGAAATTACTTAATACGTATAATGAACTTAAAAGAAATTATTGCTTTACAAATACGATTAGAAACATTTCATGCGATGATATATATAATCCAATTAAATTATTAAAGACATACCGACTTAATAATACACAGTATTAACTATAACACAATCCATGTATTGAAACGATATGAAATATATTTCATAAATTTATGTTAAAATAATTAATATTTATTTAATATAATATTATATTTTATGTATCTTCTTAATATGAACTTTAGACTTATTTATTTAAAATAAAGCTGACTAGACTGGTTTTGATTTAAATTAAATTATAATGAATTTTAAATATTGTAACAAAAATAATACTTGATATTTAAAGAACGGGAAATTATTTTTAATATGTTTATCTCAGCGGGAACATATATAGCTATATAATAATAAATAATAAAAAACAATTCAATGCACAAATAAACTCAGAGACTGGCCCTACTACTTCAAATCCATGGTGACCTTAGTTGGTGACGTCCTTGCGCACCTTGTGGCCGCGGAACGAGGCTTGAATCTTGGTTGCAGCTTTGTTCAGGTCAGGATCCGTGAGGTCAATTTTCTCTACGTCCTCCTGCAATGACATAATATTATGTTATCTATAATACTTTTACGACCTGGACGCCGACAAAGGCAAATTCACGTCTGCATACCTATAGAAACCTTTCGGCATTTGGACTTCTTTTGTTTAATTTGTGTTTAAAATTTGTGATTAGAAAACAGCCTATTGTGTATTGTAGTATTATATATAATTATAATATATTATAATTATATGGCAGTCATTAACGAGGTGTGATTCTAAGAAATTCAGTCCACGCGTCTGGGCAGACATATTGCATCTGTGCAGTATAAAGCAATGCCTCGATTGATGGACGAGGCAGTCAAGCGATAATCACGAAGCAAGACTTGTGTACGTTCGGTTATCTATTTAGAGACGGATTTTGCGCGTGTTGTTGAATCGTGCATTGATTGGAATTATTTGAACCAATATGGATTGGTTGTATTCAGTTATATTTGTAACTGTATTATACGTGTTTGTATAGTTGTAATAAACTCTATAGTCATTTCAAAGACATTTTTTTACATTTTTGTGGTTGTCTGTTTGTTTGGGATTCAGGTACAAACTACTGGGCCGATTTCGATGCGGTTTTCGCTGGTCGTTAGTAAATTCCCGCATTTAAAATCTGCAGTACTTAATATCCCGAGAATCCAACTAGAATTTTCTTGGGAGAGGTTTAAATTGGCCAGGTTTAAAAAAATATTAAACATTCACTGATCGATAAAAACTTTAGAAAAATAATTCTGGTTGTGAATGCCTTTAGAAACATTAGCTATGCCGAGGTTTTAAAGGATTTTTTTGGATTCATGTATTTTGATACCAAAAAATCCATTACTCCGCTGAAAACAACCTATGTTATATTTAGCAAAATAACTCTAATTTTTGTTATCTGTCCATCGTGGAAAAAGTCGTCGGCAATTGTATTATATTTATATGAAAACTAGCTGTCCCGGCAGACGTCGTCCTGCCCGGTAAAAAATAGGGGTTGATCGTAGAGGGTTGAAAATCTAGGGTTGTATGTATTTTTGTATGTTGTATCATAAAAAAAGGAAATTAAAAATTTGTCTAAAAAATAAATAAAAAAATTTAGGTGGACTACCCTAACATTTAGGGGATGAAAAATAGATGTTGGCCGATTCTCATAGATACCGGATAAGCACAAAAAAATTCATCAAAATCGGTCAAGCCGTTTCGGAGGAGTATGGCAACGAAAACTGTGACACGAGAATTTTATATATGAAAATACAGTTAGGTACTAGAAACTTTGTTTGGGTCGATTTTGATTTATTAAGAGACTGGAACCGAATATGGAGCCCGCATTAGATAATTTTATAATAATAACAAACTACATATTATACATACATACGGATATAATCATAGTAGCAACAAACACAACAAAACAAACTTAAGTAAACTATTTAATTTAATTATTAATGATAATAAACTCAAGAGTATGAACACAAATAATAATTTTAAGTGAATTAATTAAATTATATTCGTATTGTAACATCAGTATCATGTTTTTGATTGCGTTGTGCGCTTTCGTGTTATACAGAGATATTTGTTCAGTGTTCTTCGACATTTGTTGCTTGGATAATTTTTGTATTGGTATAACTCATCATCAGCCAATCGCAGTTCTGGTGGTCTACTGCTGGACGTAGGCCTCCCTAAATTTGCGCCACACACCCCAGTCCTCCACTTTCCTCATCCAGCGCTACCGATGACCTTATGCAGGTCGTCTATGCATCGAACTGGAGAGCGTCCTAAACTACGTTCTTCACCTCAGGATTCCTCTATTTAATCGACCATTGGTCCTGCGATAGACGTGACCATCCTATTGCTAGTTCAGGTTGCCGGTTTAACCAGTTCTATGTTTAAGATAATGTTCTGAATTTTATATCCAAGTTAATGTTATTGATTAATTATCCAAGATAATGTTCATTGTTATATGTCCAAGAAAATGTTTCTTAGTGCAACGTCCAAGATAATCTTCTTGCCTCTACATCCAAGATAATGTTCTTGGTTCTACATCAAAGATACTGCTGTTGGTTCTAAATCCAAGATAATGTTCTTGGTTCTACATCCAAGATAATGTTCTTGGTTCTACATCCAAGATAATGTTCTTGTTTCTACATCCAAAATAATGTTCTTGGTTCTACATCCAAGATAATGTTCTTGGTTCTACATCCAAAATAATGTTCTTGGTTCTACATCCAAGATAATGTTCTTGGTTCTACATCCAAGATAATGTTCTTGGTTCTACATCCAAGATAATGTTCTTGGTTCTACATCCAAGATAATTTTGTTGGTTCTACATCCAAAATAATATTCTTGGTTCTACATCCAAGATAATGTTCTTGGTTCTACATCCAAGATAATGTTCTTGGTTCTACATCCAAGATAATGTTCTTGGTTCTAAATCCAAGATAATGTTCTTGGTTCTACATCCAAGATAATGTTCTTGGTTCTACATCCAATATAATGTTCTTGGTTCTACATCCAAGATAATGTTCTTGTTTCTACATCCAAAATAATGTTCTTGGTTCTACATCCAAGATAATGTTCTTGGTTCTACATCCAAAATAATGTTCTTGGTTCTACATCCAAGATAATGTTCTTGGTTCTACATCCAAGATAATGTTCTTGGTTCTACATCCAAGATAATTTTCTTTAATCTACTTTCAGGATAACGTATTTGGTTCTATGTTCAAGATAAAATTCTGCTGTTATATATAATATTGGAATAAATTTAACATTCATTACCTTATCCTGCTGCTCCTTGTCCTTCTGAGCCTGAGAGACCTGCGTGATTTGGGTCTCCTTGCGGGCCTGGTGGCCTCTGAATGAAGCCTGGATCTTAGTCGCTGCGTTGCACAGATCTGAAAACAACGAAAATATCTTTTGTTACAAATAATTTCGCGTTTGAATACGACCATGCTTCTGCTTCTTTTTACCGTTTTGTAGCTAAATAACAAAAACAGCGGAAATTCAAACCGAACAGCTCTATAGAACATTTCTGTTTGAAGAGACTCCCATTTACTAGATTTTTATTTCAATATAGCTTTTTGTGATTACTGCTATCAATGCCAAAAATAGACGGTTCATTTTTGTCTTTTAATTTTGATAAAACGAGGCATTTGTTAACTGTAAAAAAGAAAAGAATTTAATTGCTACAAAAGATTTCATATATGAGAATATTTTATCAGCCTATCTGCTTATTTGTTATTTAATAGTATTTCTTAGATTATTGAGTATTGTGAATTACAAATTTGTGTTAAATACATTTTTGTACATAAATAACTAATAGAAATTATAATTAACAAAATTTGGTCAATTTTACTGCTTTTTCGTTTTTTATTTTACAATGAATTAAAATAAAAAACCAAAAACGAAAAAACAGTTAAAAAGTCACTTATGAAACATTTTTAACAATTAAAATCGTAATAAAACTACGTTTTAACGGTTTTAAGCGCGGTAATTTATTTTATTTAGGTTTATCCGACGTTTAAACGGTAATTTATTTTATTTAGGTTTATCCGACGTTTAAATGTCGGATAAACCTAAATAAAATAAATTACCGCGCTTAAAACCGTTAAAACGTAGTTTTATTATGTGTACAAGTCGCGAAAACTTAAGAAAAAATTAAAATCGTATTTTTTTCATCTTATGTCTCATTTCTATACATAGGTATTGAAAGACAGAAACAAATGAATCTGTCTAAAGTCCATTTCAAATAAGACCGGTAGAGCTGACACATTTATAAAACGTGACTTGGAGCGGGTCATAAGGGCCATTTACATGGAGGGAGTTTCTTGCTCTTGACAATCGTATCTTCGAGGCTAAGGCTAAGGTGATAAAAAAATGATCATGTAAACTAAACATACGATATCGTATATGGTCATTGAACATTGACGTCGCTGTGTAAACAAAAGCAAGAATCTTATTCCAAGTTCAGCTAGTCACGAGTCGCAAGCATGAGTGCAGTGCGCGAGGTTGTTTTAATTATATCTGCTCTTCTAAGACAATAATTAATTAAACGAAAGACAAAAATAAGATGATGGGTTAAAAAGTGGATAGAAAGAAGAAACTCTTTAGGAGCCTCGCTTCTTCGTCTTGAATTGCAACTAAAAGATGAAAAGAGATTTAAAAATATGTTTCGTTTTACTAAATCACAGTTTTCATTTAACTTCAAAAAGTACACTAAGCTTGAATGGCAAGTCTCGCATACAAATAGATTCAAACTGATTTGTACGATACTCGTATGAACTTGAAAAATGTCATGCGAGATCTAGTTTAGACAAGTCGAGAAATCGTAGGCAAATATTTCAAGGCGATTTGTGTCGTAGTGTAAACAAAACTTTTGGCGATAATTACCTTACGATTATCGTATAACATACTAGTAGGCGAGATTTAGTTCTTTGGTTCAATTTAAACATGTCCATGCGATTATTGTTTGAAGTGTATCACCTAGAAAAATATTTCTAGGTGATACTCTTCTACTCGTCTTGGGGCAAGAAGTCGTATACTGTTGTATACGACTTCTCGCCTCTCTCCGTGTAAATAGTCCTTTATGCGTTATCGTAAACTTTCCTACCGCATAAATCTCTCTTTTCTTGCACCATCTCCCAATTATTTGGGGTCGGCCCAATATATCTTTTCCTTCCATGGTCCTCTATTCTGACATACGTCCTCTGACGCACCACAAATCATGTCATCCTTCAGACAGTCCATCCATCTCTTTTTTGGTCTATTTTTACATTTGTACCGATCGATCACGCAATTTAACCTTCTTTTTGTCACGTGACTTTCATTCATCCTCATTACACGCCCATATCGTCTTCTTCCTCGCAATGTTTAGTTTAATTTAATTAATACATAATATTTAATTTTACTTATATAAAAATATACATAATACTGTGACTATTTAATAATAATCTTATACTTAGAATCAAAAGTTTATTTCTTTATTACTATTTGATATAGACTGTAATTGCGGCTTAACTATTGCCAAGTATTCATAAATATTCAAGTCTATTACATGTGTTATAATACACATATTTATTAGTCTCAAATTATGTACATTATTATTTAAATGAAAACTAAATACAAAAAATATTAACAAAAAAATATAGATGTCCGCCGATAGGGACCTAGGGTTCAAACTCCCCATGGTTAAGGCTCCAGAGAGGGGAATGTTCCTGTCTCTGAAGAGGTCCTGACAATACAGGCTGCGTCCAGCAGGGCTGCCTTCTGCATCGGATCCTTCACCCAGATACCAAACACTATTCGCTATTACTTCATTCACTGACACCACTATCGTTACTATGATTGCAAAGTCCAAGTTCCACATGGCAGTAACCTCTTCAGCGAGATCAATATACTTTATTTGTTTTCTTTCTTAGCTTTCACGGGCTTACCATTATGAGGAACCGCGATATCTACAATCATAGCACGTCTCGAAGACCGCTTAACTACCCCAATATCAGGCTTATTGGGAACAATAGTCTGTCATAATTGATTGCTCCCAGTAGAGTTATAGATATTGTCCATTAACAACTCGAGATTGTATTGTTATTATTATTATTTATATTAAGTATTTCAAATCAAAATTCCCGTGAAATGAACCTTCTCTGAAATCCACTCCAGTCAATAGAATGCGGTTATATTTAGAAGTAAATCCATTAGGCAGAGGCCATATTAGACTGTGATTAGCGGATAATATAAGCGGATAATAAAATAATAGATAAACGTGTTTTTTTATATTTTACCCGTAGTTTACACTATACCTACTTCTAGAGTGGTGAGTATGTAAACACAAATGAGCATAAATGATACTCGTCCTGACTACTTCCCTTGTCAATTTCCTGCTTGCTGTCCTAGAAGTGGGCATAAATTAAATTGTATTATTGTTCGCATGTAAGTATATATATACATATAATATGTATATCTTATATAATATAATTATGTATATTAGTTTATTATTATTATTATTATTTCGGGCTTTTTAAAAATACGATTGAATTAGTTTTAATTGAGCTAAACTACCAATTTTTTTTTTAATGTCTCCTTGAATACCGAGTTGCCTGGAAAAGATTACTATAAGCGATAACGCCGCCCATTGTTTTAATGGAAATGTATTTATATTAAATGTCTAGGTTTAAGTTATGATGAACAATAAAGAGTTTTCATTCATTCAATGTGGCGACAGGACGGACGATATACCAAATTTCAAGTGATGTGACTTTATTATCCCCCGAATTGGTAATGCGCCTGGCCGCCATTTTATCGACGTAACCGTAGCCGAGCTCTCAGTACTGTAGCATCACTGACCGTTGAGTACGCGTACATATCGAGCTGCGGATGACGTCACGTGAATCTTATTTTGACAAGGTCAAGGTCAAGTTCTCGATAAGTACGCAAAAAGAGCCGTGGACTTCTGGCCCAAAGAAATGTAATGAGTTGAGATATGCCTTATAAAAAGCGTTATATTTTTCGATTACAAAATGGAAAACATCAGTTCTTAATTCTATCAGAAAGACGAGAAATCTTAAAAATAATAATGTCACAAATCAAATTAATTATCATAATCAATTTATGTCAATGAATTATTTCGGCAATGGTGACTGTATTTAAACTTTTTAGTTTCATTTTATTTTAGAAGTTCAGCACACAGGCAGACGGCCCACTTGATGGAAAGCGGTTACCATCGCCTATGGACATTTGCAACACCAAAGGTGCTACAAATGTGCTGCTGATCTCTAAGAGTCATTTTCATTTGTCAGGTTCAGGTGAATTATTTCTGTGTGTTCAAGTGGATTGCGGGATGGTTTATATTCACGATTGGAGCCGGTAGGTGGCGCTGCTAAACACTTCTTTAACGGTGGGACCGATTGAGATGATTGTTTTGTATATTTTTAAATAGACTCGAGAATGGTTTATTACTTTAGATTAACAATTGATACCGGTTGATGGCGCTTCAATCGGTTTCTAGATTTTATTTTTTAAGGGCAAGAGAACGTTTGCCGGGTACAGCTAGCAAATAAAAAAAACAACAACAAATTTGCATAATATAGTAATTTTTATTTTTTGTTTTTGCTCTTTAGTTACTCTTGACGCCGGTTTCTTTTAACAAACTTTTATTTAACATACAATAGTAGACCTATGTATGTATGTAAGTTTCCGATTGAACTGTCATTTTGCACACGTATGTATATCGTGACACAATGCAATAATATTGTACCATGGAGCTGATCTGATGATAGAGTCGGAAGGCATATGAACTCCTGTACTAAACAAGATAGACCCGTCGTGTTGGGGCTCGTTTTATTTGTCTTGGCTAGAAGTCTGCTACTACATATAGAGGATCTCAAAAGCCTGTATTATAGCCTGTATTATCTATTATAATCACAGTATATTTATGTGTGTTTGTATTTGTGTATATGCTGTATGTTTTTTTTATGTGTACAGGAACTTATAACTTATATATGTGTGTGTTATTGGGTCAAGTGTTCGGAGGTTGGCACTGAAAATCAGCGCTGCATCGGATTTTAAAAAAATATTCGAAACAGCACAATGCTGAGCTGTCAACCTCGTGACTAAAAACTCGACGTACGACGACGTACGACTTTATTGTTTATTTAATATTATACATGTTTTTGTAAAAATGACAATTTGTTTTTTTTTTCTTTATGTATAGCGTCGTATTTTTAGTCAATAAATCTTTTCTTTCTTTCTTTCTTTCTGTATTTAAAAATCTTTAAAAAAAAAACTTATTTCTTATAACTTTTTTTTATTCCTTTAAAGTCGATTGTGATGTATTTTTTGTTGATCAAATATCGCAAATCGCGTCGCCTGGTTATGTAGGCACAGCGTTAGTATTGAAATGGGTCGCTGATGAATAAAACAAAAGCCTGGTTTTATAATAGTGTCGGACTAATATCACGAGGGATTGGTGTTGAAACTATGCGGGGTGCTAGCCCCTCGTCAAGAGGGATAACGGCTTGATGTGCGCTGGTTGACGTATAAATAAAATTGTAGTGAAAGGCCCGTTTGTAATTTCAAAATAAACCTCAAAATGTAATCCATAATATTGTTACAACCTAGGCCCCGACAAAGACAAATTCCACGCACAAATTTATAAAAGCACATTTTATTACCTGTCAACATTTGAACTAATTATAGTCTTTTCATGATCGTCTTCTTTTGTTCACTTATTTATTGGCATACAGTTCTAGTTAATGTAGAGAACAGCCTATTGTTCTATTATACTCGTTTATGGCCACTTGTAGTTGGATCATTAGCCAAGTGTTGCGGAGTACGTCGACAATGTCGAGTGGGCTCATTTATATTTGTGAAGTATAAAAACAACGGCCTGATAGAGAGAGGGGGCAGTTGAGCGACGACTACGATACGGGCGTGACGTATACCTTTGGTAATCTAATAGTGACGGACTTTGCGCGTTTTAATTAATAATGACCTTCTGCATTACTTTTTGATTTGTTGTGTCCGGTTATATTTTTACCTGTGTTATACGTGTTTGTATAGTTCTAATAAACTGTATAATAATTCTACCGGCATTATATTTCGAGTCCCGCTAACTCGCTACAATCTAAAAAATATAAAATACTTAATGCTCTTAGGACCTAAGTTAGATACAGAAATCAAATCAAAGATACACTTGTCTTGCCTTTTTTCAGCAAACTTATTTATCAAATTATCCACGACTAAAAATGATTTCAGATTTTCTAGATTGTCTACCTCTATAGATAATAATGACAAGATAGCAGTTCCTGTTGACCCAGCAGTTATTCTCAAAAATGTTATTAACTATAAAAGATCGTGGACAACATTTTAAGATTTTTTACCTTACACACTTTCGGGGCCCTTGTAGCCTGGAGGCCCCTTATCATTGATAAGGCTGTTACGACGGTAGCTACGCCCCTACGCTCATTGTTCCTCTAATTGGAACCCGGCCTTAGGATACATCTTACGTCTGAAGTGATAACTTCTTATGGGAGGGTTTTTTTTCTTATTGCAGGAGTTCAGCAGACAGCCAGACGGCCCACTTAATGGAAAGCGGTTATCATCGCCTATGAACATTTGCAACACCAAAGGTGCTACAAATGCGCTGCTGCTCTTTAAGGGAGACTGGAACCTGGTCACTAATGCCGGAACACAAATCAAGGTTGTTATGGCGGCATACTCTAGACCAGGGATGGTAGCCATTCAGTCGGGCAAATGCCCTACTACTTGACTGGGTTGTTTTGTGGCCTCTTATGACAGGCCGCTCGGCCGCAGAAAATTACATTCTTTCTCCGTTCCTGCACAGATATAATATTGTTATCATCGCAATAAGAATTCATACTGTGACAAATCTCCATAGATTTCTTACCTGTAATGCAATCTATATACGTCATACAGAAGATAGTATAAAAGTCTGTCCCCCGGCATATGCCGGCGTAACCATGTGATAGCAATAAATATTTTAACTTCATAACATTTTAGGGAAGCTGTGGGAAAACCACATGTGAAAATGTTACAGAAAATAAATGCCGTTCTATAACCGACAATTTGACTTAAAGCGGGATAAGTGCTGACCGCTGGGGATAGCCATTTATCAAAATAAGTAATGGCCGTCCCCAAAGGTTGGGCTTCTTTACTACTTAAATGTAATAGAAGGTTTTACACTGATAGATGTTATGTTGTGATAACTAATCACGTTCTTACATTATACATATTATGACTTTATATATAATATTTTTTATTGTAACGTATTGTTACAACCTAGGCGCCGATAAAAACCTCATACCTGCATATCTGAAACAAAGCAAATTTATTACCCGTCGGCATTTAAACTAACAACATTGAAATTATTTTATGATCGTCTTCTTTTGTTTACTTATTGGTATCCGGCCAACTACACTTATTGTTGTATTGTAATCATTAGCCAGGTGTTACGGATTTTAAAGTAAAAGCTTATTCTAGGAAATTCGGTCCACGTTGCCAGCGGACATATTACATTTGTGCAGTATAAAACAATGGCTCGATTGAGGGAAGAGTTAGTAGAGCGAGAACCACGATCAAAGCTAGACGTGTGCACTATAATCGGGAATCTAATAAGTAAGGGACTGTGCGCGTTTTATTGAATTGCGACCTTCTGCATTACTTTTGAACTTGTTGTGTTCGATTACATTTGTACCTGCGTTATACGTGTTTGTATAGTTCTAATAAGCGCTATAATAATTCCAACGGCATTTTAATTCGAGTCACGCACTCGTTACAGTATTATAAAAAACACTTTAGTAATTCATACAATTGAGTGTTTGACAAACCAAAAACCAAATCGGTGTTTTATTACACCTAGAAATTTTAATTTATTGTGATCCTTTTATGGTTGGTTGCCTTCATTATTCACAATCATTTATTTGCGTTAATTATCTGTCTATTGTTAATCGCTAATCCCTTTTTGTGTAAATGCCGGTTTACGAATAAGGCTTCACGAACCATAATATTATTTTCTTAAGTTTTCGAGACTTGTATACATAATAAAACTACGCTTTAACGGTTTTAAGCGCGGTAATTTATTAGATTAGGCTCCCATAGAGTAAATAATAACCATAAACAAAATAAAAACGAAATAATTAAAATGAACAAGTTGGCGGTAGACTAAATAAAACTTTAACAATACTCGTTGGACAAATGTCACCTTTGTCGTCCATGACCACGGCCGCTGAAAAGCGGTCGAAACGTCGGACAAAACAAAACTTAATAAATTACCGCCGTTAAAACGTCGTTTTATTACTTCACGAACCATTTTGCTTTTACTGAATTAAATTGAAGTTCAAGCCATGTGTTTCAAAATAAAGCCAACAAGTTCGAGAATTCCAAGGAATGGTATCCTTGTTCATATTTAATTTGCGAATACAATATGCCCGTTAAGACAGAGTTAGTCGAGTTGCAGCTGCGATCGAGGCGTTACTAAGTGTACTTTCGAAACAAGAAGCTCATATCCACGGACATTTATGTTATCTTGCGCCTACGGTTTGGACTTGTTGTATTTGGTTTTGTTTGTAAGTGCTGTAGATTACATGCGTATACTTCTAATAAATTTTCCGGCGGCCTCTGTGGCTGAGCGAGCTATGCCCTATGCACTAGGCGACCTCCGGCTTCGATTCTTATCACGGTAAATTTTGGCAACACATTTTCCGTTATTTACTACCGTCTGGGTGTCTGGGATCGTCCCCAGAGTGGTCCGTTGTATATTACCCATAACATAAGCGTAACTTGTATAATTTAGGGATAACGTATGTGTTTATCTGCCGATTTATATAAAAAAAGATTATTCCAACGGCATTTTAATTCGTATCCCGCAAATATGTAACAGTAACCTTAGCTCATAACGTTCCACAGGTTATGTCTGCTAATTTTAGGCCCGGTTTCCACCAAAGCGGAGAGAAGAGGAGACGTATTTTGAATCAGGTTTCGTTATATCCACATATCCTCTCCGCTTAACTTCGGTGGAAATAGATCAAGCGGAGACGAGAGATGTCTTATTTTTCTATAGAATCTTGTGCCGCGAGCGAGCAAGCGGCGCGACAGAGCGGAGATGTGTGTAGTTGGGCGGCCGGGCGGCGCTCGCGCTCGCGCGCCCCATTCCCCGCTGCGTTCAGCCCGAGCCTCGCACACCCCTTCGGGTATGCACCTACACAAAGTTCACGTCTCCTCTCCATTACACTTCTCCTCTCCGCTTCGGTGGAAATAACCTGCCAGCTTTCCAGCACTTCTCTTCTCGTGTCGTCTCCTCTCTGCTTTGGTGGAAACCGGGCCTTAGAAGGATTAGACAATATACATAGTGAATTTTTCAAATAGGTCTTCAGAGCTAATCTTAAACTACGTAATAGCGAAAAACACTTAAAGAAGTCCCGAGGCCGAATTTGATGGGAACTGAAGTGGTCATTAGATTTAAAACAATAAACACTCCTGTATTACTATACTACATAGTGCAGCTTTTAAGGACAATTTCTGTAAAGGAATGTCAAACGACAAACCTTAGAGTAAGGGTGGTTTTTAAATTAAATTCTATTAAGTAGAACTAAAAGTTCTATTTGCCATAGATAATTAGCTGTTTGTGTAGAATTCATATTTTGAAGTCAGAATATTATTATAACTAATGATCGCCCAGTGGGTGAAATTCGACCATAATTAATTTAAATTATAAATTTGAACATTATTAAGGTTCTGTTGTCAAAGACTATACTTCTATAATCACAGATTTCGCCAAGGCTGCACTGTTCATTTGACTTTAACAATAAACAAATTATTATATGCGTATGTGTGTCAAATAAATGGTTAAGTGTGTGTAATGTTTTTTTTATTGATTTAATGTATTTTTTATGAACAAAAAATGATCATAAAATGAAAACTATGGGACCAAACATGTAATTTTTTAGGCAACCAAATGCCAACTATTCCGCATCAAACTAAAGAAGAATCACGTAAATCTCAGAGTAATCGCTGTACATACATTAGAAAAAAAACAATCAAGTTGAAAACCTCCACCTTTTTGAAGTCGGTTAAAAAAATTTGCATTTTGCACTCCTTCTCTATATAAACTAAATGTGCGAAATTTCATACTCTTCTTTAGTCTGCGCGGTTTTCGTAAAAAGGGCTACAAAGTTTTTGCTTCACGTATTAATATAACGATGTGGCCTCGTTTTTTGATACCTCTGGCAACATTAAAGTCTGGAGCAGATATTGACAGGTCGTAACTCACAATTGCGTTCACAATTACGGCCGAATGATAAATGACTTTCCTTTTTGTAACACGTGCTATTCACAACTGACACAGTGATTACACTTGAGATTTTTATTCGAACTTGAAGTGTTTTCGCAATTTTATAAAAGAAGTACAAAAGGGTGAGGCAGTGAAGCGATAACCACAAGCGAGGCAAGACTTGTGTACATTCGGTAATCTATTTAGCGATGGACTTTGCGCGTGTTATGAATCGTTTATTACGTTTGGACTGGTTGTGTTCAGTTATATGTGTACCTGTGTTATACGTGTTTGTATAGTCCTAATAAATTATATAGTAATTCCAGCGGCATTTTAATTCCTTAAATAAACCTTGACTTATTTTCGATTGAAAATTGCACAATTCACCTATTTGTGTGAATTCTATATTTTCAAAGCGGAATATAATAAAGTCGCCTTCTTTTAAAAACGTGTGGTAGCATTGGAGCCAGCCCGGTTACTGACAGGTCATAACTCACCATTGAGCTCACAATTACGGCTATATGATATATGAACTCCCTTTTTGTAAACGTGCTATTCACAATTCAAACAATGATTACATTTGAGATTTCGGCTGGACCATGAAGAGTGGTATTTTGGCAGTTTTATGATGAAAGAAAAATGTTCTAATAAAAAAATATAACTGTGACGCTCACACACAAACACACACATACACAGACACGTTTGTTACGAGTTGAAGGACTTGAATTGCTGGCCGGCTCGGGGTTCGATTCCTGGTATAATAAATTTTGGAAACGTATTTTCTCCGTTATTTACTATGGTCTGGGTATCTGGGATCGGCCCCAGAGCAGTCCGTTGTATATTATCCATAACACAAGCATAACTTGCTTAATTTGGGGATATACAATATACCTACCTACCCGGAGGTAGGTCGGTGAGGACTTAGCCCGCTCAGCCACAGAGGCCGTCAGAAACTTTATTAAAAGTATACGCACGTAATTCACAGCCCTTACAAACAAAACTAAATACAACAAGTCCAAACCGTAGGCGGAATATAACAAATAACGCGCAAAATCCCTGGATGTGAGATTCTCATTTCGAAAGTAGACTTAGTAAGACCTCGATTGCAGCTGAAACTCAACTAACTCTGTAGCCTGCGATGCAGCGAGGTAAGCCGGCAAAGGCTTAGCCCGAAGCACAGAGGCCGTCGCCCAGCAAATAAGCTTTGTCGTACAGCGTGGCAATTCAGTCAGCCTCTGGGGCAAACTTCCTTTCTGGCACCGATTTGTAAGATATTTTTAATCACTATATTACTTAATAAACATTATAGTTTATTTTCAGTATTTATTTTATTTTCTAAAGATATTTACTACGTAAAAAAAATTACATTTTGTGCCAAAATGTATTTTTTTATACATTTCATGAAATCTACCAAATCGAAGATTTATGCACCCACGATATTGATGAAGAAATGCGTATCTATCATTGAAAATTACGGAAGATACCAGCTAGAAAACTGTAATAAGATTCATATAGTTGTATAAATATATTTTTGACACGTCCGGGATTAAGGCTAGATGTAGAATACAATAGTGCACTCTAAAAGTTTATTTATAAGCTCCTTACTTGAACGGCTCTTTGGGGCTTTTCAGTTACTTTATATGGTAGTTCAAGTTTACATAACAAAATCTTCTTTGGATTTGACGAAAGGTAACTTCTGTTCTGTGAGACTCACTATCTCTTTCATAGATATTTAAGGATGGTTTACCTAAAAAGTAATTAAAGTTTATTAAGTAAACTTAAACACCAATAATGTTAAAGTATAACACTATTCTCTAAAGTTTTTTAATTTTTAGTTTTATTTCCATTTTAGGGCATGTTACAAGCATTTAGCAAACAAGAGTTTATTTTTTAAATTCTTTTTAGTTTGAATATATTTTTATTATTATTTATTTCTATGTCACAAAAAATAAATAAGCTGAACCTAGGGATCAGCATCCAAAATCCCTGAAAGCAACAAGGTGTATTTTCATCACTGTACTATAAGAAAGCACCAGCAATCCACCAACTAGTGCCAGCATCCACCACTACAAGGAAGAGCAAGTGTACAATATATATATATAAATTTTATTATTTTTTTTTTTTTTTTTTTTTTTTTTTTTTTTTTTTTTTTTTTTTTTTTTTTTTTTTTTTTTTTTTTTTTTTTTTTTTTTTTTTTTTTTTTTTTTTTTTTTTTTTTTTTTTTTTTTTAGAAGACAAGTTTAAATATATATATATACTACGAATTTCCTATGTAAAAAAATAGTTTATTTAAAAATATAATTTTACTGAAAACCCTCCTCGCTTCTCTTCCAAACTAATTGATACAAAATTGTGAAAGGGATTTTACATAATGTGTAGTTTGTGGAGATATTGTTAATACAATTATATCATACAAAAATTCGGATGGATTTAATTAAAGCTACGTTTTAAAGGTTTCAAGCGCGGCACTTATTTGGTTTTTTAGATATTCCAACGTTTCGGCCAGTTTTCAGTTGCCGTGATGACGGGAGATAACGATGTCAAGTTTCATAGAGTAATATTGAAGTTATAATTTAGCCTACACCCAACTTGTTCATTTTAATTTATATCTTTAAGTTTATTACTTTTGTTTGGTTGGTTATTAGTTTGATATTCAATAAAGCAATATATAGGGATAACTAAAAGATATTTTTCTTTAAATTCATATTTAAAGCACCATTAAAGGACTGAGTGCGTCGATAAGACATTACTTAAGTAACACCTTTACTGTAATAATGAAGGTGAGCATTTCAATTTTAATACTCTTTGCTTGTAACAGCATAACTTTGGTTTCCTCAGTCGAACTTTTTCAATTACTCAAGTATTAAAAGTTCTACAAGTCAGCTTATTTTTATAATGGATTTTAAGCACGCGATTTTTTTTATTGTTGGAGAACAGCAGCAAGCTGACGACCCACATGATGGAAAGTTACTACCATCGTCTTTGCTTATGGACATTTGTTACATCAGGGTTGTTGCTAGCCTCGACGGGGGGCATGGAATATAACTCAAAGTTGTTATGACATCATCTACACAAAGAGTGGTAGCCATCCAAACGGGTAAGTGCCCTACCACCCGGCTGTGGATTTTTTGTCCTCTCTTACGACAGGCGTCCCGGCCGCAGGAATTAGTGCTTTTTATTCTCTTAGCAAAATTAAAACGAGGCAACGACGTTCAATGACTGAATTTTATGAGTATGTTTATATTGTAGCCGCAGACGTCCGATCACCACGGGGGCCTTTCGCAAATGATCGGCAATCAATAACAAAAAAAATATCCCAAACAGATTAAGTATGTTTTTTGCTGATGCTTTTTTATGTTATTATTTTATCCTTTAACTAATATCTTATAATATGTTAATTATCCAAATTTAACTTTTTATTTGACATTTTGTAAAATGTGACATAATGCATGATGTGACCACCTAGAATAGGGAGTATATTTAGCATGAGCATTGTTTAGATTTAAGTCGGATGTTTTTGATATATCTCCTGTTGATGGTCCATAATAAATAAATAAATAAATCCTCGTCGGATCCCGGGTTTCCCTCCGCACGCACCTCGCCTCACCTCACCTCAGCATGTGTAATCGCGCCAGTGCGCTTATTATTATTAAATCTGATATTTCGTTTAGCAGCTAAATGTGCTATATTATAAAATAATAGTCGGCATTTTTACAAAATAAATATGCAATCCTGAACTGCAATTCAAACACGGAACAGTATTTATTTCTACCTAAAGACGAATTATTTTAGTTCCTTGATCCAAATTAAGAGACAGACATGAACAGTCTTAATATGAGCTTACAATGTTTAGGTTTTTACGACGTACTTTGAAGATCTAAGAAGCTTTTAAAGAATACATACTAAAACAGCACTCTGTTACTCATAATAAACACACCTTATTAAACTATTACGTAAATGGTTTCACTATATCTTCATTACTATATATGTATATAGTAGTTAAACAACATCATCTTTTAGTGTCATTGTGATATTCACACTTAGGATTTTAGTAATAAATGTTAATATTTATAACTCGGATATGCCCGCAACTTCTTCCATGCTTGACTTGAAATTCCCGCGGATCCCGGGACATAAATTATCGCAGTATTTAAAAAATATATAAAGATAGCTATGGTTTTAGAGAAAACTGTGTCAGAATAAGCTAATTTTTATGCACCCGAACAACCATAAACCGCTTCCGGGAAAATTCACACGGGATTACATAAAATTTGCTATCCATCAGTAAAAAACTACATTGGAATTCGATTATTTTAATCTGCAATTTTGAATAGACATAGAGAACACTTCATTTTTCACCAAAACAAAAATTACTATAAATCAATATATTTATGAACACATATATAATATAAATTACATACTATTGAATACAATGTAAGAAAACTTAACTTATTTGTATTGTATTCTACCCATAGTCCCTCAAGACTATAAATAGAATACTGAGCCCAGATAACCGTCTTCTATGGGTAAGGTGCCCAGAAGGCTGGCTACGTTTCCTCGCTGGATCGCCATACTGATCCGTTGGCCGAGGTAGGCACCAGCCCTCTGATCACCTGAAGAGTCGATGAGTCGTTTTGATAAATTTTGGTAGAGGCTCATGGCCTCAGAACCCCACGGTCCAAGCGTCTCGACAGCAAACGGCACAAACATATAACTCTCACTGTGGGTTGCATATTTCCGCCGCTTGAGTGATTCATTTTCATTCAATTCATTCAAATTACTATTAATAATAAATATTGTTTCGATGATTAATAAATAAATTTTGATTAATATTACTTAAAAATTATTTTTATTTGTGGTGTATCTCCAAAAATTTTCGTTTTCCTAGATGTACCTTGAACACAAAAAGTTTGCGGTATACAGATGTACATGACATACTTAAGTCTTTCGACTACCAAAAACATTCGAAAGAAACGTGATGTTTGCATTAAGAATTTCATTTATTTCAGTACCAGTAATGAGGGGGCGTTTTTTTCAAGCATTGAACAACACAATGGCGTGTAACCTTGGCGCGGTGCTACAAAAGAAATCGATTAGAACTAATACATTCTTGAAGGAGGCCACCCAGCGTAACGCCGCTTGCTTTTAAAATATCACGTCTATACAAAAATCGTTCGATTTTCCTTATTGCATGAGTTCAGCAGACAGAAAGCGGCTACCATCGTCTATAACAGGACATTCGTAACACCAAGGGTCCTACCAATGTGCTGCTGCTCTCTTAAGGGAAGTTTTAAACTGATTAATAATACCGTAATGCAACTCAAGGTTGTTATGGTGGTATATAATAGACCAAGGGTAGCCATCCAGACAGGCAATTGGCTATGGTTTGATTTCTCGCCTTTTATGACAGGCCACCCGGCCGCAGGAAATTGCAGTCTTTCGCCGTACTAGTATGGATGAAATAAATAAGATTTTTAAGGCGTTTTGACGGAATACTCTAAATCTCTGGGGAAGACGCAAGCCTCTAGTATGGGATGCATCCTGCGTAGACACGTTGGCCGCATCCTTGGAAATATTTAAATTACTTTTGGTGGGGCGCTCTAGTGCACGGGTAATATTGGTTTGATTTCATAGACTGTAGGGTAAAGATGTGACCAGATTCTTGCAGTAGAAGAGCAGAAGCGAGTCATGAGAAGGCTGTTCTCAAGGGTGGGAACAGCCTAAACTGAGTCAGGAGAACTGTTCTCAAAACCTTGAGAACAGTTCTCCTGACTCAGTTTAGGTTGCAAACAAGAACAGCGCACGACACTATTTGTTTCACTTTAGAGTGAAACTAATCTCATCCTTTGTCAAAGATTTCGTTTAATAGAAATTCTTACCATGGCCAGTAATCACCATAATTTGATGAATTAATTACATGACAAGGACGAGCGCACGGCGCGGTGTTTCCTCGTCAAACGTTGACAGGAATTGTTCAAAATGGCTCCCCTTAATCTTCTGCACATTGACCGTCGCCTCACACAGAAAGAGGGTAGACAGTAAAATTGATGGCACTATGTTACACTTACTTTATACTAAGCAAGGACATAAGACTTTTCAAATAAGAATGATTTCGTAATTTAACTCCTATTTCTTGTATTTGTTTATGACGTTATAAGCCAGTACACTTGTATAAAATCTATAAGGCTGCGACATTTTGTGAGATGATAAATAGTATGATTTGACTGACCGCTTCCGTATTGAGCGCATAATGGTTGGTAAACCGGTTTTGTTGCACACCTTCAAAGTGCAGCCACGTGGTAAACCAAGCAGTCGTATCGAAAAAATCATTCTCGCAGATTAAACCGGTTAATAGAGATTTATATAAAACTCTTAACTGTTTGTATTCTGAAAGAACTATTTTACTTAAACCCAATATAACCGATTTAAAAAACTGTTATTGTACTTGTGTTAATATAGTATATATATCTATCTTTATTTCAAACCGGTTTCAAGACCGGTTACAACAACATGGAGTACTTCACTATGTTCTTATAAAAAGTGGAACGGAGATTTCATCATAACTTCCGCACTTCTAAGTAAATCAACATACATACAAACTTCTTTCATTTCGCCATTTTTCTTTACGTCCCTCCATAACTCTAAGGCCGAGACGTGCCAGTGAAATGGCATTATCATAAAACTGGAAATGTCACGGTGTTACGACGGCATTCAATAAAAACTTCCGATTGGTTATTGCTATAACTATCCTATGAAATCGAGTGGAAGAGTGAAATTGTGGGAAAATATTTCAGAAAAGATAACTGTAAGCTTAACTGTGCGTCCACATCCGAATCATTTTGTTTTTTTAAGATATCGCTCCAATGGTCCAATAATCATGTTTTGGAAACCGGTAATAAAATCAAACCGGTTAAAGTCTATGTACATAGAGCTTTTCTTTTGGTTCTGTTCTAAGTTTACGCTGTGTATAATAATGTAAAAGGAATGTAATTACGTCGCTATTTCTTCAAATGAAGACTTTCTTTCTTTCTTTATTCTCAAAAGAAATATTAGGAACAAAAGTTCCTTAAGTATTTCTTGCATAAATCGGTTTAAACTGGTTTTCACCACACAATTTCAAAGCGCAGCAACGTGGTACTGAAAAGTTTCAATCGCAAGTAAACACATATTAATATTAGAAACAGTTATCATATATACATACATATATCGTATTAGTATTTTTTTTTATTGATGTATGTATATTTATAAGATACTGATTCGGTAGTGAGAATAATGCAACATACAAACAAAACTATAGTTCTTATTAGTTTTTTGTCCACCCAAAGGTTGTCTGAAAGAAAATGCTAATAGCAGTAAGACCGTCTACTGTATTGTAATATTTTATTTTGGTTAATTGTATCTTTTAACATATAATAAAGCATATTCATTAATTCATAGTTACAGTAAATATTCATTCATCCATAGATAGACACAGTTCTTGTGGAATAAATCGGTTTACATAACACGCTTTTCAACGTTAACGCTTCAAAGGAAATATTGGATTAAAACCGGTTATAACCGATTAATTTTCAACCGGTTCCAAGTCCTGATCTTAAAATTTACACATATACGTGAAGTACTTAATAACTGCTTTTGTATACGGACGTCAAAAATTCCTTTACAGAATATACTTTGCCATGACTTGTACGCCGCAATTTTTAATCGACTTACAAAAGGAGGAGTATATCAATTTGATTTGGTTTTTGTCTGTTACGCGATTATTTTGTCAGTTGAAAACCGATTCTAAAATAAAATTCGAAAGATCATACATACTTCTAAGGTGGTTCCATTGACACCAAGTCAGGATCTGATGAGTGATCCCAGGGAAATCGAGTGCAACCCTTGATAAAGAACGCCAAACACCTATACTTTACGAAAGCCAAACTTGTATAAGCGTGCCAGGTATTACATTTTCTACAGGCGCTTACAATATTATTTCTACAACTATTGAGGCAACTAAAAAGTAGATTTTTTACGAAAATAAAACCGACTTTATATACAAAAGCAAATTAGTATATTTTAAGATAACACTTTATTGCTCACCAAAATAAAAAAAAACAAAATGCATAATGACAATACTTCTTGGCAAAACAACAGGCGGCTAAAAGCGTTGTAGGCGGAGCAGAAAAAAGATAGGAATCTACAATTTAAAGTTATTATTGTTTGAAGTTAGTGCCTAGTAAAAATAAAAAAACAACAAAATTGCAAAATGCACCGACTTCAAGTTGTTGTGGAAAAGGTTTATCTTTTGCTTTGAAGTTGAAATTGGTTTTGTTTTTGTGAAACAAACATCCATCATCCACCAAATCATCATGTCATCCTACACACCATCCATCTTTCTTTTCGGTTTACGTTTGCTTTTATATCAAATTGATAGCGAAAATTCGTTCGTGTTGCTATGGAAACGTGTTTGTTAATTGCAATGACGGCACCAAAATACCGCAGCGCCATGTTGTTGGTTATTTTCGTGTACCCCAAAGAAACGACAGAGTTTACGACTAATGACGCGAATATGTTCTACGGAATTTCGCCAGAAATATTTTGCTGTGCAGGCTGTAAGCCTGGAATGCATTACCAATGAGTATCAAAGTGCAAAATCAGTTTATAGTTATTTTAATAAACTCCTGAAAAATCACTATCTAAATTTGTACACGGTTTTTTTAATTGCAAGAGTTTATCAGACAGGCAGAAAAGAAGAAAGAATACAATTTCCTGCGGCCGGGCGGCCTGTCGTAAGAGGCGACAAAACAACCCACAGCCAGGTGGTAGGGCATATACCCGATTGGATGGCTACCACCTCTGGTCTAAAGTATGCCGCCATAACAACCTGAGTTGGGTTCCGGCATTAGTGACCAGGTTCCAGCCTCCCTTAAGAGAGCAGCAGCGCATTTGTAGCGCCTTTGGTGTTGTGAGTATAATTATAAATAGTTACAGAAGTACCTAAACTTCTCATTAAAGATTAAATCACCTTCAAGGTGAGGTCATCGGGTTTTTAGCACCTCATTGAATTCTCTTCAAAATAAACTACTTCGGGACGATCCTTTATCGCTTTACGTGAAACGTGATACTTTTAAAGAGTGCTTTTATGTAATCCAACGAATTTTTGTTTCCAGCAGAGTGTCTGGGATTTTATAACATTAATATACTTAAAGGTTTCGCATCCCTCCCTTACCCTCGGGCTGCGACAGTAAAAGGATGATATATACTTCGTTTTAGTGAAACTGAGAACATTAATAAGAGTTTATATCACCCGTGAAATTGGAGTAAACACAGACGTATTTCCACTTTTTTTAAAATAATAATAACATTGTTACAATCCAGGTCCCGACAAAAACTAAATCCACCTACTTATCTGAAACAAAACACAATTTATTACCTGTCGGCATTTAAACTAACTGTAGTTCTTTTATGATCGTCTTCTTTTGTTTACTTATTGATTGGCATTCGAAAACAGCCCATTGGTTTATTGTATTATTTTATGGCCGTTTGCGGCCGGGTCTTTAGCCAGGTGTGGCAGATTAAGTCGACTACAATACGGGCACCTTTATATTTGTGAGGTATAAAAAGGGCCGTTGGAGAAAGGAGCCAGTCGAGCGAGAACCACGATAAAGGCAAAACGTGTGTACATTCGGTAATCTATTAGTGACGGATTTTGCGCGCTTTATTGAATTACGACCTTCTGCGTTACGTTTTAAGTTTGTTGTGTTCGATTATATTTGTACTTGTGTTATACGTGTTTGTTTAGTTCTAATAAACTCTCTAATAATTCCAAAGGAATTTTAACTCGAGTCCCGCAACTCGTAACATTATATACTTTTTGTCCTCATTTCTCACGACAGTCATACAGTGGCCGGGGCTGGTCCTTAGGTGCATAATTAAATGGTGTAGACAGGGATAATCGCCGGTCAATGTCACGCCACATTTACATTAAATTTGTCAAGGGCCTCTCTAACGCTTCGTGTTGGCCTTTTAATGGCCCCACGCAAGCCCTCCAAAAGTCCGGGCCATTTTCATGGGCCGTTGTCTTGAAAGGCATCTAATATATTAATACGTTAGTAGTTTCAGTGAACCTGCAGCCCACCTCTCGACACCCCTTAGCCATTCACACCCATATTGTCTAACGCCGATCTTGTACTTACGGCTTTTTTAGGGGCCCATGCAGAGAATGGCGAGTCACCGTCTGCCCATTTTATTCATGTTCTCCGAACATTGCGACGAGCACACGCCATTGTCCACATAGTCCCAGATTCATTAGCAATTCATCCTAATAGCCGGGTAATTACCTACAATAGTCCTACAATAACCAGGACTTGTTCTTGGATGCATTTACGTGTAAGCCTTCCCATGGCCCTATGCAAGCCCAAAATTCCGGGTCATATTTATGGCCCATGGTCTCTGAGACATCTATATATATAAAAGAAAGTCGTATTAGTTACACTATTTATAACTCAAGAATGGCTGTACCGATTTGGCTGAAAATTGGTGGGGAGGTAGCTTAGAACCAGGAGACGGACATGGGAACTTTTATCCCGTTGGAACCGGTAGGTGGCGCTAAGATCGGGTTCTAGAATCCTCCTAATCACCTGGACCGATTTTGGTGATTTTGTTTTTGTGTTTGAATGGGTCCCCTGATGGTTTAGATTTGCAATTAGAATCGGTAAGTGGCGCTGAGATCGGATCCTAGATTTTTATATTTTCAGTGCAGGACAACGTCTGCCGGGGCCGCTAGTATAACATCACATAAACGTGTTATGGGTATGTCAGCCAATACCGTTCTATTCGAAATAGACTTTTGTAATGAACAAGTATTCTTTCAACGGACAGTTCAATAAACGCTAACCATTTCAGGCCCCTTTTCTGCATGGTACCAATTTCCTTAATACTCCCGAACTGTAATTTAAGTTGGCAAGCGAATATTTTCCCTCGAAGCCTCCGAAGTTTTCGTGCTGGTATTAAAAGCGGTTCCGGTTCCGCTCGCCACGAAACAAGGCGTGGCGTTCATTCATCTTACTTAGACCAACATTTAGTGGCTTCTATTTTTACTCCATATTACAGGTTGAGGTTTTGTTGGACGATATAGACAACAATTAGTGAACACGTATATATTCTGGTTCAGATTTTCACGATGTCTCTTCTAAAAAATAGTGTAACGGCAAACATTTCTGAGAAAATCACTTTGATATGGTCTTCAAAAATATCCAGACGGATCAATTTAAAAAAAAACTACAAGAAACCGCATGTTTTCTTTTCAAAAATTATACGAATTTATTTAGCATTAAGCCCAATTTTTCAATAATCACGTAAAAAATATCAAATAATTTTAAAGTTAATTTTACTGTATGTCGCTACACTATTGTGCACAAAAACAGCGAAAAATATCTAAGGGAAATCCACAACTTTCATCACACGTCAGAGGAGAGGTGGACGAAGTGTGATATTGTGTGACAAGGGGTGGATGCGGCCCTAAATTTCGTGATGTCATATTTCAAAATCCAATCTAATATATATATAAATCTCGTGTCACGATGTTTGTCCGCGATGGACCCCTAAACTACTCAACCGATTTCAATCAAATTTGCACACCGTGTGCAGTTTGATCCAACTTAAAAGATAGGATAGTTTTATCTCACAATTGGATCCAGTAGGTGGCTCTGCAATCGGGTTCAAAATTTTATTTCTTCAGGGCAGGACAACGTCTGCCGGGACAGCTAGTTGTTTAATATAATAGTGTTTAAATTATTTTAAAAAAATATTAGAACGGAAATCTATACGTGAAGCAAAAACTTTGTACCCCTTTTTACGAAAATTGCGCAGACGGAGGAGTATGAAACTTCGCACACTTATAGTTTATATAGAGAAGAAGAAGCGACGAATGCTACTTTTTTTGTTATGCATAAAAATACATTAAATAAATTAAAAGAAAATTTACAAACTACCATGTATTTGAGACAAACACGCTCTTTTGTATATTGTTGCTTTGCCGCAATCTGTGATTATAGAAGTATATATAGCCTTTGACAAAAAAATATTATGGCTGAATTTCGACCACGGGCAACCACCAGTAAAAATAATTATGAAACTGATGTTTTAATTTAATAGTTTCTTGATGTAAAACTGCAAAATGTGTGATGTCACACTAGGGAGGGAGGAATCAAATACAAATTTTTGTAATTTTTCCCAAAATGATTTATTATATTTATCTTTGTTTTTTTTACATAGGGCTTTGAAAAAATCAAAGATAACATAAATATTAATTTAAACAGATTTTTTTTGTTAGGGCCGACTTTTCAATTATCAGGTAAAAGTCTATAGAATAGAACACAAAAACGGAAAATTAAAAATACCAGTTGCATGAACAAAATAGTTGAATTGTGTAAGTTTTGAATTTAGTCAGGTTATTATTTATTTGACTGATAACATTTATCTGATGATTGAAAAGTAGGTCCTTATTTATTAAATATTAATCACTCTCTAAATACGTGCCTTAAAATCTCACTCACATAAAAGCTTTAAATATCAAATCCCCAATTTTCTCTACTTCGATTCAGACAAATAGCGAATCCGTATTCCGTTTCACAGAATTAATTAAAGTTTCCATCACGAAAAAAATACCAAGGCTCAATCCACTAAATTCTACTGCACTTCAGGGCTGTCAAATTTTAGTACAAGAATTTAAATCTATATCTAATATATAATTCTCGTGTCACAGTTTTCGTTGCCATACTCCTCCGAAACGGCTTGACCGATTTTGATGAAATTTTTTGTGCTTATCCGGTATCTATGAGAATCGGCCAACATCTATTTTTCATCCCCCTAAATGTTAGGGGTAGTCCACCCCTAATTTTTTTTATTTATTTTTTAGACAAAATTTTTAATTTCTATTTTTTTATGATACAACATACAAAAATACATACAACCCTAGATTTTCAACCCTCTACGATCAACCCCTATTTTTTACCGGGCAGGACGACGTCTGCCGGGACAGCTAGTTATATATAAAAAACCAAAGTTGTGACAATTAGCCATTTATAACTCAAGAACGGCTGGACAATTTTTATGGTTTTTGGAATTGTTTTCGTCCGGAATAGGATAATAAGTATTAAAATATGATATTCATCAAAAAAAATATCATTTAAAAAACATCAGTCACAACATCAGTCTAGCTATTCGTTTGTTTATAGATCATTCCCGGCCGATTTCGGCAATGGTGGCATTTAAACTCATTTTAATTTGTTTAATTTAAGCGAAATAATTTTGTGTGTGTTCAATTGAGTCCCGGGATGGTTTAGATTCGCGATTGGACCTGGTAGGTGGCACCTCTAAACAATTCTTAAACGGTAGGGACCGATCGTCATGAAGTTTTTTTGTGTTTTTCAAATGGATTCGAGAATGGTTTAGATTAACAATTAGTCCTGGTTGTTGGCGCAGCAATAAAAAAAGATGTTTAAGGGCAAGACAGCGTCTGCTGGGTACAGCTAGTTATAGAAAAATGTATGGTGTTACGTGGAAAAGCAGTATTATAAACCCTCGTATACGTGATAACCTTCATGTCAGTCTGTGATATAGTTGACAAACTGCAAGAGAGTTAAATTGTCAAAATGTGGTTGCTCATTTTGACATCTAAGCATTGGCACCTCATTTATCCTTTTTGGTAGCACGGACATTTAAGGAAAGGAAACACAGAGTATTTGATTCAAATAAAGAAATATACTTTTTGAATAGTGTTTGTCAACCCTAAATAAGCGGCAAGCCCGATTAAATTAAAACGTCTCCAGATCGTGAACTTTGAGTACACAGGATGCCTGCCACCTAATTTATCCGGGTACAAATTGAAGACTTGCTAAATTGTGTTTGTAATTGGTACGAACCATCGAGCAGGGAAAGGGATCCTGTTTGCTTTTAAAAGAAAAATGGGTACCCTATTTATCTGCCGATTCTTTTAAAAGAATAGTAGGATTGAACTTTTATTTGCGGCATTTCCATCAGTGTAGCCTATGGTAAGGGCGTTCTTTTACTTTTAAAAGAAAAAGGGTACCTTATTTGTCTGCCGATTCTTTTAAAGAAATAGTAGAATTGAACTTTTATTTGCGGCATTTAAATCATTGTCGGCTATGGTAAGAGAGTTCTTTTACTTTTAAAATAAAAAAGGGTACCTTATTTATCTATCGATTCTTTTATAGGAATAGTAGAATTGAACTTTTATTTGCGGCATTTAAATCATTGTCGGCTATGGTAAGAGAGTTCTTTTACTTTTAAAATAAAAAAGGGTACCTTATTTATCTGTCGATTCTTTTATAGGAATAGTAGAATTGAACTTTTATTTGCGGCATTTAAATCATTGTCGGCTATGGTAAGAGAGTTCTTTTACTTTTAAAATAAAAAAGGGTACCTTATTTGTCTGCCGATTCTTTTATAGGAATAGTAGAATTGAACTTTTATTTGCGGCATTTAAATCATTGTCGGCTATGGTAAGAGAGTTCTTTTACTTTTAAAATAAAAAAGGGTACCTTATTTATCTGTCGATTCTTTTATAGGAATAGTAGAATTGAACTTTTATTTGCGGCATTTAAATCATTGTCGGCTATGGTAAGAGAGTTCTTTTACTTTTAAAATAAAAAAGGGTACCTTATTTATCTGTCGATTCTTTTATAGGAATAGTAGAATTGAACTTTTATTTGCGGCATTTAAATCATTGTCGGCTATGGTAAGAGAGTTCTTTTACTTTTAAAATAAAAAAGGGTACCTTATTTGTCTGCCGATTCTTTTATAGGAATAGTAGAATTGAACTTTTATTTGCGGCATTTAAATCATTGTCGGCTATGGTAAGAGAGTTCTTTTACTTTTAAAATAAAAAAGGGTACCTTATTTATCTGTCGATTCTTTTATAGGAATAGTAGAATTGAACTTTTATTTGCGGCATTTAAATCATTGTCGGCTATGGTAATAGAGTTCTTTTACTTTTAAAATAAAAAAGGGTACCTTATTTATCTGTCGATTCTATTATAGGAAAAGTAGAATTGAACTTTTATTTGCGGCATTTCCATCATTGTCATCAATCAACTAATGCGAGTCTTCATTAGAATATTTGTCGCGTTCCCTAGAAGGCATCTCCTCACGTCGCCTCCGATGATGGTGACGATGCTCGCGCGCCCTAGACACCTCCCGGTCGTGGCTAACACGCCTTTCCTTTTGGCGCCTGGCGTGCCGCTGTTTCTTTTTGTCCCCCTTAACAAATTCTTCCAAAAATGCGTATATAAAAGAACCTTGATCCTGTGGTATTGATTGCATTGTAACATCTTTATCCTGAAGGGGTGATATAGATCGCGGAGTGGAAACCAAACCAGCTTTCAAAGCGAGCGATATACCTTCCCTCGCGTGTCTACGATGTCGGCGACGCGAACGTGAATCTCCATATATTCAATATACTCTTTGAACGTGAATCAATGTTGTCAATTGATTCAATTCAATCAATCAAAAACAGCAATGTCAAGGCAGTGACAATATATGAAGTAAATACATATAATACAAAAGAGGTTCTAATGTCTAACAGTGTGTACTACAGTGCTACAATCGGTAATCTAATAGTGACGGACTTTGCGCGTTTTATTTATTCAAGACCTTCTGCATTACGTTTGGATTTGTTGTGTTCGGTTATATTCGTACCTGTGCTATACGTGTTTGTATAGTTCTAATAAACTTTATAATAATTCCAACGGCATTTTAATTCGAGTCCCGCAACGCGTAACACTATGAAAGAAACTTTTTGGTGATGGAAAAGGTACGACCGGTCTCATTGTTAATAAGATATCACGTACTGGCATAATAAAAGGTCAGAATCAAATAAGGGACATAAGACGGCTTTGTTTATGTATCACGGAGTTCATGTTGACCTTTCTATTTATATCCACAGCCTGTATATACTCCTCCTATTTTTTACTTATAATGTTATGTACAATTTTCAGGTCTAACAGTGCTGCTTAATTTGCATGTATTATGATATGTTTTTATGTTTGTATTTTATTGTTACAACTGATCCCGACAAAAACTACACCACATATACCACCATCACCACTCCAAATCGGGATCTTGCCACGGGTTGTCTTGAAGAGATCGCTTTTTAGCGATAATACCGCCCTTTGTATCCAATTCGAATAATATTAGTTCGTAAGTTTTCTGTAATGGTGTACAGTAAAGTGTTATCTATCTATCTGCCTAACTCTTAAACATAATCGTTACTTTACCTTTGTGAGTGCGGTTATAATTAAGTGTGCTACAAAGTACAGGTGCACGTAGTTTATAATCGCAATATGAATTTTAGAGCCCAACTTTGCAGTATGACCACGTTGCTATATAGAATGTAGGTATACTGTGGTTGTATTATACTGCAACTCGCGTGCCGGTTCATTAGGCTGGATTCAAGCCACTCTCGTTAGACGACTGTAGCAAAATTTTGCCTCGAATGCATTACATGTACTGTCCGCAAAAGAATCAACAAAAATGAAGGAACATTTAAACAATCTATATTATAAAAAATGTGTGCGTGTACTACACACGTAAGAAGTGAAACTTCTTTATGACTTTTTTTTCGAAAAATGATCTACTATATGCAAGTTTACAAAAAATGGTTAAATAAATAAGGGCAAGAAAGAATGGCATGTAACGGAAAAATGTGACTCTTAACCGAAAAATGTAACGGTTATTTTTTTCCAAAGCCGATAAAAAAGTTCAATTCAAAAATAAAGTAAATTATTAAAATAATTATAGTTTTCATGTTGCCTGCATTTTACAATTGTAATCGAAGATTAGATTCTAACTTTAAGTGATATCTAAATTTTGGTGATCATTTACTATGTTTACCAATAATAAGTATTTCTTTTTACTTCATTTTGTATTGTATTGTCAGTTAAACATAAGCCTATCATAAATTTGTAAATGGTTCAAGTTTGTACAGTGAATTTCAAAATTAGCTAGAAACCAGGATGACTACTTCGGAACATCAAATTCCGAAAATGAAAATTAGATCAGAGCGTCGTTTGTGAACTCTTGCACGGATTTAAATAATACTCAATATAGAGTAGTTACCGTGGAATAAACTCACACACACACTCACTCACTCACTCACTCACTCACTCACTCACTCACTCACTCACTCACTCACTCACTCACTCACTCACTCACTCACTCACTCACTCACTTAGTGTAACCTCTATATAACGACACCAAGGAACTGTGTATTTTTGGCGTTATAGAGAGTTGTCGTTAATAAATAAATACATGTTATAACGTAAACCGTAACGTAATTGTAACTTGAAAAGAAGAAGCGGTGCAACAAACTCTTCCGCAACATGCCTTAATAGTTAACATCTGTTTTCCGTGATCACGTCTACTGAAAACTGGGCGAAACGTCGGAATAAAAATCAAGTGAAATTCCACGCGTAAAACTATTAAAGCATAGTTTTATTACATGTAATAGTCACGAAAAGATAAGAAAAGACTATCTTATATATAAAATTCGCATGTCACACACAATGTTAATTACCATATTCCTCTGAAACGGTTTGACCGATTCTCATGAAATTTGTGTGCATATTGGGTAGGTCTGAGAATCGGACAACATCTATTTTTCATCCCCCTAAGTTTTAAGGGTAGTCCACCCCTAATACTAATTGATAATTTTTTTATGATACAGCATTAAAAAATACATACAACCCTAAATTTTCAACCGTCTACGATCAACCCCTATTTTTTAATAGCGATATTAGTATTTTTATAATTTTCTAATGGGATGATTTAGATTTTTATTTGAACTAGGTAGATGGCGCTGCAATCGGGTACCAGAATTTAGGTGTTCTTTTTGTTGTTGTATGTGTTGAAGTTTGTTCCGGAATGGGACTAAATGGGAATAAATGATTGGACCAAGTAGATGGCGCCGCGATACTCTTCCTAAACGCTGGACCTAATTTTGATAAATTTTTTTGTTTGTTCAAGTGGATTTGAGAATAGTGTTTGATTAAGATTTGGTTCCGGTAGATGACGCTGGAATCGGGTTCTAGATTTTTATTTTTTAAAGGCAACGTCTGCCGGGTACAGCTAGTAAGTATATAAAATTCTTGTCTACTCTGTACTTTGTTTCGCTGTCGAATGAAATCGTCCTTATGCTTGCGGATTAAAGTGACTGCACTCTACTGGATCGAAATAATCGCTTAATTGGAGCTTAAGAAATTCGGAAACGGAACTGATCCAAATTGTGGGGATTAGTTCCGGCGTATTACAAGAACGGAGAGTGGAAATCTGGATCTAAAAATATAGGGGTTGATTTAAAAGGAATTATCAAGTGCAGGCGATTTTAATTTCGCATAGTATGTCACGCTTATGGGCAAAATATACCCCTTGTGTATTTTTTTATTTATTACAAGCTTTTATTTAACTTGCAATGGATGTACCTATTATGTATGTAAGTTCGGGTGGAATCTTGCAAGTTAAATTTAACCAACTTCCCGGTTGCCGGTTGAGCTGAAACTTTACACGCATATGTATATCGCGTGACAATGCAATAATATAGTACCATGGAGCTGATCCGATGATGGAGTCGGAAGGTGGCCACAGGAACTCCTGTACTAAACAAGATAGATCCGTCGTGTTTGGGCTCGTTTTACTTGTCTTGGTTAGTACTCTGCTGGTACATAATATCCAGGATCTCAAAAGCTTCCATTACAAAACCTTTTTAAAAAGCTTATTTATTTTAATACATGGCGATATATTTGCTTTTAGAGGTTTTTTTATGTGGTTTCAACTCAAATGGCATATTTACATAATAACAATACAATCCCACGCGAACGAAGTTGCGGGCAGAAACTAGTCTCATAATATTAAAAAATCTCACTTAAAAATAAATTGCTTAAAAGCGACGAAAATTAAAAATTCACGAACAAGATTTGAATTTTAGTGGTCCCCTATGATCGTTTAATATTAAAGCGCTCACAATGCGATATAGAACGTGGAAATTGGTGTTATAAAAATTGTCGGCGTCCCACTAGAGGGAATTATTATATTAACCTAACTGTAAAATTTATAGGCTTAGTGTAGCTGGTTCGTGCTTTTGAATAATGTTTTAGGTCTCTAGGAAGCGAAATGGTGATTTTTCTTTGTAGTTTGTAAGAAATAAAACGACGCCATTGTGTGAAAACGGAAGAGGATTTTTATTTTCTTTTTTTCTGCATGACATTTTAACATAAGGCAACAGACACACTTTTTTGGGAATTTAAAGGCGGCGTCAGATACTCGCGTCGGCAACACTTGGTCTACACGAGAGAAAACCGCGGGAACAAAATTACGGTTATAAGACATAGTAAAATGACAAGCTTTTATTGTAGATTTTATACTCATACCCGTAATGGAGTAAATTTTTACTATATTAATAAAAACTTTAATTAGCTCTTATTTCAAAGAATATTACTTATATCCGATATTAATACACTGTGTTTTTTGAAGTGATAACTTCTTATGCCAGCGTAAACCGCTTCGTTATGTAACACGTTACGGCGCCAGTCTGTCTGGCTTCCCTTTCTCTCACGTTAGATTAGTTTAAGTTGTCACTTCTGTCGGGCGTCTCGAGACGTACTCCGTCTTTTTTTTTCTTTTATTGCACGAGTTCAGCAGACAGGCATACGGCCTTCTTGATGGAAAGCGGTTACCCTCGCCTATGGACATTTGCAATACCAAAGGTACTATAAATGCGCTGCTGCTCTCTTAAGGGAGACTGGAATCTGGTCACTAATGCCGGAACACAACTCAAGTTTGTTATGGCGACATACTTTAAACTAGGTGTGGCAGCCATCCAGTCGGGCAAATGCCCTACCACTTAGCATATATGTTATATATAAGTGTAGTATTAGTTGATCTATAAGAAAATTTAATAAACAACACTACGGATAATACAAACTTATGCCTAATATTTTAGATTACTTAAAAAATAAATAAAAACTAAAACACAGAGCTATTAAGTTATTACAAAAAAACCAATTTAACCATAGAACTAAGAGAAAAATGCGGGAAATTTTGTCGCGACCCTGTACTAAGCTTAGCCTCATCCCATTGTACGTTATCTAAAGCGGTTTATGTAAAACAGGATTTATGATTGCTTAATTTTTATCCCGCATTCATTTTGTTTGTGGAGGGTAGATACGCGGGATTCGTGACTGAACATAAAGAATCGTTATAAATACTTTATTAAGGACTCAGGGTCTTTATCCTTTTAAATTATTTATTTTTAGGGTTCCGTTCTATTCATGCAAGAACGCAGAAAGAATACAATTGCCTGCGGCCGGGCGGCCTGTCGTAAGAGGCGATAAAACAACCCACAATCAGATGGGTAGGGCGTTCTCCCGACTGGATGGCTACCATCCCTGGTCAACAGTATGTCGCTATAACAACCTTGAGCTGTGTTCCGGCATTAGTGACCAGGTTTCAGTCTCCCTTAAGAGAGTAGCAGCGCATTTGTAGCACCTTTGGTGTTGCAAATGACTATAGGCGATGATAACCGCTTTCCATCAAGTGGGTCTCTGCGCCTGCTGAACTTTTGCATTAAAATTAAAATTAAATAAATCCGTCCGTAATTTTGATTATATCGGAATCCTTGTAAAGTCATAATATTTGTCTGTCTTTGCATTTCACAGTTATTTTTTTTAACAAAAACAACCGGGGTAGGGATATTTAATATAAAATAGCTAGATACAGTAGACATTTTAAAAATAAGAGCAGAATAGAGCCTCGTATAAGTATATAGTATTGTATAAAGTAGAGAGGAAGAAAATAATTACTTGACAAGCGTGTGCGTCAGAAGGAGTCATAAAAAAAATATATAAACTAGCTGATGCCCGCCACTTCATCCGAGTCACGATCGCGATGTAGAATGCTATCAGCGGCATCTAGTTTATCTAATATGATGATGAAATACACTATGCTAGACACTGTTTTTGTAAGGTTTTACTTTTTCGTCGAATCTAGAATTTTTTAAATATAAATTGTTTTATTATATAATGATACCGGCAATATCAATACTTAAGTACATAAGTTGCACTACTTTTACTTAGTGCATAAGTTGTATAATAAGCTGTTTAAGCAAATTAAAGTTTTTTAACTATCTCAAGGGAACTCTTAATTTTTCGACATCAAAAGTATGTTGACTAGGGATATAAGCTAACATCATACAAAATTTCATTTAAATCGGTCCAGTCGTTTTGGAGATATAAAATCGCAAAAGATGATCGGTGGTCGTCATATACCTTATAACTGACGTATATTTTTGCAAAATTTTGTTTTTGTAGCAATGTATATATTAGGGTGGTACAAAAAAATCCGAGAATTTTTAGAGTCTCGACTGAAATAAATATTCGTTTTGGGTGTTAAAATATCTAAAACTAAGATTTTTTAAATGTTAATACTGTAATACAAAAAACGTAATACCTACACTATACTTTCGATGATTTTTTTACATAGTTCAGTAGCCAAATGACCAAAACAGTAGGCGTTTGCCATTGGCTATTGTAGCCCTAAAAAACTAAATAACCATTTGAACATTCTCTCGTACCCAAAATTCCTTTGAAATATTTCCACAAACATTTGTTTCCAAGGACCAACATTCCAACCGCTCTAACAAACTTGTTTACCCGAAATGTCATTGTTAAGGAGATTTATCTTATTTATGCTACTATATTACTGAAGATATCGAGTTTGACGGATAATTCGACTCCTTGAATGTTTTGGTCGTGCAGACGGAGTATTTCATAGAGATGGCATGGGTAAGACTAGATAGGTTATAATTTATTGCCTATCTAAATAAATGATTACAATATGTAGATTTACGATATTGTGTTGTCAATACAATAGTCGGACTTAGTACTTAAACAATATTTTTCAGACAACCTCACTTAAAAGAAATTCTTAGCTAATGTAACATACATAAAATGAGATAGTAGTTACTAAACATTTTAAATATACATTACACACACACACTTTTATACAAATAATAGATAGATAGATAGATAGATAACACTTTATTGCTCACCAAATATACAATTTCAAAATATACAATAACAATAATGACAAGGTAGAGACAAAAGGCGGCCTTATCGCTGAAAGCAATCTCTTCCAGGCAACCTAAATTAAGGAATAACTTAATCTAATCTGGCGACGTAGGTGGTGCAAATCATTAAATATCATAAATAAACATACTTAAACTACATAACTTATAAATAAAATAAACATACTTAAACTACTTTATAAATTAAATACATACATACGTATCATACATATATATTAAATAGTCTATAATATTAGAATTAGGCATAGTTATTTAAAGAAAAGTAGTGTTTTCTGAGTGCGTTCTTAAATGTATGCGATGATTTGGCCTCTCTGACAGTAAGAGGCAGCGCATTCCAGAGTTTGACAGCCTGCACTGTAAAAGAGTTATCATAAAAGGATGAAGAGTGTGCAGGTGTAGTGAGTTTACGATACGTATGAGTGCGCAAATTGTGGGAAGTAGAAAGGCGAAGGAAATCAAAACGTTCCTTAAGGTAGGGAGGACTACTAGGAATAAATAATATGTTATAAAGTAATGTGAGAATGTGAGTATTCCGGCGAAAGCGAATAGGGAGCCACTTGAGTTTTTCACGAAATTCAGAAACATGGTCATATTTTCGCAAGCCAAATATGAACCTAATACAAAAATTCTGAAGTCGCTCAAGTTTATTTAGCTGTTCTACGGTTAAGTCAAGATAGCAGGCGTCAGCATAATCTAAAATGGGTAACAAAAGAGACTGTGCAAGCATAATTTTGGTGGCAGTAGGCAGAAAATTTCTCAGCCTTCTCAGGGATCTAGAAGACAGAAAAACTCTCCGACTTAATTCGGAGAGGTGAGACTTCCAAGACAGGTCACTATCGATGACTACACCCAGATTTTTTACAGTGTCACTCAATGGAATATAAGTGCCGTCAAAAACAATGTTCGGTAAGGTTGCGAAATCGACTTTTGCACGTATTCTGGGGCTACCGATGACTATCACTTGGGTCTTACGAGGATTCACTGCAAGACCAAACATTGTACTCCAATGAAGTATGCGGTTTAAGTCTAGATTGATTTGTCTCACGGCAGTACTTAAATCATCTGGAGCAGCTTGAGTGTATATCTGTAAATCGTCCGCATAGAGGTGATAGGATGAAGTTAATTTATCGGAGATTGAATTAATGAAAATCGCAAATAAGAGAGGAGATAAAACGCCGCCCTGTGGAACACCAGCAGTAAGGTCAGACCATGATGAGTAATTGTCATCAACACGTATTCGCTGCCGGCGTCCATACAGGTAACTGTGAAACCAACCAATTACTGTTGGAGATATGTTAAGAGTGCGGAGAATGCTAAGTAATATCTCATGATCAACATTATTAAAAGCACTAGTAAAGTCTAGCAGTGATAGTATTGTCAGTAGACCACTTTCCATCCCCTGACGGATGTCATCTGTGATTTTTACCAAAGCTGTTGTTGTACTATGGCCTGGGCGGAAACCAGATTGAAAAGGATTCATTAATGAGTTATAATTTAGGAAAATACTTAATTGTTTATGGATTAGACGTTCTAGGACTTTGGATAGGAAGGGAAGAATGGATATCGGTCGAAATTCAGAAAAGGACGTAGGATTAGACTTTTTAGGGAGAGGAATAACTTGTGCCTCTTTCCAGGCTGCTGGAAAAGTACCACTAGCCATGGATGAGTTGAGGATATGAGTGATAATCGGGTTGATGACATCAAGAACAGGGATAATCATATTGCGACTAATACCATCACTGCCGACAGAGTTTGAAGTGATGGATTTTATGGCACTCGTAACATCACAATCAGATAATGGTCTGAGAAAAAACGGGGAATGAGAAGGAGTTGGAGCGGATGAAAGATTTTTTAATGTGTTAGACTTTATATTATTGTCAAAATTTATAACAGTAGTGAAATGATGATTGAGATTATCAATATTGAAGTTTTTTGGAACAGAGTTTTGCTCTGGTTTACCAACTCCCAAGGATCTCAGAAATTTCCATATTTTAGTAGGATTATCTATATAATAATTTAATGTACATGCGCAGTAGACCAATATTAGTAAGCGCACGACTGTGGTACGAATCATGTAAGCGAAATAGAGCTAAGAATGCATAGGAAGCAACATTCTGCCATTTATGTTGCGAATAAAGTTCAATTCAATTCAATATTTACATGTCGGAAATTGATCTGCGATTTTCTTCGCAAATTTTTATTGCCGGCTGGAATTATAAGTTGTGTAAAACTGTAACTAGAAAAATAATACCAAAAATCTGACGGACGAAATGTGCGTTGCCATTAGTTTAAAAACTTGGGAGCTCATTCCAAATCCCTGCAATGAGTAAGCAGTGCCGCTTTACATATAGTGCAAGATGCGCATCGCGCGCAGGCGCGGGATCATACGGGGTGCCGAACGCCGCTCCCGACACCTGGACACCGAATTGCATGCGTCGCTAACTACGTCGACTCTTTCAAACTATTTTTTACTCGAATACCTTTAGAACTCTGACAGTTGGAAGTAAGAAAAAAGAATGCTTCAACAAAATACGTTTGTCTTACTTATCAATATAGGCCAACTCGGGAATAAATGGAACAAAAATATATTTGTAGTTGCTATTTCAGCACGATTGACATGAGAGTTTTTCTTCTGAACGTGTACCTATTGCTTCCCCACTTCATTTAAAATTGCATCATTTACAGCCGAAATTCTGTTAAGTAGTGAAAATATAAATGTTCCATTTTTACCGGTTGCCTACTAGAGGGCGCTTGGGTATTAATTGCACACGGGCGCTACATGGGCTAGAATCGCCTCTGTGGCCAAGAGAAGTATCCAAGAGTAAAAGAAGTCTTTCGTCTTTTTCTTGATACGTGTTGGCTTCTCTATCTATTTTCTCTCTACATTTGGTAACATTTCTTTAGCTGCGAGCAGCGTAATAACACATCGTGTGAAAATGTGTATTAGTTTTATACGTGACCAGTATTTTGATTTGTGAAAGGTAGTGGAGTCAAATATACCTATTGATCTTACAAAAGGTATTTATGTAAAATATATACTAAGTGCGTGTGTATGTACTGTTAGTGCGGGGTTTATATACCGAAACACGGTAGAGCTTTGAAAACTGTTTTATTTGACTTGCAAACGAAGAATGACGATGTAAATTACAATTAATTATAAGTTACGAATTTCGCACCAAAAATAGCTGTGGTATGTGTATCGGACCAAAATCGAAGTGAAAATGATGACTTGTTTTTTGTTTTTTTTTTGGGCAGGATCCAGCTGAATAGCCGCAGATGGTTGTTACAGCGATACCGAGCTTGGTGAGCCTCCGAACTCTGTGGGAGCGGAGGTGTTCCGCTCGGAAGCAGTGCGCTCGAGGAGGCACCGCCTGTGAGGTTTAACTTCGGCCCGACCGCTGTTTGAGGAGGGGGATGACTCTGTCGGATTAAGGCATAAAAGCCTGAATGAATTGGCTTAGCCAACCGGCTGAAGTGAAAATATTGGGACGAGTTATCAACTCCGCGGCGGTGGCGATTCTAGTCTTTACTACCACTTCGCAAAGTGTTATAGCTTTTTTTTTGACGCGCAGGGGGAAATACTTTTTGTACCATACTGAGTCCCTCTCGATTGTGGGGGTGGAACCGGACTGCGGCTATAAGCGCCTCGCAGCGTGTACGAAGACTCTGGGCGGAACCAACTACTCCGCTAAACCTAAACCTGCGTCCCATACCCAGCAATTGTCTGAGAGAAGACCATGAGACGACGAGTGAAGCTACACCCATTGTTCAACCGCGCTACAAGCTCAGGTCACCCCGGGATGCAGAGTGACTCACTTCACCAACAGAGGTTGGACCCGTCGCATCCCCACAATGCGCGGACCCCTGACGTGTTATAGCTAGAGATAGAGAGAGCGGTGCATGCACCAACAGCCGGGAGTCCCACATACCCTTTGGTGGCATCCCCGGGGGCCTGAGAATATGCGCAAATGCATTCCCCCAGCGTTGACAAAAAAGAGGCTTGTCCAAGGCGGCTTGGCTGGTATGACACATTGGTTATCTCAATGTGCAGCTCTTCTAAGAGCTTGAAATAAATGCTTGTATAAAAAGAAACTGCTATTTAACACCATTAGTTTCATTTTTTCTATTCATCTATTTCATAACGAAGGAAACGTGAGGATCACACAGGTTCACGATATTGGTGGCGAATATGCAGTGGCAAATGTAAGCAGTAGATGCCTTTACGCCTTTGGAACCTCATTCAATCTTCCAAAACTAGCTTGATATCCTCCGATAATAGGCCCCTTAACTTGCCTAACTTTCGAGATTAGTTTGTATTGATAACGCGTCTTTGGAAACTTTGACGTTGACTCGTTATACCAGTTTCAGCTTGAAGTTGAGATCAAGTTACAGCATAACATCCAAGAGTATTAATAAAATTACTATAGTCGTTTTGACGTAGCCATGCTGAAGTCGCTATTTTGATTATAGCTCTTAGGCAAGGCTCTATCGGTGACATGCAAACATATCAGATATCAGCGTGAAACCTTAACTTTTGGCTAATCGTGTGACGAGGGAGTGTTCTGTTGGCCCACTTCGTCCTCCCCCCTTTTTTATTGCAGAAGCACAGCGGACGGGATGATGGCCCAACTATGATGAAAAATGCTGCCAACTTCGAAGGAGAAATTGGAACCTGGCCACTGATGACGGTACACAACTCAAAATTGTTATGGCGACATACTCTAGACCAGTAATCATGCAGTCAGGCAAATGCCGTACTACCTTGCTGTGGGTTGTTTCTCTGCCCGAACCCAGCATTAGTATTCTTTTTCCGTTTCTGCACGGAGAGAAAACCCCATCAAACCTTTCCTATCCTATTGATTCTATCCCATTCCTCCTGTAGTATGTAAGCATTTAATGTATTAATAATTTATATATATAAATAATTTAGTATATAAGGCTTTAAACTTGAAGACACAAAGATATCAATCACATTGGGACAATGTAGTTTTAATATTACAACCACCTCAAAACTCTGCGCAGCACCCGCGCATCTCCTGTCTGACCTCGGTATCTCTCGGTATCTGTCTGGATGCCATATTCGCAATAAAAAAATATCAAAAAGTCTCCTTAAAGTTTTCGTCTTATGTGTCTGTCCCATACCAGTAACCGTTTGTGGATTTTCATAATAAATACCTATGTTTTAGTACACATGATACCTATTCAGAATTAAATGATTATAACATTTTTAAGGTATCAGATCCCTATCTATCTGATGTGTTAAGTCTTCAATAAAACTCAGCCAAATCGTAAGACACTAACTGACCCTAATCAACTGAGTTCTTGTGACAGCTTGAAAGGTCAAATTTTACTCTTAAAAACAAAAAGTAATATTACATAATCCTGAGATAATGTCATTGGTTTGACCACAAACTTTATTTGAAGTACACACGCGTAATTTACAGCTCTAATCGACTCTGAATACAACAAGTCCAATCGTAAGGAAGAAGATCGCAATAAACGCGCAGTATGTCGATGTGAGATTTCCCTTGCGAATTTACACGTAATTGCACCTCGATCGCAGTTAAAACTTAACTAACTCTGTCTCACTGGGCTAACCTTATATGTTTGAAAAATAATAATGGCCTCCCAATAAACATGCACCGACCATTAATCAGAATTATCAAATATGACAGCTTTAACCCAAAACAACAACTGAACTGGCTACTAAGAACTTCCAGCACAATTTGAACAATAAGAACGGTTTATTATAAATGTCTTACTTGAAGTCCGGCCATAAACACAAAGCGATTAGCGATTTATATAGATATTTAATATTTAAAAAATAATGGAAACAAGTAACAGTGTGCAACTGTATTAAGAAAATCATTAAAAGAATTATAGATAATTTAAATATCAAGGGTAGTAAAACACGTGTCGAAAAAAGGATAATTATCCGTTCCCCGAATACGCCATCGGAGTAATAACATTACATTTTTAGAAATTAAACATCACACCCCTTTAGTTACCGCTATAAAAAAAGAACTAATCATCCCTCTAAAACCCGACGTAAAAACCTTAAGAAAATACTGGCCTGCAAAAACACCCTTTGCGGTATGTAATAAAAAAAAGTAATAACGTCAATAAACAAGCCTAACGTAAAAAAACATTGGCCACAGATAAAAATGCTAATTTGCAGAAACAAAATAAGAACTCCCCAGACAGTTATACAGAAAGTAATCTTCCATGGCCGCAATCGGTAACCAAATATAAATCCCGGATCCTTTCATAAATAACTAAACAGTTGAATGTATTTTAGAGGCGTTTCTCGGGGTCTGAACCTATATTAATATTTGAGTATGCACGACTTTCTCACTCTTAATCTTAAGGCGGAGGAAGTATAAATAGTTAAATAACACGAACTGGCTAAGCATTAAGCATTTCGTTGTAAGGAAGTAGTCATTATTTGAAATTAGAATGAGAAATGTATTGTGACGAGACATCGGATTATATGCACTATCAAAATGGCAAAATATGCATTAAAAAGGGGCGAAATATGCACTATCAATAAACCATGTATTATTAGATTAGTTCGAATTTAAGTTGGTTTTCAAATTTTATTTATATATTAAACATATCTTAATGTTAGTTATAAATTATTATTATAATAATTTACTTATTATAATCTTTGTGACATATTTTTCCAGGTTTTCTGCAGCAAACTTGTGACGTTTGTCACTTAATATTAATTTACAGGCTGAAAATGACCTTTCGACGTCAACTGACGTCACCGGACAGAACTTGAAATTTGGTGACATTTCTTCAGAGACTTCTTCAGGTAGAGTTTGTCCGGTGCCGTTGATAAATGCGTCGAATTTCTTTATTTTTTCAAGACCGGGGTTTTTATACAAAACTGCATTTAATTTGCCAGGCGGACGTGTCGTCGGCATTAATACAAGACGCCTAACACGTGTAACTACCGAAATAAGCACTGTCAATTAAAAAGGTACCAAAATATGCAATAACGCTATAAAAATAGTTTTACATGCATTGGCATATGCAAACATGCAAATGCATATAATCCGATGTCTAATTATGACTTATGAATATAGTTGACGGTGGAGATGCGAGCACTGCGCAAAATCTGCGGAGTGACGCTCGCGGACTGCGTTCGTAATACCGAAGTAAGAAAGAGAGTTGGTCTGAAAGAGAGTGTCGGGGTGAAGTAAGGAAAGGAATGCTCCGGTGGTTCGGGCATGTGGAAAGAATGTATGATGAAAGAATAACTAAACAGATATACAATGCAAAAGTGTATGGATGCAGAAGTCACGGAAAGCCACGACACACCTTCCATGATCAAATTGATCATGTACTAGCAGAAGGTGAGGTCAGGAGCCTTAAGAACAGATGAGTGTGAATGACAAGCGCTATGAATGTCAAATAAGCAAGTGAGGTTTGTAAGACTAAGCCTGAATGGCGCTCTGTTGTTCGTGCCTACCCCGCAAGGGACCTGTCGTGAAGTTATGTATGTAAGATAGTTGATTGTGGCTTTCTGCAGTAAATTTACCCGATTTTTAAATACGCAGCCTTCTTAACCGACTTGCATTTTAACTGTATTTTTTTTATTGTTACATCTAAGGCACCGACAAAAACAAATTCACAAATGCATATCTGTAAAAACATATTGCATTAGTAACATTTTTATTACCTGTCGGCATTTGAACTAATAACATTTAGATTATTTTATGGTTGTCTTCTTTTCTTTATTTTATGTTTAAAATTTGTGATTAAAAAACAGCCCATTGTTGTATGGTAATATTTTATGGCAGTCATTAGCCAGGTGTGTCAGATTAAGATACAGGGACATTGCAGTTGCGTAGTATAAAACGATGACCTGTTTGAGGCACTCGAGCGATAACCACGAGCGAAGCAAGACGTGTGTACAATAATCGGGAATCTAATAGTGACGGATTTTGCGCGTTTTATTGAATTACGACCTTCTGCATTACGTTTGGACTTACGTGTTTGTATAGTTCTAATAAACACTATAATAATTCTAACGGCATTTTAAGTCGAGTCCCGCTAACTGGTAACAAAATATTAGTTTCTTGGTGAGTCGAAATTTATAACTGACCTATTTTCGATCCTCCCAATATAAAATTATCCAACATACTCCCACAGTGTCGCAGACAAACTGTCGCCTCATGCATAATATTACATTTTGTATGTCAATGTTACTGATATCGTTTTTTCTGTTATGTTGGCAATAGATTATATTAGGCTTATGTTGGGGCTTGGTCTGCGTTAAGAGTTGAAGATTTAGGCTGTGGCCGAAGGAATCTTATTTAAAGCGTTAAAAAACAACTTCATTGATGCCATATTAGTATACAGCTTCTGCCGCACCTCGTCCACGTCCACGTGGAAAGTTTGTTTAACTACCCCAAGGAAACTCTTTAATTTTTCAGGGTCAAAATATCCTATGTGTTGACCAGAGATATAAGCTACCACCATACAAAATTTCATTAAAATCGGTCCAGTCGTTTCGGAGATTAGCCCGTACAAACAGACAAACAAAAACAAGTGAAAAAAAACGAAATGTGGAAAAACGAATGGCAACGGATAAGTGTAAAAATGAATCGCAACGGACGAGTGACAAAACGAATGGCAACGGATAAGTGTAAAAATGAATCGCAACGGACAAGTGACAAAACGAATGGCAACGAATAAGTGTAAAAATGAATCGCAACGGACGAGTGACAAAACGAATGCAACGAATAAGTGTAAAAATGAATCGCAACGGACAAGTTACAAAACGAATGGCAACGGATAAGTGTAAAAATGAATCGCAACGGACGAGTGACAAAACGAATGGCAACGGATAAGTGTAAAAATGAATCGCAACGGACGAGTGACAAAACGAATGGCAACGAATAAGTGTAAAAATGAATCGCAACGGACAAGTGACAAAACGAATGGCAACGGACAAGTGTAAAAATGAATCGCAACGGACAAGTTACAAAACGAATGGCAACGAATAAGTAAAAATGAATCGCAACGGACAAGTTACAAAACGAATGGCAACGGACAAGTGCAAAAACGAATCGCAACAGACAAGTGGAAAATCTTCAAGTGACAAAATGAATCGCCACAACATTTGAACTTGAACTTTTACGGGCAGGTTTTCAAATTGGACAAGTACATTAACAATATGCCCGCTAAACTTCAAGTTAAATTTTTTAGCGTATTTGATGTTGCAAATGTCTATAGGCGATGGTAACCGCTTTCCATCAAGTGTGCCATCTGCCTGTCTGCTGAACTCATGCAACAAAAAAAAAACAATTTGAAAACTGGCGAACCTTTTCATACCGCGAGTATACACAGCCTAAATTTCCAGACGGTCTGTCGCCAAAAGCAATATATGAACACAAAACAAACTTGTATGTGTATATTTTCATGTTGGCAGCAATTTACAGCCCCTTTCCGTGATGTTGTGCCGTAGTTTGTTTTGCTCGGTTCATTGGCATAATGTATATAATGGTCTCTATCGATTCCGATCGCGCTATATTGCTGTTTAAAGTAACATATTGACTTTGGGAGCTTTGAAATATTTACGCGAGTTATGGATTTGTGTTTAACGGACACCACATACTATATAGCAAATACTAGGGATTACAACATAAAAATGGCGATACGCATGGGAGACAAGACGGTGGTCCAACGTCTAATGGAGGGTCAATAATCCCCCTCCTAAACCATCTATCATCATTAACACTAACTAAAAACGTTTCATGTCACGACAACTATGCAATAAATTAACATATATACACTTACACCAACGCGCACTATCACTGCATTGCATTACACGCACAATTTTCAAACAAACCAAGACACACAAAGAGCCTAAAAATTCATAACCTAGGCACAAAAAGAAAAAGCAACATACACGGCACCAGTTAAGATAATATATATATACATACATACATATATTCATAACTTCACGCCAGGTATCTTGCGAGGTAGGCATGAACAACAGAGCGCCATTTAAGCTTATTCTTACACACCTCACTCTTTGACATTCATAGTTCTTGTCATGCACGCTCGTCTGTTCTTAAGGCTCCTGACATCACCTTCTGCTAGTAAACGAACAATTTGATCATGGAAGGTGTGTCGTGGCCTTCCACGACTTCTGCATCCATCCACTTTATATATGTATAGACATAAGGCACACACTGCACATGCACTCTCTCACAACACCAGCTTGTAACAGATACACTCTACATTAGAATAAGTTTAGTATTAAAATTAGAAAAAAATATATAAGTTATTCTTAAGGTACACAACACCACATAAAAACCACAAAATCAATGTCACACACAAAAGATAATAATAAGCGTGTATAAACTCAAAAAATCAATATCAGTAATCAAGTTGTAAAAAGGGTACAGACCTCGAGTCCGTAGTATTGTTATTAAAATAGCAAATACTAGAATACGTACGCAAGTTCGTCCACACTTGACTTTAAATTCCTGCGGGATGCCCGGGTCACAAAGTACCAAAGCATTTAAAAAAGATGGTAAACTACCGTTTTAGTGAAAACAGAATAAGCTAAAAAAAGACTCAAAATATGAATAGAATAACATATATAAAGAAAAACAATTCTTAGCTAGACGTGTTGCTGGGCAGTTTCTTGCAGCTTCTTCTCCTTAACAGCAATAACACGTTGCGAAGCGGTGTACATAGACTAGGAAGTAAAATTAAATTTTAACCTATATGTATGACTTTCAAAAAGTGCTCTCCAGTGGAATCTATTTTGAATTTGAAATAAATCACCGCACTGAAAACCGTTAACGTAGTTTTGTCATGTATACTAGTCGCGAAAACTTAAGGAAATATTAGATAAAAGTAATAAAATGGAATTTTATGGACATTTAAAACTTCGTTTACGAGTTTCTCTTTTAAGTAGTCCGAAGTTAATGATCTGTATGCTATTATTACTCGTTTAGTATAGAATGAGATTTTTTATTGCTAAGCTGGCAAATGGGTTATCTGATGGAAAGTGGTTACTAGAAATCAATGAGGTATAATATACTACATACTAGAGAAGTCATCCGTATCTAGCTTATTAGAGCAAACGTTATGGTCCATGGACAATAATTCGTTTAGTCTGCACCGGGCTGTTGTAGAGACATCACGTGTTTGAGTAATTAACTGTAAAAAAATACCTTCATATTATGTACAAAGGGTACTATTCAAAACACTCACGAAACTTAAATAAAAGTCAATGGTGACTTCCGAACGAAGAATGACGATCTATACAATTAATTATAAGTTACGAGTCTCACAATAATAAGCAACCCTAGATCTCTACAGGTGTATTCGACCAGAGTCGAGTGACAATGAACTTTCGTCGCTACGCCCGCTTGCTTTTATATCTAATAAGTAAACACAACTACCCGTAAATATTAAAGTAGTGGTAGGTGGCAATACGTGGAACAATTTTACTTATACTACAATATAGTAATGTACGTACCTTTATCATCAGCCCGGAACTCTGCCTCCAGCTCAGCCCTGGTGGCTCTGGTTCGGGTTTCTTGGTCGCCGCCTTCATGCTCATCGACTTCCGCGTCTGGTGCCCTCGGAAAGCTGCTTGGATCTTGATGGCCGCCTTTTCTTCAGAAGGCTCGTTCTCCGTATCCGATTTTGCTTCTCTTCTAGAATTAAAGATAATACGTATTGTTAAGGTGGGATATTTCTACAGCCAGATGCTAGACACTGGTGAAGGCACTATAAAATAAAAATAATATCAGCCCATAAATGCCCAATTGCTGGGCTTGGGCCTCCCATTACTGGGAAACGGACAGTATACCCGCCACGCTTGTCCAAGGCGGGTTGGCAGGTTTCACACATCGGTTAACTCGATGTGCTGGTTGCATCACTATGTTTTCCTTCACCGTTGTTAGCACGAGGTAATTGTAACAATATGCACATTAGATCAGAAAACTGACTAAGAGGTGCATGCGTTCCGGTCGGGATCGAACCCACACCCTTCGATTTAGGGCTGCGTGCGCTAACCATTACGCTACCACGACGAAGGCACTATATTATATTCAAATTCAAAGCTTGAGTGCCTCCAAAATTTTTGTATAAGGATCATATTTGGGTTACGCAAATATGACCACGTCTCTGAATTTCGTAAAAACCTCAAGTGGTTGGAATTCGTTTTCGCCGGAATACTTATATTCTTTCACTCCTGTACAGTGTGTTGTTTATCTCCAAAACCCCGTATTATCTCAATGAACGCTTTGAATTCATCTCTTCCTCTCACAATTTACGACCTTCTACGAATCTTAGACTTAAGACATATTCATCTTTTTTCAATAATTCTTTTACTGTATATTCGACAGACTAATCACTAACAATATTTGAGAACATGGCAAAAAAGCACTACCTGCAACATTGATGTTTGATATTTCTACGTATATTTATGTATGTAATATCAATAGGTGTATTTATATATGTCTATTAAGTATAAAATATATGTAAGTAGCTGCATATCCTCTAATATTTGTGTTTACCACCTTTGATCAATATAATATGTTTTATTCCTGCCACGGGTTGTCTGGAAGAGATCGCTTCTTAGCGATAAGCCCACCGCCCATTGTGCACATTTAGAATATTTTTAGGCTATAAGTTCTTCTGTGTTTTCTGTAATGGTGTACAATAAAGTTTTATCCATCTATGCGCACTCATACGTATCGTAAACTCACTACACCTGCACATACTTCATCCTTTTATGATAACTCTTTCACAGTGCAGGCTGTCAAACTTTGGAATGCGCTGCCTCTTACTGTCAGAGAGGCCAAAACATCGCCTACATTTAAGAACGCACTCAGAAAACACTACTTTTCCTTAAATAATTATGCCTAATTCTTATATTATCGACTATTTAATATATATGTATGTATGTATTTTATTTATAAAGTAGTTTAAGTATGTGTATTTTTTATTTATAAATTATTTAGTTTAAGTATGTTTATTTATGATATTTGATATTTAATTATCTGCACCACCTACATCGCCAGATTAGATTAAATTATTCCTAAGTTAGGTTGCCTGGAAGAGATTGCTTTCAGCGATAACGCCGCCTTTTGTTTCTACCATGACAATATTGTAATTGTATATTTTGAGATTGTGTATTTGGTGAGCAATAAAGTGTTATCTATCTATCTATCTATGTATCTATCTATCTATCTATCTATCTATCTATCTATCTATCCATCTCTAATATTTTTTTATTGCCAATGTGGCTTACGGCCCACCCTATGGTAAGGGGTTACCGGCACCTATAAACGTTTGCAACACTTGGCTGAAGCCAATACGTTGCCAGCCTTTAGGGAACGTACCCATAGTACGTGACACATTTTTTACCCTCCTCCCCTCATGGTAACCACCCGTAGTATATGCGAAGTCGCTTTCTCTACTTTTCACGTAGTTATTCATAAACACGGTTTTAAGTCCTGAAGAAAACAATCTAGGTGTCTTTAAGTCTCGCGTGAACAGGTATCCTCTAGGTAAGCGTGCTTCACCTTAGACTGCATTTCCGCTTGACATCAGGCGCAATGTCAGTCAAACGCAAACTTATTCATTATAAAAAAACCACCTTTTTGCAAAAAAAATTGACTCAAAAGCTGTTTAAAAAACGCTAACTAACTCGTTGGCTCAGCAACGCAAAATTTGTCTTTGCCTCCGAGACGTGAACACGCTACCTGTTCCTATCCTGGGCGTTTTCTTGCCAGTTAGGGCTTGAAGCTCATATAGGTCAGCCTCCACTCTGTCCCTCCACCGGTACTTGGGGCGACCGCCGGTCCGATCGTCCCAAATAGGCCATCTTCGCTCCTCACGTTTCGATCCTCTCCTATCCGTTCCACGTGAAAGAAACTCTAGTGCGCCATATTTGAATATAGCTCGAAAAAGCGAGACATTTCTCGAGACGATTATAACTATGTGACGCAAACCTAAGCAACTGACCATGCGTGGTATTTTGAAGACTTCCCTCCTCTGAATGGATCACGTAATATGGTACCTTCCCTTAGGTTGATGATAGAGGGGACGAAATAAAAAGGATGAGATAGGAGAAATGGGATAAAAGATATGGAATAGAGAGATAAAACAGGCGCAATAGAATAGAGGATTGCGATAGGAAAGATGAAATAATACTGGTATTGCTACTAGCAGGAATGGCGTTAGCCAAAATGAATATTGAAAAGGTATCAAAGGTTTTGTTGGTGCCTAGATCCCAATTTGCAATTGTGCCTTGGTCTATAGCGTTTTGCACCCTTGCATACTGTTTGTTTTAAATCGCCTCCTCCTCCATCATTTGTCAATAGAGGTTTTTAATTATCTTTGCCCCTTTTATTTATTTATTTTTTACTATATTTCTTACTTCTCTTTCTTATTTTCTTTTCCACAAAACTTGTGTTATATTTATTAACTTATTGCCTAATCTACTTATACAATTTTCATTTTATTTTAATACTTTCTGGATACATGATATGAGAATATTAATACATTATTTGTTTTATTATCTGGTAATTTATTTATATTGACTTATTTCTATTTATTTATATTTTTTTTTATCTATATTTTGTATACTTTAACCCTTGCATTTTGCAACAACTAGTATCGCACCCGCCTTTATAACTACACATAATAAGCTATCGAAAATTTCAGCATCCAGTTAGTTACTAGGACATTCGCCTCAACCAATATAACGCTGTCGTGGGCTGGTGGCTGGCTTCAAGGTGAAGAGGTTTTAGAGGTTCTTAATTGGGCAATAAGTGATGGCCATATATTGAATACATAACCCCTATCCGCGGAGATTGCCTGATTGCATCTCCACATTGATTACGCGAGTTATCTCTTATAAACATAGATAGATAGATTGGCGTTATCGTTTAGTATTTTATTGTTTTATTATTTAGCCCAATTTATTAACAACAAAATTGTTGTTGTTGCAAACGACTGTAACTACTTTCTATTAAATAAGCCGGCTGACAGCTCGCCAGCTTCGGAAGTTAAATAATGACAAAAACCAAACAGTGGACTTTCAGCACGTCTATGAAACCCTTTACGTGGACTGACACGCACTTGACAGATTTCTGTAATCTATTAATCAGGTAAAGTGTCCATTAGATCCATTTTATTTAAAGAGGAAAGGTCTCTAAATAGCATTTAAATGTCTTGGAATCGATCCGTTCCCGGCAAGTGGTGTGTAAATAACCTGGAAAGGGGATCAGGTGTACGACATGCGATACCTGAGAGCGAATTGAGGACGTCTTACGTTGGGTGGAATAAAGGCTATGTGGATTGTACTGTAGGCGTTTTAGGTCGAGGCTGCACTGTCTTATTACTTTTTATTAGAAGAATTCGTTACGAGATTCATAGGACTCGAATTCAAATGTCGTTGGAATTACTATAGAATTTACTATAACTATACAAACCCGTATAACATAGGTACAAATATAACTAGGCACTACTAGTACAAACTGCACAATTCGATAACATGAGCAGAGTCCGCCACTTTATCGCTATTCGAATGTACGTCTTGCTCGTATCGTAATCCTCGCTTGACTGCCCCACCCGTCCGTTCGGGTATTGTTTTATACTAACTATACAATACAAAAATTGTCCGCGTGGACTCGGTTATTAATCTATCGAAAATGTATATAAATACAACGGAATTAACCATTCGAGCAAATACATTAAAGTACTAGCTGTTAAAATGAGGTCGTGTAACTTGGCACTGGCACCTCAGAAGTCATGTTACATTTGAATTGTTTTGACACCATGTTTTTTATACATTCTTCTGTCCTCTTATGTCGATATTTTTTCTGACGTGTATTACTTACATTATAGTATATTAATGTCCTTGTGTGCTTATTTTAATAACAGATAACAGACCACTACCGATCCTAATTTATCTACACTAGCGTACTAAAATTTTCAAGTTTAATATGTGTATATTCTTCGATAGTATATACTTAGCCTTAAGACGGCTTTGTAAAACAAGCATCAAATGACAAAGGGGATAACATATATAACTGAGAATGTGTATAAATGAGGGTTGCATACATATTTTACGTATAGTTGCGTGTCAAGTTTCAGTTATGATAAATTACGGACATCCGTTTGGTCCCAGGATAAAGAAAGTTCATATTTATTGTACTCCTGTGGGAGGGATATGAAGAGTATAAATTTGTGACTCTAAATTAAAAAAGTTTAGCAAATGATAGAAATAAACTGACATTAACATTTATGTTTGAGATATTATAGGGAACGTGACTATACTACGTGACTCACTCAGGGGGGGAGGTCTTTCAAAATACCTCCAGTCACAGTTGCTGAGGTATTCGTCACGTAGTCAATATCGTCTAGGGACATATCTCGCTCTTAAGAGCTATACTGAAATATGGCTCACTAGCACCAATGAGTCAAATGATTTTTTTAACATTGTGTTTGTAAAAAAATATTCAAATCCATATATTTATAGCGGCCCCTGCACACGTTGTCCTGCTCTGAAAAATAAAAATCTAGGACCCGATCCAAGCGCCACCTACCGGTTCCAATGGAATAAAAAGTATCCTATGTACGTCTCCTGGTTCTAAGTTACCTCTCCACCAGTTTTGTACAGCCGTTTTTTAATTATAAATAACATAATAATAAAGTGTAACTAACACAACTTTCTTATATATATATATATATATATATATATATATATATATTAGGGCGGGTGAAATTGTATGGAACGATTTTTTTTGATGAAGCGTATAGCAAAAACGTAATCTTTAGGTGATTGTGCTCAAGAGACCATAGGTCTAAGTCGGATTTGGACCCCCCCCAAAATTTCAAAATAGAAAATTTTCCATATATACATAGAACAATTTAATAAAATTCGTCATAAAATCGGATAGAATTATAGTAGATTTCTCAATCTGGGCTTGTTTGAAAGGTATTTTTATCACCTAATAAAATTATGCATAAAAATACGTTAAGACCCGCTTGCATAACGTTCCTTAAATGTATTTAAGAAACACTAAACGCATTTAACACCCTAAAATACGATTAGCGACAAATTGCACAACGCAAAATTTGTCGCTAAATATGTTCAAAAAATAAATACATTTTATGTAAAATGTATTTAGGCAGTTCAATATGATTAACTAATTTTATTTAAATGCGATCGTTATGCGAGCGACCCTAAATCAATATAAAAAACATTATACACATAACCATGTATGTGACACACACACGCATATATACCTTTTGTTTATTGTTCAAGTCAAATTAACAATGTAGCCTTGGCGAAATCTGTGATTATGGTAGTATAGTTTTTGACGTTAATTATTATGGTCGAATTTCGACTACGGGTGACCACTAGTATGAAGTATTACGTGAAAACTAGAGAGGGAAGGGGTGTCTTGACACTTGTCAAGTGGTATGGGTGCGTTCCCATACCATAACATGGGGTAGACTAGTTCATTCACGCGGGACATAGTAATGACGTCATAAATATGAGCAAGTAAAAGGAATCAAGTATCGCAATCATCATTGCTTTAACAGTAAATGATATTGCTACGAGCAGCAATACTCGAATTAATATGCCTTTAGAATGATTAAAGATTTTATTAGAACTACACAAACACGTATAACACAGGTACAAATATAACTGAACATAATAAGTCCAAAACGTAATGCAGAAGATCGTAATTCAATAACAAGCGCAAAACCCGTCACTTAATAGATTACTGAATGTACACAAGTCTGGCTTTGCTTGTGGTTATCGCTCGACTCCCTGATCTCTCAATTGGGGCATTGCTTTATACTGCCCAGATGCGATATGCCTGCCCGGTAACGTGGACCGAATTTCCTAGAATCAGCTTGTAATTTAAAATCCGTAACACCTGGCGAATGATTACAATACAACAATAGGCAGTTCTTTAGAAACTTATGCCAATAAATAAGTAAACAAAAGAAGACGACCATAAAAGAATTACAATAGTTTCAATGTTATTAGTTCAAATGGCGTCGGGTCATAAAATGTGTTTTGTTTCAGATATGCAGGTGGGTTTTGTTTTTGTCGGGACCTGAGTTGTAACAATATACAGAAACCTTATCGTATCGTATACGTGATGAGCACCCAGTATTCTGATCAATATTGCACATTTATGAGAATGGACATTGTTGATGACTTAGACAAATGCCCAAACTTATCGGCAGCTCTAACATCGATATAGCCTATCTGTGTTTCCATAGAATCACGTTCATGTATTAACATATAGGCTTTAACTATGCTAAATAATACATCAATAAATTGGTTGATGAAACGTGACTCAACACTTATCTATAACCTTAGCCAAGGCTATATAAGATATAGTCTTGAACTAATCGTGATTGGTACGAAGAGTGAGAGATCCGATTACTTATTATACGGCCCTCTATCATATATCATTCCTCCAGTCTGATAGCTCTATCCCATCTTTATTCCATCTCCCCTTTTAAACTATTGCATGGCTTTTATCGCGGGCTTTGAGCGCGGCGACCGAATCAAGAAATTCCGTAACGAAAATAGAACCTAACACTCCGCCTGCACTGTATCTCGGCCGAGCGTTCGCTTAACGTGTATGTATATAGTACGACTGTACGAAGCTCACACGGATCGAGACGAGCTGCTCCGAAATCTGACGAATACGCAAGCAGCTGTTTGTGAGAAAGTATATAGGTGTATAGGTATCTATCATATCTTTATAACGCCACACTCATCGCATGTACGCCCCGTAAGTATACAACTATACATGTAGGTATATATATGTATAAAATGGTGTACCTATTACAACAGTGAATAGCAGTTGCTAGTGAATAGCTGTACACGTAAAATTTGTGTATAAAATGTTTTAAGTATGAATAAACAAAGTGCATTTATTAATGAAGAAAGTGATGAAAAAATTGTGAAAGGAAATGAGTGATAGCTTAAAAATACTGCATAAATAAAAAATAAATAAAAAATTATAATTGCATAACTTGAAAAAAAAAATGCTATGCAATAGCTTTACCCCGGCAGTCCCCGAGTGCTACAAGGAGTTTTTTTCTTATTTGGGGCCGGAACAATATATCTTTTCTTTCCACACTCCTCTACTCTGACATACATATTCTGTCACACCACATATCATCATATCCTTCACACAATCCATCCATCTTGTTGTTTAACATTCTATTTGTGACGTGACTTTCATCCCTCCTCACTATATGCCCAAAACTTAATCTTCTTCCTCTCAATTTTTCCATCTCCCCTATTCTATCATTAATTATAAATTACATAAATCATATCTCCCATACCAAGAGCTACTATCTAAATATAATCTCCTGAGTCTCTCATCTAGGCCCAAGTACTTAGAAGCCGTGACACTGTACAATATTGTGAATAACAATTTTGTTTGTATTGAGTAAGTGAATAAACTATGATACGCTATACCTAGAAGTGTCCATCAACGTGAGATCCGATCAAAGAAGCTGTTTGCATTAGGCAAATGTCGCACTAACTCAGGATTACGTTTTCTAGTACGTCGCATATTATTACCCTATTTATAAATATTGATATATTTGCATGTTCTCTTGCCAAAAAGAGGTCTATTTTGCTTGCATTAACTGACTTTGATAGTACACTTGAGCTAGAATAACTTTTTATTTTTATTAACTTTGCTGCATCTCTTCTCATTAATGAATAATCTTTTTTTTTGTAATATTACAAACATATGTTTGTGGATTATTTTTGTATCCTTATTTTTACTTATTGTTAACTAGCTTCTGCCCGCGACTTCGTCCGCGTGGTGCGGTTTTTTTAACTATCCCACGGGAACTATTTAATTTTTCGGGATCAAAAATATTCTATATGTGGACCAGGGATATAAGCTACCATCGTACAAAATATCATTTAAATCGGTCCAGCCGTTTTGGAGATTAGCCGGTACAAACAAACAACAGACAAACCGACAAAAAGAGAAACAAAAATTTGAAAAAAATCGAAATTAGTTCTATTTCACTTCTTACATATTATATTATTTATTAACACAATTATAAAATTACATACTATTGAATACAATGTAAGAAAACTTAACTTATTTGTATTGTATTCTACCCATAGTCCCTCAAGACTATAAGTAGAATACTGAGCCCAGATCGCAGTCTTCTATGGGTAAGGTGCCCAGAAGGCTGGCTACGTTTCCTCGCTGGATCGCCATACTGATCCGTTGGCCGAGGTAGGCACCAGCCCTCTGATCACCTGAAGAGTCGATGAGTCGTTTTGATAAATTTTGGTAGAGGCTCATGGCCTCAGGACCCCACGGTCCAAACGTCTCGTCAGCAAACGGCACAAACATATAACTCTCACTGAGGGTTGCATATTTCCGCCGCTTGAGTGATTCCGCTGTTTCCGCCGCCGAACCGGCCGATCTAGACGTGTTTGGTAAATGGGATGCGGCCAACGTGTCTACACAAGTCGCATCCCACACCAAAGGCTTGCCACGCTGCCAGGGAATTAGAGTCATTCCGTCAGGGCGCCTGCCATCATCACGTGCAATACCGTTCGGCTCCAATAGAGCCGGCACGTTAGCGGTGGCAAACGCCCTCCGTGAGACATCATTCAGGGCGGCGTGGCGTGACCATCTGCCGCCACTGCGGCGGCAAGAAAGACCGTGGTATCCCGGGTCGATTACCTTCTTACATCCCCCTGACTCGGTTTTTGGCAAAAAAAATATTGTACAGAAATCCGACCTCTACAGTTTTATTATATGTATAGATATGTTTGTACCTCTTGTATTTTTATTAATCTTGTAAATGTTTTCATGTGGACAACGTCGTTGGCTTCAATATTATTATCACATCTTATTGTAACTTTTTTTATTTCATATTTTATATTGGAGCTGTTTGTTGTTCCTTTAAATAAATGAATAAAGGCTGGCAACGCGTTGACTTCGCACGTGGTGTTGCAAATGTCGATTAAAAACGACAACTATTCATTAAACGGCTGTTAGCCTGTTTGCTACTTTCGTAATAAAGATTTGTAAATCAACCTTTCATTAATTTTATGTGGTAATTCAAAAATCTGCCCAAGTGTCGTAATTCAAATAATAAAACCTTGTAACTTACGTTAATATAACTCCTAAACTCTTATAAATATTTCAACGATACTCACTGCCTCGAATATTTAAAACATGGCCAAAGTTTTTGTCCAAAATAAATTACAGAACTAAACTTTTGTCCCCGTTGAAGAGACTTTCGTAAATTTCGTCCCTCTTTCTTAATATTTTACACCAAAAGGGATTTGACGATATTAAAAGTAACATTATCTTGATCCTCTGTAGAGCATATAGATAAAAATCTAGCTGAGAGTTTGTCCGGCTGAAAAATTGAAAGTGATTCCACTTGACCTATTTTCTAAAGGAATAAAATATTTTTAACGCTATATGTTGGTATATATCCATATCCAAAATATCTATATAATAATTTATATATACGATACTAATATATATTATATTATATAATGTTTAAAATATTTTAAACAATTTTAGCTCTATCTATAAACTTAATAGACTGGTAAACAAGTGCCTTTTGGACCAACTTTTTTCAGCAGTCTCCGAAAATTATAAATGAGGTGTCATCCGATTCGGAATGGCATTTAGATGATTTTTGAAAAAAATGAAGTTCCGCTTGCAAAAATTGTAAAAGTTATTAACAATTAACTTAAAAAAGGGGGGTTTAGCTTTTTACAAATATCTCAAAAACTAATAAAGAATTTTCAAATTTGAAAAAAGATTCGAAAATAGGAGGGAATTTCCTAAAAAAAAGTGTAGACTCCCAAACTAAGATCAATATTTATAATTTTCCCAGAGGGATGAAAATACAGCCGAAAATGAGTACCCATTAAAAGTTTAAAACAACGAAAATTATTAATAAAAAAATGAATAATAAACATTTTCTAATTTTTCCAACGGGGTTCTATTTTAAAGCCTTTCAAAAATTGCTGCAAGAAAGGAAAAAAACTTAAATTTATAGTTTAACAATTATCACACTTGCAATGTTCATGTTCAAGCAAAATTTTTTTATTAATTAACTAAATGAAAAATTGTTATAAAAATTTTTCAAGCAGATTATTGTTCATTCATCTATTTAGTTAGTGCCTGAATTTTTTTCATTTTCATATTTAGTATGATTAAATAATATTTATTCATTAAAGGGCCGATGTGGGTGTGGCTTGCGTAAGCCACAGTACCCGTTTTCGGCCGTATTTTCATCCCTCTGGGAAAATTATAAATATTGATCTTATAGTTTCGGGAGTCAAGACTTTATTTAGGAAATTTCCTCTTCTTTTCGAATCTTTTTTCAAATTTGAAAAATCTTTATTACTTTTTGAGATATTTGCAAAAAAACTAGCCCCCCCCCCCCTTTTTTTAATTATTTGTAATAACTTTTACAATTTTTGCAAGAGGCACTTCATTTTTTCAAAAATCATCTAGATGCCATTCCGAATCGAATGACACCTCATTTATAACTTTCGGAGACTGCTGAAAAAAGTTGGTCCAAAAGGCACTTGTTTACCAGTCTATAAGGCAGATATTCTTTTATACGTAGATCAAAAGAAATTGTGCGTAACATTCCATTGAACTTTGAATTTTATGCAAGTGGTTTCAAGTGTTATTTAGATTCAATCTTTATTATTTTTTATTGTAAGTCTATATATCATACAATTATTTTCTTTTTTCTTCACCTGCTCATCAATTGAGGGGTGGCACCATATGTCATTTCCTTCGATACTCCTAAGTGCTCCGCTCCATTTGTTCTTAACGTGATGATAGATAGCCTATAGCCTTCCTCGACAAATAGGCTATCTAATATTGAAAGAATTTCTCAAATCCGACCAGTAGTTCCTGTGATTAGCGTGTTCAAACACACAAACTCTTCAGCTTTATATATTAGTATAATATATAAGATTTGTAAGCGTATGTAATACTAAAGCAGTCCTTACATATTCCTCATATAACAACATCTCACTTGTCGTTTCTGTGACAAAAAATAGGCTGACAGAACGGCTGTTTGCTTTATTAAAGACATTTTCATCCATTTCTTTCTTAGGCCAGTGCTCTTTTTATGTGGAGTTATTTACTTTGTCATATGAACCCGACTAAAGCATTACGACATGACGTGTCGTGACGTGACATGAGCAAAACTTCCAGTGTTGCTTAGTAACATTTATTATAAAAAACTTGGAAATGTTGTAACTCCTAAAAAGTGGCAGATTTGTATGTATTTCGAAATAAAAAAATTCTAGCATAGAAGAACAACTGACTAGTATATATATAGTTATATATCAGTCCATAAATGTCCTACTGCTGGGCTCGGATCTCCCATTTTAGGGGAGGGGATGGACAGTATACCCGCCACGCTAGTCCAAGGCGACTTGGCAGGTTTGACACATCGGTAATCTCGATGTGCAGGTTGCATAACGATGTTTTCCTTCACCGTTGCTAGCACGTGGTAAACGTAACAATATGCACATTAGATCAGAAAACTGACTAAGTAGTGCATGTGCTACGGCCAGGATCGAACCCGCACCCTTTGAGTTTGGAACGCGTGAAGGGCTAGCCCTTGCGCTACCACAACTTAATACTGCATTAATAAGCAAAAAATAATATGTTTTACAGCTTGAAGAATATTAATTCTGCGGCCGGGTGGTCTGTCATAAGAGGCAACAAAACAACCTAAAACCAGGTTGTAGGGGTCATTTACCCGTCTGGACAAATCCCCTGTGGCCCAGTTTTGCTTTTACTAATCGCTGAACACTATCGTCTCAACCGTAGATTTGCCTGATTCCAGTATTGTGACAACTCCAATGGCGTGCAAGTGGCACGGCACTCTATCTGTTTAAATATTTTTTTTTATTTATTTATCAAAACAACAAAATGATTACAGCTCTTTGATTTTATACATAGCATTGAAAACCTCTGGGGTTTATATTAATGCTATGGGTGTCTACATCCGTAGCATTTAACAATTATAGCATTATGTGTCATTAAAATAGTGCTTTAGTCCCTAAACTCGACAGGTAAGTCATTTAACAAGCGCGGAACTATATATTCAGTTGTGCGCTTGCCGTACATGTTGTTTGCCCGACTCGTGACGAACCGGTTTTGAGCCATGGCTCGCGTATATACAGAGTCTTTTATTAGAGTTTGTAGGTCTTGGTTAAAAAATTGCTCTTTGAGCATCATTTTTTTAAACTGGTTTTCTATGGGTAGAACTTTACAATGTTTAAAGAGACCTTTTTCATCATTACAATATTGGTTTTTATTGTTGGTGAAACTAATTGTTTAAGTATTTTTAATTGAAGATTATAAATATTAATAAGCGAAAACCCGCGAACTGATTGTTTAAAATTTTTGTTCATTTTCAATATTACTGGCTGCTAACGCGATTTTTGCTGATGGTAATACCAATTTTTTCTGTACTTTTTTCTACAGAAGAAAGAAAAGGGAGGAATATATTTATTTCTAACGAAATAAAAAAGGTAAAACCCGATTGCAGCAACATTTACGGGGACCAATAGTTTATTTAAACCATTATCGAATCCACTTTAATAAAAACAAAAAATCATCAAAATAGGTCCCACCGTTTAGGAAGACTTAAGCGATGCCACCTGCCGGTAGATCTATAATCTTGACCATCCCGGGACCCACTTGTACATACACAAAAATAATTTCACCTAATATTGGAACCCAATTACAGCTAAATTAACTATTTTACATGTATTTTATCAATAAAATAAATCCGACAGAAGCATCTGTTTGAAACGATATTCATTTTATTTACATCGTCTTTGACGATATTTGCAGCAATTAAAAAAGTTTATATTGTCCAAAACACTAAGCTTAGAGTGAAATAATTTTATATGGTGGTTAAGTATTTCTTAATATTCTAATTTACCGCGCAATTTCCTTACTTATTCTTTCGTAAGAACCTTCTCCTGACAATAACAAACACAACAAAAAAAATTAACGAAATCGGTCCAGCCGTTCACGGGTGATGGCGTGACCAAGGAAATAGGGATTCATTGGTATAATAAATAATATATAGATAGCGATACACAACACAAAATAGCAATAACAAAGTATAGATAAAGATATAGCCGAAATGTGGAAATGAGGTTGGAATCCAGCATTTCGCTGGTGCCGAAACAGCGTTGATTGTCAGTGCCCACAGCCTGAGGTAAGAGCCAGCTTGCAGTTCCTTATTCAAGGTGGCAGCGCACGGGTAGTATGCTTGGTTTTTCAAATGTCCATATGCGACGATAACCACTTTTCATCTGACTGATAGTCAGCCTGTTTGTACTCCATCTAAAAAAACTTGGTTATGTGTAAAGTTCACTCATAGTAGAAGTGAAACCAAGTGTGACAAGGGGTGGGAGGGATTCTACATTTCGTGACGTCACATTTTATATATTATGGGCCTTACTTATAATCGTTTTTTAAATTTAAAGAAACTGATTAGTGTAAATCTTATCCATAAACTCCTCTTTAGTCGAATATTTTGGGTCAACCTACGTTAATCATTTAAATTTCGTTTATCTGTGCTCCTCTTAGGTAAACAACTGGTAATACACGTTTATAAGTGAAAAAAGATATTCATTGATTAGGGTCGATCTGATTTCTACTAAGAGATGCCTAATCGTTTCTTTACGAGATTATTATAAGTAAGGCCGTTGATCGTTATAGCATACAGTTAACGAAAAACTTCAAAACATTTCCAATTCTATTTAAATGATTAAATATAATCTCATTCTTGCGCAGGCTTAGTCTTGTAGATTTATGTGTTTATCTCCTTATAGTGTTTTTTTTTCATCGGGTTTCAAAACACAACGAATCTAAAGAAATTTCAGTTCAAAGTATAATCTCTTACAAACACCTAACCGTAAAAATCTACTCACACATTTTGCCTTGAAAACCTTTGTTTGCATGCCATAAAATATTTTTGCCTTTTAAAAAAGGAACATTACTTTAGTACATTTTCACACCGTGTTCTCCTGCTATTTGACCCCGTTACAATCTAAATGGATTTTGTGAAGTAGACACGGGATATGTAATGCAGAGGTTTAAATAAAGAAGTATATATGGGAATAATCTTATTTTAATCGTGTTTCAATTAACTATAATATTTTAGTTGTTACACATGATATAGATTTTGTACGGTGCAACCGTACAGACCGCACAATCAGCGTTTACGCGAGCACGCGTCATTTTCGACAGTTTACATAAAGGCACCGCGACTCGCGTACGTGTAACTCATAATATCATATCATATCATTCCATATCTAGTATTAAGTTAATATCAATAAATCATAGTTCCAAGTTAATCTATCTAGTTATTTAATATCCCCGGATGTAACAAACCGTACCTACAGATTTATTTATTAGTAATCCACAAAATCTTAAGATGGTCCTGGTAAAGCATTGGTCTGAATATTAACAAATCAATAGGTCAGTTTAAAAAAAATCCTTTTTCTTTTTTAATTTAATTCATAAAATGTGAAATATTTACTAGCAAGCATTATAGCTATATATATGTGGAAACAATTAAATGGTTATAGATATTTAGTAGTATGTACTTAGTTATAAACTGTTTGTTTTCCGAATAAATTTATCCGTGCAGGAACGGAGAAAGAATACAATTTCCTGCGGCCGGGCAGCCTGTCGTAAGAGGCGACAAAACAACCCATAGCCAGGTGGTAGGGCATTTGCCCGACTGGATGGCGACCACTCTTGGTCTACAGTATGCCGCCATAACAACCTTGTGTTGTGTTCCGGCATTAGTGACCAGATTCCAGGCTCCCTAAAGAGAGCAGCAGCGCATTGTTGGCACCTTTGGTGTTGCAAATGTCCATAGGCGATGGTAACCGCTGGCCATCAAGTGGGCCGTCTGCCTGTCTGCTGATCTCCTGCAATAAAAAAAAAAAACACACACAAAATAAGTAGGCTTCAATTTTAAGTTACATCTAGATCAGCCTAAACAGTGACACTAGTCAGAGATAGAATGAAAAAGAACATCGTAAGAGAATCAGAGACCACATAGCTTATAAAAGGACCGATGAGTGATGGAGCAGACGTGTCCTGGAATGGAGACCGCGACACAGTAAACGTAATAAAGGATGCCCTCTAGACCAATATACCGACAACTTGAGTAAGATCGCTGTTTGGGCCTGAATGAGGAAGGCGGAAGACCGGAATAAGTGGCGTAAACTAGACGAGCCCCAACGGTCGACGGTGATAGGCTGACAGCGACTGAGCACATTCTATTAAGTGTACTTAATAGAATGTGTATCGGAGTTCTTATTCAACAATTCAGCTGACAAAGCTCTCTGACACCGTGTAGAGTGCTCTTGAGACCACTCGAGCCGTAACGAACTGCCTACACGACATGCCAACGGAATAGACTCGAGTGCTAGAGTTATATTACTGACAGCTTAAGCTTGTTCACACGTTCCGGTTTCGTTTTGAATAAAGATTTAGTAACAGTTTTTTCCGTGTATTGTTTTTTGAGTTCCGCAGCCAATGTGAAAAGCCCTTATAAAATCGTCATGCTCATTAGTATGTCTACGTATATCACAGGCATAAGGTATATAGTCGCAAGTCGCTCAACGGGCTATGGAACGAGCTATGTTATGTATTTCTCATAGGGATAGAATCAGAAATGAGGATATCCGTAAGAGAACCTCGCAAAATTAGTACGTTGAAGTGGCAGTGGCCACACATTTATCGCAGGATCGACAACCAATGGAGCAAACGTGTCCAGGATTGGATATCGCATCTCGCCAAACGTAGAGTAGGACACTCTCCAGCCCGGTGGACTGATGACCTGCGCAATATCGCCAGCAGGGGCTGGGTGAGGACTACCGCAGACCTTTATATTCGGCGCAAACTTGAAGAGGCCAAATCCACAAGTGGACAGTTTTTTTTTAAATTTATTTTCTAATATGCCTACATTCATATACAAAAAAACGTGTGCGTCTCAGGACGCCCGACAGAAGTGATAAATTGCGTGAGAGAAAGGGAAGCCAGACACACTGGTGCCGTAACGCGTTACGCAAGCGGTTTACCCTCCCATAAGAAGTTATCACTTTAAAAAAATATTCGACTATGGCACAGAAAAGTCATAAGTTGTCTTGTGCCGCAGAGTCGCGGAAGTTATTACACATAAAGACTCTTGGAAATGAAATTATCTAATATTATTGTTATATTAAAAATAGGAGCAGAAACTTTATTATTTGTTATCATCATGCTAGTATATGGCTCTGATTTAGTTCCAGGTACATATGTGAACTCGATAGGCCGCTTTGGGAATTAATATACTAGTATTATTCTTTCAGATTATATGTGATCGATTTGTGCCTATTTTTGTCCATTGTTTGCAGGTCCTCTGGGAGTTCATTTACAATGATTGGGGTCATATACTTTTGGAGCCTTGTCCTATATACGTTATTGTACTTAGGTAAAATATTTACATGTGTCAGATCTTATGTAGTTAGATCTAGTTTTGTTAACTTATAATTTTGGTTTCGTAGATTCAGAGCATAAAATAAAAATTAGCAAGGATGATTACCGGCTGCAAAGAAGTACTGTACGACATTATTCTTGACCAAGAGAAATCCGATTAAGGATCTGTCATCGCGGCGGGTGAAGCATGGTGGGGACTTTTGGAATTTCGCCACTTTGGGGTGGTAACACACTCTAATATGTACTATTGTAACCTGAGCCGTGGATATCCTCGATTAACCAGCCTTCGCCTTTATACCAGGCCCACGAGTATATATGTAGCTACAAGGTCATGACAGGCGTTGGACCATCGGCCTCATCTACGGCCTCGACTAAGACCTCAGTGTCTTCATTCTCCCTTTGCGTGGAGCGGTATGTGACGCGCCCCACGAGAGAAGAGGTGAGTGCGTGTGGAATACCGGCGCGCCCTTATCTCGACAGCATTGTGACGGGTGGGCCTCCCCAGGGCCTCGCCCGTGCCGCCCACTCACGACGGCCTTATTATTTCCTTATATAGGTCTTAAAAACCATAATGGCTTTTTTATTATAGTCAATAAGGTGGCGATGTTCGCTTTCAAAGTTACCAAAATTGTGTCCCGTCATTTAATTTCTAACGACAAACCCTTCATTTCACGCGTGACATGTTGACAGATTATTTTTGCTAGAATTTTCCACGCAAATTTCCTATTGTACTTTGTGGTATAAAAAAAGGTATTCCTATTTTTTAATCTTTGTTACACATTACTAACAGAAAAAATTGTGTGAGTGTGTAATTCACACGCAATAGAAATGAAACTTCTGAGAATATATTCACAGATAATTTTATCTAACTTTTAGTAATATAAATACAGTCGAACGACGTTATGTCTGATAATTGTTATAAGCAATATACACAAGTACACAGTCATATTAAGATAGACAGATAACACTTTATTGTACACCATTACAGAAAACTTACAAACTAGTATTAATCTAACTGGGTACAAAGGGCGGTCTTATCGCTAAGAAGCGATCTCTTCCAGACAACCTGTGGCAAGAATATTCTGATTAGGAATGGCGATGGTAGTATACATAATTATTGTACGATTACTTACATAAATTTTAATAATAAATATATAACTATACTATAAATATAAATAATAAAAAAATGACAAGAGCTATGAATGTCAAAGAAGCAAGTGAGGTGTGTAAGAATAGGCCTGTGTGGCGCTCTGTTATTCGTGCCTACCCCGCAAGGGACCTGGCGTGAAGGTATGTATGTATAAATATAAATATACACATAAGTTATATACATATACAAGATATGGTGAAAATATGCAACTATTTAAACATAATAAACATATAACTATATGCAATACAATATCTACTAATTTTATAAAATTACTAGCTGTCCCGGCAGACGTTGTCCTGCCCTGAAGAAATAAAATTTAGAACCCGATTGCAGCGCCATCTACAGGGTCCATTGAGATGTAAGCTATCTTATCTTTTAAGTTGGATCAAACTGCACACGGTGTGCAAATTTGATTGAAATCGGTTCAGTAGTTTTGGAGTTTATTGGCAACATACATCGTGACACAAGATTTTTATATATATAAGATATATCATTATTAATAGTCATGTCTGTTTGTAGTATGCGGAAAGGTTATTCATTTAACTTGATTGAATTGTTGGTATCGTAGAGTGCGAGACTCCACATTGCTTTCACTATTTGACTCGCCATTTTGTAATCTCCATAAAATATGTAATTTTTCTTCAATGTTAAACACTTTCCTTTTTCTTTTTTGCGACACACTTTGTAACGCGTAAACGCACGATCTAACCCAAAAGTTTCAAAATCAACCTGTAATTTCCGCGGTTAACTATCGCACTGAAAAGTCGTAAAACATGCAAGGTCAAATGACAAAGAGCGGGAAAGAGGAAAGTAGGAGAATAATAATCCTTCTTAGGCTTAATAATAAGCCTATAGGAAAATATTCCTTTCTACATAGTATAAAGGTGAAACATGTTCATAATGTTTTGTTTTGCTGGAATTGGTAAACGGTTGGTAGTTATAGCCGATGAATATCGATAAAAACGTTTAAACGATATGACGATGTATCCGATGTCGTTATAGGCGGTATGTGTCTTATCTTAATATATACAAATTACGTGTCACGTTGTTTGTCCGCGATGGACTCCTAAACTACTTAACCGATTTTAATCAAATTTGCACACCGTGTGTAGTTTGATCCAACTTGAAAGATAGGATAGCTTACATCTTAATGGACCCTGTAAATGGCGTTGCGATCGGGTTCTATATTTTATTTCTTCAGGGCAGGACAACGCCTGCCGGGACAGCTATTAGGTAGGTTATATAGAGGTTCTGTCGGGACTTTGCCATTAGGTTGTTATAATCGACCTGTCGTTATAAACGAAGTCGTTATATTCGGTTTCGAATGTATTATATTCCTTAAGCCTACAACCGTCAACATATTATAATTAAAAATAAACTTCTTAAGTATCACTTTCAATTTTTCATTGTTTTGGTCTAAAAAATATTATCAGTTTTATTTCGGTCCAATTGGACCTTTAATCATCAGTCTTATTGACTTCCTAACATGCGCTGCAGAATGTATAACTTATATCTCATTCTCTCGCAAGCTTAGCCCTATAGGTTTATGTTTATCTCATTTTAGTGTCGCTTTTTCGTTTCATCGAGTTTCAAATAACAACGTTTCAAAAGAAGATTAATTCACTTCAATATAGATAGTTATTTCACATTAACTGTAGTATATAAAAAGTAATACTGTAACCATGGTAACCATAAACAAGTCATTTCAGGTCGTGAAATACCCTCATTATGGCTCCAATAGCCATTTACAGTTAGTAGGTTGTGTCGTTGTATTTTAAATTGGCTGGTAATTTGAAGACTACCTTAGAGAACTCTCGTTACTGTATTCTTGAAAATAACTTGCCCTTTTTTGGCTTTTTTTGAAATTAGAGTAAATAAAGAAATAGACGGCTAATCTTTGTAACAGGCAATTTGAAAAATTATTTCTTAGAAATTGGCATTCATGGCTGAAAAATAAAGATGACGAAGAATAAGGTGCTATGGGAATGTAAAAGAGATGTAAATCACTTTTTGTCAGAATGTAAAACTGGAAAATTGGTGGTCATAACTGGAAAGGTAGATGAAAAGAGATGACTGGATTATTTGAAAGATGAGATATTATGTCATATATTGTTTGTGTGACAGAGGACATATGCTAGAAAAGAGGAGTGTCGAAGGAGAAGACATATTGTGCCTATACCAAACAATTGGGAGAAGATGAAAGAAACACATAAGTTTATCCTGGATAAATTATCCGAGTGGATAAACACAACTTCGAGAGGGAAGACAATAGAAGGATTCAGCTAGGTTGGGCGCCATTCGAAAAACTCCGTTAGGTCTCCACGTCAACCATTCCGCCATGTTTAAAGATGGTATGGTGCTAAGACGTAGGCATTGATAGTGAGGTTAACAAACTGAAAGTGGCTCAGCGGGTTATGGAGCGAGCTATGTCGGGATTGTCTCTTGTAGGTAAAATCAGAAATGAGGTAATTCGTAACAGAACCAAGGTTACTGACATAGCTCGTAAAATTAGCAAACTGAAGTGTCAGTGTTTGTCGCAGAACTGATAGAGCAGACGGGTCCTGGAGTAGAGACCGCATCTCGGTCAACGTATTTTTTTGTTTATTTACAAAACAAATAAATTAAAGGGATGCTCATGATATTTCAACAGCTGACTAAGGATATCTTACAGGAAGAAGATATTTAATTATAAAACTACGTTTTAACGGTTTTAAGCGTGGTAATTTATTTGATTTTGTTTATTCTGACGTTGCGGCCACTTTTTAGTGGCCGTGATTATGGAAAACAAAGATGAATGAATGAATATGATTTATTGTGTTTTAAAGATACAGTAAACAGAAACAAAATTTTTCAATACAATAGGCGGTCTTATTGCTATTAGCGATTTCTTCCAGACAACCTTTGGATGGACAAAAATTTGATAAGAACAGGGATATGATAAGATGTCAAGTGTCAAAGAGTATTGTTAAAGTTTTATTCCGCCTACCGCCAACTTGTTTTAATTATTTAGTTTAAATTTGTTTATGGTTACTAATAACTCTAGGGGAGCCTAATCTAATTTAAAAATCAAATAGACTGTTGTGCTTAAAACCGTTAAACGTTGTTTTATTATGTATACAAGTCGCGAAAACTTAAGAAAATATTAGACATTTCATTCCTTACCTACTCTGGCAATTCCAATTTTTCACACCTTTATGTCCATACAACACGAGACCTTCTCCCAAATCGAAAAGAACTTTGTCGAAAACTCCCTAAGCATTTAATGAAACGCATGATCGATTTTATCGAGTGCAAACAATGGGAATATTTCGGGACGCTCTCAGTCAGGAAGTCCCATTGTTGGGACTTTGCGTTTCAATATCCGGACTTTGGGCACACTGGTTGCAGGAAATTACTGACCAATATCTAAATATGAACCTCCAGATATTGTATCTGTGAATTTATACGTTCAATAATGATTACTTTGGATTCTTTTATATCTATAATGAACTTAATGTGTTTGCATATATTCCTAAGTTTTCACGACTAGAACATTAAAAGTACACAATAACATAATCCTATTACATTACAAAGAAATTATACTACAAAAAAAAACTTAGAAATTAAAAGCTATCTTCTTTCAAATTTATTTACTTGCATAAAACATGATTTAAAAGGTGTTTCAGTAGTTATATTTAAGTACACATGTTTTTGCCAGATTGGCATGCAGATTTAGGTCGTACAATTAATTGCAATATTAAATTATTCATATAATTAATTAAAATGTTAAAATTAGAATTAATTAAAGAATTAAAGAATTTATTCGAAACCAATAACAAAGTATACAGTAACAATTTGGTGTCGCAAACAACTGCTGTAGTATAATACTGTGTTGCAGTTGTTAGCGCCCACTTCCAGACAACTCGTTTGTTATACAATTCAAACGAAAATAATCTTAAAGTTTATACATTTTAAATTTTCGTAATAATATTTGTTTTTGGTGTGTATATGAATGTGGTGTGTATGTGTTTGTGATGTGAATGTGTGTGTTGTGTGTGTATGTGTGTGATGTGTGTACAAGTGAAATGAGTGAGTGTATGGTTACAGACCTATTAAACTGGTGTAGTCAGTTTAGTAAATTTAGTAAAGTAAAAAATATGTCCAAATCTCAAATAAAAAATAAATAAAGATTGGCGTGCAGATTTAGCTCTTACAATTAATTACAATATTACATTATTAATACAATTAATTAAAATGTCATAATATTTCAAATAAAAAATAAATTATAATAAACTATATATAATATAATAAATAGGTGTGTAATGTCCACCGACAGCGATTTGGAGTCAATTTATTATTTATGGATTTATTTTTAAGGTATTTTTTATTCTATTAATCATAGTAATCACCCAGGCAATCAATGCAACTATGCCAACGGAGTGGAAGTTTATTGGTGCCCTTGAATAAATTTGCTGGACGGGAGGCAAAATTTTTTTTTAAAGCATTTTGTTCTACCTCCTGGGTATTGAAATATAATAAATTATAAACATATTTACAAGCAAAAGATGTAGTCCAGATTGCTGTCGGTGGGGAGCGTTCCCGAAATCTAATCCGTTGCCCTAAATATAGACCAGCCCTTTGGTCACGCGAGACTTCTTTCAATCGCCTTGAATGACCTCGATAAAGTTGATAAGCCTCACGTCCCCATGGACTCAAAGTCTCAACCCCGAAACCCACAAATATGTACCCGTCACCGATGGATACATATTTGCGGCGTTTCAGGGGTTCTTGAAGTGGCAGCTCCTCCGGCAGTGATGACTGTAGTTGGATGATGGGAAGCCGCTAATCGACATAGGTCGCGTCCCTTCTTCCAGGTTCCGACGACATTTTATTGTAGTGTAATTTTTTTTTATTGCACGAGTTCAGCAGACAGGCAGACGGCCTACTTGCTGGAAAGGGGTTTCCGTCGCCTATGGACATTGGCAATATCAAAAGTGCTACGATTGCGCTGCTACTCTCTAAAGGGAGACTGAAACCTGGTCACTAATGCCGGAACACAACACAAGGTTGTTATGGCAGAATACTCTAGACCAGGGTTGGTCGCCATCCAATCGAGCAAATACCCTAGTGGGTCGTTTTATCGCCTCTTACGACAGGCCGCCCGGCCGCAGGAAATTGTATTCTTTCTCCGTTCCTGCACGAATGATAATTAGGCTAAATTTAAACTTTCACAATACTCATTGACATTTGACATCTGTGTCTTCCGTGATCACGGTTACTGAAAAGTGGTCAAAACGTCGGAATGAAAAATCAAGTAAAATACCACGCTTTAAACCGTTGAAACGTAGTTTTATTATGTACACCTAACTATTATTTATCGATTGCACATGTACAAACTCTTCGCTATATTTGTGGTCGTTTGACATTATGTAGAAAAACAGTGTAAAATATAATGTCAACTGGTGAGAAAATATATTCGGATGATATAATAATGTGGCGACCAAGGGTGGAACTGCCCAGCAGCGTAAATCAGTTTTAGAACTTTTAGAAAGAACTAGAAATTTCTGGAAGGAAAATACAAGGACGGATATATTTAAAAAGAGATAGACGATAAACGAAAGAAAGAGATAGATAGATGTTAGAAAGAGATAGACGACGAAAGAAAGAAAGAGATAGATAGATGTTAGAAAGGGATAGGTGTATAAACGAAAGTTCCCGCACAGAAGGTTCGGGAAAGAAAAGACAGAGATAGATAGATGGGTTCTAGAAAATTCTTCCGGGTATATAAACAGCGTAAGGCGCGCCTACCGAGCAGTCAACCCCGGTAAAGTTGTGAGGTCTTCGGACCAACAATATAAAGTCAAGTCAAATAATACCGAGCAGTTTAGAGTTGAGTTTAAAGTTGAATTCAGTACAAGACGGTGAAACGACAAGTGCAATACTAAAGAGTTACTAGAGAAGGTTAATAGAGGACGGAGACGAATTAAGTGGTGAATTTAGTGACAAGTTTGGTGCACAGATACGTGAAGGAGGTGTGTAGCGTTGTTCGAGAGAGGAACCAGAAGCGAGCTAAACGCGATAATATTGGAGGTGGTCCGTGCAATATCGGCGACGGTATTGAGGATGTGACAACTTTTCGTCGGGACTGTGCATCGTTGGTTGTGCGTATAGGGGCAACCCTGCAGAGAGGTACTACGTGCAGCTGTGTAAGTCAATAAAAGCTTTTAGTTAAAAACTGGTGTTTTCTTCCAATCCATAAGTGCGTAACCCCGCTCGCACGTAACAATAATTTTATTTGGAGTCTTCATAATATATCGATCATTCGATATAACCATCGTCCCTGCATCCACAGTACATTTGAATAAAAACTTCGAGCCAACTTAACTTGTCAACAGAGAAATAAAGAAACTTGTAATATACAGGACCATTAAACACTTTTATTTCGTTCGGGTTGTTTTCACCCTAAGTTTTATATATGTATCCAACTTTGAGAGGACGTTTGGCATCCATGTGAATTGAATATGTAAAATGCCAACGATTATTTGTTTGTTTAATCTCATGACATGACAGATATAACCACTGAAACGAATGAAGTTTATTTTATTCAAAATAAGTTCCACTGGAGAACACTTTTTGAAGGTCATACATATAGGTTAAAATTTAATTTCTCTTCCTAGTCTATGCACACCGCTTCGCAACGTGTTATTGCTTTTAAGGAGAAGAAGTGGCAAGACACTCCCCAGCACCGCGTCTAGCTAAAATTGTTTTTCTTCATATTTCTTGTTCTATTTATATCTCAAGTATTTTTTTTAATAAGTTTTATACTGAATGAGTTTTGAAGAACTAATGGAGTTATAAACAGTGCATATTCAATAAGACAGAGACACAATAGAAGTAAAGAAACATATTACTATAGTTATAATAAAGCCATGACGTACTACATTTTTTTATTTGTTTTGCTGCAACATATCTGCATAAAAGATAATTTATACAATAATTTAGAAAACAATTTCAGAGTTTTGTAACCACGCTCTTACTGAATATCAAAGCAAAACGGTTAGCCTCCAACTAGTCGTTCGTACTGTTAGACCGGGCTCGAAGAAAGGCAGTTATCTGTTTAAGAAAATAATACAATTTCCGGCGACTAGGTGGGTAGTCTGTCGTAGAATACGTCAAAACAACCCATAGCTTTTGCCAGGTGGCAGGGTATTTGCTCGTCTGGATGGCGACCACCCCTGATCTAGAGTATGCCGCCATAACAACCTTGTGCTGTGTTCCGGCATTTGTGACCAGGTTCCAGTCTCCTTAAGAGAGCAGCAGCGGATTTGATGTTGCAAATGTCCATAGGCGATGGTAACTGCTTTCCATCAAGTGGGCCGTCTGCTTGTCTGGACTCCTGCAATAAAAAAGAAAATAGCTAGATGGTATGGTTTCTGCCCATTTGGCTGGCTACCACCTTTTATTTAGACTATGATGCCATAACAACCTTCAGTTGTGTATCGGCTTTAGTGACCAGGTTCCAGTCGGGAGACTGGAACCTCTGCTCTTCTCTCTTAAGGGATTAAGAGAGCAGCAGCACATTGGTAGCACCTTTAGTATTACAAATGTCCATAGGCGATGGCTACCGCTTTCCATCAAGTTGCGTCTGCTTGTCTGCTAAACTAAATCAATACAAAAATCTTATTTGATAAAACACCATTGTAGCGTAAATCTTCATGAAGCACTTTGCTCTAAAATGCGTATATTTAATATTTGCGATTAAATAAATTAGTTGCCGTACAATAAATCGACGTCGATCGTAGTGAATATTCGAATATTGCGTTGCGTAGACAAGACGTTTTCCATAGTAAATTTGATAGTGCGTGTACACACCGGCGCGAGCGTACTGATTCATACTCGCTGACGGTGTGTACGTTCTTCATAAATCGTGCCGCAACAACATTTATTTTAAGATTTGGAAATTAGCAAACATTAATTTTTCGCAATACATATTTTATGTACAATAATTGTATGTATATCACTCAAAAGGGGAACAACAGACGGAAGCCATATTATCCGGCTTATCCGTGACGTCACAGACTACGCCCACCGATGTATACCTGCCTGGATGTACGAAATTAGGTCATACAATGGATGTGCTTTCAGGGCTGAAATTAAATGAGTCATTCACAAACAAAACTCATATTCAATCAACATATTGTGCTGATGTATATCTGTCGATGATTCACCTCTTAATAGTGTTACATACCGACAAAGAACACACACATGGCTGTCGTTAAACGCAGTTTATTGCCTTTCCTGCATTCGGAGTTCTTTTGTTTACAGTTTTTTTTTTTTAAACATTCTATTGTTATCGTACTTATTTTATGGCCGTCATTAGTGTCGAACTAATCCTTGTTTTTATTGCATTGCGTCGAAGCTTGCCAGATGTGCGGATTAACTCAGTGAACGTGGCCTCTTTGTCGGTATTATACAGTTTAGTATAAAGCAATGCCCGAACGGAGGGGTGGGCAGTCAAGCGACGATTACGATACTAGCACGACGTGTGTATTACACATCTCACATTTCTACAATTTTTGTCTGTCTGTCTGTCTATTCCCGCTAATCTCTGAAATGGCTGGACCGATTTCTCGGGACTTTTATTGGCAGTTATCTGATGTAATAAGGAGTATAAGTTAAGCTACTTTTATTTAAGAAAAATCTTTTATTTTGGAAATTCAACGATTTTCAATCAGTATATAAAATTGCCGCATCATCTATCTACTACACTTATTGGTTCCAAGCCACAATGACCTCTCTAACAGAGACTCAGCCGGGCACTCAGTTGCTACCTTTATTGATTTAACCCTAATTTTGGATATAGCACTTCAATTCTCTTAAGTACTTGGCCGGTTTATATTTCAGTATAATTGCCATCCAAATTACTTAAAACCTTATTGCTGTATAGAGTTATCAGCACCTTCTTTCTTTCCTAATAATTTGGATCGACACAATTTATTCTTCTTTTTTAACCGCTTAAAAAAAGAGTGGTTCTCAATTCAAGACGAAATATGTTATGGCGTAGGAGATTTAGAAAAAACAATTATAAGCCTAACAGCCCGATTAATCGATGATTGATGATAATTAATTATTATCCATGCAGGAACCGAGAAAGAATACAATTTCCTAACAACCCACAGCCAGGTACAGCAATTGTCTGACTGGATGGCAAGCTACCACCCCCGTTCTAAAGTATGTCGCCATAACAACTTTGAGTTATGTTCCGGTATTAGTGACTAGGTTTCAGTCACCCTTAAGAGAACAGCAGCGCATGTAGCACCTTTGGTGTTGCAAATGTCCATAGGCGATGGTAACCGCTTTCCATCAAGTGGGCCGACTGCCTGTCTACTGAAATTCCTGCAATAAAATTTAAAATAACAAATAGCATTGTTACATGCCGACAATGTGAATGCACACCAGGTTTATTACCTTTCCACATTTTGGACTTCTTTTGTTCACATTGTGTTTAAAATTTGCAATTAGAAAATAGCCTATTGTTATTGTACTCGTTTATGGCCGCACATGTGTAGATTACGTTTTCTTGGGAAAATATAATCCACGAGGTCGAGTGTTGTATTGTATAGGTAGTATAAAACAACGCCCGAACGGAGGGATAAGGCAGTCAAGCGACGATTACGATACTAGCAACACTTGTGTACATTCGACAAGCTATACAGTGGCGGACTTTGTGCGTGTTATTGAATCGTGCAATTTGTACTGGATGCGTCCAGTTTATTTGTACCTGTTTACATGTTTGTATGGTTCTAATAAATTCTATAGTGATTCCAACGGCATTTTAATTCGAGTCCCGCACTCGTAACGGTATTACAGTCTACGGGTTTTACAATACCAATTTTTTATACTTCAATATCGCTTAATTAAAACTAGCGGTTAATTATTACAAAGTCACGGAATCTCCGTTTTATTATTACATATTAAAAATACTTTATATTCGATAATTATGTGTTGAAAAGTACTTATTAAGGGTAAGGAATAACAGGTTAAGGCTAACGGCTTTTAATCACAAAATTGCTGAAAGTATTTCGTCATTATTGTATTTGAATGGATATTAATGTAAATTATGTTACAGATTTCTATAAATTTACAAGGAATTTATATGAATATATGAATGAGATCCGATAAAAAACCTATCTTATATTATAATATATAAGAATGACTAAACAGATATACAATGCAGAAGTGGATGGATGCAGAAGTCGCGGAAGGCCACGACACACCTCCATTATCAAATTGATCGTGTGCTAGCAGAAGGTGATGTCAGGAGCCTTAAGAACAGATGAACGTGCATGACAAGAGCTATGAACGTGCATGACAAGAGCTATGAATGTCAAAGAAGCAAGTGAGGTGTGTAAAAATAAGCCTTCTTCGTGCCTACCCCGCAAGAGACCTGGCGTGAAGTTATGTATGTATAATATATAAGGGTGAAGTGAGCAGTGTGTTTCTTTCTTTACCTGAACGCGCTAATCTCAGGAACTACTACTGATTTTAAAAATTATTTCAGTGTTAGGTAGCCCATTTATCGAGGAAAGCTATAGGCTACATATCATCACGCTAAGAACAATAGGAGCTGAGCAACAATGAAGAAAGTTTAAAAATCGCGGGGGGGGGGTTAACTTACTTTTTTTCAACTATTCCACGCGGACGAAGTTACGGGTCACACTATTTTTTTGCTATTGTCTGAAGCAGACTAACAAACAGACGGCTCACCTGATGGAAAGTGATTAACATAGTCTACGGACATTTGCCACACCAAAGGTGCTACAAATACGCTGCTGCCCTCTTAAGGGAGACTGGAACTTGGTCACTAATGCCGGATCACACACAAGGTTATTATGGCGGCAAATACCCTACCACTTGGCTGTGGGTTCTTTTGTTTTTACTGACATTGATTATAGTAGGATTTAAAAAATAGTTCATAATCCAGGTTGTTTATCTTCCAATCTTTGGATGAGCAAGATTTTGTATAACTCTAATATTCAGTAATACATACCATACTTAGCTTCAAAACCATATTAAAATAATAAGAATGAACCAAATACTAACGACCATCAGCCACGCAACGTTTAAACTCAATGCAAATAAAAATGCTATGATGGTCCACAATACTGGTAATCCAAATATCCACATTTAAATATATATTCACATTTTGACGATGAATGGAAGCAATTTAGTGAAAAGTTTTCTGCTATTTCAATGAGTGAATTTACATAAAGAAAACTGAAGAAAGAAGTTTTTTCAAATGAGAAACTACTGAAATGTTTCATCTTTTGAATTTAGGCTTTTAATTTTTTTTGTTGAAAGTATTTTTAGCTCTACAACCTTGATACTTTCTCAGAATTTTCCATTTCATAGTAATAGCCGTTTTATCAAGTCCCACTTCTCGCAAAATTAATTAGCCTAGAGCCCTACTACGACATGTGCATCGGACCAAATCCGAAGTAAGATTCTGCACCTGACCAAATCCGGATGCTTTTATATTGATTTTGATGTAACTATTCTAGTAGTGGGTTAATTATACAAACTATACTCTATTATTATTTCACCAGTAAATAAAAAAGTTAAATAATTAAACTATTAGAAGGGGGCTATTTCTAAGCAAATAACTTTCACCTAATTACTTAATTAAAAGATTATTAAGGAACATCGTTATGTTTTTTCAAAATTGGATTGTTATCAACTCAATATCTTACAAGAGTATCATTGCCCGGAAAAAAATCAGTCTCCTTACGGCCTCTACCCTTAATTCTTTCGCATTTTCAGTACCATCATTAGTAGTAACCTAACTTTATAGTGCTTTATTGACTACACCTTCCCGTAAATTTTATTTATGTAAACAACCTATCATTTATTGAGAAAAATATTTTTTTTTTATTGCAGGAGATCAGCAGACAGGCAGACGGCCCACTTGATGGACAGCGGTTACCATCGCCTATGGACATTTGCAACATCAAACGTGCTACGAATGCGCTGCTGCTCTCTTTAGGGAGCCTGTAACCTGGTCACTAATGCCGGAACACAACACATGGTTGTTATGGCGGCATACTGTAGACCAGGAGTGGTCGCCATCCAGTCGGGCAAATGCCCTACCACCTGGCTGTGGGTTGTTTTGTCGCCTCTTACGACAGGCCGCCGGGCCGCAGGAAATTGTATTCTTTCTCCGTTCCTGCACTGAGACTTGAATAGCTTTAGAAATTATAATATTAAGCGCCTGTAGCAATTGTACTACTGGCACGCGCATACAAGTTTGCTTTTCGATCAGTGTTGGCACTCTTCAACGAGCGTGGCTCTCGATTTCTCAGGGATCAACTCGATCAGATCGTGACTTGAAGACAATGGGATTATCTCAGGGATATCGAATTATTACCGAATAACAAAAATTGAAAATCGGTCAACAATTGACGGAGAAATTTCATAACAAACATAATAAAGGTTGGAGCTTACCGTACTCAAAGGATTAGTGTCTGTATTCAGCGAACCCAAGACCGATTGTAGATTATAGAATTTTCTTTACTTTTTATTTCATATATTTGTTACGGATTTATTTATAGTATATCTTTATTTGTAATTTATTACATTAAAACTAATTGTTGCATAAACTTCAATTTGCGTTTATAATTTGAGATTGCATCTGTTTATACGCATTAGAAATTTATTGGTGAGAGTGGCCTTCTTAAGTCGATTGAAAATGACGTACAAATGGACACGCCGAATATGGCGATTCTATACGGTTTTGATTAAGTTGTAATGCCTATGGAGCCCTAAAAATATCAACTGTACAAATAGGGCCTTACTTATAATAATCTCGTTAAAAAAGGATTAGCCATCTCTTAAATAAGAGACTCTTAAGCCCCTAATCAATGGCTGTTTCAAATAAAACTTGCCATCTTGCCTCTTAGCAGTCACTTAAACTACCTCTCGATGTTGGTTATTTTTGACAGTTTTTTATGAGTTACTTTACCACCACCTCTAAAATTTAAGAGGAGTTTATGGGTAAGATTTTCGGTAATCAGTTGCTGAGCAGTTTCTTAAAATTTAACAAACGATTATAAGTAAGGCCAATATTGTTAAGCAGCGTGCCTGACTTCAACATTCGGTGATAATAAATTATTCAGGAGTAGGTCTGTCAGCTGTGCCATGGCTGACGGATAACGGGTTAAATTGCTGTGGACAGAAGGCTAAACAAACTCCTAACTTTGTTATAAAAGTAATTAGAAATATACCTCTTTGTAATAAGCTTAAAATTAGTTTCTAAGTTTATTTGCTAGTGGAGTGGATAAGTAAGGGCGAAACCCTTTTTTATTTTTATTTTTTATACAGGAGAAATTTGTTTAAGAAGTCCGTTTGACCTTTGAGGCTCATGCGTGGTATTCACCAGGTCGGGGTGGCTATTGCCAATCCAACTGCAATCGTATGAAGTTCCGTTACCACGCCGCAGGTACGCATACCCTCTGCCCATGTTCGAACATCCCTTGTCCGGGATGTGGGCTAGCTTGCGCATTCACCATCAACCCACATGGATGATGGCCAGCCCTTTACAGACTGGCCCCAGGGTGAACCCCTGTGATGGCCAGGATCAATATGAAACTATACTTTATTTTCGTTGAAATAAAGATAATTGTTGATACGGGTGGAAAGATTTGGTGATGGAAGAAGGGGAAAATCACAGATGGCTAGAATTAAAGCGGCACTGGATTGCGGATCCTGGATTCGTACCTTTGGAGTCGTCGGTCTTCAGATTAAGCGTATGTTCACTGGTCACAATGTTCCACATACCACCATGAAAAAACGGGTTTTATATATAAAGCATTTTATATCGTTGCACTTAATAAGGCGCGTGTGATATTCCCGTGGCCCTAGAATAATTGGGCCGCCACCGAACGAATCTCGGTTCGCCGAGAGGTGGTACCGCCTATCTCTATTCGTGTGTAGATTTGCAGAAAAGATTACTATATTATGTATAAAAGGAATGTTAAGGTGGTTTGAACATATAGAGAGGATATATGAAAATAGAATGACAAAACAAGTATATGACAGTATTGTGAATGGTAAAGTTGGTACCGGTAGACCACGACCTAATACCATGATCAAATAACAGAAGTACTAAAACAAGGTCAGGTAAAAAGCATATCAAATAAACGTGCATGTATGAAAGGTTAATAAAGTAAATGAAGCGAAAGCCGTTTGTCAGGATGGCGCAAGTGGAGATCTATAGTCTCTGCCTACCCCCAAGGGAAAAAGGCGTGATAATATGTATGTATAAATATTATAACATAATTTTATCCGTGCAAGAACGGAGAAAGAATAGAAGAATTTTTCACTTCAACACAACTTTTTTGTTTACTAAATTAAAAGTTCTTATTGTTGCATGAGTTCAGCAGAAATATAGACGTCCCACCGATGGAAAGCGGTTACCATCGCCTATGGAAATTTGCATCACCAAGGAAGCTACAAATGCGCTGCTCTCTAAAGGAAGACTAGAGCCTGGCCCACTAATGCCGGAATACAACTCAAGCTTGTTATGACATATTAGTTGCCTCTTACGACAGGCCGACCGGCTGCGGGAAATTTTATTCTTTTTTCTTTTGCAGGGCTAAAATTTCCTTTATGGAATCCAGGCCATAAATGAACGTGGCCATCAGTTTTCATTCATTACGTGGGCTTCAATGCCCAGGGCATTTCCTATCTCATCGAGACAGCATGGCTAGACATTTAGGTATCCCCATATGACCAGCCGACGTTATAAAATAAACGTTTATTACGCAAAAAATCAGTTTTGATAAGAGTCTTGAAAATCTATACGAAATTTCTAGAATAACTATTTCCCTACTAGTAACTATCTAAGTCATGATAAAATAGCGTGTTTTTACGTATAAAAATCATTTATATTTACAACGATTGTTCATTATCATATAAACAAAACTATAAATCAAGCGTATCTTGGAAGGTGCGATTTTCGGCGAAAATGCCTCAATAAATCAGTGCCGTTCAAACTTGCCAGTCATCCGCCATTTTAAGTAAATTACCCGCACAACAATATGGCCGCCGCGTGTAATGGCCGCTAACAAAGTTTTTTGCCCTTTAAAGCTTGTATAATAAAATTTAAATTCATTTTAAGGATTATGTAAACTTTTCCACTAAAAGAATTTTTTGTACCAAATATGCAATGCAATACCAGTAGAGTAGTGGCAGTATCAGTAATATAAACAATTAATTGAACCTACATCAACAATTAAATAATTACAATACATGGTGGTATTATTTGGCGATTATTTTACTAGTATTTTTCTCCCATATGTCACAATAGTAAGCGCTTCACGTTCGCACGCTCGCAGGTTGATGTCTCGTTTAAAAAGACCGACAATAATCGGAAAACGAGTCAAGAACTAATGAAGAATATGTGTATTGGTACAAATCACGTTTTCGATCTTTTTCATGCTATTTGAGGATATTCTCGTGTGATGTGATTACGCATATTTAAGCAATTGATATTGGAACAAAGTTCATTATCGCACATTATTTGGCGGCAGATGAGAGCTACACAAAAGTGTTATGAAAAAAAATGCTGACCGCTGTATATTTTATACAATTTTTAACCTAAATGCAATGAAACAAGATCTCTAGTACAGTTAAAAATAAATAGAAAAATTAATTAATTTGAATTTCGGATAGAAGAAAGCAGTAGGAGTACTTGACCACGTCAAATATTTAAGGAATTTAAATTCCACAGACAGTAGTAATACATTTACTAAAATGGCAGGCAAGGGATCGCGGTTTCGATTTTTTGGAACGAAGTTCCTTTTTTAAGATCATTATCCTGATTAATTTAATTATTATACAATTTACTAAAAGGCAGGCAAGGGATCGCGGTTAGATTTTTTGAACGAAGTTCCTTTTTTAAGATATTATCCTGTTAATTTAATTATTATCAATTTACTAAAAGGCAGGCAAGGGATCGCGGTTCGATTTTTGGAACGAAGTTCCTTTTTTAAGATCATTATCCCTGATTAATTTAATTATTAATACAATTTACTAAAATGGCAGGCAAGGGATCGCGGTTTCGATTTTTTGGAACGAAGTTCCTTTTTTAAGATCATTATCCCTGATTAATTTAATTATTATTACAATTTACTAAAATGGCAGGCAAGGGATCGCGGTTTCGATTTTTTGGAACGAAGTTCCTTTTTTAAGATCATTATCCCTGATTAATTTAATTATTATTACAATTTACTAAAACGGCAGGCAAGGGATCGCGGTTTCGATTTTTTGGAACGAAGTTCCTTTTTTAAGATCATTATCCTGATTATTTAATTATTATTACAATTTACTAAAATGCAGGCAAGGATCGCGGCTCAATTTTTGGAACGAAGTTCCTTTTTTAATATCATTATCTTAATTATCTTTCTTACAATATAAAATGCATAATTAACACAAACAAAATTTGGGTCTCAGGGTGGTTTAGATTCACAATTAGACTGGGTAGGTGGCACTAGAATGGGGTACTTTTTTCATTTTCGATTTTAATTTTTTCAGGGCTGGACGTCTGCCGAGCCGCTAGTTTACTATATTTTGATGGAATTTGTTTGTTTTCTACGAAGGTTTTCGATACTTCTTAACACTTATTGAGATGTTTTGGGACTTTTCAAACAATCAAAAGATTGAGGGCAAATCTAAACCTTTTTCGAGATGTAATCTATCATGGACGCGCCATGCTCAAACATACTAACTGAACCGCCGCTGTTTTCCATCATCATATGTCAATACCCCAGGTAATACAGGCAGATCATTCTTGAGACAAATCAGATTCGAAAACCAAAGACGCATCAGAGTCAAATCAAATAATTTATTGCGTAAATATGGTAGTTAAACAAATAGGTGTTATATAATAAAACTGTAAAGGTCGAATTTCTGAATAATGAAAAAAATGCTAAAAACCGAGTCAGGGGGATGTAAGAAGTGAAATAGTACTTTTTTTTTCTATTTTTGTTTGTCTGTTTGTACGGGCTAATCTCCGAAACGACTGGGCCGATTTAGTTGAAAATTTGAACAGTGGTAGCTTATATCCCTGTTTAACATATAGTATACTTTGATCCCCAAAAATTAATGAGTTCCCGTGGGATAATTAAAAAAACGATTTTGTTTTTTTAACTATTCCACGCGCACAGTCGCTGACAGAAGCTAGTTATTTTATAATGATCACATGGTTTTTGCCGGTTCGGCGTACAATTATTTGAAACTTATATAGGTACATATTTAACTCAATATTTATTAAGTGTTAATTATTATTACCAATATTATAATAATGTATAACCTCAAATTTAACAAAATTCTAAACAATACACAATTTAAATTGACATATGTTTCTAATAGTGGTAATATGGTATACATAAATATATTTAGACTTATGGCCTTAGTTATAATAATTTGTTAGATTTAACTGCTCAGCAACTGATTAACCAAAATCTTACCCATAAACTCCTTTAATGATAAGAGGTGATGGTAAAGTAACTCATAAATAACTGACAAAAATAACCAACATCGAGAGGTAGTTTAAGTGACTGCTAAGAGGCAAGATGGCTAGTTTTATTTGAAACAGCCAATAATTAAAGGCCTAAATATCTCTTATTTAAGACATGGCTAATCCTTTCTTAACGAGATTGTTATAAGTAAGGCCCTTAACATTCTATTTTATCACCTATATTTAAAACTTATCATTAAAGAACTCCGTTGCACTGTAGTATCTTTTTTTATTAGTTGTTTTGTGATTTAAGTAATATAATATAGAGTTTTCAGTTATTTAGGATTTTTTTATGTATTTTTGGGGCCGTGAATACTATACTTTTGTACAGTAACGTTATTATTTCAGGGTGCACAAAGACTTTCTTTATTACGTATATTCCTAACCTTAAAGTCGGCTGTATTTGGAAACAAATTTAGATTTCTGTGTGCAAGCATTGTGACTTCTCGCGGAGATATGACCTAGATCCTTGGGCTATAAAAGCAGAAGCTCCACCAACCTTGAGATCAGCTCTCTTCTGCCTCGGTTCAGGTGGCATTCGGGAACAGCGCGCGGCAGCAGGTTTCACTTCAGAGCTATCACTTGTACACAGATTAGGCCTTAGTAAAAGTTATTGGCACGGCCAGTAATTACAATTATTTGAATTTAAGAACAAATGAGCGCACGGCGCGATGTCGTTGAACGTTGATGGCGAATTAATTGCCAAAATGTAAAATGGCTACCCTGACCCTGCTGTGAATTGAGCGTCGCTTCACACAGAAAGAGGGTAGACAACAAAATTAATGGAACGACGTTCTACCTACTTTAAATTAGGCAATGGCCGAACAGCGGTCGAAAACCAAAGATGCATCAGACTCGAGAACCGGAGACGCATTTGACTCGGGACTCAAAGACGCGTGCTGCAGTAAAGTCTAAGCGCGCCTTAACAAATTTCGCTTTGGCGCGGCTGTTACTTTAGTCGACATGAAAAGCACGAAAGTTCATCGATTGGTAGGCTATTAATTTGTTTTCGCAAAGGGAGCTTAATCGGTTCGCTGTACACTTGATTGATTCAACCTCGTTTATGTAACGGGGAGGGATTCTATGGAAATACAAGCTGTTAACTTTAATTTCTTTTCCAGACATAAATATACCGCGGTGAATGTTGAGATGGATGTGTGGTTTTATAAGAATGGATAAGGTGAGAAATGGGTACATAAGGGAGTTTTTGAAGTTGCACCCATGACTGAAAAATTTAAAGGAAGAAAATTAAGTTGTTATATTACAATCAGAAGGCATGAAAGGGACGTGACAAAAGATTTATATCAGAATAGAGGAGTGTGGAAGTGAAAGACACATTGTGTCGACCACAATTAATTGGGATATGGACAAAAAAAAGGATGATTTTACGGATGGATATATATATATATATATATATATATATATATATATATATATATATATATATATATATATTTATCGCTGCAGGAAAGAAGAAAGAATACGATTTGCGTCGGCCGGGCGGCCTGTAGTAAGAGGCGACAAAACAACCCACAGCCAGTTGGTTAGGGCATTTGCCCGACTGGATCGCTACCACCCCTGGTCTAAAGTATGTCGCCATAACAACCTTGAGTTATGGTCCGACATTAGTGACCAGGTTCGAGTCCCCTTAAGAGAGTAGCAACGCATTTATAGCACCTTTGGTATTGCAAATATCCATAGGCGATGGTGGCCACTTTCCATCAAGTGGGCCGTCTGAACTCCTGTAATAAAAAATAAAATATATAAGTAGCGTGTACACTCTTATATGCATTTAGTAATAGCGTTATTTTGATATTACAAACAGACACTCAATCTTATTTATTATCTGTATAAATGTATAGACAATACTCCTGGGATATAAGTTTAATTATTACCTATACTTACGCTTTGATCATAATGGATATAGCATTATTTATGTATGCTCCTTTAATATGCATAAGGCAATCCTTTATCCAGTTTAGTAAATTAGAGAGAACAACATTATATTAAAACGTATTTCTTCAAAGAAAACTCCAAAGAAAGGATTGTTTGACTTCAAAGGAAATATTACGGGTGTTTTATCATTTTTTCTTTTGAACTTAACTCTATTATGTTTGTAGATAATATCAGGGTATGTCGAGGAATAAATATGTAAGAATAACAATGTAGAAAACGGTAAAAATAATGTCGGTGTGAGTGATTGAATGGATTACAATGTGCTTTTGCTAATTAGTTGATTTTCAACTTTTAAGTACTAATTGCATGCCTGAAAAGGCAAATAAATATATATGTAACATTGACAGCCTTACTTATAATAATCTCGTTAAGAAACTATTAGGCATATCTTAAGTAAGAAAATCAGAATTAGACACTAATCAATGAATATCTTTTTCTCCACTTATAAAAGTGTATTGCCTGTTTGTTTACCTAAGAGGAGCACAGATACACAAAATTTGAATAATTAACGTAGGTTGTACCCAAAATTTTCGACCAAAGAGGAGTTTATGGGTAATATTTTCACTAATCAGTTGTTGAGCAGTTTCTTTAAATTTAAGAAACGATTATAAGTAAGGCCTTAAATAACTTTTCGTTTTTAAGCAATAAATAATAATAAGAATCAAATAAATTACCGCGCTTAAAACCGTTAAAACTTATTTTATTTATTAAACAAGTATATGTTAATAGTTCATTGAAATGTTAGATGAGCTTTGCATTTGTTAGAGGACGCAATTTTATTTTTAGGACATGTGTGGGGGTTCAATAGAAGCTTAACCTCAAGTTTGTGGGGTCGCCACCCTTGTCCGCCGGCCGCCATCTTGGAAAAAGTGGTGAAAACACTTTTTTCGCGATATCTCGGAAACTATGCGCCTTACAACAAATTTGTAAAGTCATGATTTGTAGCAAATTATTTTGCCTACAAATATGATTGTATAACTTTTTGCCTTAAATTAAAAATTAAATAAGTTATAAGCAAAAAAGTGAGAAATTTTTTATTCATTCCTGTATTCCGCCACAGTTGTATAAAAGCGAGCGCTTACATTTTTTAAAATGCTGCGATTCTTAATGTTCTGGGAATTTCGCAGGAATTTCAAGACAAGCGTGGAAGAAGTTACGGGCATATTCTAGAACCAAATAAAATACAGCGGTTAAACCATTAAAACGTAGTTTTATCATGAATACTATGATTTCATCTTTTTTTCTTCTTTATATATAAAAACGAATGTTTGTCTATATGTCCTTTATAGAATCGTAAACTATTGATTATGTGATGATCTTTAGCAAAGTTGTTGTGCATGAGCCAAAGAAGGTTTCTGAGTTGGTCCACAATTGGACCCGGTAGGTGGCGCTGCTGTCATCGTATCGATTGAAACTTTTCCGGGCAGGACGACGTCTGCAGGGACGTATTAAATAAATTTATATCTATACAAAAAAACCAAGTGTAATTTATCATTTTCATGAGAAAATTTCTAAAATTTTGGTCTATAAGATATAATTTAATATACGAAAGTCATCCGCCACAACAATAGAACGTAACGGAATTTATTTCGCGTAATACCGGCAGCCGTAAATCATAAAATAGGGTATAACCACTATTTCTTGCCTCAGACTTACACGCGACTGTATAGAAAAAATTGTCTCAGTTCCGTAGAGGCAACGAATGTCAATATCTGGCTACGGAACCTTTATTTTATTGCAGGAGTTCAGCAGACAGGCAAACGGCCTACTTGATGGAAAGCGGTTACCATCGCCTATGCATATTTACAACACCAAAGGTGCTACAAATGCGCTGCTGCTCTCTTAAGGGAGACTGGAACCTGGTCACTAATGTCGGAACACAACTCAAGGTTGTTATGGCGGCATAGTCTAGCCCAGGGGTGGTAGCCGTAATACCCTACGACCTGGCTGTGGGTTGTTTTGTCGTTTCTTACGAGAGGCCGCTCGGCCGCAGGAAATTGTATTCTTTCTCCGTTCCTGCATGGATAGAATGTTTGGACTGTCCATATTAATTTGTCAGTTATTTTGTATTGTAAGCAAACTGTCAAACAGGTCCACTTGATAACAAAGGTAATCTCCGTCGCGCATGGACATATGCAACAAGAATGCCGACGCGTTGCCTACCTCCTTGAGACTTCATTGTTGTAGCACCTTGGGAAAACCGCAGGAGGGAGTTCATTCCACAGCTTGCTCAAGATTGGAATGAAGGAGCGTTTGTCCCGAACAGTGCATGACTTCCAGATATCGAGGAGGTGTGCATGAACTCCCAATGTGTGTGTGTGTAGGTAAAATGGCGGAGTTAAGTAGAAAGTTGTCGATTAATGTCTATCCAAACAATAATAAGAGCTTAATTCGCCAATTTCCTCAGTTAATACGCTCCTTAGTGAATGAACACCTAAATCAGGCTTAATCTTATACTAACTTACTTATAATAAATAAAGCTGAACAGTTTGTTTGTTTGATTGAACGCGCTAATCTCAGCAACTACTAGTCTCATTTGAAAAAATCTTTCGTGTTAGATACTCCATTTATCGAGGAAAGCTATAACATATATGTCATCACGGTAAGTTTAATAGGAGCGGAGCACCAATGAAGAATGTTTCAAAATCGGGGGATTTTGAAAACGAATTCCACACGGACGAAGTCGCGGGCACAGCTGGTGTAAGTATATGTCAAAAACTACTTAAATCAGGTCATGTTGAAATCAATATCTATTTAATTGACCTAAAGAACAAAGTCATTAAAACATCGTTATGTTTTTCAAACACCCGTCTGACAATCTCTCACACGCATTTATGTAATATTGAATTACTACAAGTCATCTATATAAATTCGGCAATTATTAGAATGTTTGTAATATATTATGTATTGTACATAGACACTAATAAAATGGGAAAAACTCATTGTCTATTTTTCATTGTTAAATGATTTATGTTCCAAGAAAATGCTTTAAAAGTCGAAAATCGGAAGAACAATTTCATTTTATTTTATTTTAATAAGGATCACCAACAGTTTTATACACTAATCAGTTACTAGACTTATGACTAAAGTTTACAATACGATGTAAAAACTAATTATAGGTTACGTAGGTAGAATTCAGAACACTTCTGTCTTTCAATTTGGATGGAGCCATCAAAATGATCCATGTAAAATATATTAAGTCATGGAATATCATCATATCCTTTCAACCAATTTGGTAGCTTAATGCACTCTAATTGTGCAGGATTTAAGAGCTTTTGAAACCTATATTTTAATAAGCATTTTCAGTCCTAGAACTCTGCTTTAAGCCTTCGTTTCATAGATATAGCATGGAAACAGGTATATTAGCCAACGAAATCAATTAATACAAGTAATGGTTGATTGCAATTTGTCCCGCTAGTTATAAATGTCCCAGATAGCCATCTTTGCGGGCATTGATTGATTATGGCGATGACTCTGCACCAGTGGAGCGGGGACGGCTTGTGTCCACTTACTGACTTGTTTACCCTACAGCTTGATGTTTCAATATAAAACGTAACATTATTATGTAACGTTAGTTACAAAACGTTGGATTAAAAATAAGCAGAACCTGTTTTGTGATTTTGGCGGACCTCTAGTGCTGTGCCTCTTAAACTAGAATCACCGTCATTAGCATGTAATCCCGAATTCAGATACCTTGGTTCACTACTGCAGAGTAATTGTGATATAGAGAGGGATGTAAGAAGAATAAATGTAGCATGGCTAAAGTGGAGACAGGTAACCGATGTGACGTGCGACAAACTTATGCCACTGAAACTAAAAGGTCAAATACATAAAACTATCATACGACCAGTCATGCTTTACGGGTCCGAATGTTAGACCACTAAAGTGATAAACACAACCTTCTCAGCTGAGATGAGAATGTTGAGATAGATGCAGGGTGTTACGAGAATGCATAAGGTGAGAAATGAGTACATAACGGGATCTTTGAAAGTTGCACCCGTGACTAAAAATTGAGAGGAAGAAGACTAAGTTGGTATGGGCATATAATGAGGAGGCATGAAAGTCACGTGACAAAAAGCATGTTAAACTACAAGATGGATGGATACAGACGTAAAAGTAGACCAAAAAAAAGATGGATGGACTGCGTGAAGGATGATATGATGATGTGTGGTGTGACAGAAGATGTATGTCAGAATAGAAGAGTGTGGAAGGAAAAGACATATTGTGCCAACCCCAAAAATTGGGATATGGTGAAAGAAAAGAGAGAGATTTTTGTACAATGTTTAATTCTTATGAAATGAATTGAAAACTCTTTTATTCACCATAATTTAAACCTATTGGTTATTAATTAGGTCCTCTTTGGATCAATCAGTGCTAGTCATTAATTACTAACATAAACAAACAAAAAAAGATACCAAATCATTTTGTGTGTGTGTTGGGAAATCAGATTCAGGACTATAAGCCGCGACAAGGGCAGAACCTTGGGGGATAGTTTGCGACCCGTGTGTGGGATAGATCGGGCGTGACACTAGCAAGCCCAGTCAGAACTGGTACCATGCTATTTCCCCTCCCCAGTTAGGGATACCCACTAAAACCCCTGGGTGTTCCGTCCTTTGCCTTATGCCAGGGCTACGGGTATATGACCTAGCCTCTCCGCAGCCCTGGCATGCGTGAGCCTCGCGAGGTCAATTCCACTGCCGTGGGACTAACTTTTATCTCCCAGAATCATCAAGCTTCCTGTGAGTGGGGCGGTATGTAACTTGGCGCCCAGAGGGGGGGGACGGGCCTCACCGCTTCGATAGCAGTGACACTGGCGCTGGGGTGTCTGAGGCGGTCTTCCTAAACCACCATGGCGACGTCGCGGAGCTCCGACCGGAAGGCCTCGGTTTCCTGAGGCGCCGGTCTCGTGTCTCTCGCTAGGGACTCCTTACGCCACTGGTATAATGACGCAAGTACCTTGGCTTCCAGGTCCAATGGTTGGAATCCGGCGAGTAGCGAGTCCGCTTCGAAGGACACCATACGGCATCCCCTTATATAACTATATTAATATTTTCTATCCTTTTATTGCGCTCTGTCTTATTGAATATGCACTGTTTGCTACAATACAACTCCATTAATTCTTCAAAAGTCATTCTGTAGCATAATTTTGTATAAAATTAAAAAAAAAAGAATTTAATAATAATTTTATAATATAAAGAAAATCAATTTTTAGCTAGACGTGTTGCTGGGGGTTTCTTGCCGCCTCTTCTCCTTAACAGTAATAACACGTTGCGAAGCGGTGTACATAGACTAGGGAGTAAAATTAAATTTTAACCTATATGTATGACCTTCAAAAAGTGTCCTCTAGTGGAACTTATTTTGAATGAAAGCTTTTGAATTTGAAGTTGAAGTTGAACTTATCGCCCTGACGGCCAGTATTCGCTGCCCTTGTCGCAGCAAGAACGCAGTCACTCCTAACCAAACCGGGAATAACGCTAGGACGATGGTGACCCATTCTAACAAACCTAGCATACAAAAAGGCCAGACCTTATTAATTGCTACTAACTTTCTCGTATCTTATCTTAAACACAATTCCAAAGAAAATCAAAGCGATCAATCAAAGTTAAGTAAACGGAGTTTTAGCAAACAACAATCAAGCCTAAGACGGTAAGATTTGAGAAAACAAAACTTTGTGAGATTGAATAAAGATGTTGCAAAAGTTTTTTTTAAAGCTTAGCGAATTTTACCAAAGGCTTTGTTTTCTTCCTTTAATAGGCCCCTAAGGAAGGAAGGTCGTTGCTATATTTTCAAATAAAGTCTTTTTCTTTCACTCTTTCATAAGGACAGTTATAAGTCTAGTCCAGTTGTTTTTTAATAGCTTCATTGTATAAACACGGCATAATTAGAATATTATAATATTATTACAACCGACAAAAACCAATTCACACTTGCATACTAAGGTATGCAGGTGTGAATTTGTTTTTGTATATTGCGGCTTATAATCTATCTATCTATAATATTGTTACGAGTTGCGGGACTCGAATTAAAATGCCGTACGAATAACTATATAGTTTATTAGAATTAAACAAACACGTATAACACGGTTACAAATATAACTGAACATGTAATGCACGAGTCAGTAAATAGATTACGTCTTGCCTCGCTTGTGGTTATCGCTTGACTGCCGATCTCTGCATTATGGCATTTCTTTATACTGCATTAATACTATATGTCTCTCGGCCGCGTGGACTGAATTTCTTAGAATCACACCTGGCTAATGACTACAATAAAAGATTACAATACCCAATGGGCTGTTTTTCTAATTACAAATTTTAAACACAAAGTAAACAAAATAAGTGAAATTGTCTTTGTCGGCTTTGAGCTCGTAACAAAATAAAGATAATATTAGTTAGCATTGTCATTCGAGTTAACAATTAATGAACTAATAATGCTTAGGAGAAGCGTTGAAGCGTGAACATGTGATTTAATTATTAAAGGCATTTACAAGATTACATGTCTAAAAGGGATGTTTAATGACGCTTTAATTACCCTGTGGTGGGGTACTCGTGTGATCAAATTCCTGATTTCTATGTACTTTGCTTTAATAAATATTATGTATTTTTGAAGTGAAACTACTTTATCGGCGTTGAAAAAAAAATCGTCACATTTTTCGGTTACGCGTCACATATTTTCCGCTACGCGCCATCTTTTTCTTGCCCCTACCACCGTCTATTCGAACGAAGAGTTACAATTAATGAAATGCTGTAATAATCTTAGTAGCAATAAGCTAAAATGAAATAATTGTATTATTTGTATTCATGTGGCGCTCTGTTGTTCGTGCCTACCCCGCAAGGGACCTGGCGTGAAGTTATGTATGTATGTATTTGTATTCATGTCTATGATAATAAAAGCCTTTTGTTTAAACTTATCTAATTTAACTTTATTCAACCAATTTCTGTAAAGTTGCATATTGTAGATCAGTTTTCAAAAAATAAGGTCATAAAGAAGTTTCACTTCTTACGTGTGTACACTAGTACACGCACACATTTTTTTTATTTTTTTATCGCTGGAGTACAGCAGACAGGCAGACGGCCCACCTGGTGGAAAGCGGTTACCGTCGCCTATGGACGTTTGCCACACCAGAAGTGTCACTAACGCGCTGCCGGTTTCGAAGAAATTTTATGACACCCTTTTTAAAACCCCATGTTGTAGCGCTGTGGGAAAACCACGGCTGGGAGCTTATTCCAGATACCCACGGTGCGCAAGAGAAACGTTCTGGAGAGCGTTGCGTACAAGAACGAAGCGGCTCAAGGAAATGGGCGCCAGCCGACGGCGTGCCGTGCGGTGGTAAAAAAAGACGAAGGCACCATTCTAACAGTTCCTCGGAACACTATATTCTATGATATTCATTGCTTACTTGAATAGGTTACCATCTATACCAAATACCCTACGGGGAATTTTCTAATAATGATAACCCGTTAGGGAGCAACGATGCTCGAGAGAGGGAGATAGTGTAGCAACTCAGATCCCGACCAAAACAAAATCCACCTGCATATTTGAAACAAAACACATTTTATTACCTGCCGGCATTTTAACTAATTGTAACTTTTTTATGATCGTCTTCTTTTGTTTAATTCGGTAGTTGACAGTATGAAAAATGTAGGCTGATTTTAATATATATCAAGATTACGATCTAAATATGACAAAAAATAAATTGTTTTAACTAAAATTTTAAATATTAATTGATATTTTTGAGAAATAAATTTGTTATATTGCTGCCATTAGCCACGTGACAATGAACGCCGATCAGAGCGCGTGACGTCATAGTGTGCAAAACACGAGAAGTTATCAATGACTTCTTAGATAATACTTCAATGAAACAGATGTTTGCTTTGCACACTGTGACGTCATGTGAGACGCCATGACAGCTTGACGTGTTTTTGTGACGAAATGTCAAAATATTATAAAATTGCTAAATTAAATATGTTAATGTTGTTTTTCTGCTGAAATATTAATATTTTGGCTAAAACAGACCATAAGACTCAAAATAAACCTGTTTCTCAAAAATTGATAACTACCGAATTTGTGTTTAAAATTTGTGATCAGAAAACAGCTCATTGTTTTATTGTACTCTTTTATGGCAGTTTTCGGCTGAGTCATTAGCCTGGTGTGGCGGATTAAGTCGAGTTAAATACGGGGACATTGCATTTGTACAGTATAAAACGATGACCTGATAGAGGCGGTGGCAGTCGAGCGACAACCACGAACGAAGCGAGACGTATGTGCTACAATTGGGAAAGTAATAAGTGACGGAGTTTGCGCGTTTTATTGAATTACGTTTGAATTTGTTTTGTTCGGTTATATTTGTACCTGTGTTATACGTGTTTGTATAATTCTAATATACTCCATAATAATTCCAACATTCTTATTCGAGTCCAGCAACTCGTAGCAATAGTATGTTATCAAACTTATAAATGAACTTTCCAATTTTTAAAGAAAGACATTCAAATACCCAATTCGCCTGCGAGCGCAGAAACGTCAAATGGTTAACAAAAGCCTTAACCGGAATCGTTAAGAAGAGATGATGATGAACATAAGTGTTGCCACCCCGCCATGAGCTATCAACTATTTATAGACTCAGAACAACTAAAAATAATCCCGCAATATACTTTAACAAAGGTTTGCGCGCGCCATTGGGCGTTCTAATTACTCCGCTATTGTTAGAACTGCTGGCTCAAATAAATGCAGGGGATTAAGCCTTGTCCCACGACTTCTTTTTTCTGCTTTGGTTATTTACTAAAGATTCATATGCAATATGAACTGTGTTATTAAAACCACTTTTAGTAGTTTTTTTTAAGTGAAATCTAACTTTTTGTTTTGTTTGAAAAATTAAAATACCCCAATGCTTAGAAACTACTTATTAGATCTTGTTAATACTGTTACATACCGGCAAAGACCGCACACCTGCATGTTGTAAAATCGAATTCTTTTATTTACTTCGTGTTTAAACTTTAAAACATCTATTGTTATCGTACTTATGGCTGTAATTAGTGTTGAACGACTTAATCCTTGTTTTTATTGCATTGCGCCGAAGCTTGCCAGATGTGCAAATTACTATTTCTCGGAAATTCACTGGCGTTTCCGAGTGCCGAGCGGTGCACTGGCACGCGGTCGATTTTTTTTGTACTGTATAGTTAGTATAAAACAATGCCTGAACGGAGGGGTGGGGAAGTCAATCGATGACTACGATACGATTAAGACGTGGAGTACTTTCGATTAGCACCATAGTGACGGACTTTGCGCGTGTCGAGTTGCATTGAATCGTGCAGTGTGAACTGGTTGCATCCAGTTTTAATTTGTATTTGTTTTATATCTGTTTGTACATTTCTAATAACTCTATAGTAATTCCAACGACATTTATTTTAATTCGAGTCCTGTAGCTCGTAACATTACTATAGAATTTATTAAAACTATACAAACACGTAATAACACAGGTACGAATATAATTGGACGCAATAAGTCCAAATGTAATTCACAATTCAATAACACGCGCAAAGTCTGTCACTAAAGGTACACACGTCTTATCTCGCTTGTTTTTGCTTTGACTCTCTCCTCTCTCCATCCTGCCGTCGTTGTAATAGTTCACAAATGAGGCCGTCAGCGCTAAAGCGACCTAACTTCAATTTATTATATTCGGAGATAAATACTGGAAATTATGTAAAACGTGCTAAAATATAATGCAAGAATGGCCTATCTTTGGTTTTGTCACTTGATAATAGATGGCATTCCAAAGACATTTTACATAATTTCCAGTATTTATCTCCGAATATAATAAATTGAGGGTGTTTCAAAACTGTATATATTTTTTGAACATTTGTTGTTTTAATATCGATTTTTACAAATTAACCGCGTATTGCGCAAACCCCTCTTCTCAATCCCGAATCACACGCCAAGAAATGGGGATGGTACTTACCAAACGCCTTCGTGCGTGGACTCCAGCTAGGCCTAGCACTTGTAAATTGATGGTTTTTGTAGTAATAGCTAATATAAACACGTTTCACAGTTTAATGTATAATATTTAGGTCGTTTTGATTGTTCGATATCGGTATTAGGTTTTTGAGAGACGCACACTTTGGAATCCTAGACTCACTACTGCCGATTCGTTTTGCTTCACCGCCTAACGCCCTGTAGCGTTGGCTTTCCCAAGCCCCTCTATTCGCGACGATGTAACCGAGACAGAAAAAAGAGGCGCGCAATTTAAAATAAATGCATAAGGTGAACGATGAAGTTGGTACAGAGGGTTAGGCCGCTTTAGCGCTGACGGCCTCAAATATAAGTGTGCTCGCTCGTATCGTCTACATAATTTCCTAGAAATCGTAATCCGCACACCTGCGGCTATAAACAAGTACAATAACAATAGGCTATTACCTAATTGTAAATTTTAAACACAAAGTAAACAAAAGAAGTCTAATGCGGGAAAGATAATAAACCAGGTGTTCGTTCACTTTGTCGGCATATAAAAGTATTATATCGTATCATATCGAATCGTATCCTATCAGTAAGCATTTATTTAAATATTTTATATTTAATTCACTCTTGACATTTCGAAAGGGTCTGTTTTATGTAATGCAAAAAAGGGCAAAAATGTCAGTGGACGTAAACAATTGTTGAACGAGCCATTCAGAAACCATGCCTTCTATGTCTTTGTTTATTAGTGAAAGAGAAATGTTATTTTCATGAGTGAGGTTATTTATGGTAGTCTAAATATGAAAATAGTTTGTTTTTTGGTATAAATCATAAATATTGTTACGAGTTAGCGGGACTCCTATTAAAATGCCGTTAGAATTATTATAGTTTTTATTAGAACTATACAAACACATAACGCAGATACTGTAGCGGCTAGAATTGCTGAATCAGAGAAATAGGAATCGACGCGGGGTTAAGTCGAAGCAGGCCAGTAGCTTACTCACGCCCGTCTCGTCACCTACTATATTATAAATTAAACGTGTAACATTATAATAAACGATAATTAAATAATTATCGTGCGTAATTGAAGAGGCCTGATCCCAAGACTAAAGTACACTTAGAAGAATACCAACAATACAAATATAACCCAACACAACAAATCCAAACGTAATGTAAAAGGTCGTAATTCAATAAAACGCGCAAAGTCCATCAATGTTACATTCCCGAATGTACACATGTCATGCCGATATCGTAGTCGTAGCTTAACTGCTCCCTTTCTCCATCAGGCTGTCGTTTTACACTTCGCAAATGCAAATGTGCCCGCCCGGCAACGTCGACACAGTCATCTTGTAATCGTAATCCGCGACACCTGGCTAACGATGCAGCCGCAAGCGGCCGTAAACGTGAACCATAAAACAATAGGCTGTTCTCTACAATAACTAGAAACGTATGCCAATAAATGAGTTAACAAAAGAAGACGATCATAAAAGGATTGCGATTAGTTCAAATGCCGGCATGTAATAAAATGTGCTTATGCAAATCTGTACATGGAATTTCTCTTTATCGTGGCCTAGGTTTTAACAAAAAACATTTTTAATTTACAATCATTACATAAATTAAAATTAAATTAAATAATAAAAAATTAGACTTAAATATACCTATACTAATAATATCTATATACAGCTTAATTAACAAAAAGTATTTATTGTTAATATGTTAGTCTTGTTTTCAAAACATTTTAATGAATTTTTAGTATAATATTTCTTTAAATAGGTCAAGTGTGTGCCAGTCTACGCAAAATGGGTATATATGTACCAAAACTCTCCTGTTTTCGTGATTTAGCTATGAAACCATAAAAAAACCATTCAAACGAAAATACCTAATATCATAAAAAATACTCAAGGCTAATTTGATATAATTTTGTCATAAATTAAAATTTTACATAAGTTCCATACAAGTATAGTATGTATTGTTACAATTACCACGTGATAATAACGGTGAAGGAAAACATCGTGATGCAACCTGCACATCGAGATAATCGACGTGCCAAACCTACCTAGCCTTGGATAAGTGTGGTAGGTATACTGGCCATGCCCCTTGAGCTGAATAACCGCAGATGGCTGTTTCAGCGATACCGGACTTTCGGGGCTTCCCGACTCCGTTGGAGCAGAGGCGTTCAGCCCGGAAGCAGCGCGCTCGTGGAGGCACCTCCTGTGAGGTTCGACCTCGGCTCGATCTCCAGCAGTAGGACATTTATGGGCTGTTATTATATAAGTTTTAGGTTCTTTCAGAACCTTAAAAACCCTACAAACTTATTTAACTCAATACGAATAAGATAAATATTTAATTTCTCATCTAAGTTGGGTTTGCGTATCAGGGTTTTTAAAACAAAATTTCATGAACAAAGGTAAATCCGAATAATGCTATTATGCCGCACATTTGAAATACTACGCGAATTTTAATGTGACGAGGATACAATTAGGACCCGCCACAGTACAAGACAAACAGTACGTTAAGAATAATTTATCATTTGACTTGACAGTTTGACACTGACAGCTAGGTGTGTTCACAAAAAAAGGGTAAATCCGAAAGCTTTTGTTTTCTTTACTCGTAGTTCCTTTAAGAACAGTTGCAAATATTATTGACCCCGTTCTAAGCGTGTAAGATTTGACATAATGGCAACCCGCCATTGGTGACGTCAAATTGATTCAAACCGCTGGTTTTCTTTATTATCCGAATTCAGTAAACAGGCAGACAACATGTTAACTACTTTCTATCATTTCCACCCTTGCCCAAACAATCCCTCCTTGCGATTATTTATTAACCGAAACAACACAATAAGATGCAATGAATTGAAATGAAATATTTGAAATTAAATATTTATTCTTGCATAAATGTAGTTGTATACCTGTCCTACATGTTATTTCTAGAAATACATGGTTCAGTACATTTTACCAGTACCACTGGTGTGCAAGTAAGCAAATCAAATCAAATCATTTTTATTGCAAACTAAGTGTTACATAAATGGCACATAGGTCTTAATATAACAGAACTTATTACTTAGTTGGCCTTTCATCGCATCGCAATATAAACTCACTTAACCTATCTCTTTGTAATATTCAAGTGTTTTATTTTACTTAACACAACAAAATATCTTAATGGTCATTATTTAATTAGTTATTTCCTATTTATTTTATTAAGTACCTTTTAACCAACTTTATTAATCATATAAATGTCTGTTTTTTTAAATTATTATTTCAATCTGTGTTTGTCCATTATTCAATGTCTTTATTATAGTTTATTAAGTAAAAATGTAGTTTTCAAAATAGCATAAATAAATGGTAGTTGACTTGGCCAAAAGATGGAGAAAAAACTACTTTCTGATGATATATCAAAAAATAAAGACGCCTGCACACACTTCATCCTATTATGATAATTCTTTTACGGTGCAGGCTGTCAAACTTTGGAATATGCTGCCTCTTATTGTCAGAGAGGCCAAATCCTTACCTATATTTAGAAATTTACTTAGAAAACACTATTTGTCCATAAAAAGCTATTTCTGATTTACGAAATATAATCATGCTAAGACATTTATTATTATAATAACTATGTGTTATTGTATATATATGACTATAAATTTGCATATTTATTTCTTAAATTAGTTTGAGTATTTATGTATCTATTGCGTTTTTCCTGCGCCACCTATTTCTGTCATTTGGGTTGCCTGGAAGAGATCGCTTTGAGCGATAAGGCCGCCTGTTGTATTGCCTAGAAAATATTGTAAACATGGTCTGTTTTTGTAATTGTATATTTTGGTGTGCAATAAAGTGTTATCTATCTATCTATTTTCTATCAAATGGCTATTTGATAGAAAGTAGTGACCATCACCTATGGACATTTATTACACCAAAGACGCTACTGAGGTCTCGCTACTTGTTCTTTAAAGGGAGGCCGAAACTTGCCAATTATGACCGGAACACAAAGTTATTATGGCGGCACACTCTAGACTAGCAGGCATACAAACAGGCAAATACCCTACCATCTAGCTGTGGGTGTTTAGTCGCCTCTCGCGACAAGCTGGCCGCAGAAATTGTATTCATTCTTCGTTTCGCTGATCTCACGCACCGAGTTGGCAAGAAATGATAAAGTTGTGGAGACGCAGCGGAAGCAAACAACAAAACGGTTGAATTATATATATTTACTTATTTATGTGTGCTTGAGGTGACAGTGTCATTTACGACCCCAAAATGCCGGTTAAGTTACAAGGACAGGTCTATAAATCCATTACTAGACCTGTCCTTTTATATGGCAGTGAAGCGTGGCCTGTACTTGAGCGACACAAGCAGGAGCTGCGTGTCAAGGAAATGAATATGCTTCGGTGGATGTGTGGAGTCACGCGAAAGGATCGCGTCGGGAACTACCGCATCCGCGGCAGCCTTCACGTCCGTGACATAGCAGACAAACTGTAGGAGAGTCGCTTACGCTGGTACGGCCACGTTTTACGGAAACCGGCAAATTACATACATACATAACTTCACTCCAGGTCCCTTGCGGGGTAGGCACGAACGACAGAGCGCCATACAGGTTTATTCTTACACACTTCACTTGCTTCTTTGACATTCATAGTTCTTGTCATGCACGCTCGTCTGTTCTTAAGGCTCCTGACATCACTTTCTGCTAATACATGGTCAATCAGATCATCATCATCTAGTTACGTGGGGAACAAATGTGTAGCCATGCCGCCTCCGCCGGGTCCCGGTCGAAGAGGTAGGCCCAAGAAATTCTGGCTTGACGTTGTGAGGGATGACATGCGTACTAATGGTCTCATCACAATGGATGCCGAAGATCGCGCGAAAGCGCATGGCCGTCGAAGTGATCGCTCCGAACGCAACCGGGATTTAACGCTCGGATGATGATGATGACTTATTTATGTGGAATACATTTCGATGGCCGTTACTATTCTATAATCAATAAATCACCATTGATAAGAACATATATTAGACAATATTCATAGACAAATCTAACAAGAAAATCCCCGAAACATCACCCATGTCGCTGCCGCAAGATGAGGGCGTAAAGAAAGCCACTCCAAATCAAAACGCAAATTGATAAGGGATTAAAAAGTCATTCGACTTTTTCGCACCATTCGGTCTCTCAGACATTATGTCACTAATAAAAGTTAGTTTTTTTAAATTATTTAATTTAGGTAGCGATTTTGAAACACTCTTCATTGGTGCTCCGCTCCTATTGGTCTTCGCGTATTGATATATCGCCCATAGCCTTCATCGATAAAAGCACACAAAGAAACAAACAAACTTACAAGACTTTATATATTATATGGAGGGTAGATGTAAAGGAGGACCATCTAGTATGGGGGATCAGTTTAAAAAGTATCCACCTGTAAACAGCAAATTACGGTTCGAAAACTTGTCAAAATAGCGCTAGTGTAGGAAAAGGAAATTATATGAATTTAGCAGTTATAAACGAAGTGAAGTGTGCTGGGTTGAAAAATTTAATAATTATAATTTGGAACAGTATTGAGACTTTCTCGTAATGAGATGCATATATATAAATGCAATAGTTACATTTTCCTAAAATGCGCGGTGACAAAGAGGAAGTATTTCTTTCCTTCTTTAATCTAGTATCCTACTCTAATTATTTGCGGCGCTATTTTTAAACACTTTCCACTTGCTATTATGGCGCCATCTTAATTTTCTGCCCTTCAGTGGACATTTTTAATATACTGAGATGGTTTTCCTTCCCTCTACCCTCCATGATTTATTAGTATAAGATTAATAGCGTGTTTTAAACGAGGTAACAATATAAAACCTTAAAGGCACAGTGGAATGTTGGGCGTTACAACGGTACACGGAAAATGTTCCTATGTAGCTTGGCGGCCATTATGTGCTACTCTTTTTTACACTCGACCGCGCCCCACAGGATCGTGGTCCTGTGCGAGTCGCGGTCAAGAGTGAGTCGCTTTTAAGGGCGATTGCGCCCACACTGTGCTCAAACCATTGCATCACTCATCCGTGCAGGAACGGAGAAAGAATACAATTTCCTGCGGCCGGGCGGCCTGTCGTAAGAGGCGACAAAACCACCCACAGCCAGGTGGTAGGGCATTTGCCCAACTGGATGGCTACCACCCCTGGTCTAAAGTATGTCGCCATAGCAACCTTGAGTTGTGTTTCGGCATTAGTGACCATGTTTCAGTCTCCCTTAAGAGAGCAGCAGCGCATTTGTAGCACCTTTGGTGTTGCAAATGTCCATAGGCGAAGGAACCGCTTACTATCAAGTGGGCCGTCTGTCTGTCTGCTGAACTCCTGCAATAAAAAAAATAAAAAACGAGTAGAATGAATGGCTAGACTCTTAAATTGTTACCAAAAAATATTTTCTGGCTTTTAGAATCATAACTCTAGTATCAATAGTGTAACCACTAACAAAGACCAATTCACACCTGCAGTTTATTACTTTCCGCATTAGGACTTCTTTTATTTACTATGTGTTTAAAATCGATAATTAAAAAAAACAGCCCATTGTGTATTGTAATCTTTTATGATAGTCATTACCCAGGTGTGATTCTTGGAAATTATTGTTACGCAGTCGAGTATTGTCGAGACATATTGTGTTTGTACAGTATAAAGCAATGGCCGAACGGAGGGGTGAGACAGTCAAGATAGCCACCAGCGTGGCAAGATGTATGTACATTCGATGATCTATATAGTGACGGACTTTGGGCGTGTTATAGAATCGTGTATTACGTTTGTACTGGTTGTGTTCAGTTATATTTGTACCTGTATTATACGTGTTTATATAGTTCTAATAAATTCTATAGTAATTCCAATGGCATTTTAATTCGAGTCCCGTAACTCGTAACAATTGTATAGAAAATACTTCCACTATATCATCTTTATTCCATCCCTCATATATCATCCCCTTCATCCCGTAATAAAGGTTTGCAAAATTTAGTTTAGAAAAATATTCTCTGTGGCATAACCCAACCATTTATTTGGGTCAAACTTATTTAAATTCACCCTCACTGATATTTATTTCGAAATTTCGACCTAACGCGTGTTGTTCAATTTTAACCCTTACCATCTCATTGAGTCGAAAACAAATGAAAACTTATTATATTAGTACATACATACATATTTTCACGCCTGTTTCCGTTGGGGGTAGGCAGAGAGTATAGATCTCCACTTGCGACGATCCTGACAAATAACTTTTGCCTTAACTACTTTTAACCCTTAACCAGGCTATGGATTGAGCGTTTCCCACATAGATTTTGGAGATTATTACCAGGTTTTGGTAAAGAATCTCCCACAAACTGTCAAAAACTTCAAAATACAAATATTATCAGTGGTCACACAAAAAACACTTGGAACCAAACGCAAATGTCACTTTTACAATCATTTTTTATGGTCGTCTGTCCAACGGTTATTATTGTGATAAGTGCAGCGTATTTTATTCATAATGGCTAATCGGTAATAGGTAATCCGTGCTATTTTTTGATATGTTGTAGATTTTGAGTTTTTCTAGTGCTGAATGCATAAATTATATGTAAATACTTAGAAAACACCTTGATATAACAAAATAAAACATGTGGGGAACCATTATGACCTTAGCCTGTGAAGACTTAACCTTGTGGGAGCTATATGTCCACTGCCCGGTGAATTAAATCTTTATTTTATACTAGTTACTTGCCGCGAGTTGTATGCATTTAATATTACAAGTAAAGAAAAAATCACCTATGCTTTTTTTATCGAAGTTATAAACTGTGGTGTTAAATTTTTATAGTCATTGATTTGTCAGTCAGTATGTACCTACTTTAATATATTTTTTGTTATACAGGTATTACAAGATGGACAAAAAGGATTTTTTATTCGTTTAACTTTTTTTTATCAATAAAATATAAATAACTACATAACATTTTTCATTTAAACTTTTTAAAATAAGACATAGTGTTATCCCGTTTTTTATTATAGATAATTAAAGGCACCTTCTAGACAGGTATGGGATTATGTTTTCCAACGTGCTTTTTTTGGATTTTTAGCTAATTTTCTAATTATAATTCAAAAAATCTTAAACTAAACGTTATTACTCATACAAATCTACAAAAAAATCAATATTACTGCATGGTTTGTCCAATGCCTGGTAAAGGGTTAATCTCTTCATACATGCCCGTTTTAGAATCGTATTTGTTATTGTAAAGTAACCATACGTTAACCAGGTTATTTCTTTGTACGTACACAAGTCTCGCTTCGCTCGTGGTTATCGCTTAACTGCCTCATCTCTCAATTAGGACATTGCTTTATACTGTACAGATGCAATATGTCGAGTGGTCGAGTCGAGTGTATATGGGACTGGAATAAGGGGATGAAATGAGGGGGATTAGCACGAGGCAAATCGTTTCACGCCTAAATTCTGTGAGAGCGTGGTGTTGCAGCGATCAAGATAATGATTCTAGCATTGCTCTATCACGTTGAAAGTTTACGAATAACATTTAATTTTTTTATTGCATAGGTTCAACAGCCAGGCACATGGCCCATTGGTGGAAAGCGGTTACCATCGCCCATGGACATTCGCAGCAAGAAAGGTTTCACAAACGCACAGCTGCTCGCTAAACGTTCATATTATTCTTTAATGTATTTTTCCATGCCTACCACTTATAGTATTACATCTGATATGTTACCATCAAGGGCGCGTTCCGCTTGTAGGTCGTAACGTTCAAAATGCTCCTTCAGCCATTTCACATACCGATCACAGGTCGTTTGGTCGATACGAAAACGTCACTAATGACGTCATAATGTTCTAACGCAGCGATCATCTAACCATGTCAAGAGGTAAGTGGAAGTAGGTGTTGACCACAGAGCATTAATTCTGTCTATCGATACGTTTACAGCCGCAATTTTCATATTCAAATCACCTTTTTTTTCAGGCGGGGGAAATGCATTTCGCACATAGGCATTCCACTGAGGGCAATCTAAACAGTAACCGACCGGCTTGTGTGCAGACTCGAACCGATGGACAAATGCCCAGGGGCTAATACCTCGCTAAAACCACTCTTCCCCCATGTGTCCCGCGCTTTATGGTAGGAAAGGCATGAGACTTAGAAAGTAGTTACGCCCACACCGATCCTAGCGCAAAAGTGCCTGAGAGTGCCCCGGGAATCAGAGCAAACTCACTTCGATGACAGGGGTGAAGACTCCTCTGCTCCCTTGATGCCCTCTTGCATCAAGGGAGAAGAGGAAGCGGTATTATTCAAATCACCTAAACAGCAACTCCACTTGAGTTTATGATTGTAATGCACGCAAACAATTGGAACTGGGAAAATGAGCGTGGTCATTGTGAGTTCCAAATGGAACGTAGCCCACCTTGAAATGTTCTAAATATAGATACCATTATTACAATACTTTATAAGGCACATTGACAGGTTGTCAATATTATATAAAAGTCACAAAGAATATACTGATAAAAGACGAAGATGCTAAAGTGATGATTGTCGTCTAATATTGTATCTATATACATAGTGACTCTTGTGTTATGGTTAATATACAACGGATCACTCTGGTGCCTATTCCAGACACCCAGACCATAGTAAGCAACGTTAAGTTCGTTTACGAAATTTCCTATACCAGGAATTGAATCCGGAACTTCTGCGTACCAGAGAGTTCGACCTGCTAAAACTTAGTTCACTCAACCACAGGTCATCAATTTTATGATATGGAGTTATTCAAGAAAGGTGTTATATAGAGTAAATCAAGGCCGGCAGCGTGGAGGTATCACCGGGTGTTGCAAACGTCTATAGGTAATGGTAACCACTTTCCATCAGATGGGTCAATAGCCTGTCTGCTGTAAACCAGTTACAAAAAAGATGAATATATTTTGGCATAAATATGTTTAACTAAAACCTGTCATAAATTATGGCAGGAGCTCTAGGGACCGGAGAGAGATGTAGGATATATTTTTACCCGTTACCATATATGTATGTATGTATATACAACGATATGTATGTATACATATACAGTTAAACCTTATAATAACTAACCTCTTATAACGATTTTCACCATATAACAATTGTTAGATATCCCTAGAACCGACTGTAAGATTGAATGCAAAATATACTCTTATAATATGCATATACTTTTGAGAGATAGATAATTACTACTTTGTAAGTTTCCAGTAATAGTGTACAATAAAGTGTTATCTATCTATACTTTTGTAAAAAACCTCTTTATAGCGTTATTTCAATCAAAGATTACAAAGTATAATTAACCTGTGAATAACGATTTCCGTTCACGTACAACATTTGCATAAAGTATTCTAGCAATTCATGTACATATTTGTTTACAGTAACAATCGACGAATTTAAACTTACGTAATAAATTAATGTTTGAGGTTGTGCGGTAAATAAATATTAAATGTGTTTTACTTATTATTTTAAGTTTCTCTTAACCGTGCTAAAACGAAACTTAGACCAAACTAACCTCTATATAACGAACCTCACTGTAACAAATTTCTTGATATAACGAATATTTTCTAATCTCCTTCAGATTTGTTATATAAAAGTTACATGTATATCTATATGTATATATGTACCGAGGGTTTACTGGTACATACATACCTATAGCTAATGTGAAACCGTAGGGAAAACAACATTAAAAAACATGACACAACAATGAGTTTTTATGTTAAAAATTCCATGATCGTGCACCCTTGTACATTAATGTGTTGGTACATAAATGGTTCACATGCCTCTTTCCCACAGTGTGTGCATAATTGATAAAATGACCGGGAATTAGGTTATAGTAATGCATTGTGTATAAATAACTAACTAATATTGATTTTCGTACATTTACTGATGTTTGAATTTTGTCATACTGAAATAATTATTTTGATTATAGCTGTCCTGGCTCGGTCGGGGCTATACCAGGCTCTCACAGAATATCGGCGTAAAACTATAAGCCGCGAACTAATCGTGTTAAGTACGGCGAGTGATTTCATATGTCTCACTTCCCATCTTCCCTATTTCATCCTTTCTTCTTTTTTTTGTTGACGCAGGAGAATGTCTTCTCTTAGGACACTTGATCTGCCGTTGGCCCACCGTGACCTCCGAGTGGAGGGAGCCTCCCTCGTATGCTGCTTTTTCTATCTCTATCCTATTTTAAAGCTGGCAATACGTTGGTTTCGCCTCTAGTGTTGTAATGGTAAATTGTTACACAACAGGTGAATGTGACCTCTTTAGGCATGAGTTGGTTTGGTGTAAAACCGTAGCGAGGGCGCTTCGAGTGCATAAATAGGCCTTTCACCCGAGGTTAACACTCTGCTTTTTATTTCGAATATGAGGAAAGCAAATACTGAAAAAATCCTGATTACAACCTTCAAACAAACAACTACTTCTCTAATGAAATCGGGCGTTAAATCCATATCTAAATCTGATGCACTTATTTAATAAGTCACATATGAAACGTTATTTTATTTGTTGTGTGTGCCATTCTACCAGCCAGTATTTTATCACTGATGATAGTTAGTAAGTATTTATCTTAAATTTAGGTAAATTAATTAATAATTTATTGAAAATTAATTTAAAAGTATAAAATGATGTTAACATTTTTTATGATATTTTTATAATGCCGCGATTTAACAGTACCTGTAAAAAAGTTGGGACATAATTCGCGTGTAGTATCTATGGTTCGTAGAGATATTTAATTTTTTTGACAGCAGTGAAAATCGTTTCCCAGGGACGAAGAGTACTGTTTTCATCCCTGTGATTGGCAACTTCAAACGTGTTTTCAGAATATGAGAAAGGAAAACGTCTATAGGCGACAGTAACCACTTTCCATCAGGTGGGGCCTGCTAGTTTGCTACCTCGACAGTAAAAAAATTAAACGCTTAAAAGGCTTAAAAAATCCTCCCTTCTGCTACTAAAGTTCTGCTTGCGCAATCTCTGTTACTACCCATACTTGATTATGCTGATGCCAGCTATCTCGACTTAACACAAAAACAACTGAACAAGCTCGATCGACTTCATAATGTTTGTATATGGTTCATATTTGGGTTGCGCAAATATGACCATTGTTCCTAATATCGTTAGAAGCTTAAATGGTTATCTATTCGCCCAGAAGTCGCGGAAGGCCACGACACACCTTCCATGATCAAATTGATCGTGTACTAGCAGAAGGTGATGTCAGGAGCCTTAAGAACAGACGAGCGTGCATGACAAGAACTATGAATGTCAAAGAAGCAAGTGAGGTGTGTAAGAATAAGCCTAAATGGCGCTCTGTTGTTCGTGCCTACCCCGCAAGGGACCTGGCGTGAAGTTATGTATGTATGTATGTATTCGCCTTCACCGGAATAAAATATAATAAATACATATAAATAAAATTGGAGTGTCTGTTTGGAGTATTGAAATAACCGCTACTACATGCATATTAATACTCGTATATATACGGTACATATACCAAAATAACATTTTTTCAATTTTTGTCTGTCTGTCTGTTTGTTCCGGCTAATCTCTGAAATGGCTGGAGTGATTTTGACGGGACTTTTATTGGCAGGTAGCTGATGTAATAAGGAGTAACTTAGGCTACTTTTATTTTAGAAAATATTTTATTTTGGAATCATGACGATTTTCAATCACCACGCGGGAGAGATTGCGGGACGCAGCTGGTAATAATAATATAATAGTAATAAAATATAAATCGGCAGACAATCACACACACACTGTATATCCCCAAATTAAGCAAATTACGCCTGTATTATGGGTAATATACAACGGACCACTCTGGGGCCGATCCCACACAACCAAACCATACTAAATAACGGAGAAAATGCGTTTCCGAAATTTACCATACCAGGAGTCGAACCCGGAGCCTCTGCGTTGCAGTGAAGTAAGCCGACAAATGCTTAACCCTCTGAACCACAGAGGCCGTCAACTGTGAATGTTCACTAACTCTCTCTTTTGAACAATGTCCTTTTTAACCTTCTTACTCCTCCTTATTTAGAGTAACGTTTTGATTTCCTACATCTTTTTCATTCCCGGCAATTGCGCACTAGTGATAACCTTTCCTTAATTACACTTGTAGGTACACCTGTATTGCGAAGCTGTTAGGCCTAATTAAAAAAATGCCTTTTATCCGTGTAAGAATGCAGAAAGTATAAAATTTCTAGCGGCCGGGTGACTGGTCGTAAGAGGTGACAAAACAACCCACAGCCAGGTGGTAGGGCTTTTACCGGTGTGGATGTTTTAGAGTATTTTTTTTTTTTGATGCGCAGGGAAATCCGTTTCGTACCATACTTAGTCCCTCTCCACTGTGGCGGTAGGACCAGACCTCGGCGATAAGCGCCGCGCAGCGTGTGCGAAGACTCTAGGCGGAACCAACTACTCCGCCAAACCTAAACCTGCGTCCCATACCCGGCGCTGTGTGTGGAAGAACATGAGATGACGAGCGAAGATGCACCCATTGTTCAACCGCGCACCAAGCTTAGATCACCCCGGGATGCAGAGTGACCTGCTCAGGAGTATGTCACCGTTGAGTTATGTTCGAGCATTAGTAGCCAAGTCCAGTCCACTCTCCGAAGCCGGACATACATTCGGAATTCTATTGTTTAGATTTGTTGAAGTAAATTCTAGATAACTTTTTTTATTGTATGGGTTCAACAGCCAGGAACGGCCCATCTGATGAAAAGCGGTTACCATCGCCTATGCCAAGACATTAGGTAGCCCCTTCATTCTTTTAAAAAGATATAAAATGTTTTGGTACCTTTGTTTATATATTTTGAAAAATCTTTACATAGTAACAAACAAAGTCGCTTTTTACGATTGCTATCAGTATATTCGCTAACTCCTTCTAAACCACACAACGGATTTTTGAACGGTTTTCATCATCAAATATTTATTTTTCAAGGAAGGTTTATATACTCGTATATTATATATATACTAGATTGTACCCGTGGTTTCGTTCGCAATACATAGAAACCTAATTAAATTTGTATGAAAGTAAAATAAAGCTACTGGCCAGAGTTTGACCTGCGGCGCAGCCGTTGAGAGTTTTGTTTATAGAAAAATCTACGTTTTACCGAAGTTATAAGATTTCAAACGCTACAAGAGGTTAATTTTTTTTAAGACAATGCCATCTGTGTGTAGTCTCTATGTAGGTCGGACCCCCTTAAGCAAAATTTACTCTGTTTACTGAGCACAATATAATCCAAGCGAAAGGCCCTCTAAGGCCACAGAGTATAAATATAAACAGAAGGGAAACCCTCCCCGACTAATTAGTTCTAACCTAATTAACCAGCCTGCTAGGCTGAGCGACCTTTAAGATTATACTACGGTCCATTACAAAAAAATAAAGCAGATTTAATGTAAGTTCTTCGCCTTAAAAATGTATATTTAAGAAAAATAACTGTCACAATTTTTCATTCGAAAATTTTAAATTCAACACTTTTAAAAAAAGAAGTGTGCGTATCGTTCTTGAGTAAATTCTATTGTAATAAACTTTAAATAATCATGAGAAAATATTTTTATAACGTCTTAATAAATATTATTTGAAATAGTATTCAGAAAATATTTTATTACAAAAAGGAAAATAACTTTATAAAATTCACTTTTATTATATGAGTCTAATTTATATGAATTGACAGGATTCTATTTTTAAACTTACCGTTATTTATATCAGGAAGGATTCCGCGAGATTCCAAATTGAAAATTCCCACGCGAGTTTAGGCGAAGTTCAGGTCGGTACGGGGGCGTTCGATTTTTAAATGTCAATTTTCGTAATTGGAACGCGACGTGCGCCCTGTACGACCGCCGGTGAGACTGTGCGGCGGTTGCGCGGGAAAGGAATACAGTTTGTGCTTTGTGCGGACGTTTTTAAAGGTGCGTTTCCACTGCGTATATGTAGGTAGCTGCACGATAGTTTGACGTTCAATATGCGGGGAAGAAGAAGGACATGTATAAACTCACCGTTAGACTCTAGAGCAGTGGATTCCAAATTTATTTTGTATACCGCCCACTTTCAGAATAAATTATTTTTTAGCGCCCCCATTTTTTCACCTACTTAAAAAACACTATAACTTCAAATTAAATTAATTAATTATTGAGAGCTACATTAGCGGAGATTAAACATTCATTCTAAACGAGACTTTTACTGTAGTCCGCAAGAGGTAACTTGAGACCTAGGCGCAATACACAACGGCGCTGAGGTCTCCAGTTAACTCTTATGGACTACACCTGCCAATGCCCATTTTTTCTGGGTCTCTTACCGCCCCCTTTTAGGCCTGCAGCGCCCACAAGGGGGCGTTATCGCCCACTTTGGGAACCACTAGTCTAGAGCATTAACTATTTTTTGTTCTTTTGGCAATTATTTAGACCAGTTTATGCTATGTGAGGAAAGCGTTAAAGTTTTTAAAAGTGCGTTTCCACTACGTTCATGTAGGCAGCTGCACGATAGTTTGACGTCAAATACGCGAGGGAAAAATATGTGTGTATAAATTCGCCATAACGTCTAGGCATAAACATCTTTTTTTGCTTTCTGGCAATTATGTAGTCCAGCTTGTGTTATGTGCGAGAAACGTTAACGATTTTAAAGGTGCGTTTCCACTGCGTATATGTAGGTCCGATAGTATAATGTCGCATATTTACGCAAGAATTTTATGTATGGGACAGTTTATACAATAAATGTTATTCTATGCTATTCTATTCTATTCTATTCTAAAATTGACACCTACTGTTAAGTGTAGGACATGGCATATATTTTGATACCTGTTATACTAATTGCTACAAAACGGTGTAAGTACAATTTGAGATTATTTTAACTTGCAAGCAAATAAAAAAATACTTTTAGTCAAAACTTAGTTTGCCGAAAAATTATAATTTTAGACTTCGTGATAACATATTAAAAATCTATTTTATTTTACGTCAACTCAATCTTTTCCTATTTTTTAATATTTTTTTTTTTCCATTTTAACATTTATCAACATTAATAAAATTACAATAACTATCTCGAAAATGTTGATTTTGATTTTTAAAAAGTCAATTCCAAATTTTGTATCTCATACTTTATTTGCGATTTTGGATAATACAAAGCATATAAGGCCACAATAACACACACACACCAGATAAAATATCGTAAAAGAAAAGTATTCAGACACTGCCAAAAGAACCGCTCATTCCATTAAATAAATATTATATAAGAACAATATCCTTATATTTTAGTTGCTGGGATGACTATAAAAGAAATATATTGTTTATTTTATTATTACGAGTGCCTTTAGTAGTGTTATTTATGTTTTTACATTGCTGTATTAAACTTTTATATATAACTAGCTTTTACCCGCGGCTTCGCTAGTGTTAAAACTGGATATGTATGTCATGAATGAGCATGTTATAATTCATAGAAGTGTCAAACTTCAGTTTTAATTCAAAGCACTTAATGAAATACACCTGTAACGCAATCTACCGAAGTTGGAACCATGAGAGCAACACATTAAAAGTGTCGTCATCAGTCTTGTTGTCGTGCCGATGTATTTTTTTAATATAGTAAAGATATTACTATATCATTACGTACAGGAAACAAATTACATTTGCATTTATAAATTTAGTTACGACAAGGGTATGCCCGCGACTTTGTCTACGATTGACTTGAAATTCCCGCGGGATTTCCAGGACACAAAGTACCGCTACATTTAAAAAGGCATGTTTAAAATTTCATAATATTATATAATAGAATAAACATATAATTCTTAAGCATTCGCAACTTGTATACATAATAAAACTACGTTTTAACGGTTTTAAGCGCAGTAATTTATTGACCTTGGTTGGTCTGTTTGGCTGTCTGAAAAGCGGCCCAAACGTCGGACAAACCAAAGTCAAATAAATTACCGCACTTAAAACCGTTACATCGTCGTTTTATTAGGATCAAATAATTGCTTAAATCACTCACCAAAATAGACACTTATAAAATGCATATTAACAATAAATATACAAATCAATTACTATTCGTTAGTCTCGCTAAAACTCAAGGACGACGGGACTGATTCGGCTAATTTTGGTTTTAATTATTTTGGAGGTCCAAGGAAGGTTTAAAAGGGGAGTGAATATGAAAAAATGCAAAGAAACAGAAAAGAAACACCTATATACACCTGTACACATACATTTCTAGCAATAAATTATTATTCTATTCTAACAATAATTTCGCTTTCTCTTAAAAACCATGACCACCTGTCAAGCATTTGATGTTCTTCCCGTCGTTCAGAAATCAAATTAAATTTAAAAGTGAAGTTATTTTTCATTTTTTTGGTTTTGAATGACAAACGTTTGATTATTTATTTAGGTTTATGGCTTGGCAGCTAGGCCTTTAAGCCAGATCATAGTTTACAATATAGTTTATTTCTTTTTCTTAAGCCTATGTGTAGCACGGCTAAACTGTAGGTTAGCAGTTGGTTCCATCCAACGGAGTTCTTGTTCACATTTCTCACAAAACACATAATTAACTAACAAATTAACTATTGTTCATTTCAGAGTAATTTTACACATTTTTAGTAATAAAACTGCACAGCACAACATTTCTTTTCAGTTCCCGCCAACAACTCACAAACGTTTGATGTTCGTCCCATCGTTCAGAAATTAACTTCTTTTATTCATTGATTCTGAGGTGGTACGAAGTTTGCCGGATCAGCTAGTTTATAATAAATACTTTCTTGGCAA